>OZ035831.1:38979013-39579013 GCA_964034765.1 Knipowitschia caucasica
AATGACCCGTTTTGCTTCTGTTGCACCTTACGCCATGTACAGCAAAGAGCACTCTCTCCGTTAATAATTTAAGTGAAATAGAGGAATATGATTTAATATCGTTATCAAAATACTAAACACCCATATCAAATATTGTGCAGCCCTAATATCCACGCGATCACACGTTAGCGGTCGTGTGTAAGGTGTGTGTGTGAGGAGCTTCAAGGAATTGGCTTAATGCAGTTTATTTTTAGAACGTCGCCCCACAATGAGCAAGGGACAACTGTACTCTGCAATATTTGGAGCAATATCCTAAATGTAAATATATAATGGTGCATACTTTTAATTGTGTAGCGTAATACAACAATATTTTGGGGTTTGGAAAGTCTGGGGGAAGAGATATTAGTGAGTGTACTTTATGAAATGAACTGGAATGCATGCATTTACATAGATAAATCCCTCCAACACCCAATTCCTCAAGTTGAAGCAGAAGGGGCTTTTATTACTTTTCCATTTTCTGCCCAATAGATGTTGACAAATGCTATGGCGTTATAATGTATATCGGTTTTACAATTACAAATGCTTGTTAAGGCTTAGAGTTGGCAATTATACTGTACTGCCACATTTTGCATAATTGTTTAGTTTCTGCCATTTGAGTAATTGGAAATGGGCCCATTGTTGTGTTTTTTGCAAGGATTTGTTCACAATTGTACAGGCTCTTGTCTTAAAGTGGAAATAAATTAACATAAATAATTATCCCAATCAGCAAGAGATTCATCAGATTTGAACGGATTAATGTTACAGGGACATATTGTAATAATTAAACTAAGCTACATGTGTCTCCACAAACTCAGATCAGTATTATCAAGAGTGTGAGAGCATGTGACCACACGTCAGCAACGCACGCCACCTGCACTACGCACTTATCATAGAAAAAAGGTGACATCAGAACTAGAAAAAATGGAAAAATATGTAATAATTGCTGAAAATAAAGAGTGTAATTTCAAGGGACATTTGCTAAATCTTAGAGCTGTGCTGTAGATTCAACTTTAATCAGTCTCAAATATGATTAAAATCCATATTTATCAAAGTCATGTGCCTTTACCACTCTTCTATTGCCTTAAATACAGTGTTCACCGTTTGATTTCATAGATACGTTTTTTTTTTCTACCTGTGACTAAGTATATAGGGCACTGTCCGGTTTCCGAAATGTGCTAAAAATAGTTCCAATGACTGCGCATGCGCTTATGTTTCGGACAAACTCTGTCCGACTCCGTTGAGTACTACTGTGTTCTCCACATAAGCGTGTGTATTTATTTGGGCTAAATCATTGAATCATGGTGACAACAAAACACTGCAGTTATGGTGCTTGTCGGAGCGATTTCAGATACTCTGAAAAGGACTATATGAAAGCAGTAACATTCAACCTGTTCGTTAAACCACACCATCGAACCAGACCAGGACCAGACCAGGACAAGTGCAAGAGGTGGGTGCTTGTGGTCAGCAGAATTTCTCTCATGAAAATGTTAAAAAGGACATGTTTTTTCAAAACACTTCGCTGGACCAACTGTGGAGCCTCCAGATCCAGTCCTAGCTACGTTTAGCTGGGACTGGACCTGGACCGCTGTATCAGGTCCGTCTGAGCTCTTCTGAATGTAGTTAGCCCCATCAATCCATATTAGTATTGTTTGTCCTAATCCAGAATGTATACAATTCTCACACCTGAAGAAAGATGAGAGGGATTTTTTCAACTTCGTGACTATCGGAAAATAAGCACAGACGAAGCGCGTTGGGGTCCGCTTATTATACGGCTTTGTACCAACTGAACACACAAAATAAACTTCTGTCACTATTCATGCCAAAAGGTTTATTTAATGAGTGCAAAGAAAATAGTTCCCAAAGGTTTTAGTTCACCTACTTTAAAAAAGCGATCGCTTTAGTCGCATTAAAAAAGTATTTTTGTCATGAAAACCTTAACAGATAATTCTGAAAACCTCTGTGCACGTGTGTTGTATGAATATTATATTCTAGCATTAACATTTAAATATGTTGATTGATTGTCGTTTGCGTTTACTGAGTGTGGCTAGCTCCGATAGTTTCTCTCTCAGAGACAGTAGTGGCGTAGCCCGTTGTGACCCAATGGATCATTATAATATCGGCTGACTGTAGTTAACTAAATGATCAAACTAATTACGAAATGGACAGTACAAAAAACAACTTGATAAATGGAAGTTAATCAGAGCAAAATAAACAAAGAAGGCGCTAACATTGCAATTTAAATGACTAGATAATGTTAGCATAATCCTCACCATTACCTTTTTATCAAATCAAACTTTCTACCAGTTACTGGAAGACCACGACATTCAAGCCAACGTTTTAATTGGTCTAAACTATGATCCCTGATGGTTTGATGGTGGAATTTTGCCCCTGGTTTATCATTTTCGTCTAAAGTGACAAGAGGTATTTGATTCATTTTGGCAGTGTTTGTCCGAAACATGTGGGCGGGAGTTGACAGGCGGCGGGGGCGTGTCTTAGTGACGTCATTCAGATAGTTCGCTATAGAAAAAAAGGCCATGATTTACATGATTTTAAGAATATAAAAAAGGTAAGATCAAAGTGAGGGAATAAAAAGCCAGAGCTCCCTGGATCGCTCAAAAGAATGAAAAAAAACATGATGAATTTTATTATTACATTCTTATTTGTTGTCCATATCCAAAGAAAACATGTACATTAAAAAAACACTGGACTTATTTTGATAATTGTACAGTGTGCTATTCTCAAATTGATTTGTGTTTGTGCCTTAGTGCTTCAACACAAACAAACAAAACAATGAATACAAGAGGAAATGATAAATGTTTTACCGCAACTTCCAGCCGCTGAATATATTTCTCTGGCACTCTACGTCTCTTTCTGGAACTGAGAAAGATGTAAAAGAACACAAGTCACAACCTTGTTTTTAGTTTTCCATTGAACTCACTTTCTGCCTCTCTAAGCCTCTGTGTGTGTCACTGACGTCTCTGTGGCCTCTGCTCTCTCAGCCCACTCCTTCTACTCTCAGCTTTTTGAGCATTTCTTTGTTTAAGTAGAAGCTGCACTCGTTTGGCTTATTACTTAAATCTTACTTGGACTAGGACAGAGTGTGACCTCTCCCTGCTGTCTTAGTCAATCTGATCGTTGTCATACTTAAGCCCCGTGCTTTGGGCTGTGAGAGGTCGGGCTGATCGACAGAATGAGACAGAGGTCAAATAATGCATGTGGAAAAGAGTGATAGAAGCAAACTGTTTTAAGAGCGAGGAATTAGTCAGATGGGTTTGAAAACATTCTTTGCCTTTTTGTTGTGTTGAAACGGTTTCATATTCAGAGACATAAGGATTGTTACCATGTTTGTCCTCTCTTTGGGTTGACAGTTGACTTTCTTCACTTTCTTTATTTTGTGCTTAAGACAAAACATTCAGTCATGTCAATTGTGTAATAATGTTGAATAAAAGTAAAACAAATTGATTGCTGGATAATTACATAATTCAATTTTCTAGTGCATATACATTAAATAATTATTGATCAATATTTAAAAGTGTAATCATTATTATTACTTACTTACTGTTTCTTCGCTCTTTGTTTGATTTTGATTGTATTTGTGTCATTATTTACAGTCATTTAAATCCTGTAGATCTGTGACTATTTATCTAACATTAAAAGTCTTCACATATGTAAGTTTATGTTAGTTTTTATGCACAGTATTTGTAGCATCTGTAGACCAAAAAGACCACTCTCAATTTCCAAGCTTTCACATTTTCCACTGCACTCTCTTTCCTTCTGCTTTACCCGGGGGAGGCAAAGGCAGCAGTTGGAGCAGAGACTTCTGGATTCTCCTCTGCCCAGACCTTTCCACAGTGGGCCGCCCCAAAACATTTAAGAGAAATACATCATTCCTCTGGATGTGGAGCAGCAGCACTTCTCTGAGCTCCTTGTATAGCTTTGGTTATAGGTTAGGCCAGTGTGTACATAGTGCAGTGAAAAACTCCCCTCATCTGTTCTATAATTACGGCTGTTTTGTTTTCTATATGGCACTGCAGGGGCTCTGCCATGCTGGGGCTCGCATGCCCCTGAAGCCTGGGGCTGGGCTCAGAGCAAAGGGACGACATCCCTCCTGTGGGCTCACCACCGAGGATACATCACCTCTTGACCCACAGAGAGTTTCAAAAGTCCTTTGCAGAGAGCACCTCATGTAGGATTGTATGTGGCAAACATCACATATTTATTACCAATTTTCTCAAATACACTCCCACACAAAAAATATGAGACATCATATTTTTGAACAAGACTTTATTTGCACCACCATCACATCAATAGTACTGTACAGCCACATGACATAAAGCCCACAGCTCCTGGAGACGGGCAACACGGCTACTGTACGACATGCATTTAGCTTTTCTCCAAAGAAAACGTTTAGACAACTGCAGGAATGCTACAAACAAAACAATAGACATAGAATTTACAGAACATTCAACACCTTGGTCTTGGAAATCAAAAATAATGAAAGTTAATTATGGCTCTTCACAATCAAGTTGAATACAATGCTTTGAACACAAATACTGAATTAGTTACACAGACGTCTACTGTATACAGGTAAATTTTTATAAAACATTTAAAAAACACTATTTAAATAATCGTTTGTCAGCCCTACTTCTGAAGTTACATTCGTAAAATATATGTCCTATCTTTATTTATAGTGAGCACATAAACTTACTTCCTGAAGCACAGTAAATTGGTCTTTTCGGGGGACAACTTCAGAAGGCAATAATTAATTTAAGTATAGTTTCAACAACTAAAACAGTTTCCTAAAGATAATTGACTTTAAAATGAGTCCTGCTTTCAGACTGATCAGTAGCTCAGTAGTAAGTCAGTATTCTTCACCTGCACAAAAGCATCCTCAGCATCCAACAAAACAAAGCTTCTGTTCTATTCTGCTGGCCTTGATTTTTCCAGCGCTGGTCTTTTGTGAAATTTCAAAAAGCTTTAGAAAAAGGCCGTTACATACCTGTGTTTAAATGTTTCTCCTGAACAACAGATTGTCCAAGATATTTGAGACATTCGCAAATAACTGGTCAAACCTGAGCGGACACACACACACACACATTGCATATTTTGATCACAAATTCCTTACGCTCAAAGTTTTAGCATAAAATAAATCAAAGTATACGTTTCATTTGATTTTAGCCACAATATTTGGTCACCATTTTTATCAATTGGCAGGTTAATATTCTGTGTTGCTTTTCACAATACGCCGCAAATAGAATTCTCAAAGGAATTGAAAAACTTGCAAACTTGCAATATCCCCTTCTGCCTTTTATTTATGCAAAAATCCATTTTATACAGTATTAATGTTACTTTTCATCAGAATCATTTTGCAATGCATAACTTTGCAGTCCGTAACATCCATCCAACCTAATATTGTGGCTGTCACTGAAACCAAAACATTGTTCATGTATTTTTCTATAAACTGGTTTTGATAAAATAAGTACACTTTATACACACACTGTTAATAAAACCACATCATATTTCACCACAAAACGGGTTTTACCTGGTGGAACGTGCCAAGTGCATCGACAGCAGAAGAATGTTGGGTGAGGTAGTAATGAGGAGGTAGATCACAAAGGCACAAAAAGCGCATCATTTTTTCATTTTTTAACACAAATAAAAGAAAATTTGAATCTGACATTGTTTGTTATTGAGTCATTTGTGTGTGAGGGGTGTTTGGTCAGAGAGTGTTTGTGTGTGTGTTTTGGATTTGTTTTCATGTTCTGAAATAAACATCTTAAAGTCTGTTACTTCTATAATGAACGTCTATCTATCCATTTTCTTTTGCTTCATCCATTGCCGGGTCGCGGGGGTAGCAGTCTAAGGTGACAAACCCAGACACATCCCTCCACACACTTCTCAACTCATCTGGAGGAATCCCGAGGTGTTCCCAAGCCAGCTGGGAGACGTCCCTCCAACGTGTCCAGAAGGCGTCAGAAACTGAAGCCTGAGCCGCTATAACTGGTTTGTCTCAACGTGAAGAGGCGAGGGCTCTGCTCGGAGCTCCTCCCGTGTGACTGAACTCACCCAATCTCTGAGGAAGCGCCGAGCCACTCAAGAGGAAGCTCATTTCGACCGCTTGTATTCGCGATCTCATCCTTTCGGTCATTACCGAGAGAACAAGATACGCAGATTGCCTGGTGAATTGAGAGCTTTGCCTTTCGGCTCAGCTCCTTCTTGCCCACCAGTGTTGGGTGTAACATGGTTAAAAGTTACAAAGTACTTTTCCTGGGGAACGCGTTAACTATCGATATTGTAACTTAACAGCGTTTCTTTTTTGATCCGCCACAATGTTACTTTTTATGTACCATGGGCAGCTGTGACACTCATCTGCTGGGGCTTGAGGATCAGTCACAATTCCACTCAGTTTTCATTCCACCTGGTGCGTGACCCATGGTGCGTGACCCATGGTGTCTGACACATGGTGCGTGACCCATGGTGTGTGACCCATGGTGCGTGACCCATGGTGTCTGACACATGGTGCGTGACCCATGGTGTCTGACACATGGTATGTGACACATGGTGCGTGAAGCAAGAGGCCGCTGGTGGTGGCGCTGCTCATCGCGTGTGTCGCACTTCACCCGACACTGACTTTTTTTCTTCTGATGAGGAGGAGGATGCAGCGTCCTTTAGCGCAGACGCTGAGGTACTCGAGTAAACGAGATCAGGCTCAGAGTGAGAGCTGTGTTCATGAGATACAACAGCCTCATGTTACTGGCTCTGACGTTTTGTCCATAAAGAGCATGAAAGAAATATCTGTGGATCTTTAAAGTAGAACTTCCACAACACATTTAACAACAGCTCTGCTCAAAGTCGAGCATAATCAGTTACACAAAAGTAATGCAAAATAAAGTAAATAAGTTACTTTCTTTAGAGAGTAACTACAGCGACCGCATCACAGGTGTGCTGATGTACAGGTGCTCTGATGTACAGGTGCACTTATGTACAGGTGTACTGATGTACTGATGTACAGGTGTACTGATGTACAGGTGCGCTGATGTACAGGTGTGCTGATGTACTGATGTACAGGTGTACTGATGTACAGGTGCACTGATGTACAGGTGTACTGATGTACAGGTGCACTTATGTACAGGTGCACTGATGTACAGGTGTACTGATGTACAGGTGCACTGATGTACAGGTGCACTTATGTACAGGTGCACTGATGTACAGGTGCTCTGATGTACAGGTGCTCTGATGTACAGGTGCTCTGATATACAGGTGTACTGATGTACAGGTGTTGTCCTTGGGCAATACACTTAACCCCACTTTGCCCAAAGCCCCCACTGAAAGATCAAGGCTATGCTCACACTCAGAGAGCAGCCGTCCTCCTGTGGACTCACCACCTGCAGAGGGTCAGTGAGGGGCTGGTGCTATGAGACTTGGGTGGCATCTCTGACTGCCACCCCCCTGACCCAGAAATGGATTAAAGGGTAGAAGATGGATGGATGGATGGATGATGTACAGGTGCTCTGATGTACAGGTGCGCTGATGTACAGGTGTACTGATGTACAGCTGCTCTGATATAAAAGTGCACTTATGTACAGGTGTTCTGATGTACAGGTGCTCTGATGTACAGGTGCTCTGATGTGCAGGTGCACTGATGTACTGATGTACAGGTGCTCTGATATACAGGTGTATTGATGTACAGGTGCTCTGATGTACAGGTGCGCTGATGTACAGGTGTACTGATGTACAGCTGCTCTGATATACAAGTGCACGTATGTACAGGTGCTCTGATGTACAGGTGCTCTGATGTACAGGTGTGCTGATATACAGGTGCTCTGATGTACAGGTGCTCTGATATACAGGTGCTCTGATGTACTGTAATTGCTTTGTTTAAGTGTATGGAACATCGGAGCACACAGATTTATGGAGATATTTTTTCAACACTACAGAGAAAGTAAACGTGTGGATTGTAGAGCAGAGACAAAAACAAGATAATTAAGCCTTTGTGGAGTTTGTTGTAGTTAATTGTTTGTATCTGTGACTTTGTAATCATTCCTTTACTTGTTTTGAATATCAGTTTGTTTGTTGCAGTCAGGGTTTGGTAAAATAATGGTGTGGTTGTTTTCTTTAAGATTATGTTTAACATATTTTCACAGACTCTCAGTGGGGGCCTCTCTGACATTAAAGTTTGATGTCCACTCGGGGGCCACAGTATACCTTTGCTTGTTTGAGACCACTGCCCTAGCCCTCCCCTTAGCTCTACGACTTAGCTCGTAATATTCTTTTCCAAAGGCGTTGGCTGAGAAGAAATGATATGTTTAGCTCACTGAACTTGTTGAAAATCAGCATTAGCTACACACTCTGTATGTGTCGCTTCAGCTGCATCTTTTATCATGTAACTATGTATGACAACATTGTCCCTGTCAAATAAATAATAATCATAAATAAATAAAAACTAGAGTTGTTTTTATTATGACAACATCTTGAGAAGCAGGAGTGCTCTATACATCTGCCACTCACTCATAGGATAGTCAGGCTCCAGACCTGTGTTGTATCCAGCACGAAAGCAGCACTTACTCAAACAGCAGCTACTAAAAGGAATAAAAGAGACTGGTTTTCTATGCATGCATTCTCATGACACACTTATGTCGGGTTACCGTTTCAATGGTCCAGTTTGAGATGCATCCAGATCTCTCAACATGTTTATGTGCACAACATTTTGCATCAAGCGTGTAGTGAATGAGACATTAGTAAAAGAACATGCTCAGTGTTGTAGCCAGAGCCAAACACTCAGAACCTTAGACCTTCTTCTCTCATGCTCTTGGTAAAAAGAACACTTTGCCCAATGGTACAAATGTGCTCCAACCGTGAAGTAATTCAACAGCAGACTCTTTGGTCCTTGGGTAGTGTTGTTTTGTGGCGTATAGACCATAATTTCTGGACTATAAGCCGCTATTTTTTTCTTGTTCTTTGAACCCTGCAGCTTATATAGCTATGCGGCTAATAGGTGTATTTCTTATTGTGTTTAGAGTCATCAGAGCAGAGTTTATGGACATATTATATCATAATAACATAATTATATAGACTTAATCCAGTGTTAGTATCTATCAGACACACCTGGATTGTCTATCCACTTCATAACAGCATAAATATCTGCCTCTCATATCCAAGCCCATATGTGGACAAAATAGATTTTCTTAAAATATTGGTGCTCTGGCTTATATACAGGTGCACTTTTATAGTCCAGTAGTAGTATAGTAGTCGATGGAACTTTCCATGGATGTTTTGCTGGTTGTTCTTATGTGTCCCAGGCCTGATAGAGGGACAGTCCTGGAGGGCTCCGTCGCTTTGCAAACTCCTGGTAGTTGGCTCCCAGTTGCTTCTGCAAGCCCGCCTCCTCCAGACTGTTTTTATCAGAGTGGACCACCACACATTCCAGCCGTGCGCTCTTATTGGATTCTACCGAGTCTGTCAGCTTATCGTCGTTGTGCACCCGATTTCTCACGTTCATGACAAGGTGATGGTTCGTCCCATCTTTTGAGTTGCTGCTCCCTCCGTTACTTTTCTGATCTTTTTTATTTTTCCTCCTGCTCAACCCCTTCAATCTCCTCCACACCCCACACACTCTGCACTGTGCCCAGCAACAGAACGGCTTGGACTTACACATGGCTTGGAAACCCCTTTTGAAGTTTTCATTGTAGTAGCCGTAGATAATGGGATTAACGCTGGAGTTAGAAAAGGCCAGCCAATGTGCAAATGGGAAAATATAGCTGGTAAGTAAATCTATTTGATCCCTGTCCAATCCAGCAAAATCAGCCATCATTAGCAAAGTCCAGAGCGGCAACCAAGACAGCAGAAACAGCAACGCTACCACAATGAGCATTTTGATCACCCGAATTTTCTTCTGAGAGATCATATGTTGCCCATTCCTTCTGCAGCGGACTTGTACGGTGCGGTTTGCGAGTGGTGGTTCGCGATTGGCCACGATCGAAGAGTACAACTTTACTCCGATGCTTCCATACATGACTGTGATAAAGGTCAGCGGAACTAGGTATATGTGTGTGAAGAGGACAGCTGTGTAGACTTTGCTCATCTTCGGGTTGCTGAAGTTCTCGAAGCAGGAGTAGAGGGGGATGGTGGTGTTGTTGTAAATCATGTAGTGGTTTGGGACCAGCTCCACAGTGAGGGCTATGGCTGTGGGAGTGGTGATGGCCACTGCAAGAACCCAAATGAGGACAATGGCAACTTTAGAGATCAGCATGGTGGGTTTGGGCAGCAGGGGGTACACAATGCAACGGAATCTGCAACACACACACACACACACAATGCATTGATTTCAGAAAACTTTCAAATACAGTTTGAATGTTTTTTTTTTCTTTTTTGGTTCCACCCCTCTTGCTCATAGTAAGTGTCCTGGATCTACAGCTTCTAGTTTCTCCTACTGGGTTTTTGAGTTGTTCCTGGCTGATGCAGGAGGGTCTAAGGCAGGTCTTAATCAGTCTTAATCTGAATACTTAAGGAAATGGGTTTGAGTGTGGTGTGACATGTTATTGCAGTTCTAGTGGTTCAACTGCTGCTTTGTCAGACCCCTTTTTTAACATGGTATGCATTTTATATACACTATTTTTCTTCCTACCACTCCTATGTAGGGCCAGTGCTATGTGAATTAGGTGTCAGCTGTGATTGTTCCTGCAGTGGAACAATGGAGCAGCTCATTATGCTGTCCTCCACGGACTGTATACACGTCTCAGGTGGGATCTGCTGGTCACCAGTAACCTAGGAAACCATCCAAGTTACTTTGTTTCTAATTAAAGACAGTTTTGACCTCCTTTAAATGACTCATGAAAAGCAGAAGACAAAGCTATTAGGAAAAATAATGCTCTTCTCAGAAGTTCTTCAATTGTAGACATGAAAAAGATATTCTTTATGTAACATTCTATGAATTTATTAGGCTACATATTTTAGGGACAAAATATGTACAAATGAAATGTTTGGTTTGGGGTTTAGGCCAGCAGAGGTCCTGATGGCACTGATCGCCACCACTGGACAATAAAATGAATGATAACCACTTACCTTTCAACAGCAATGGCCACTAGGGTGAAGACCGATGCGGACACAGACACGCCCTGAACGAATCCGCTCATTTTACACACCGATTTGGAGAAGGGCCAGCCTGAAACACACAACCATAGTATCTCTGTGTTGCTGACAAAAATACAACAGGAACGTGCAAATGCATTTTGAATGTCAAAAGAGATTCAGGTATACCATGAATGATTATACTGTAAATCCCTTTAGGGAAATTCTTCCTCTGAATGTGACCCTCCTGGGCTAACCTGTCAGGAGCAGTGGTGGCTGGTGACCCATCTCATGGTGATCACTGGAGGATACCAAAGCTGATTGTTTCTGGTTGACGAGAGAAACATGCAATGTGTACACAAAGGCGACTCTCTCGCCTCACGCAGGTGTCAAGGACACTTTAGAGAGGACTCAACCTCAACAGGGGAAGGATCCTGACCCAAATGGCATCAAATCATTCTTTAAAAGGTCTCAAGATTTACCTGACCAAACCTGGCCTCTTAAAGGGTGTTTCTTAACACATTGTGCATTGAAGCACAAGGAAAGAGGAGGATAGAATAGGATTTTTCTATGAATTTGGGTTTATGGAGTGTCTTCTGCAAGAAATCTCTGCCTATTTCATGTTTATGAGAAGCAAGAGGATGATTCTAGTCTATGTATAGAATACTGCAATACTTGGTTCATCATCCAAAAACGTTTAAGTCATTAAAACCATCTTTACAGAGACTAAATGTATCCATTTTACACGGAAGAGGAGCTTTTCTTTTTTATATAGATAGAATGTGGCAATAAAAGAGAGTGGCAATAGCAGTGCAGATACAGATGCATTCAAATTAGGGCTGTCCAAAATAGCGCGTTATTAACGCGTTAACGCAAATCAATATTAACGCCGTCATTTTTTTTATCGCGCGATAAAAAAAAAAAAAAAAAAAAAAAAAAGATTTTTTTTTTTTTTTTTTTTTACTTTTTATTGCAGACAAACACATAGAAAACAAAGAAAAGGACTAGTTCAGATACATTGTAGACAGAGATTACAAACAATATGTAGTTGGAGATACAGGGGGCCAAAGAAGAAACCCAGAAGGGCACATAGGAGGGGAGGGACATGAAGTGGGAGATGGGGGGAGGGGTTAATAAAAAAGGCAATACAAGCAAACAGTATACAGTCATAGATATACCGAAGGTAAACAGAGAAACAGCATAGAGTATTTACATGAACAAATTTACAAAATATTTACAGATTGTTTATCATCATCATAATGACACCATGATGTTTCTATACAGTCTATGGTCTATACCCACACATACACACACACACCCACACACACACATTGAAGGGGCTTTTTGTTACCAATTATTTATTTTGTCATCCATTTATTGATGATTTTGCATCAAATGTTAGTGTGTAATATAACACTACACATTGTTTTCAATAAAAAAAGCAATTGCACACAGCACGCAAATGTGTGACTAATTTGCGATTAATCGTGAGTTAACTATGAAATTCATGCGATTAATCGCGATTAAATATTTTAATCGTTGGACAGCACTAATTCAAATCAATCCTATAAATAAAATTTTTTAAATGTTCCTCTATGAATTAGCACATCAATATTTAAATAATCATAGATGGTTGTGAAGTTGCCCTAACTGATTCCCATAGAAGCTTATGGCATCTATGAGAATAAGATCTGGAGAAAGTGAAGCCTTCTGAGTTTGAGATGAAACTGTTTCCTGCAGCTGTTCTGCACAGACCTCCATCAGCTGGAGTATTGTTTGCCAAAACGACTCTATTTGACCTGTGTTCATGGAGAACACAAAGACAGGATTAATGCAGTTGTTCAAGTAGAAATGAAACTTTATTGACAAAGCGTAGGTCTGATCTGTAACCCTCATCTGCCTACACACTGGTTATAAAATCCTCTGTTTGTGTGCTATGTATTTTACAACCATTTATTGATCTATTACATAACAAATGTAAAGGCAGCACTGTGACAGGCTGTGTATCCCATGCACAGCTGTGACTGCTGTGTCGTCCTGTGGCTCTCGGCTCACTCAAACACATCAGTGGCACTGCTGTGCTTTTGGTGTTCAGGGGAACAGCCAGGATTTATCTGAGCCGCTGTCGTTCAGGCCTCAAGGCATCTCCATAAGAGGGGAAGAGGCTGTCTGTGGAGGCCAGGGCCTGTATATATATATATATATATATATATGTATATATATATATATATATATATATATGTATATATATATACAGGCCCTGGCCTCCACAGACAGCCTCTTCCCCTCTTATGGAGATGCCTTGAGGCCTGAACGACAGCGGCTCAGATAAATCCTGGCTGTTCCCCTGAACACCAAAAGCACAGCAGTGCCACTGATGTGTTTGAGTGAGCCGAGAGCCACAGGGCGACACAGCAGTCACAGCTGTGCATGGGATACATGCTGATGTATATCAAGCTTTTCATGTTATTTTTTCCGGATGTTACCATCGCTTGGAATTGCCACGTCCACCACCACGGCTGTCCTCTGCCCTTTGTCTACCACCACGATGTCAGGTTGGTTCATTACCATTCGGTCGGTCTGTATCTGGAAGTCCCACAAGATCTTTGCACGCTCATTTTCCACCACCTTTGGAGG
Source organism: Knipowitschia caucasica (assembly GCA_964034765.1). NCBI lineage: Eukaryota > Metazoa > Chordata > Actinopteri > Gobiiformes > Gobiidae > Knipowitschia > Knipowitschia caucasica. The sequence goes on from OZ035831.1 coordinate 38,992,736, forward strand.
AGTTTCCCACTTAGACCTTGGGGTTTCCAGCCCATACTCTACACAGATGTTTCTGTACACTATGCCAGCCACTTGGTTATGGCGTTCCATGTAGGCCTTCCCTGCCAGCATCTTGCACCCTACAGTTATGTGTTGGATCGTCTCAGGTGCCTCTTTGCACAACCGACACCTTGGGTCTTGTCTGGTGTGGTATATCTGGGCCTCTATCGCTCTGGTGCTCAGTGCCTGTTCCTGTGCAGCCATGATGAGTGCCTCTGTGCTGTCCTGTAGGCCAGCCCTTTCTAGCCATTGGTAGGACTTCTTGAGATCAGCCACTTCTGTTATGCTCCGGTGGTACATGCCGTGTAGGGGCTTGTTCTCCCATGATGGGCTCTCCTCCAGCACCTCCTCATCTCGCCACTGCCTGAGACATTCACTGATATATATATATATATACATATACATATACATATTATATATATATGTATATGTATATGTATATATATGTACGATTTACGGAGTTAGTGAGTAAGTTAAGTGTATTTGTATAGCGCCTTTCACAGACCAGGTTCACAAAGCACTTCACATTTAAAAAACATACAGATTTTTCTTCCCCTTAATCCATTTCTGGGTCGGGGGGGTGGCAGTCAGAGCTCTACCCAGTACACAGAGCACCAGCCCCTCACTGATCCTCCTGCAGGTGGTGAGTCCACAGTAGGATGGCTGCTCTCAGTGACAACACAGCCTTGATCTTTCAGTGGGGGCTTCAAGTACACAACTACAGCAGACATCAGTGGGAGTCGGTGGAGAAGATCTCGTGGGGAACTCACAACCTTCAGGCTCTAAGGCCAGTGCTCTACCAACTGAGCTACTGTAGCTCTCAGTTCTTAACGCTGCCATAACTTAGAAAAAAACCACATTGTAAAATACTTTTCTTTCTTCAAGGGGGTCTTTCATCTTAGAAAGTGAACAAATAAAGGAACCTGCTCTCTGCTCTGTTACCTGTGATGAGGTTATCCACTAGAGTGATGGGCACACAGAAGATGCCCACCAGCAGGTCGGCGATGGCCAGGTTCAGTATAAACAAGTTGGTCACTGTCCTCATCCGGCGGTTCTCCAGCACAATCAGACACACCAGGATGTTTCCCATCATGCACAGCACAAAGATGAAGAAGTACGCCACGATATAGGTGACTGCTATAGTGAGTGTGTGCTGGTAATAGGGAAAGAAGGTGATGTTGGAGATGTTGAAAACGGATTCAAGGCTTGAGTTGAGCAGCGCTGCAGAGGAGGCCAAACCGTCCAGATCCATCCCATCCAACGCCTCCATGCTCCCGAACCACTCCGGGAGAACTGCAAGGAGAAAGAAATAAGTTATATGGACTACAGATGTTCAATTATATTTCATTTTCATAATACATATTTCTGACCATTTGTCTCCGTATTATCACATGCAAGTATTTTTCAACAATGATATACAGTATTTAAAAGAGTCTCCATTTGCATTACTACCAGTTACACCAATAATGATCAATAATGATCAATTAAAACCTGAACATGAGTTCCCTGGCTTCACATTGGTTCACATTTGTTCATAACATGATAAATATCATGTTATTTCATGATACCAATTTATCATGAAATAACATGATACTGTAGATACAGAAGAAGAAGAAGCTGTCAGCTTCTGATAAAATGGTATCATGAAATAACAATCAATTGGTATCATGAAATAACATGATAGTTGTGTATCATGAAATAACATGATATTTATCATCATGAAAGTATCATGAAATAACATAAAAATCACACACACAAGTGAACTTAACAAGCTTATGTACAAAGGCAACAGCAGGAGCCACACTGATTTTCAGGTATGTATGTAATGAAGCTCTTTGCGAAAGTTCACTGTGGTAGACCCGGCCGCTGCTGCCAGATCTACAAGCCTGCTCATCCTCAACTCATTACACCAGCAAAACGCCCACATCTAATCCACCAATAACCACCAGGACAGCAAGTTAAAAGCCGGAGACGCCCACATTCCGGCCTTCCGAAGCCAGCAAAGTGTTGTCAGTGTATTATACCTGTCTGCCATGCGTTCTTCGCCTCGCGCTCGTGCGCCCCCGTCTGCTTCGGGCTCTTCGCCTAGTTCTCTGAACGACCTGTTCGTTCCCCCCTCGCCTGTGCCCGACCGGTCCCGGAAGAGCGCGCGCCTGGCGTCCCAGGATGCTGGGTCCGTCCTCACCTTCCTCACGGCCCGTGGCGTCGTGCCAGGTCCGGATGCTACCCCGCTGCAGCTCCAGCGCCTCGTGGAGCAGCTGTCAGCGGATTCCGCCTCCCCCCCCCAGCTCCGGACTCCCCTCCTCGCAAGCGTCGTCGTAAGGCCAACCACCTGCCGCCGACGCGTGCCTGCCCCCCTTCCTCTGCGCTCGACGGGCCCCTGCTTCCCCCAGCGCCTCGTCCCATCGACGTCTCCCGGGCCGCCCCCGTGCCCCCTCCCCAGCCGGATCTTTTCGCGGCAGCCTTCGCGGCCCATGTGGCAGCTGCGGCTCAGGACCGTGAACTCCTGTGCGCGCGCACGGACGCCATCCTGTCGGCGGTGTCATCTCTCCAGAGCTCGGTGGCCGCAGTGTCCGGCCGGCTCCGCGTCGTGGAAACCCAACCTCCCACCCCCGCCGTGGCTCCGGTGGCCACTCCCGCCGCTGCGCCTCCCGGCGACTCCCTGGACGTCGGTTTCACCCTCTCCACGGCCGTGGCGGCTACGGCGTCCGGTAGGCCCTTTATCAATGCCTACTCAAACGTTTCCCCGCGGCTGCGGTCAAAAATATTGCTGGGACGCTACATCAATTTGGTCTCCCTCATCCTCCCCTCCCCCGAGTGTGACAGGCAGGTGGCGGCCTCCTCCCTGGTCACTGCGGCTGCTGATCCCCGCCTCTCGCGGGAGCTATCCATCGGGGAGTTTCTCGTGGCCTTCGGCGTGTACCGGGACGTCCTGTGTTCAGTGTACCCCGAGCGCAGGCCCGAGCTGGATGCATATCTGGGCCTAATGGGAGACCTGGCCCTCCGCTACGGCGGTTCTCATTTCTACCGCTACCATCGGGCCTTCGCCGCCAAGGCCGCGGCCCTCGTCTCCCAGGCTAATGTCAGAGTGGACTGGGCGGTCCTGGACACGGAGGTCTTGCTGTTGTCCGTTGGAAGTGCCCCCGCGGTCTCCTGCTCCCGGTGCGACGCGGCCGGCCACAGCTCTCCCCTCTGCCCTTCCGTTCCGTTCGACGCCGCCGCTGGTCAGTTTCCTAGGCCCCGTGGGCCTTCATTTCCCAAAACGGAGGTATACGATCTGAACAGTGTGTGCCGTTCGTTCAACGCTGGCACGTGTAACTTTTCATCTTGCTGTTATCTCCACATTTGCAGTGTTTGCAGGGAGGCCCATCCACGTTCCGTGTGCCCCCGTAGCCCCCGCCAGGGCCGCGGTTCCGGGGGGCCTTCGTCCAGGCCTTGATCACCTCCCACCTCTCAACCCCAGTCTCCGTGCCCGCGCTGGCCCGCGCGCTCGCGCCCCATCCTGACCGGGCCTTTGTTGACTTTCTCCTGACAGGCCTGGCCCGGGGGTTCCATGTTGGAGTGGCGGCTCTCCCCTCGGCGTCCTACGTGGCCCGCAACCTGCAATCTGCTCTCCGCGAGCCTCTCGTGGTCACGCAGCTCCTCGCCCGGGAGGTGCACAAGGGCTACATCATCGGCCCCTTTTCCAGGCCCCCCTTTTTCCCGTTTCGCTCCAGCCCGCTGGGAGTTGCCACACGCAAGTATTCCGGGAAGAAGCGCCTTATATTTGATTTATCCCACCCCCGCTCCGGACCCGTTCCGAGCATTAACAGTCTCATCCCTCTTGAGCCCTTCTCCCTGCAGTACGCCACCGTGCACTGTAAACCCTAACTTCAATTGTACTTCAGATATCAAAGTTATTTTAAATAGATATTTCCCAGTAAGTAAATATTACTCATTTATTGTTAGTTTATTTAAAGATTGCCTATGTCACTCAGGGTTTTCTTTGAATTGAACTGTTTCTGTTCAAGTAAGCCTCACTTTTGACATTTTGACGTGTAGACTCTTTAATGAGGCAGGTGTGACAATGGCAGAGTGGCTTGGTGGCTGAGTGGGTAGCACCATTGCCTCTCAACTACAGGATTCTGAGTTCGAATCCCGGTCAGAGCACAAGCAGAAATTTAAACTTTATTGCAATCACTTGGGTTACTTGGTAATATCAAGTAAAGGATGTACTCGAGGAATTCAAGTGAAGTTAATACGCAATTTATTTCCATGGTCTTTTCAAGTAAACTTTACTTGTCAGGGTTTACAGTGTGGATCACGCAATCCGGCTCGTGAAGGCCTTCGGCCCTGGGGCCTGGCTGTCTAAAGCGGACATCACGGACGCTTTCAAGCTGCTGCCCATTCACCCCGACCACTGGCACCTATTTGGAGTAAAGTGGCGTTCCGGCTTTTATTTTGCTGCGCGCCTCACGTTTGGCTGCAGGAGCAGTCCTTCCTTATTTAACAACCTTTCTGAGGCCTTGTGCTGGATTTTGTTGAACGACCTCCGTCTCCCTTCTGTCCTCCATCTCCTAGATGACTTTCTCCTCGTCGACCCCCCCGCGGACGGCTCCGGGGACTCGCTCCGTAGGCTGAAGTCGGCCTTCGGGGTCCCCCTGTCCGAGGAGAAAACCGTGGGCCCTGCCACAGCCCTGGAGTTCCTCGGCATCCGCCTCGACACACGCGCCATGGAGGCCTCCCTCCCGCTGGAGAAGCTCCTGCGCGTGCGCGCTGTGTCACAATCTGCCCTATCCCCTCCCTCCATCACGAAACGCGAGCTGCTCTCTCTGCTCGGGCACCTCAATTATGCCATCCGCATCATTCCCCAGGGCCGCTCTTTTATTTCACGTCTTCTCACCCTCGCGGGTTCGGTTCCCTCCCTGCACGACACGCTCACCCTGGACGACGGGTGCCGCTCCGACCTGGACTTCTGGTCGCGCCTGCTGGACCGCTGGAACGGCATTTCGTTCTTTTATGACGATATCGTCCGGTTCTCCGACGATCTCCGCTTCTACACGGACGCTGCCCCTTCCGTGGGTTTTGGGGGATTCTATCAGGACCAGTGGTTCGCCGGGCCGTGGCCCGCTACTTTTCCCCGGAGCATCTCCTCGGCCTTACACGAAATCTACCCCGTGGTCGTGGCCTGCGCGCTCTGGAGTCATACGTGGCGGAGAAAAAGGATCTCCGTAATGTGTGACAATCTCGACGTGGTGGAAGCACTAAACAAAGGCCGCTCTTCTTCGCCTAACATAATGTCTTTTCTCAGACGCATTACTTGGTTCTCTGTTTTGAATAATTTTATAATCACTGCACGCCACGTCCCCGGTCACCTTAATCAAATCGCTGACAGTCTTTCTCGTTTTAAATTTCAGGAGTTCCGGCGCCTCTGCCCCTCAGCCTGCACGGAGCCACGCGCGGTTCCCACCATGGACCAACTAACCCTGGACTAGTCTCACCTTCCTTCTCACACCTCCTCTCCTCTGCTTCATCCTATATGAAAAAGGGCCTCTCCCCCTCTACTCTATCTACATACAGCTCCGCATGGAGAACCTATTCCCTCTTCTGCCACGCTCACAACATCCCTTCATTACCTCCATCCGTATCTACTGTCATAGCCTTCATAGTTCACTGCTCAGACAATCTCCATCACAAAACAACCTACATTCGCACGCTGCTCTCTGGCATTCAGTTTCAGGCCCGCTGTCACAACCCCGCCTTCTCCTCTCTATTCTCGGAACCCTCAATTAAACTCCTCTTCAAAGGCATTAACAAATGCGCTCCCCACTCTTCTGACCACCGGCTCCCCATCACGCTGCCCATCCTGGAACAGCTCTGCACCACACTGAACTCCGGCTCTTTTTCCAAGTACACGTCTGCTCTCCTTCGCTGCGTCTTCCTGCTCGCCTTTTATGGCTTTCTCCGCATAAGCGAGTTCACCACTGCTCACTCTACGTTCAATGCGGCCCTAGACATTGCTTTCTCCGATCTGGCCTATTACCCTGACCATTTCAACCTCCGTCTCAAACATTCAAAAATCAAAGAAGCCTGCAATATAGTAATAGCTCGCTCGGACACATCTCTCTGCCCCTACAAATCCATGATGCGTTACACTCGCCTCCGCTGCAAAAAAGGAGATTTTAACGGACCTCTCTTTCTCACTCCAGACATTCTTCCCATGACAGCAACCTGGTTCAGAGCTCAGCTAAGATCCCTACTGCTCCTCTGTAAATTATCTCCCCAGCTCTATACAGCCCACTCCTTCAGGACAGGCGCTGCCACGCGCGCGGCCTCGCTGGGGCTCCCCCACACCTCTCTGCAACAGCTGGGGCGCTGGTCCTCTTCGGCCTTCTCTGCCTACATCAGGCCAGACGCGTCCGCCATCTTGGCTGCACAACGGCTACTGGCTTCCTCGTAAACTCCCAGCAAAGCAATACAAAGCAAGTAAGTGAACCAATAGGATTTCTGGTGGCGGCACGCACTTTAAAGATAACTCTGCTACAGCGTCTGGTACCGATCGTGATGCGAGCGCTCACGTCCCAGACAGCGTCCGGTTGATCGTGATGCGAGCCCTCACGTCCCGGCGCTCAGAGATAACTCTGCTTCAGCGTCTGGTACCGATCGTGATGCGAGCGCTCACGTCCCAGACAGCGTCCGGTTGATCGTGATGCGAGCGCACACGTCCCGGCGCTTAAAGATAACTCCACTGCAGCGTCTGGTACCGATCGTGATGCGAGCGCTCACGTCCCAGACAGCGTCCGGTCGATCGTGATGCGAGCGCTCACGTCCCGGCGCTCAAAGATAACTCTGCTACAGTAACTCTGCTACAGCGTCTGGTATCGATCGTGATGCGAGCGCTCACGTCCCAGACAGCGTCCGGTTGATCGTGATGCGAGCGCGCACGTCCCGGCGCTCAAAGATAACTCTGCTACAGTAACTCTGCTACAGCGTCTGGTACCGATCGTGATGCGAGCGCTCACGTCCCAGACAGCGTCCGGTCGATCGTGATGCGAGCGCTCACGTCCCGGCGCTCAAAGATAACTCTGCTACAGTAACTCTGCTACAGCGTCTGGTATCGATCGTGATGCGAGCGCTCACGTCCCAGACAGCGTCCGGTTGATCGTGATGCGAGCGCGCACGTCCCGGCGCTCAAAGATAACTCTGCTACAGTAACTCTGCTACAGCGTCTGGTATCGATCGTGATGCGAGCGCTCACGTCCCAGGCAGCGTCCGGTTGATCGTGATGCGAGCCCTCACGTCCCGGCGCTCAGAGATAACTCTGCTTCAGCGTCTGGTACCGATCGTGATGCGAGCGCTCACGTCCCAGACAGCGTCCGGTTGATCGTGATGCGAGCGCACACGTCCCGGCGCTTAAAGATAACTCCACTTCAGCGTCTGGTACCGATCGTGATGCGAGCGCTCACGTCCCAGACAGCGTCCGGTCGATCGTGATGCGAGCGCTCACGTCCCGGCGCTCAAAGATAACTCTGCTACAGTAACTCTGCTACAGCGTCTGGTATCGATCGTGATGCGAGCGCTCACGTCCCAGACAGCGTCCGGTTGATCGTGATGCGAGCGCGCACGTCCCGGCGCTCAAAGATAACTCTGCTACAGTAACTCTGCTACAGCGTCTGGTATCGATCGTGATGCGAGCGCTCACGTCCCAGGCAGCGTCCGGTCGATCGTGATGCGAGCGCTCACGTCCCGGCGCTCAAAGATAACTCTGCTACAGTAACTCTGCTACAGCGTCTGGTATCGATCGTGATGCGAGCGCTCACGTCCCAGGCAGCGTCCGGTTGATCGTGATGCGAGCCCTCACGTCCCGGCGCTCAGAGATAACTCTGCTTCAGCGTCTGGTATCGATCGTGATGCAAGCGCTCACGTCCCAGGCAGCGTCCGGTTGATGGTGATGCGTGCGCTCACATCCCGGCGCTTAAAGTCAACTCTGCTTCAGCGTCTGGTATCGATCGTGATGCGAGCGCTCACATCCCGGCGCTTAAAGTCAACTCTGCTTCAGCGTCTGGTATCGATCGTGATGCGAGCGCTCACGTCCCAGGCAGCGTCCGGTTGATCGTGATGCGAGTTCTCACGTCCCGGCGCTTAAAGACAACTCTTTGCAGCGTCTGGTATCGATCGTGATGCGAGCGCTCACGTCCCAGCGCTCAAAGATGACTAGCTGCAGCGTCTGGTATCGATCGTGATGCGAGCGCTCACGTCCCAGGCAGCGTCCGGTTGATCGTGAAGCGAGCGCTCACGTCCCGGCACGCAAAGATAACTCTGCCCGTTTTTGGGGATTATGCGTGCGAGCAAGCGCCGCACTCATCAGCATCTCTCCCGGGCCTAGGGCGCCAAACATACTCAATCTATAAACTTCTAACTGCATTTTCCTCTTGGGTCTCTCCAAAGTGAAATGAAGCTCTTCGCGAAAGTTCACTGTGGTAGACCCGGCCGCTGCTGCCAGATCTACAAGCCTGCTCATCCTCAACTCATTACACCAGCAAAACGCCCACATCCAATCCACCAATAACCACCAGGACAGCAAGTTAAAAGCCGGAGACGCCCACATCCCGGCCTTCCGAAGCCAGCAAAGCCACCGCCGCCCCACCTCCTCCTTATCTTCGAAGCGTGCTGTTACACCCTGGCTCTACAGGTGCAACATAAAGGACAACAGGCAACTAAAAGTTAATATAATTTATTAACAGAAACAAAAGTCTAGGGAGATAACACAAAGAAAACCAAAAAGGGGAAGGCAGGTGTGGTGGTGAGCAGGGCTGCTGCTGCCAGGACAGAGAGAGAGAGATGGGTGGAGTCAGGGTGTGGTCTTATAGGCTCCCAGCAGGGAACCTGATGCAGGCTGGAAATCCTGGAAGTGGATCCTGGAACTGGAACAGGTCTGCATGGCAGCTCCACATAACACCCCCATTCATAAGCAAGTTGATCTCAAATCAACATGCAAACTGAAGGCTCCAATCCTCCAATAACGCAGCGGTCCAGAGAGACACCACATCTTGGACCCAGGATGATGAGTGGATTGGTCAGAAACAGGCCACAGCAACCACAGATAAACTGGAAAAAAAACTCAGATGCCGAAAGGCCAGGGTTAGAGCCAATTCCTCCCTCCCTATGGTTGTACACTAAACCTGGGAGATCAAATAAGATTCATGCTCTACTCCTGGAAAGACGTATGTTTAGGCCTCTTTCTACTCAGAACGGGACACTCTGCAATACGGTGCCCAGGTTTCCTACAATAGAAACAACCTCTGTCATCTGATCTATTGTCAGGCGTAAATAATTTCTTAAAACCAGAGGCACGAGCTGGGGAGGTGTGTCTCATCACTAGAGACTCTTGTGCTCCAGCAAAGCTGGACTTGTGTGTCAACACGTACTCATCTGCCAACACTGCAGCTTTGGAAAGAGTTGTAACTTTTTGTTCATTGAGATAAGTACAGATTCTATCAGGCAGGCAGTTTTTAAACTCTTCCATGAGAATCAAACACTTTAGATCATCAATTGACTGTACTTCTTGAGACAGGCACCAGCGATAAAAAAGTGATTCCTTCTCCTTAGCATATTCAACATACGACTGATGTTCAGGTTTAGTTAGAGCTCTGAAGCGTTGCCGATAAGCTTCAGGAACCAGTTCATATGCTCTGAGAATGGCACTTTTCACAGTGTCATAGTCCCCACTTTCTGCCATTGTTAAAGAAGAGTACACCCCTTGTGCTTTCCCAACTAATACACTTTGCAGTAGTAGTGTCCAGGAATATTTTGGCCATCTAGAAACTGTAGCCACACGTTCAAAATGAGGAAAATATTTCTCAACATTTTGCTCCACAAATGGAGGAACTAGTCTGATGTGTTTAACAACATCAAACATCCCTTCATTCGAAAAATTTACAGAAGCCCTCTTTACTTCTAACTCTTTCAAAAAAACGCTCATGTTCTAACATCATTTGCTTTTCTCTGAGTTGTAACTCTCTTTCTCTAAGACTGAGCTCTCGAAGTCTCACCTCAATGTCTGAAGAGACCAGAGCAGATGAAGGAGCAGGATCCAGATCAGGAACAGTCACTCGGTCAGGAACAGGGGAGGCCGGCCGGTCTGCAGAGGGTTGAAGCAGGCCTCTCTCAACTAAAACAGCTCTCACCTTGTCCCTAACATGTTCCTTCAAATATTTGTTCCAACCAGTGGTGTCAAGATCATAAAATGCAGCTAAACTCAACAATTGTTCTTTGGTGAACTTCTCAAATAGCTGCACCGAGGGTGACTGAACAAAATCTGACACAGAAGCCATAGTTACGGCCTCAAAATCACTGGGCAAAAAAAACAAAAAAATCTCAAAATGTGCATTAAATGCACAACGAAGTGTCCCAAAATACACACAAAAGCAGCTGACACGAATGCTCTCTCATCACACAAGTAGGTTCACACAACTAAGCCACAAAAGTAGCAACAAATGGATCCACTCAGTCAGTACCAAACTGCTAGACTCCATTAAACCTACAAAACGTCAAGAAACACACTAAACTTGACAAAACAAAAGCTGCACACAAGTTAGGATCAAGGACAAACGAAGCTCACCATAACTCACCTAACTTAACACAATGCTCTCCACACAACAAAGCTGAGTGCACCACACACAAAATGGCTCCCTGGTACCTACCAAAGCAGAACTAAAGCCTGAGTATCTTCTGAGGAGTGCCGGGCTAGAGGTGGCTTTAAAAGCAGAACATCAGTGACCAGGCTTGGCCCTGACTTGCTTACCCCTGACAGGGACGGATTCCCCACCCAGGATTTCCTCGAAAATAAAAAAAACTTAGATTTGAAGAATCCCTCCTTAGTCTAACCAGGGAGACCAACTAACCACTCAGCAACAAAAAGGAGCCTAATCTGGCACAACTAAAGCAGCCCTTCCACACAAACTTACCCCAAACTGAATCAACTGAGATGGATGAACAAAAACGTACAAGGTTCAACCAAGAGACGAGCCCCCAATATGTTACACCCTGGCTCTACAGGTGCAACATAAAGGACAACAGGCAACTAAAAGTTAATATAATTTATTAACAGAAACAAAAGTCTAGGGAGATAACACAAAGAAAACCAGAAAGGGGAAGGCAGGTGTGGTGGTGAGCAGGGCTGCTGCTGCCAGGACAGAGAGAGAGAGATGGGTGGAGTCAGGGTGTGGTCTTATAGGCTCCCAGCAGGGAACCTGATGCAGACTGGAAATCCTGGAAGTGGATCCTGGAACTGGAACAGGTCTGCATGGCAGCTCCACATAACACGTGCTCGCCTGCTGCCTCTACCGCCACCAGTGCTTAGGCCCCGGGGGGGATTATGCGCGCGAGCAAGCGCCGCACTCATCAGCATCTCTCCCGGGCCTAGGGCGCCAAACATACTCAATCTATAAACTTCTAACTGCATTTTCCTCTTGGGTCTCTCCAAAGTGAAATATGTTGTGAGTTCATATTGGTTGGTTCTTTGAACAAGGTCTTGTTCATGCTGGGCTCATTTTCTGCAGCAGTTAAAAATATAAAGGTCTTGAATTTGAAACAAAAAATCAGATTTTTCACTTTGGTGAATGTGTATATAAAAGAGTCTTACTTTCAGGTGTCTATAGGGAGAAGAGGAACATGTACATCTAACCAGTTATGTTTGAGTGTTTGCAATTTCAAGGTCTTTATTTGAAGTCAAACAACTGAATACTTTATGCAAAAAAATGAAACAAAAATTGAAAAAGTTTGATTACCACAAAACTATGAATTGCTTAATTTGAATTAAAGTAGCTAAAAAAAATGTCAGATCCATTCATTTGAATGGGAGCCGTCAAAATGACTGCTCTGGGAGTTAAAGTGCTTTAAGAGTCCTGAAGCTACATTAAGCTGAGCTGATTTTTATATTTGTGTTTTTTTTGTTTTTTTTTGTCTTCTAAAAGTCCATTCCTGTGTGTTTATCAGCATTTGAGCCTTTATTCAAGAATTTTATTAAAATGCATTTTGACATTAAAGATGTAGTCAGTGATTTTATCCAGACACATTATTTTTTAATATTGTGGGAAAATGTCCCTAAACCCTAAAAATAGTCAGGTTATCATGTGTTTTCAAATAGTAATGGAATTGACCAGATGACTATAGTCTCCAAAAATTATTTAAAAATATTTTGGAGCGGACCGATAAAAATAATCCCCAATGAAGCAATGGGATGCCCCCCCTTCACCCTCTTCCTGTTTCTCGTGAGTGCGCACATTATTCGGATTCGGAAAGTATTGGATTATTTTCTAAAACCTTAAATGGCTGAACAGAAAATGCCCATTTGACGTTTGCCACCCACTTTCCCTGTTGTGACAAAGAAAAGAAAATGCTGGATGTTTGGTTTGGTGGAGAGGGGAGGGGAGGGGGGAGTGGTTTCCAGTTGGTGCTACGGCTAAGCTAACAAAATCGCTCATAACAGCTTCCAGATAAGAAAACCTTTATTCATCAATCATAGCGTTTAAGACGCAGCAAGAGTACGAGTTGTATGATGTGTTCTAAAGGACCATTGGCTCCGTGTGTTTTCTATCATTGCACTTCTGAACTGTTTGATTCTCAGATCTGTGTTGGCAAATTCTACGGTGTACGGAGGACCCGTGATAACTATGGTTGTGATTTAGGGCTGAATATTGAGCACAGCTCAATATTGAGAGAAGTCTAGTTTTGTAGAGTCACTTCAAATGTTACTCTGCATCATTGGAAATTTGGGAGGTTTATTGTTTTACCCATACCTAAATATTCAATTCATAAGCATATTTCATTATACTTTTGTTTATTATTCTTGCTCCTTCATTATGCTAAAGAGAGGTTTTATCCTCGCCTCTTTTCTTATGCCAAAGTTGCCATGTCCCCACTGAATGATTAAGGCCCTATCTGTGTTGAGGGAATAGCCATCATCCTGTGGTGCTTTGTGAATTGGGTGGAAGCTCTGATTGCCACTCGTCCGGCCCAGAAATGGATAATAAATGGATGAAAATGAACGAATGAAAAAACCTCTTAAACTCCTACATCTGTTTTGGCTCGTGCACAAAAGTTTGGCATACCCAAATGTCTTTGCTTATTTAAAAACACATCTTACATCTCACATGCTTGTGTGATGCATCATTTTAAAGCTAGGCCCTTCTAGTTTATGTAAATATACACCGCGTTCCAAATTATTATGCAAATTGCATTTAAGGGTCATAAAGATAACATTTTTTGTTTTTCAATTAAACTCATGGAAGGTATTGTGTCACGGGGCTCCTTGGATCACTGAAATCAATTCCAGACACCTGTGATAATTAGTTTGCCAGATGAGCCCAATTAAGGAAAAACTGCTTAAGAAGGGCGTTCCACATTATTAAAGTGGTTCTCACCCCCGCTCCTCGGAGCTTACGTTTCTCACATTTCCTGTTCAAATCTTCCTCTAAATGGGCGTAGCCTGGAGGACTAAAGGGGGCGTGAACGAGACTGGGCCGTTTACATTGCTCTGGGCGGGGGGCTGCTGACGTCAGGTCCAACTTGCAGACGTCAGGTCCAACTTCTGTGCCAGTGTTGGCGCCAGATTCAAAATTCAAATGTAGTAATACAGGTCGCCAGCAGATGGCGCCTCACAGACGGTTATAGGCAGAAAGTCTAACTTTCAACTAATTTGCACCAAAGTGACAAGATTATGACCAGGATATGTAGACAACACTATTGGACACTCATTTATACCGTTTATCAGCAAAAAAAAGTGGATTTGAGGGTGAGGTGTCCTTTAAGCAGACAACCATTTCCAAGCAATATGGGAAAGAAAAAGGATCTCTCTGCTGCCGAAAAGCGTGAAATAGTTCAATGCCTTGGACAAGGTATGAAAACCTTAGATATTTCACAAAAACTGAAGCGTGATCATCGTAATGTTAAGAGATTTGTGGCTGATTCAGAGCACACGGTCGCTCTGATAAAGGCACGATGAGGAAGGTTTCTGCCAGACAAAAACATCGGATTAAGAGAGCAGCTGCTAAAATGCCGTTACAAAGTAGCAAACATATATTTGAAGCTGCTGGTGCCTCTGGAGTCCCACGAACATCAAGGTGTAGGATCCTCCAGAGACTTGCAGCTGTGCGTAAACCTTCTATTCGGCCACCCCTAAACAATGCTCACAAGCAGAAGCGGCTGCAGTGGGCCCAGAAATACATGAAGACTAATTTTCAAACAGTCTTGTTCACTGATGAGTGCCGTGCAACCCTGGATGGTCCAGATGGATGGAGTAGTGGATGGTTGGTGGACGGCCACCATGTCCCAACAAGACTGCGACGTCAGCAAGGAGGTGGCGGAATCATGTTTTGGGCTGGAATAATGGGGAGAGAGCTGGTCGGTCCCTGAAGGTGTGAAAATGACCTCTGTAAAGTATGTGGAGTTTCTGACTGACCACTTTCTTCCATGGTACAAAAAGAAGAACCGTGCTTTCCGTAACAAAATCATATTCATGCATGACAATGCACCATCTCATGCTGCAAGGAATACCTCTGCATCATTGGCTGCTATGGGCATACAAGGAGAGAAACTCATGGTGTGGCCCCCATCCTCCCCTGACCTCAACCCTATGGAGAACCCTTTGGAGCATCCTCAAGCAAAAGATCTATGAAGGTGGGAGACAGTTCACATCCAAACAGCAGCTCTGGGAGGCTATTCTGACATCCTGCAAAGACATTCAAGCAGAAACTCTCCAAACACTCACAAGGTCAATGGATGCAAGAATTGTGAAGCTGCTATCAAATAAGGGGTCCTATGTTAAAATGTAAGTTGACCTGTTAAGATGTTTTTGATTAATAGCTTTTGATTTAAGTAAATATGACCTCCTAATGCTGCAAATCCAAAAGATGAGCATTTTCAGTCCATAACAACCTATGAAATGTTATAAAACTCTGTTGTGTGTAATAATTTGGAACAGAGCATTTTCAGTTTTATATTTATAAAAAAGTCTGTTTACATTGGGTGGTTTGTTCAATAACATTTTAATTAATTAAACTAATGGTTGATGACTTGAAAATTATGCTGACTATCATTTGCATTGGTTATTTAGGAAAATCTGGGAAAAATACAATTTGCATAATAATTTGGAACGCGGTGTACACTGAAATAATGTATGTAATTCCTATTTCACTCTGCATCCTTTGAAGTTTGGGGAAAGTTTTTTTTAGCCTCGCCTAAAAAATTCAATGTATAAATGCCCTAAAAAAGCCTACTTCATTGGAAGAAGAACATTTTCAACGCTAATTTGTTCATTGTGTTGTTGAAAACAACTGTGTAAAGTTTCAGACTTCTAAGTTTTATAGTTTTTATGCGGTTTCTCTTTTTTATCAAGTAGTGCCATTCGGAACCAATTTGGCAAAATGTGTGCCAAATTGTGCCAAACTGCTTTACTAACATTTCACCATCATAAAAAGCATATTTTTTTAGTTTTGGTACTTATAAGTTACAAATCTGTGTGATTTTCTTTTAAAAAAATTTAAAATTAATTTTTTAGTAGAGTAAATGCATATAAAATATGCGCAGCAGTACTAACAACGTCTTTACGCACGCTTTTACTGTGAAAATGAAAACAGTTACTACAAGTCCCACCCATCAATAGAAAGTTCTTTTTATTGGCTACTTAGACACATCAATCATTCAGAGCTAGCTCATTGCGCTAGCCATGCTAATCAACAACAAGGGAAAAAGGACCCTGTGCAAGTGGATGCGGTTCATCTTTTTCACAAGGGTCCTGCGGACTGAAACCTGCTCCTATCTTTTCATGGAACCTCTCTTTTTGACTCAAGGAAAGAGAAGCCTGAACATTTTTCGGAGCGTTTTTTTTTGCAACAGAAAAATGCACATTTTTGGATTATTTCTGAAGAATGGATTATACTTTGGGAAATACAAGTGGATATTCTTTTTCACTGAAGACTTACGGAGAGAAAGAGACTAAGCAAGGATGGGGAAAGTCTAATTTGTAGGAGCAGCAGAAGACAAAAGGTAAGAAACTTATACAAACACGATTTATTTTGTGCCCATATTATGCGTTATATCTTTTTCACACTTACATATAAATATAGCTTGTGGATTATGAAGTTCGAAATACATCTGCTATTGCCAGCAGAAGTACTTTTTTTCCCTTAATGGGAATTATTTAGTGCAGAGTTATTGTTCATTTATCTTGGGCCGTGTGCTCCTTGTTCCTACTGTTCTGTAACCGCATATGAGTCCAAATAGACACCATGCCTACCACACTGACTCCTAACCCCTGCTGCTCATTAAAACATCTGAGCTCTTCATGGCTGCGTTTAAACAGAGTCTCTCAGTTCTCTGCAGCTTCAGCTGCTGGTCGAGCAGCAACCCACCTCCTCCACATCATCCCTCCTTCAGTAGAGTATCCTGTCATGTCTTCAGCTCAGCCCTCTTCGCCACCAGGGTCTATGTTCGCAAGCTCATCATTTCTATTAAAATCCCCCTACATACGTCATATGCAGTATTCCTGCCAGGGTCTAATCGCCAAAGTTTAACAAACAAATAAATCAATTATAACCCAATCAGCGAGTCTGCTTGGTTTCATCATCTATGCATGAATCTTGACAATGAATATCCTAATGCAAGCTTTGTGTTGAGTCTTTCCACATTTCTGATAATAATATTACTAACTCTATGGTCATTTTTTGTTTGGGAAAACCTCTAAAGTTTCAGACCTCTAGTTTTATCTTTTTAGCAGTTTGTGCCAAACTGTTTTACTCAAAGTGTAGATTCTCCATCACAAAAAAATATATAGAAACGTTTTCTGAAAACATATATAAAGCAACAAAACTCTTGTTGTAAACAAAAAATTCAGTGTAAAAAACCCAAAACATTAAAACATTTCAGTTCAAACAGACAATATGTGCTGAGTCTGCGTCTCATTATTGGCGTGTTCATGGGCCAGTTTTACTCCATCCTTTACTCCATCCATTCCTAATATTAGCAATGTAGCGCAGATGGAAATATGGTGTTTTAGTTTGTTTATTTGTTCTGTCGGAGAGCATATAATCCTAGAGTCTAACCGTGTGATTATCTGACCAGCGAGGGAGTCACGCTGATATTTTGGGCATATTAGGATGACTATCTTCCAGATTGTTTCATTTCAGACAACTCCGACTCCCACCGAGTTACGGTGTGTTTTATATTTCACACACTTGTTTGTTTTTGTGTATTCTTAAGGCTGGATTATATGATTGTGTCTGCCTCCTCTCCCCAGAGCATGGAGCAGCTGAGGCCATTCCGATGACAATATTGCCTGATTTCCAAACTGGTTGGTGGCACTAAACATTTTGGGGAAGGCTGATATAGTGGACTATCTCCTGCTTCTCAGACTGATTAATAATTGTCTTGAGGTGCGGGTATCCAGTGATTGGAGATGGCAGCTCTAATGAATGACTTGTGTGGAGCTCATTCACATTTGGAAAATCAACATTTGACATGTTAACATAAACATTTTGTATTAAACATTGCAGTGATGGGGGAGTGTGAGGCCTAATAAAAACAAATTAGCATTTTTATTTGTATGATACAATAGTACAATTTGAGTAATGGAGAGTTGTTTTGTTTTTATTATAATCCAATCATTGCAGATGCTCGAGGCTGAGATGTTCTCTTCTGTTATCTGAAAATGTCACAATTTACCAGCACAAGACATAACATTTCCTTATATGCAGATAGACA
The DNA here is from genome assembly GCA_964034765.1 of Knipowitschia caucasica. NCBI lineage: Eukaryota > Metazoa > Chordata > Actinopteri > Gobiiformes > Gobiidae > Knipowitschia > Knipowitschia caucasica. Next base: position 39,010,514 of record OZ035831.1, read on the forward strand.
ATTCAGTTCAGTCAGTCCCTAATTTGCTCTCTATATTCAAAAACTCTGGTAAGAAGATCAACAAGAAGATTGCTTTTTAACCAATGATGAATCTAAAATGCTATTCCCCCTCACTGGAATCCTATTGTCAAACAGTTTAAGTACTTTGGAATCAACATGTCTGCATGTTTGCAATACTTTTAAAGCTTATGTAACCATGAGGGGGTCCTCAAATCATCTTATGTTTTCATTTTAGAAGACACTCTTACGGTCATAAATCTGGTAGTACGTTTACAACTAAACCGTGCGGAACTCTAGATGCAGTGTGTAAAGACTACAGAGGGGTATATGAATAAAAACAAGAAATAAAATCATAAGGAATTATAAAACTGAGAGCAAAGCCAAGGCCTCATCCCTCTGGTGTCCACATCAGTGCTGCCTGGTCCTTGTCAGATCAAAGCTGTGGTACACAGGTTAGTGAGCCCCTCCTGCAGTGCCTCTGAAGCCTCACATGGGAGCCCTCATTAGACCCTGGATATGTTACACATCGAAAGAGGGAGAGAACATTGTGTTTCTTCTCTTTCTCTTTGCATTTGCATTTGATACACAGACTCTACACAAACACTCTCAGAGTCACTGAGATGCAGACTGAATCTCTGCATTGTATCCATTCTTAGCCTGGTCGTACCATACCATAGTACAAATTACATTTCGTACTAAGCTCTGGAGGTGCTCCATTGAGCTCCATTAACAGGTGGGAGGGGTTAACTCCTTTTGTGGATTGAAACGATTGGATCCGAGTTGGCCGCTAACGGAGACCGTGGGGACTAGCGCCACAATCTTTGCCAGCGATTACAAATGCTAAACATTCCTCTTGCTCTGGCTTCAATTTCTTGATAGAACCAGACCGGAATACTTCACTATCGCATTCTTCGCCATTGCCAATCTAAAACCTGCCCGTTCGGCGCAAACTCTTGACGTCACCCACATCTACTACAACACCCGCCTCCCGCGCTCTCTGATTGGTCGGATGGAAATCATCCGATTGTAATCGCTAACACAGGGACCAGACCCAGACGTTACATGCAGTGAAATGATGATTGACCGGAGTGTTGGCTAAAGCCAGGCTATATCCATTCTTAATGCGGTAATAACCTTCTGTCTCTTTGGGGTATGATTATGTAAGTATCTTGTAATTATTTATATCTATTTGGTTTGGGCCAGTGATAATGCTGTTTAAACTACAGTTGAACCTGATGAAATCTCACACAACAAAGAGACAAAGTTAATCTTTTACTTGTTACATTGCACAAGGAGAATGTCCTGACAGAGGCAAGGCACAGACCCTAGCCTCTCTCAGGACAAGTCTGAAGATTCACAGTCTACAAGCCCCTTTTGGTAGCACAAGACACACCTTCGTATGCAGATGGGAAAGGAAGAAACCAACACAACAAAAGACACTTAGCATATGAGCTCCCCAGACCTCCCGGTGTCTTCCTGGAGCTAAAGTGAATTAGAATACAGAGCATTCAGCACATAGCCACATATGATTTACCAAAATGATAACTTAAGTTACATTCCAATATCAGCCAGGCAGCGTTTATATATTCAACATAATTAGTGCTTCATTCAAATCAGAGCTGAGAAAAATAAACAAAAAGAGACATAAAAGTGACTAATTTTAGCCATTACAGCTTAAGATTGTATAACGTTCTGTCACTAGCGATACGATGGTTTCTAAGCAGCAGCGAACAGACAGAGCACAGTGACAGCGGTCTCTGGCAACGGCTGCCATCCATTTAAAATTAGCTCAGAAGCTAATGTCACTAACTCCCAACACAGGGGGAGAGAAAGTGCCCTGGGCCTAACTCACAAACAAAATGGCAAAATGGCATATGGAAATTATGTTTGAGCCCCAGGTTTGGTTTTACTTTCCAGACTCGAAAACACCTGTGGAGAAAAGTGACCTATAGGGCTCCCTCTGCACACTCCTGCTCCCTGCTCTGCGTAATTGCACCGCTGTGTCTGAAGGATAAAGGTTAAAATCACACGTGATCTATTTTGTATCTGTAAAAATGGTATCCATATACTAGTTAATAGTAAGCAAGTCATCTTTATCTATATAGTGCCTTTCACAGACCAGAGTCACAAAGCTCCTTACAATTCGTTGTTTTGGAGCATTTTGTCCTCACACTTTACACAGAGATGGGAGCGGGGTAGACATACAGGAGGCGCATGCCAGATCTGATGTCTTTAGTGGTAGGAGAAACCGGAAAGTGGAAGAATCTCACACCAACTGTAGCTACAGGGCAGAATTACACACTCGGCGCATGAGGTTTGAGGCTTAGAAAGGGATCAACCTTTGAGTCCGTAATGACCTCAGCTCTTTAGGGAGCCGTCCTTTGATAAATCTTCAATTCAATATTCAAGTAAGTAAGCTTTTTTTGTATAGCACCTCTAACAGACCAGGCTCACAAATATGTTCCCACAAGAAGACATCAACAGAAAAAAAAAACAGTACTGGAAAATTAAACTAATTTACTCTTAAACAATTTTACAGTCAGAAAAGCAAAAGGATACATGCACCACCATTTGCTGAGTCTGAATAGTGATCTTTACCTTTGGAGCTATGTGATGATGTCCATGAAAGCACAGACAGAGTGAGAAGCTTCAGCTGCGCTCGGACAATCCTTATCTCCTATCCACTACTGACAGCGGGAGACGACATGTGACCTTCAACTGTTTCACTAAAATATCCACAACATGGAACTGCAGTACACATACATTCCTTCTACAGCACTGTCACTGAATAAGTCATTGTTTATAAATGATCCCAGAGTTCACCTGCTGAATAAGAAGCTCTATATGTGAGCCGCAGATGAAATATTCTATAGCAGGGGTCTCCAATCTGTTTTGATTGGAGAGCTACTTTTATAAAACAAACAAGTCGTAATCTAATGGTCTATAATAACTACAGTACAGTAGCCCTGCATTCATGAAGAGATTTACTGTTAAAATAGACAAGAAAGTGAATCCAGAGACGCCCAGACTTCCCTATCCACACACACTTGCCTTTCGGCTCAGCTCCCTCTTTACCACAACGGTCCGATACAGCGACCGCATCACTGCGCACGCTGCACCGATCCGCCTGTCAATCTCACGCTCCATTCTTCCCTCACTCGTGAACAAGACCCCGAGATACTTGAACTCCTCCACTTGAGGAAGAAAGTGAGTCATTCAGGATTATATTTCTGAAGGGAGCTACCTGAAAGGGGGTGGCGAGCTACAGGTAGCCCCTGAGCCACAGGTCGGAGACACCTTTTCTACAGCCTCACAATCATCTGTTCACACGGCCACATCCCTGTGTGGACAATATTTAAATATGCCCTGTATATAACAGGACCAATACCCTACCTCCTCCACTTGAGTCCGAACTAAACATGGGGAGGCATTTCAAATGGATGCAGCTAAAATCTGGATCAGTCTTTCTGAAAATGTGAGGCAGGCTTAATGTTCAAATCCAGGTTAGAAACAAGTTGGTTTAGCTGTGCATACAACTGAGGGATTTTAACTCTTTTTAATGTAACACCACAGGATGGCTCAAATGCAGAGGACAAATAGCCCAACAGGGCTGACTAAAGTGTATCTGGACCTTTACCTGGATGTTTCAAATACAGAGGGATAAACCTGAATGCAGTTTTAGGAGTATAATCTTGAATCATTTCTAAAGAAAACAATCAGACAAGTCAACCTCAATGTTCCTTTGAAACACAGTTATGGCAAACACCTCAGAAAGACTAGCACCCAAGCTGCATACAGGGGATTCCAGTGTATTAACACAAAATAAATAGACAAAACATCTATCTATAATTCAAGGCACTTCTGTCCTTGCGTCCATAATCTCACTCCAAACTCAAACAAATGTGTTGTGTGATGAAGGGATGGAGGACCCAAAAAGCAGAAATGCAAAACTAATGATTTCATGAACACAATATAATAAAAGTCCAAGGTAAATCCAAAAATCCTAATGAAACTCAGGAACATGTACAGACAAACACAACAGACCAGCAACAAGGAAAGAGTAACGCAAACAAATTAGGAAGACAGAAGGTGACGGCACTCATACACACACACACGCACACGCACACGCACACACACACACACACACACACACACACACACACACACACAGAGGGAAGCGACAGGAGCCGCAGTCGAGGAGTCTCAAAATGTTATACCGTGCCCACACCTCCAAAAGTACGTCACTTTAGTTGAGACGAGCGAAAAGAAATATGTTTTCAGATGCCCACTTTGTAATTGACAGTAGCTACTATGACAGGATTTTGGATTTTAGCTTGTAGCTTAACTCACTACACAAATCAAGTAGCTTTCCCGTCTCTGGGTTCAAGGTTTGGATATTAGCACTTGCTCACCCCACCTCGACCCGTGACTTGATCAATACCAACTGAATCAATTAGATGTTGAGAACCTAATGAAATGTTTATAGGAAAGTTATCGCTACAATAGCCTTATACAAGCAGATTTGTGAAGCTGTGAACTTTGAACAGGGGCTGGTGCTATGAGACTTGGGTGGCATCTCTGATTGCCACCCCCCTGACCCAGAAATGGATTAAAGGGTAGAAAATGGGATGGATGAACTTTGAACATGCAGTATTTGTTTCCATGGTTACACTGTTTCTCGTGGCATATGGAGAGGTCAGCAAACAAAGGTCAAAAAATGTATGAAAATCCTAGGATTCACCTCATTCAGTGGAACCATATTTGACATTTAAAACTGGGAATGAAACATTTATTTTCTGTATAAAGGCCAAGCTAGTAAGCAATTAGGGACGGACCGAGCTTGTGATAATCAATAGTCATGAAATTACAGGTTGGAGAAGATATTACATGTTACATTTGGCCTCAATAAGATCACTCAGGGTCTGCTAATTGTCAGGCATCTTTTGTACAACTAAAAAACTGACATTTTGAACAAAAACTAAATGAATACATCAGATTCTCAAAGACCTCATGTTGCTTTTATGAATCATTTGTAAAGTATTTTTGCAATTGTTGTAATTTCCTGAGAAAGTGGGCGAAAGTTTCATTTCCTTCTTGAATGCTGATCCAATGAATGCACAGAGAGGTTCATGAAAGTAACGTTAATAAAATTCACACTCATTTAGCTCATTTTGCAAGGTCCTTCAATTATGTGATTGTGCTCTATGATTACATGCATCAAAAGAATAAATTGTTGCAAATTATACGCACCATTATTGTCTGGGCAGCAATGAATGTGAAGAAGAATGTTTTAATTCTGTTGGTGGAGGGCGCTGAGACCGTGACAGTGGGTACAGTAGTGCTGGGTGACGATTGAGAATGTGGTTATTAGTTAGTAAGTTAGCTAGTAGCACCTGCAGGAGGATCATCGAGGGGCTGGTGCTCTCTGAAGTGGGTGGTACCTCTGATTGCTAACCCCCCCCGACCCAGAAATGGACCAAAGGGAAGAAAATGGTTAAGAATGGATAGTTTGTTTAATTCATTTGAAACCTGCAGAATACGATTTCATAGATCTTTTAAAATAAATTGAGTCAGGTTATCTTAGCAGTAAAGCAGTGAGTCAAAACCACTCCCCCCACTCCCTGCCCTCCACCAAACCCAACTCCCAGCCAGCATACATGAACGCCGTTTCTGTAATAACGCTGTCTGTGACGAAGCCCCTCTGCTTTTTATGAGAAAGCATTACACTCCATCAGGGCTCAAGTCTGTGAGCAATAACTAGCAATTAGCATCACAACATGGCTCTGGCTGCGTCCAATTATTAATATACAATAATATGATAATAATATTTACAGTCTATGGTCCCAAGGCTTCTTAATATACTCGCCTTTACCTCATTGGATTTTCTCTTCGTTGCAGCAACAGGACGAGTGGGTGGCTAATGTGAAATTGGCACTTTGGGGGTTTTCTTTTTGGGGGTGTTTTAGAAATTCCAACACCGAAAAGCAGGAGGGGGGGGTGGGAAGAACGAATCCCATTGGTTTACTTCTATGGGTCTGAGCCATTATATTCATGATTTGGTTTCAAAGGTTACAGGCGTCTGGTCATGTCAATACCTATTTGAAAACACATTATAACACCTGCGACACTTCCATTTGTTTTTGGGCCAAAACAAGAGACGTATCCACATGTTATTATAGATCTATGAACCAGCTCCGTAAACAACAGCACAAAAGTCCGAGCACGCGCATGAGTAGGAGGGGGGTAGTGGGGGGGAGAATGCTTGGTGAGTGCGGGGAGGGGAGCAGAAAGAACCAGGGCAGCGCTCACATTTGAAACTTCTGCTTCAATTTCATAAAGTGAGTTAGTCCAGCTTTAAGGACGTTTCCGTACAGTATTTTCAAAATTGCATCTGCTTAAATCATTGACTGCATATTTAGTACAGGTTTATAAAGGTGTTGGATAAAGCAGATACTTATTTTTTTATTAAAGACCAACAATCTGACTTTACAGGCTGCAATTTCTCAAGCTTGTGCAGCTCTGACTACTGCCTCCCAGACCCAGGAATGGACTAAGGGGAAGAAGATGGATGGATGAATCTGCCTTTGCCTTATGGTTGGCAAACAATGAGACGAAAGTGATGCCATGTGAAGCGTCTTTGGATCTAATCACAATGTTGTCATTGTAACAAGAAGTCACAACGTAAAAAAAAGACTTTTATATATGAAAAGAAAATATGTGTAAAATTGTTAAAATAAGTTTATTAATCTCGAGACGCTTTTCTTAAATAAACAATCTCATTTTCGTGGAGGTCCTAAACATAAGTAGCCTCTACTTATGTAGCCTCTACAAACGTGTAAACATAACCCTAACCCTAAAAACGTACATACACAAACATTAAGATAATTATATACAGTAATCACATACCAAAAATTAAAACAAAAAAATGAACCAAATTCTCCTTTCAACCCCACTCCTCAACTCTGCTAAAATTAAACATTTAGAAATAGAGTAAAACTATAACAATAATGACATAAATACAGAATACAGAAGCAAGGAGATTTATACTTCCTCAGTATCTTTTTAAAAGGTTTTTGCAATCAGCATTTCAAACATTTCAATAGTCTCTCACCAGGACAAAGAATACTTTTCACTGACAATCATAGTGACCGTGACCAAAATGTACATACAACAGCAGATTAATACTGAAAGAGACAAATAGAATGAAAGGAAAGAACAATGGCACTTTCTTGTCAAAGCCTGACACATCAGCATCTGTTACTCGTGTTTGTCAAATGTTGGTGACGACCGGGATGTCACACACAACATCTCTTCTGTCTTACACAAACCTACAGCAGGTTGTTCTACAGCTTTGGAATATATATTTCTATCAGTTCTTTCTACAGTTCTCGACCATTCTGCCCCTAGCAGGCCAGTATGCCTATACTTTGCCAGTATTACTATCTATCTCTAAATATCTATCTATTTATATTTTGAGTAAGTTAACATACATTCAGAATGCTTTCAGTTGCAGCAAAAAGGAAAAAAAAAAAAAGATAAAATAAGAAGAGTGACTGTGAGCCTGCTCGAGTCAGCAGAGCCTAGGGCCAAGCCAGACCCAAAGACGTGGCCTGGAGACCCAGAGACACGGCGGAAAAAGTTGTGTTGTTAACATTAGCAGCATCAGTACCGTCACAACTGATGGAACAGCAGCCAGCCTGAAGTGTGACACTAATATAGTTGTGAAGGAGCCTTAGACCCACAAAGGGTGTTATCAAGGTTCCCATCGGATCCTGCAAAGTGGGGCCAAAGTGATAACAGGATGCATGAGTTCTTTGCGCTAAGCCTTCCCCGTCAAAACACTGTAGATTTCTCTGCATCACAGAGGAAATATGGAAACTTCAACCAAATGTTAACTAAGGAAGATTAGTTTAGAATGAAGCTAAATGGAGAAGCCCTGTCAGGAAAACAGTGTACTCACCGTCTACTGACACTGTATTCTGTTATCGCTGCAAGTCCTTCAGTCTGAGAGACAATTAATTTATCACTGGAGTAAATGACTGGAAAAACTGTGCTAATCGTGTGCATGAACATGAGAATAGCATTTGGATCATTGCACTGCTGTCATCACTTGGAAATTATAATGCACGCATAGATTCAATCCTCTACAGCAGCCATTCCCAAAGTCAGTAACACCGCGGCCTCCTTAAAAATCTGACACGTCTGCGCGGCCCCCGGAAATAATAACCAAGAAGACATCATTAAAAATACGCTCTTCTCGTTATTTAATTTGGGGGAAAAAGCCTCTGCTACAAACATGTAAATGACGCACATCATTCTGTTATACAAAAATGATTACAATTTGATTATTCAAGACAAATAATGAACACAAATATTTTAATATTACAAAATATTATTAATTTAACATTTAACAACATATATAATTATTTAACAATAATTATATATCTGGCGGCCCCCCTCCAATACCCCCGCGGCCCCTGGACCCCACTTTGAGAAACACTGCTCTACAGTTTGTGATGAGTTAAAGAAGTGTATTCCCATCATCGTGGACAACACCTGACAACACACATGTTGTTTTTAATAATACATGTACCCTACGTCCTGAAGAAAAGTGAGCCTGCTGAGTGATTATCAGAGTCTAACCTCTCATGGTCACACCTCTCATGATCATATACCTCTCATGGTCATATACCTCTCATGGTCACACCTCTCATGGTCATATACCTCTCATGGTCACACCTCTCATGGTCACACCTCTCATGGTCACACCTCTCATGGTCATATACCTCTCATGGTCATATACCTCTCATGGTCACACCTCTCATGGTCATATACCTCTCATGGTCACACCTCTCATGGTCACACCTCTCATGGTCACACCTCTCATGGTCATATACCTCTCATGGTCATATACCTCTCATGGTCACACCTCTCATGGTCATATACCTCTCATGGTCACACCTCTCATGGTCACACCTCTCATGGTCACACCTCTCATGGTCATATACCTCTCATGGTCACACCTCTCATGATCATATACCTCTCATGGTCATATACCTCTCATGGTCACACCTCTCATGGTCATATACCTCTCATGGTCACACCTCTCATGGTCACACCTCTCATGGTCACACCTCTCATGGTCATATACCTCTCATGGTCATATACCTCTCATGGTCACACCTCTCATGGTCATATACCTCTCATGGTCACACCTCTCATGGTCACACCTCTCATGGTCATATACCTCTCATGGTCACACCTCTCATGGTCATATACCTCTCATGGTCATATACCTTTCATGGTCACACCTCTCATGGTCACACCTCTCATGGTCATATACCTCTCATGGTCACACCTCTCATGGTCACACCTCTCATGGTCACACCTCTCATGGTCATATACCTCTCATGGTCATCCCTCTCATGGTCATATACCTTTCATGGTCATAGCTCTCATGGTCATCCCTCTCATCGTCATATACCTCTCATGGTCATATAACTCTCATGGTCATCCCTCTCATGGTCATCCCTCTCATAGTCACACCTCTCATGGTCACAACTCTCATGGTCATACCTCTCATGGTCATATACCTCTCATGGTCACACCTCTCATGGTCATACCTCTCATGGTCATATACCTCTCATGGTCATATACCTCTCATGGTCATAGCTCTCATGGTCATCCCTCTCATCGTCATATACCTCTCATGGTCATATAACTCTCATGGTCATATAACTCTCATGGTCATCCCTCTCATAGTCACACCTCTCATGGTCATCCCTCTCATAGTCACACCTCTCATGGTCATATACCTCTCATGGTCCTCCCTCTCATGGTCATCCCTCTCATGGTCATCCCTCTCATGGTCACACCTCTCATGGTCATATACCTCTCATGGTCATAGCTCTCATGGTCATAGCTCTCATGGTCATCCCTCTCATGGTCATCCCTCTCATGGTCATATACCTCTCATGGTCACACCTCTCATGGTCATATACCTCTCATGGTCATATACCTTTCATGGTCACACCTCTCATGGTCACACCTCTCATGGTCATATACCTCTCATGGTCACACCTCTCATGGTCACACCTCTCATGGTCACACCTCTCATGGTCATATACCTCTCATGGTCATCCCTCTCATGGTCATATACCTTTCATGGTCATAGCTCTCATGGTCATCCCTCTCATAGTCACACCTCTCATGGTCATCCCTCTCATAGTCACACCTCTCATGGTCATATACCTCTCATGGTCCTCCCTCTCATGGTCATCCCTCTCATGGTCATCCCTCTCATGGTCACACCTCTCATGGTCATATACCTCTCATGGTCATAGCTCTCATGGTCATAGCTCTCATGGTCATCCCTCTCATGGTCATCCCTCTCATGGTCATATACCTCTCATGGTCACACCTCTCATGGTCATATACTTCTCATGGCCATACCTCTCATGGTCATCCCTCTCATGGTCATATACCTCTCATGGTCATATACCTCTCATGGTCATATACCTCTCATGGTCATATACCTCTCATGGTCATCCCTCTCATGGTCATATACCTCTCATGGTCATCCCTCTCATGGTCATACCTCTCATGGTCATATACCTCTCATGGTCATCCCTCTCATGGTCATATACCTCTCATGGTCATATACCTCTCATGGTCATACCTCTCATGGTCACACCTCTCATGGTCATACCTCTCATGGTCATATCTCTCATGGTCATATACCTCTCATGATCACACCTCTCATGGTCATACCTCTCATGGTCACACCTCTCATGGTCATACCTCTCATGGTCACACCTCTCATGGTCATACCTCTCATGGTCATCCCTCTCATGGTCATTTACCTCTCATGGTCATACCTCTAATGGTCATACCTCTCATGGTCATATACCTCTCATGGTCATCCCTCTCATGGTCATCCCTCACATGGTCATATACCTCTCATGGTCATCCCTCTCATGGTCACACCTTTCATGGTCATATACCTCTCATGGTCATATACCTCTCATGATCACACCTCTCATGGTCATACCTCTCATGGTCACACCTCTCATGGTCATACCTCTCATGGTGTCATACCTCTCATGGTCATACCTCTCATGGTCTCATACCTCTCATGGTCATACCTCTCATGGTCATACCTCTCATGGTCATACCTCTCATGGTCATACCTCTCATGGTCATATCCCTCTCATGGTCACACCTCTCATGGTCATACCTCTCATGGTCATACCTCTCATGGTCACACCTCTCATGGTCACACCTCTCATGGTCACACCTCTCATGGTCACACCTCTCATGGTCAGAGCTACGACAAAGCTAGAAACATGGCAGGGAAACAATCTGTAATATTATTGATTATTTTATCCAAGCAAGAATAAAAAAATCAATCCTATTTCTGACTTCAGACCATGTTTTGTGCATTCCTTTAATATACTTGGTGCATGTGCAGCAGAATGTTGCCTAGAAGCAGTTTCATTTTTTGGCTTCATTCAAGATCTCAACAATTTCTTCTCAGCTTCAACTTTAACGGCCCATCTCACTAAATGTGAGTGAGATCAAACACTTAAGAACCTTTCTGATGCAACAAAAGCTCTGAGATTTGGCTTCAAAGCTGAATGCTTTGAATGAACACAAAGTTGACCGTGGAACCCCCCCAGAGATTCTCAATATGAGGCTAGTCCTTAATAACAGTGATGGACCCCTTTGAACCCTGCAATTATGACAGCACTGTGGCATGAACTGCAGAGAAGAATACATTTAACCAGCAAAGCATCGCATCAGGTACAAACTGATGCACTGTTATTCTGCACAGATGGCTCATAGAATACACAGGACACGGCAAAGATGGCTTCGATGTCTATGAAGCAGAGGCCAAGACTCTCCCAGAGGGACACGAAGCAGATAAGGGAATAAAGTTATGTCTAGAGCAGGTCCAGAGGTGCTCAGGCCGTGAAGCATTCTTGATCAACACACTTTATGTCTTCTGTGACTGCTTGGCACAAGAATTAAAAAAACGTGAAGACGCATACAACGTCTTTCCTTACTAAAACAAAATCAATGAACATTGAACAAGTCTGTGCAGCCACAGAAAAGCTGAAGAAAATATATCCCGGGATCTTGAGGAGGACTTCACAGCAGAGTTTCCCCAGTTGATGAAGAATCAGTCATGTCCACGCACAGGAGGCTCTTAGAGCTAGGCTTCACGGAGGCTTTCCCAAATGTGGACATTTGCCTTCGCATTTATCTGACATTGACATACCGATTACAAACTGTTCAGGAGAAGATCCTTTTCTTTGTAGAAACGAGTAAAAATATACCTAAGAGCAACAGTAACAGAAAAAAAACAGAACTGGAGCAGGTCTTGGCTACTGTCGCCCCCACAACCCGGTAACGGATCAAGTGGAAGAACATAGATAGGGTAGTGTAGTAGCTGTGTTTCCCATGACCACACAGATGGACCTTGACCTTTACAGAGTGTGGGGCCAAGATGGAACGCTCTGTTTATTCACAGACCACTTTGTGCTGCAGAGACGAGCATTTGCATGAGCGAGGACGTGTCAGCGGTGGTCCGCGGGGGTCTTGGGTGTGCATCTAAATAACAATTTAAAAAATGATAATTGCTTTCCATGGAAACCACAAACACACAATTATAGAGCACAATGACGGCCTTGCATCCTTAGAACATTCTTTACAAAAAAGATCTGACCTGGACTCCCCACCCACGAAATTTATTGTGGACCTTGCACATTGGACCTTAAAGAATAATATTTTCCTGTTTCAGGATAGACTGTTCAAACAAACAAAGGGCACAGCAATGGGAGCCGCTTTTGCACCAAACTATGCGGGACTTTTCCTCGGTCTTTGGGAAGATCGGTATGTGTGGGGCAATGAAAATCCTTTCAGACAAAACATCCTATTCTATGGGAGGTACAGTGCCTTGCGAAAGTATTCGGCCCCCTTGAACTTTTCAACAATTTTCAACAAGTGGGACACAAACGTGAAGTGGAACAAAATGTAATGGATAATTTAAACTTTTTTAACAAATAAAAAACTGAAAAGTGGGGCGTGCAATATTATTTGGCCCCTTTACTTTCAGTGCAGCAAACTCACTCCAGAAGTTCAGTGAGGATCTTTGAATGATCCAATGTTGTCCTAAATGACTGATGATGATAAATAGAATACACCTGTGTGTAATCAAGTCTCCGTATAAATGCACCTGCTCTTTGATAGTCTCAGGATTCTGTTTAAAGCGCAGAGAGAACCATGAAGACAAAGGAACACACCAGGCAGGTCCGAGATACTGTTGTGGAGAAGTTTAAAGCCGGATTTGGATACAAAAAGATTTCCCAAGCTTTAAACATCTCAAGGAGCACTGTGCAAGCAGTTATATTGAAATGGAAGGAGTATCAGACTACTGCAAATCTACCAAGACCCGGCCGTCCCTCCAAACTTTCATCTCAAACAAGGAGAAGACTGATCAGAGATGCAGCCAAGAGGCCCATGATCACTCTGGATGAACTGCAGATAACTACAGCTGAGGTGGGAGAGTCTGTCCATAGGACAACAATCAGTCGTGCACTGCACAAATCAGGCCTTTATGGAAGAGTGGCAAGAAGAAAGCCATTTCTCAAAGATATCCATAAAAAGTCTCATTTAAAGTTTGCCACAAGCCACCTGGGAGACACACCAAACATGTGGAAGAAGGTGCTCTGGTCAGATTAAACCAAAATAGAACTTTTTGACCACAATGCAAAACGATATGTTTGTCGTAAAAGCAACACAGCTCATCACCCTGAACACACCATCCCCACTGTCAAACATGGTGGTGGCAGCATCATGGTTTGGGCCTGCTTTTCTTCAGCAGGGACAGGGAAGATGGCTAAAATTGATGGGAAGATGGATGGAGTCAAATACAGGACCATTCTGGAAGAAAACCTGTTGGAGTCTGCAAAAGACCTGAGACTGGGACGGAGATTTATCTTCCAACAGGACAATGATCCAAAACATAAAGCCAAATCTACAATGGAATGGTTCACAAATAGACGTATCCAGGTGTTAGAATGGCCAAGTCAAAGTCCAGACCTGAATCCAATCGAGAATCTGTGGAAAGAGCTGAAGACTGCTGTTCACAAACGCTCTCCATCCAACCTCACTGAGCTCGAGCTGTTTTGCAAGGAAGAATGGGAAAGAATTCCAGTCTCTTGATGTGCAAAACTGATAGAGACGTATTCCAAGCGACTTGCAGCTGTAATTGCAGCAAAAGGTGGAGCTAAAAAGTATTAGCACAAGGGGGCCGAATAATATTGCACGCCCCACTTTTCAGTTTTTTATTTGTTAAAAAAGTTTAAATTATCCAATACATTTTGTTCCACTTCACAATTGTGTCCCACTTGTTGTTGATTCTTGACAAAAAATATTTTTTTTATATCTTTGTTTGAAGCCTGAAATGTGGCGAAATGTTGAAAGGTTCAAGGGGGCCGGATACTTTCGCAAGGCACTGTATATTGATGACTTGTTGTTTGTTTTTTCAGGTTCGCTTCAACAACTTAGTGACTTCCATATGTTTTTAAATGGCACTAACCCTAACATCAAACTGAGCCTGGATTTTAGTGGAACAAATATCAGTTTCCTTGATGTAAACATCTCAATTGACTCACATGGTCACTTTCACACCTCAATCTTCAGGAAAGAGACTGATCAAAATACCATTCTAAGAGCAGACAGTTTTCATCCCAATCACTTGATTTCGAATATTCCTTATGGTCAGTTCCAAAGACTCAGGAGGATCTGCGATAAGGACAATGAGTTTGACCTCCAAGCCAATGTGCAATGGAAAAGATTTCAACAACGTGGCTACGGTAAAAAGACTCTGAATCAAGCACGTAACAAAGCTAAATCCATGGAAAGAACACAACTTTTGAACAAGAAGCAAACTATAAACACGATTGACAATAAACTGTTTGTGTCTTTAAAGTACACCAATCTTACAAAAGATATCAAAGACATTATTACAAACAATTGGGACATTCTTCGGAGCGATCAGTCACTCTCCTCTGTGTTTCTGGATCCACCATCTTTTGGCATCAAAAGGGCCCCGACGCTCCAAGACAAACTGGTAAAAAATTACCTTCCTGCTCCGAGACCCACATTTTTCCCGAAACCGGTGGGTACCTTCCAGTGTGGATCGTGCAACCATTGTGGCAACATAAACAAAACAAAATGTTTTAATGATTCCTCCAGTCAGTGTTCTTTTAAGTGTTTACATTTTGCCAACTGCAACACCACCCATGTAGTTTACAAATTGAACTGTTCCTGTGGTTGTTTTTATATTGGAATGACAAAGCGCCGCTTGAAAGACCGCCTGTCAGAACACAAGTATGCTATCAGAACTAAAAATCCAAACTACCCCATGGCTAGACATTTTTCTTCAGTTGGACACAACCTGAGTCACTTACAAGCCATGGTTATTGAGGTCATCCCTGCGAGTTTGAGAGGTGGGGACAGAGTGAAAAGACTCGCACAAAGAGAAACGTTCTGGATTGATAAACTCAAAGCCACTATTTTTCCGGGATTAAATGAGGATGTTGACTTCTCAGTGTTTTTATAATTTGCATTATATTTTGTCAAATTGACAAGGTATTTTTTGAGGGGCCCCTCTGGTAATGTGTCTGTTTACATATCTTTGTGTGTAACATTGGTCTTTGTAGCATACCTTGTAGTGTCTGCATAAGTTTGAATATCCTCCCTTCATTCCTTCATTCTTTTTGAATGAAGGGAGGATATATATACTTTATCATGTGACGAGTCCTGTGAACGTCACTGGTCCTATCAAACGCTTACCTTCAATGTCTCATCCAATAGAGGTTGTTCTTGTGTGTCAGGTGACTAGTTCAGTGGATGTCATTTGTCTATTTTAACACCCGTTCATTCAATATGTTTTCTTACATTGCCCTGAAGAAGGCCCTGCGTGGCCGAAACGCGTTGGTCCTTTTTGCATTTAAGGACTTTTATCAGAGTGCCTCGGATTTCACCCTGTCTTTATTTTCCATGCAAAAGGGTATTTTTTGTTTTTCTAAACACACAATTATGACGCATCATTAGCTGGCCTTTAAAGATAATAATCCAATTTGATGTTCTTCTTTTTTCAGAACTATTTTTGGAGAACCTTTGCACAAACATCTCCCTTAACGCAAGTAGAAAATGTATATTGATTGAAGACAAATCGATATAGTTTGTATCTCCTTCCTGTCAAATAATTATTTTCTATTTTTTGTTAAAGCCACGTCACCAACCATAATGTATAGAATTCTCCTGAAATTTTTTATAAACACCGCACTTATAATCTACAGCTCATGATTGTAAAGGTCTTTTCTGCCACCAGTAGAAGAAGAAGAAGAGCGGTGTGTGATTCAATTAGCATTCAATTAGCGTTTCCCCCGTGCGCTTCTGGACGCAGGATGTGAGGAATCCATCCCAGAGTAAAGTCAAAACATGTTAAATGTTACAGTGCAATTATTGAACTGTAATTGCTATTTGACCAGAAGTATTAAGGACCCAACATCTCCAAAGAAAGAGAAACAAAATTCATTTAGTCTATGTGGACATAAGCAAACTTACCAAAAGAGAAAGGGCATTCCAGTCTTAGTGATGACTGTGAAAATGAACATGCACATAATAAAAGCACTTCCTTGAGTTTGTGCGGTGGAATGCATTCACGATAAAAGTTTAAAAATGACAACAAGTGTCTCTTACCTGTTGTTGTCGTATGGGACAGGTCTGCGTTCTCAGTCACAGAGAGGAAAGTAAGTTGTGGCAGGCAGGAGCGGCGAGGACGTGCACCTGTGCTTAAAACCAGGCGAAAATAAAGTCATGATTGATGCAAAGGCTGGAGACAAGAAGAGACGTCAGCATCCTCACACTGTCAGCGGCTCCAGGCGGAGAGAGAGAGAGGGCTTTAGAGAGAGACACACTGAGAGGGAGGCTGCTATAGAGAAAGGGAGGGAGGGAGGGAGCTTATGAGGAAGGGGAAAAACAGAGGAGCGGAGAGGAGGGGGAGAGACTTTGAGAATATGTTTTTAAAAGGCAATACATAATGATCATGCAATCAATAATTAATTGCCAGGAGCCTCATTTTCTGTTGTGGTAAAAGCGTGTTTTAGTAATAACTACAGGAGGAGAAAGAGAGACAGTGGAAGAGAGAGGGACAGAGACAACGAAGGAGAGGGGGAGCTATAGAGAGAGACAGAGAAGGAGAGAGTGAGAGGGGAGTGACAAATAAGGAGAGAGGGAGCAAGAGAGGGATAGTGAGAGGAAGAGAGAGAGAGGGTTAGAAAGATAAAGAGGGAGTGAGCGAGAGAGGATCGAGAGACAGAGAAAATAGATGAGATTGATCCTAAACAGGCCTCTATAGTGTCCATCAAAGAACGTCCATGAACAACATCTACACACACATTCTACACACACACATTCTATACACACACATTCTACACAAACATTCTACACACACACATTCTACACACACATTCTACACACACATACATTCTACACACACACATTCTACACACACACATTCTATACACACACATTCTACACACACACATTCTACACACACACATTCTACACACACATTCTACACACACATTCTACACACACATACATTCTACACACACATTCTACACACACACACATTCTACACACACACATTCTACACACACATTCTATACACACACATTCTACACACACACATTCTACACACACACATTCTATACACACACATTCTACACACACACATTCTATACACACACATTCTACACACACACATTCTACACACACACATTCTACACACACATTCTATACACACATTCTACACACACACATTCTACACACACATTCTACACACACACATTCTACACACACACATTCTACACACACACATTCTAAACACACATTCTACACACACACATTCTACACACACATTCTACACACACACATTCTACACACACACACATTCTACACACACACACATTCTAAACACACACATTCTACACACACATTCTACACACACACATTCTACACACACACATTCTACACACACACATTCTACACACACATTCTATACACACATTCTATACACACACATTCTACACACACATTCTATACACACATTCTACACACACACATTCTACACACACACACATTCTACACACACATATTCTACACACACATTCTACACACACACATTCTACACACACACATTCTACACACACATTCTACACACACATTCTACACACACACACATTCTACACACACACATTCTACACACACATTCTACACACACACATTCTATACACACACTTTCTACACACACACTTTCTATACACACACATTCTACACACACATTCTACACACACACATTCTATACACACACTTTCTACACACACACTTTCTATACACACACATTCTACACAAACATTCTACACACACACATTCTACACACACATTCTATACACACACATTCTACACACACACATTCTACACACACACATTCTACACACACACATTCTAAACACACATTCTACACACACATTCTATACACACACATTCTATACACACATTCTACACACACACATTCTACACACACACACATTCTAAACACACACATTCTACACACACATTCTACACACACACATTCTACACACACACATTCTACACACACACATTCTACACACACATTCTATACACACACATTCTACACACACATTCTATACACACATTCTACACACACACATTCTACACACACACACATTCTACACACACACATTCTACACACACATTCTACACACACACATTCTACACACACATTCTACACACACATTCTACACACACACATTCTACACACACATTCTTTACACACACATTCTACACACACACATTCTACACACACACATTCTACACACACACATTCTACACACACACATTCTACACACACACATTCTACACACACACATTCTACACACACACACACATTCTACACACACACATTCTACACACACACATTCTACACACACACATTCTACACACACATTCTACACACACACATTCTACACACACACATTCTACACACACATTCTATACACACACATTCTACACACACACACATTCTACACACACACATTCTACACACACATTCTACACACACACATTCTACACACACATTCTACACACACACATTCTACACACACATTCTATACACACACATTCTACACACACACACATTCTACACACACACATTCTACACACACACACACATTCTACACACACACACATTCTACACACACACACATTCTACACACACACACATTCTACACACACACATTCTACACACACACACATTCTACACACACACACACATTCTACACACACATTCTACACACACACATTCTACACACACATTCTACACACACACATTCTAAACACACATTCTACACAAACATTCTACACACACATTCTATACACACACATTCTACACACACATTCTATACACACATTCTACACACACATTCTATACACACACATTCTACACACACATTCTATACACACATTCTACACACACACATTCTACACACACACACATTCTACACACACATTCTACACACACACATTCTACACACACATTCTACACACACACATTCTACACACACATTCTACACACACACATTCTACACACACACATTCTACACACACACATTCTACACACACATTCTACACACACACATTCTACACACACACACATTCTACACACACACACATTCTAAACACACACATTCTACACACACATTCTACACCACACACACATTCTACACACACATTCTACACACACACATTCTACACACACACATTCTACACACACATTCTATACACACACATTCTACACACACATTCTATACACACATTCTACACACACACATTCTACACACACACATTCTACACACACATTCTACACACACACATTCTACACACACAAATTCTTTACACACACATTCTTTACACACACATTCTACACACACACATTCTACACACACACACACATTCTACACACACACACACATTCTACACACACACACATTCTACACACACACATTCTACACACAAACATTCTACACAGACACACATTCTACACACACACATTCTACACACACACACATTCTACACACACACATTCTACACACACACATTCTACACACACATTCTACACACACACATTCTACACACACATTCTATACACAAACAAACAAACATGTGTAATGTTGTATTTATAAATAAGAGACATTCTAAAACCATGTGTATTATGATCTATCGACCTCTGAGTGGCAGGCCAGTCCTTTTAAGTTAATTTTAGGGGTCTTCTTGGGGGACCAGCTAAAGTAACAGATGGGTTTTTCTGTTTGGATTTTGTCTGCCTAGCCTTGGCCCATGCTGACTTTTGCATTATTGAACCCACTCCATCAGGAGTGGGTTGACACTGGAGTCTGCCAGTCTACGCACTACTTGTTTAGACAACAGAGATGGATCTCAGACCAAGAGACAGCTGGCCGGAGACACTAGGTTAGAAAAGCATGGATTCTTTTTTAGGTGCAGACGGGAGAAGACCAGATGGTGGAAGGCGGATCACGGGACCCCGGAAGCTGGCTGATACCACGCCCCTTCTTCTTGCACATTTTACATATAGTAGATAGTTTGAATGTGTGGTTAGTTAGTTTTTTTGCGGACCAGGGGCAGTATATGGCTTGAGGTGGAGCGCCCACTCAGTCATACTTTTATATTTTATATAGAGAATAAGGGATAGTTATTTTTGGTCCGAACAGCTGTTTTAGATTCTTTTTGTATTAG
Source organism: Knipowitschia caucasica (assembly GCA_964034765.1). Lineage (NCBI taxonomy): Eukaryota > Metazoa > Chordata > Actinopteri > Gobiiformes > Gobiidae > Knipowitschia > Knipowitschia caucasica. Next base: position 39,031,424 of record OZ035831.1, read on the forward strand.
GGAAATAAACCTTTTTGAATTTAACTTTCTGAATCATGGTCATCTTTATAAGGGATTTTGAACACGTCATTTTTTAATACGTTAATTGGTGACCCTCGACGTGATCCCTTTGATGACTTTTCGCCTTCCCTTGGACTCTGCGTCTCTCCTCAAAGCGGCCGCTGAACTGAAGGTAAGCAGATACCTTTTGACTAATTAAAAATCTGCATATTGGACTAAACAAATTAAGGGGAGAGGAGTTTTGTCCACGGAGGAGCTAATTCAAAAAGTAAAAATAGTAAAAGCCTAAAAAGTAGTGAGAGCCTTGCGAAAATACGTTAAAATTAAATAAAATAGGAGTCTAAGTAGCTAGAACCCTGCGAGAATATATTAAAAGTAAAGATTTTTTGAGAAGCCTTGCCAGAAACAGGAAAGCCCGCTGTGACTAGCGTGGTTGACGGACGCGTCAACACACAAGTTAGGTTTAACCCATTGGAGCCTGGGGGAATTTTGGGCCCCCCCGAAAAATGGAGACAGGCATTCAAATCGAGCAGCTCTATAAAGAGATAGAGGCTCAGATTCTGAGTGGTCTGGATAAAAAATATAGGAACAAGGCAAAACGAAAGGCTGTGAAAGCATGGGAAAAAATACAGAACAAAAGGGTCATACCTGAGTATATGACAGCGTCCGCATTGGCTAAGATATTGCGGGAAGAGGAAAATAATTTAAAACAGGATAAACTTGAGCTTGAGGGGAAGCAGGGAGAGAGTTGGAATGAGCGTAGAAAAATTAAGAAGGAACTAAAAAAGGCTGAGAAACTAAGGACCAAGGTACATAATTTTGCTTTGGCTGCCACGGCGTTGGCAAAATTACCGATGGTAAGTAAAGACAAGGAAACAGAAAACGGAGCAATGCCGGTGAGTAATATATACCCATCCCTACCCACGGCTCCACCAAAGTATTCTCTAGGTTTAGAACCAGGTAAGCCAAATCTAATATTGCCACAATATACATTTTCAGGAGAAGTGGCAGTAAGAAAGAGAGGGGACAATGACTTTGTAGACAGGGAATTTGACGAAGGGACAGAAGAGGAGTCTGTGGGGGACAATAGAGATCCGAGTCAAAATCCAGCTGTCAGCCTCCCGCCACAGCTCCCACACACCCCTCACCAACCCCCATCTATTCAAGAGGAGCTCCTGCACTCTCTCAGAAATTTTAGAGCTAGGAAACCAACCTTTGAATGCACCACAGACAGAGTTGAGAGAGAAGAAACCGCAAGTAGGACCCATGATTACGAGACCGCTAGACAGGAGAATGCAAAATTAATTAATAAAGCCGCACGCAGAGCCATGACTAGGACGGACAGTGAGAGTGACAAGGGAGACGGTGCCATGGCCCCACCAGCAATTAAAGCTAAACAGGCTAAAAAAGGAGCTAAATTCTCTTCTGACAGTAGTGATGACGGAGACCAGGAGCCTGGAGAAACTAGACCGGTGGCAAGCAGAACCAGGTCTCAGACAAAATCCATGTTCCCTCTGAGACCAGGACGAGGCGCAGCTGGGGAGTACCATCCTTTTTCTGTAAGTGACATGCAGACTATAAAAGACAAAATGCCTCCATTGTGTCAGGGAGCTGGAAACTGGATTTCCAGTCTCAACACATGGTTTACAGGTCATGATGTCGCGATGGGTGACGTCCGGGCAGTGTTGGCAGCATGCAGTAAACCTTGGGAGAGAGACGCTATTGAAAGACAAGCTGGTACTGCTGATGTTTGTGATTCTTCCAGATTTGGCCAATATGCAAATGCCTTGTATGAAGCACTGAGGGAAAACTTTCCAACTCCGCTGTCTTCTGCCCCTCGTGAGTTAACTTGGCTGGAGTCTGAGGACCCACTTGTATTTTATGATAGGTGTGTGACCAAGTGGATGGACACAGTAGGAAGACACCCTCACAAGGTCAGTGAAGTCATGCCTTTTAGAGCAGCTATTTTGAATGGTTTACCAGAAACCATACGCTCAAAACTTGAGGACAACCCAGATAATATTAACCCAGATTCAGCACAGTGGAAGACAAATTTAATCTTTCACATTAAGCGATATGTTGAAAATAAAACTAAAGAAAGAAAGAGTGTTGAGATATGGACTTGTCAACTTTTGAAGTTACAGCTTAGTGAAGCTAGAAATAAAGCCACCCAAAATAAAAAAGGAACTAGTAATCAGATGACTAATATGCCTGCTGGACCTGCGACTCAACCACGACAGGACTGGACAAGGGGAGGGGCCAGAGGTGGTGGGCGTGGGGGCCGGGGAGGAAGAAGGGGTGGAAGCTGGAGAGGGGGCAGGGATGTGTGTCGGCTCTGTTACAGGCACGGTCACTGGGCGAAGGACTGCCCCTTTGAAGGAGAGGCCTCCTACTACCATGGAGCGCCTGAGATGGTGCGTGGGAGGGGCCCCCAGAGAGGCATGGGACCCAGACCAGAGCGCGCAGGCCCTCCCTCCCCATGGACGGCTCCGAATGACAACCTGGCCCCGAGAGATGGACAATATTACCAGAACTACTGGGGCGAGTATGAACATGAACAATCTTACTAGGGCTGCCTAGGAAATCCAGGGGACAAGGTGCTTGCAGAGCCTATGCTTCCCATAAGGGTGGAGGACGACGACCTGATGGCCCTGGTGGACACTGGCGCCACCTACTCTACCATCAATACAAAGATACGCCCTGTCCTGCTCTCTGAGGAGCACATCACCCTGGTTGGATTTTCTGGGACACCTGAGGTACTGCCACTCACTAAACGTTTAAAGACACAAATTGGAACACAGACACTGTGGCATTCTTTTGTAAATGCTCCTAAAACACCTGTCAACCTGCTGGGAAGAGACTTATTGACTAAAACCAATGCGTCAATTCTATGTGGACCGGATGGTCTACAAGTGACTTTTCCAGGGGGGCAAATTTACAGATGTGTGACCGGTGTATCGATGGACTCCTGCTGGCTTCTGAGAGAAGAGATGCCAGACCAGTATGCAGACATATACTGGGTGAGACTGGACCCAGAAAACAAGTCCACGGACAATAATGGTGTGCATTCCGTCTTCTTCAAGTGGAAACCCTGGATAAATTCTTTGGCCTCCTACCACCTCCCACTGGACCCTGCCCACTTGACATTATTCTATGACAGAGACCAAGACTTAATGTACAGAGAACAATTCAAACAAATTGAAAGTGATAGGTGGACATTAGAATCAGATTACATTTATATTGGGCCTGAGGGTGTGGCGGCCCATACACGGCTGCTTCCTGAACAGTGTGAGTGGTATTACATGTCTTCCTCTGCTGTCCCACACATCACCTTGGCTGTACACCCTGGTCACGAGGCTAGAGCTTTAGGTCCAATGGTAAAGAGACTGGTAAAAGCTGACGATTGGTCTGACACCCAACTCCCTCATGTGCAGTACAGCATTGAAAATAAGTCATACAGAATAAAAGCAAATATGATAGACACAGGGGAAGTGGAGCACGAAACATTGACCAGACATCATGGTAGACACATGACAGATCATGATGATACTCATGAAATATTGAAACAGGTGCCTGCAGAAGTTTGGTCCCAAGGTCCCACGGACGTGGGGTTGTGCACCTCTTTCCCTCCTGTGTCTTTACAGATGAAGCCAGGAGGCCCGATTCGCATAAAGCAGTATGCCACCAAACCAGACGCTGTCGAGGGTATCTCACAGGTGATAGAGGGACTTACGAAAGTGGGAGTCCTCGAGCCATCAAAATCAGAGTGGAACACGCCCACTCTAGCTGTGCCAAAAACAGGTCAGAATAAATATAGAATGGTCCATGATTTGAGAAAAATAAATGATTTAACATTAACTCCGTGTCTCCCGGTCCCAAACCCTTATACAATGCTGTCATCACTGTCACCAGACCTCCAGTATTTTACTGTTATGGATTTGGCTAATGCATTTTTCTGTATTCCCCTGGGCAGAGGAAAGCAGAGATTTCTTCTCATTTACTCACAGGGGCCAAAAACTGCGTTACACCCGTCTTCCCCAGGGACATAAATGCTCCCCGGGCATTTTTAATCAGACTTTGAACGCTCTGCTGAGAGAGTTGGTGCTTCCGGAGGGCGTGGTACTCCTACAGTATGTGGACGATCTCCTCCTCGCCTCGAGGACGGAGCAGGCCTGTCTACAAGCCACCAGGGACACTATAATCTTCTTACATTCAAAAGGATTTAAGGTCAGTAAGGAAAAGCTACAATGTTGCAGGCCTGCGGTGACCTTCCTGGGACGTAGTGTGTCTGGAGGATCCACAAATATGTCTCCAGAGCATAGAGATGCTATTTTGTCATATCCCAGACCCACCATGGTGGGGGACATGTTGTCCTTCCTGGGTCTGATAGGTATAGCAGACACTATGTGGCAGATTTTGCAGACAAAACTAAACCTTTAAGAGCTTTAGTTAATGAACATGGCATGAGAAACACAAGGGCTAAACTGAATTGGGACAGAGATAGTGAGGCACAGTTTATCTCACTCAAACAGGACCTATCCTCTGCGGCTCATTTGGCGTCACCAGATTATTCCCCGTTCTATTTAGATGCCACAGTGCAGTCTCAGGTAGCTAACGGGGTGTTATATCAAAAGTGCAGAGGCCAGAGAAAAATCTTACAGTATATTAGCGTTCCATTGGATTCAATCGAGGCTAGACAGGTTGACTGTTCTAGGTATGCTGCAGGAGTGGGACATTTGATTAAGAAAACAGCACATTTAGTCATGGGGCATGCTTTAGAAATATTGACTGATCATGGCGTTTGTGCATATGTGTCCTCAGCTGCATTCACTATGTCACCTTTGAGACAGTCACGGCTCTTACAGGTGCTCACTCAGCCCCCACATAACTTTTACACCTCTTGGCATTAACATGGCTGACCACATGCCAAGACAGGGTGAGCCTCATGACTGCAGTGTAAGGGTAATAGACAGTCTGAAAGTGCGACCTGACCTCCAGACTGACCCACTTCAGGACCCCGACTTACAGCTTTTCACAGATGGGTGTTGCTGGAGAGAGAGGAATGGCAGCCTGAGAGCGGCATATGCAGTTGTCAGTGTTAACGGTGAAAATTTTGTTACAGTAAACAGCGGTGTTTTAACTGACAAACCATCAGCGCAGGCGGCAGAACTAGAGGCTCTCTGCGCCGCCTTGGAGTTTGCTAAAGGTAAATCTGTAAATATTTACTCCGACTCTGCGTATGCTACTCAGGCTGTCCATTTCAACCTCTCCGAGTGGAAAAGAAACGGCTTCTTGACTGCTAAAGGCCGACCCATCACACATAGAGCCCTGGTGGAGAGGCTGGACAGCGCTCTCCAGCTTCCAAAACAGGTAAGCGTCATCAAGTGCCAAGGGCACTCCAAGTCAGACAACTTTGAGGCCAGGGGAAACGAGGCGGCGGATGAGGCCGCAAAGAAAGCTGCCAACTACAAGGTCAGTACTCCAGGAGTGTTTGTGGTTCGGGACGAGGGGCCAGACCTGGCAGACTGCCTGCCCGATCTGTCCCTTCAGGTTTTAGCTGAAGCCCAAACAAAAGCAGCTCCTGAAGAAATATCCATGTGGGTTCAAAAACGGGCAAAGAAGGATCCAGATACTGGCATCTGGTACGGCCCTGATGGCCGCCCCGCCCTGCCCATGGGGGACCTCTCACGAGCGGCTTTATCTGAGGCACATGGGCTAGCCCATGTGGGTCAGGTACAGATGCTCAGGAATATGTCACAATGGTGGCATCCCTTTAAGACAAGCATGATCCAAGATTATACTAGGTCCTGTCAAATATGTCAAAATTATAACCCATCGCCCTGCTCAGCTGTTTCCCCAGGAAAATTCACACCTGCTGCTTGGCCTGGAGCACATGTTGTGATGGACTTCACAGATATGATTAACAGGTGCGCAGGAAAGCGGTACCTGTTGGTCATCACTGACACCTTTACGGGATGGCCTGAGGCATATCCTGCTGCAAAAGAGGATGCTGCCTCTGTAATCAAAGCCTTAATTCAGCATTACATCCCAACGCATGGCTTTCCCCAGTTAATAAGGTCTGACAATGGGACGCATTTCAGGAACAAACACTTGCAATTGGTAGAAAAACATCTGGGGCTAAAACATAAATTTGGAACGGTCTACCATCCTCAATCCCAGGGCCGAGTTGAAAGGATGAATCAGACCTTGAAAAGTAAACTCTCTAAAATCCTGGCAACGAGTAAATTGAATTGGCTACAGGCATTGCCTATTGCCCTGTTGTCAGCAAGGCACTCTGTTAACCGCATTCACCATTTCTCCCCATACGAGCTGTTAACAGGGAGGCCTATGCCAGGACCAGGAAAAGGGTGGTGCCTTTCACAAAAGACGACTCCCCAACACCCCCAGTGCGGGTGTACTGGGAACAATTGAGAGAAATGTTGTCTAGTTTTTCCCATCAGGTTGAAGGAAGTCTCGACCTCTGCGAGAAGGAGGCCTCGGAGGATCCACCAGCCTGGGTCCGTGTGAAGGTGTTCAAAAGGAAGTGGAACGAGCCCCGCTGGACCGGACCCTTTGAAGTGGTGGCCCGCACTCGCAAAGCTGTTCAACTGAAGGGACACGGGAACAAGTGGTTTCATCTCTCTCATACGAGACCATCTGACCCACCCTCGTAACCACGCTCACGGGTTGGACAGGGACTCACACACACGCTTACACTCGCTCTTAATATGTTGCCTTGGGACAGGGAGCCCTGGCCCACGACCAAAAGAGGGAGAGCCATCCTATGGGCTATCGCTGCAGTTGGTTTGGTCGTGGTCCTGGGAATTTTAACATGGGAAATGTTAGAAAACACACAGCTAAAGACAGGGCCAGACTTGTAACACAATCCAGTCTTTGGTCCAATAAGACTGACAGAAATAAAAGATCCATAGGAGAAGGCAGCGTTAGAGACTCTCTACCTACGATTGTGACAGTAAAATGCCCGGTGGGTGCGACAATTACAGCCCACATACCAATGGCAACAATCTTTCCATTATCCTTTCGACCTGACTACACACTCTACCTGTGTTACACACCGTCTACATGTAAATATGAGAGACATGGAAAAAGCTTTAGAGCATCGGTGGACTGCACCTGTGATGCTTGGGAGTATGCTATATCCAATACAGGTCCGGATTGGGGTTATAATAAGGAACACAAATTGAAGGGACGAGTGATTCTGACTACAGACCACTCACAAACAACGGTGCTAGTCACTGTGAAAAATTGTGGGATTGATGTGAATGGGACTTACGTTATTGGACATTATCCAGGAGACATTAGACAATGGATTTCAATTGCCATACCCGAGGACAAGGAGCTAGACAAGGAGGCCATAGATAGTGAAGTATGGCAGGACAAACAGAACGTACAGGTGACTGCTGACTGGACTGTTTCTGAATTGTTAAAACAAGCAACTGGATATGGGGATAGAAACGCTTGGTTGTGGACAGTGGAACACATGTCAGCGGCTGCTGGCTTTGACGATTGTGTTGTGTGCTCCACTGCACGTCCCACTTTGTATACAGCCCCTGCTCCACTTTTCCCAGAAGATGTAGATGGTTATAATTGTATGATAAAGTTGTTTTGGCAAGAAAAAGACCTGACTGAGGAGACAAAGACAGCCCCTAGTAATTGTTCAATGTTTGAAGTATTGTTTCCAGAATTGGATTCAGAAATTCAGCCCCCTATGTTTTCCCACAGGAAAAGCAATTACACCTGTTTCCACTCACTCAATGGAGGGACGAGGCCGCGTCTCCAGTGGGGGTTCCTTCCAGCAGACTGGTGTGTCAACAACGTCACCCTGCCCAGTCCGGTCCACATGACCCGGACCAGAGGTGATTTGTATTGGTTGTGTGGAGATTTAAAACTTAGACATAGACTAATAAAAAATTTTACAGGCAGTTGTGCAATGGTGCGATTAATGATGCCCATTTCCATAATTGGCCATAAGCCATCCCTAGACAGTCCCCACCCACAGCATAGATTTAAAAGGGCAATCCCATTCCTAGATACTGGGAAAGATAATCCAACTTACATGGACTCTATAGGTGTTCCACGTGGAGTCCCTCATGAATTCAAACTGGTAGATCAAATTGCAACAGGTTTCGAAAATATTCCAATAATTTCCGCTATTTTCCCTATCACGCCAAACAAAAATGTAGATAGAATTAATTTCATTTGGTATACTATGCTTAGGCTTGCCAATCACACCAGGGACGCAATAGAGGGATTGGCGGAGCAGCTGGGGGCCACCTCTCTGGTAGCATTTCAAAACAGAGTGGCTCTAGACATGCTTTAGCAGAGAGAGGGGGGGTCTGCAGTTTATTTGGTACAGAATGTTGTGTATACATTCCAAATAACACACATCCAGATGGATCAGTTTCCAGGGCTCTGGCTGGTCTCAAAATGCTGTCAGAGCAAATGCATGACGTTTCTGGAGTCCCGGAGAACCCACTGGAGGCGTGGCTGGACAGCATCTTGGGGAAGTGGAAGCATGTAATTTTGTCTGTTATCACAAGCCTTGCGGCCATCTTTGCAATAATAATGGTTGTAGGATGCTGCTGTATACCTTGTATACGTTCTCTTTGTGTTAAAGCTATAGACACCGCTGTTAACCCTGGACTGAGAGGTCAAATGCTTGCATTGGTTGAGGATTCCGCCGTCCCGTCGCCTGAGGAAGGTTATTGAAATGTGTGGCCTTTTTTAATAGCGGCCAAGAGAGGGAATGTTGTATTTATAAATAAGAGACATTCTAAAACCATGTGTTTTATGATTTACCGACCTCTGAGTGGCAGGCCAGTCCTTTTTATTTAATTTTAGGGGTCTTCTTGGGGGACCAGCTAAAGTAACAGATGGGTTCTTCTGTTTGGATTTTGTCTGCCTAGCCTTGGCCCATGCTGACTTTTGCATTATTGAACCCACTCCATCAGGAGTGGGTTGACACTGGAGTCTGCCAGTCTACGCACTACTTGTTTAGACAACAGAGATGGATCTCAGACCAAGAGACAGCTGGCCGGAGACACTAGGTTAGAAAAGCATGGATTCTTTTTTAGGTGCAGACGGGAGAAGACCAGATGGTGGAAGGCGGATCACGGGACCCCGGAAGCTGGCTGATACCACGCCCCTTCTTCTTGCACATTTTACATATAGTAGATAGTTTGAATGTGTGGTTAGTTAGTTTTTTTGCGGACCAGGGGCAGTATATGGCTTGAGTGGAGCGCCCACTCAGTCATACTTTTATATTTTATATAGAGAATAAGGGATAGTTATTTTTGGTCCGAACAGCTGTTTTAGATTCTTTTTGTATTAGGGAAATAAACCTTTTTGAATTTAACTTTCTGAATCATGGTCATCTTTATAAGGGATTTTGAACACGTCATTTTTTAATACGTTAGTAAACATACTGTATATTTAAATAAGTAAATAGTCATCAACACAGAACGATTCAGCTCATAGCTCCTCCTCACACACAGACCTGCTCCTCCTCACTCAGACCTGCTCCTCCTCACACAGAGATCTGCTCCTCCTCACACAGAGACCTGCTCCTCCTCACACAGACCTGCTCCTCCTCACACAGAGATCTGCTCCTCCTCACACAGAGACCTGCTCCTCCTCACACAGACCTGCTCCTCCTCACACAGGGAGACCTGCTCCTCCTCACACAGACCTGCTCCTCCTCACAGAGACCTGCTCCTCCTCACACAGACCTGCTCCTCCTCACACAGAGACCTGCTCCTCCTCACACAGACCTGCTCCTCCTCACACAGGGAGATCTGCTCCTCCTCACACAGACCTGCTCCTCCTCACACAGACCTGCTCCTCCTCACACAGACCTGCTCCTCCTCACACAGAGATCTGCTCCTCCTCACACAGACCTGCTCCTCCTCACACAGAGACCTGCTCCTCCTCACACAGAGCCCTGCTCCTCCTCACACAGACCTGCTCCTCCTCACACAGGGAGACCTGCTCCTCCTCACACAGGGAGACCCGCTCCTCCTCACACTGGGAGACCTGCTCCTCCTCACACAGACCTGCTCCTCCTCACACAGACCTGCTCCTCCTCACACAGGGAGACCTGCTCCTCCTCACACAGAGACCTGCTCCTCCTCAACCAGGGACCTGCTCCTCCTCACACAGAGACCTGCTCCTTCTCACACAGAAACCTGCTCCTCCTCACAGTGGGAGACCTGCTCCTCCTCACACAGACCTGCTCCTCCTCACACACAGACCTGCTCCTCCTCACTCAGACCTGCTCCTCCTCACACACAGACCTGCTCCTCATGACACACAGACCTGCTCCACCTCACTCAGACCTGCTCCTCCTCACACTGGGAGACCTGCTCCTCCTCACACAGTCCTTGTGTTGGTTAAAACACGTTCAACTTTCAAGAACGCCCTGTGCTATTTCCATACACACATAAATACCATATGTAGCGTTAAGCTTAGCGTACATCGGACTGGCAACTGATTATATCCGTCGCATATGAGTTGCTGCCCCGCACACATCGACAATCTGACGAAAACGGGCAACTCCCAGTAGCAGACCAGTCTCGGAAATAACAGCGCGTACATCGACAGCAACTGGCCTCAACTACAGTGTGTTTTCTGACATAAACTGTTGCGGGCTCGCAATACACACACGTTGTCGGAGCGGCGCATGGAGCGCGCACATCGGGTCATATCTCCGAAACTGAGGACAACTAGTTGCCGAAAAGTAGAACACGGGCAACTGACTGAAACTGGAGACCGACTGATCATCTCCAGTTGTAAGAGCGCGCACATCGACCGATTTCGGCAACTGATCATCTCCCACCATCTCCTCTCAGTTGCCAAAAGCCGCCTTGCAACTAGTTGTCCCCAGTTTCTATGTCGATGTACGCTAGGCTTTAGAGCCCTACACGGGCCTATTATCTGGGCCTGAGCCTGGCCCTGGCCCAAGGGGGTGGCGCCCCAGCCCGGCCCGGCCCGATATGGTTTCTGAATTTTCAGGCCCAAAACCTGCATCAAGCCCGACTTTTCTTTTATTTATTTTTTACCTCCCATAACAATGTTTTAGCGTAGTATATATAGTAGTGCCGTGCACTGATATGAACATAGTCTTGGCTAGAGGGTGGAGTTATACATGGTAGTCATGTGTTGCAATGAGTTCTGTGTGTGCGGAGTGAACGGCCGCAGCTGTATGATACACAGCTGTATGATACACAGCTGTATGATGCCCAGATGCCGCAACACACTTGTAAGTAACGCTATATGTCGTCACTACACAGAACAACAAACACAACAGCGTGATAGACACTATATTCAGTGGGTGCGTTGTAAATGTAATCTGCCGCTCTGAAAGTGCCCGAGCCCGGCCCGTGTCCGAGGTCATTATACGGTCATCGGCCTCGGGCCCTCGGGCTGTCGGGCCCTCGGGCTGTCGGCCCCTCGGGCCAAGGGCTAGAGTGCAGGGCTCTATGTAGCGTCACCGTCCTCGGATTCAAAGCCCCGGGTGATCCAGGGTTTTCTCACAGTTCTTTTCAGTTGGTTTGGCTCATTTATTGAAATTGAAATTGAAATTGAAAGACAAACTATAAGATAATTTGGCAAAACACACAGATCTGCAAATCATTTCAGTTCAATATCAAAAGCACATGTCTTTTGAAAAACAGTTCACACAATCCTCTAACCATGATGCTCTCCTGTCAGTGTCATCAGAATAACGAAGATCCTTCTCATTTGTTGTAATCTGCTTGGATGTGACGGAAAGAGAATAATGGATGAAGTGGAAAATAAAAATCTTCAGGATGATAAGAAATACTGACATGCTGCTGGTTCTATGACAGCCGAGGATGTTGTTCACAGTCAGCTCAATGGGCAACTGTCCTGTGTGTCCATGGGTTAAACTGCACACGCTTCCTAGCAGAGGAAACACAAGTGAGTGTAAAATGGTGAAAGTTTCAGGTATTCAGAATTTTGTGCTCAAATAGAATGAATCCATTTCAATCTGGAGAGACTAAACCAACACAAAAAACCATTAAATGAGTGTATTGATATTTGTTTGGCACATAGACCCGAGCTATGACGCTGGGTCAGGATAGAGTCTGGGAGGGGAGTCTGGGAGGCGGTGGGTTGAGGGTGAAGGGGGTCGGCCCAGGATGATATGGGACTACAGCAGGTAGTCTACCAATTCCGTTTAAGATGCATTCTTACCATCACTTGACAAGATAAGATAATATAAGCGATTCTTTATTCGTCCCATAGTGGGGGCGGGTCCCAGCTCAAAACCACATTAAAAACATGCGAATATTCCACTGTGCAAAAAAAAAACACTGGAACTTTTTTGGGTCACTTAAAGCACTAAGGATTTCCTGGCAATTTTTTACTATTTTCTCATATCGTGATACAATTTATAGGCCACTGTCGGGGTGGGAAGGAGGAGGACTCAAAATGCAGGAATGCCAAAATAATGGTTTAATGAAATAAAGTCCAAAGTGAAAATAAAACTCAAAATCCAAAATACAGAACAAGGAACACGAAATCAGCAACAGGACGGAACAGAAGTTGACAATACAATGGACCAGCAACAAGAGGAGAGGAGCACAGGGTACATATAGACAGAGACACAGGTGAAACACATTAGGGCGGGGCAGACAATCAAGACAGAGGAAACAGGGCGTCAAAGTCAAACTAAAACCAAAGCACAGAGAACAGATATCAAAATAAAACTAAAGTCCAAAATAACAAAATCCACACCATGACATGCCACGTCACCAACAATGCCAGCAATCGTTCCCCCAGGCAAGACACATAACCTGAAGCCTGAAGTCTTGCTGAAATACCTTGGTTGCCGTTTCACACACACTCAATATGTTCAAAAGGTAGTAGGAAGAAGTAGCTGAACCCTGTTAATGGAATTGCAAGTCTATGTTATGAAATTAATGAATGAGAATGTGTTTAACTTTAATCTAAAGTACAACTTAGGTAACCTACCTTTGGATTGTGGAAATCTACTGTTGGGCCAGAGGAGGTAACCTTAGACTCAAGGCTGAGGCTCTGTGAAAGGGCCGCTGTGGCTGCAGGTTTTCTATCAGACCCAGCAGGAGCAGAGCAGACTCCACCCACTTACTCAAGTAAGCTCAGTCTTAACCATAGACTGTATACAGTATGTCTTAACCTGAAGATTTGAGGAAATGGGAGGATTCTGTTCTGCTCCTGTTGGGTCCTGTTAGGCTCCTGTTAGGCTGCAGCTGAATGTGTGCTGTAAAGCTTGGGCTCAGGTCCTGTATTTGCTCGTCTGTTTGCTCACGAGAATTTCCTGAATGACATCAGCCCCTGTGGGCGCCCTGCAGAAGTGTGTATCTGCTGTAGACTCACCTACAATTTACGGCAAATTATTTTCCCACGACTACTGAGAAAATCTGTACTCATAAAGGTGAGGGTCAGGAATGAGCTCCATCAAACGAACAAGGTTATGATGTAATATCAATTACTGCGAAAGCTCTCCAGCCTCCTGTCTCTTCCATAAAGGGGCGTTCACATCTGACCATGCTTTGCATTGATTGTCAATGGAAAGTCATACACCAGCGACTTGACACAGGCAGCCAATGCAGGAATGAACATTGTTCAACTTTTTGACGGACGCACATCCGTTAACCAATCACAGAGCAGCAAAGTAGTCACAGGGACACAAGAAGCAAGAGGACGAATACACTCACAAACAGCCAAAACAAGAGCTAAACAGGAGCTAAACAGGAGCTAAACAGGAGCTAAACAGGAGCTAAACCAGGACTTATAATGGGGGACACAGAGCTTGTGAACATATGTCTCCAACGCCCCCAGAGTTCTCCTTCTCCTGTAACAGGGCTAACATGTTGGCCAATACAGAAGCATCTGTTGATAATATAATAAATCCATGGTGCAGCTTTGTGTGCAGTTATTGCTGTGATATGATGTCTCTGAACACAGAGACGCTCTACACCCGTGGGTGTGACTTTTACATACAAAGCCGTTAGCTCGAACACGCTAGCATCAAAGCCCGCCCACCACTTCCACCCTGCGTTTAGCGGTATCGCAGGGCGGTATGTCAGATTTACTAAAGTCATGCGGCTTGACTCTTTGACTTCCGGAAATCTGAAACGACTAGAACTCCCAGAGCAGTTATTCAAATCAATAGACTTCTGATTTCAGTTTCATTAAAAGTAAGTTATCAATACAAGTTTTACCTTTTCTCAATTAAATACGTGCTAAAACTGTCTAAAATAACTTGAAAAACAGCACCTTGCTAAAAATAAAGGATAACAAATAATTACTACCAGCAAATCAGAACCAGTGGAAAACCAGTCCAGGATCAGCACCTCGGAGAAAAAGGGCTGGCACAGAACGTTGGTTGCAACGTTTGAGGGATTTTATATTTTTATCTTGCCTTGCAAGCAACCAAAATTGACTACAAAAAATGTACATTCCGCCTTCAAAATACCTACAGGTAAAGGTAGAACCCCTAACGTTTGAAAAGAACATTATGAACAAATGTCATAAAAAATGTACTACTAATCAATCTACACTTTATTGCTCCATTTGGACAAAAATCCATTTAACGAAAAGTCACTGAACAAAAACGAATGAATCAAACATCATAAACAACAACAACCTTAAACGACGCTGACATCTCAAAAACAATCAATGTCCATTATCTGAAATCGCTCTTGACAACATGGACTCACGCTGCTCGACAGAGAGGCCAGAAGAAACACATGTTCAGTCCATTTCACAAATTTTACATTTCTCACATCTCTCCATTTTGAAAAAGGTACAAAGGTTAATCTAGTTATTGCTCAGCCCTAATAGAAATACAGACTTTTCACCTGACATCGAACGCTGCTCAGTGACTTAAACATAGCTCTGAGGCATCACAGAACAGCTGTATTTATGACACACTAGCAGCTGACACAGTCTGGAGGGCTCTATGTCATTGTTAGGTCAAGATATGAGTAGATACAATGGGCCTCATTCACGAGCCGTTCTTAGGAACAAATCTGTGCGTAAATCCTACTTACGAGGACTTTACGAAGATTGTGGGATTCATGAAATGTTCTCGTATCCAGAATTTCTCTGAGGTAAGTACAAATCCAGTGCCGACGCTGGTGTTGTCTTCTTTTCAATAAAAACCACTGATTGGTCAACGAGTGTTGTCACTGGACGCAACGTTCGACCCTTTGTTAAAAACAACTCAACCGCCATCTTTAAAATCGGCTGCTCTGCTCGGCTCTGCTTCGGCTACATTACGTCCTCCTCACTCCAGAGAAATGGAATCGCACAGAAAGCCCCAAAAGTCAACGTCCTGGTCGGTGGACGAGGTCCACACATTACTCTCTTTAGGCCAAAGAAAGAATTCAAAGGTAGCTCGAGGCTCAACACGGAGGTTTCACGAGGTTTTCAGGGAGATCGCTCTGGATTTATGACTAGTCTGTGGTAATCCTGGAAATAACTGGTTAGCTATGTATTCCGTTGGCCCAAAGCTCTCACTGAAATGTATTTACTCGTGTAAATGTTCGATTGTCTGTTGTACACAGTGAGCAAGCTACATTTAGCTTCATTTAGCTATCGATAGCAAGCTAAGCTAACATCCTTGCCGTGCTACTGTGCTTTATCTCGTATTATCTTCAGTATTCACGTGTTGCCATTCTGTTTTGCAAAGTTGGTCCATGCCTAAAACATGAAAGAGGACATACGCTTGATCTTGTGAAATCTTTTGGTCTGAATCTGGAAATGATTGATATCTGCGACACAGGTCTTTCATATCACCAGGCTGTGCTCTTTACTCTGACGGTCCTGACATTCAACATTACAGTTTTTCTCAGTCGCTTTGGTGCATTTCTCACATCAGACTTAAAGTTCTCAGAACTATTAGTTCAACCTCCACAACATCGTGTCATTGGTGCACATCATCATGGCAGTTTCTCATTCCTCTGAACACTGCTGTTGGACATGTATAATTTGCTTTCACACAATTCTTTACTGTTTTTTAACATAATCATTTGCTTCTGTCCTGTCAGTCAAAATGAAACTACTTATGACTTCTGAATAGTCATTCACTCTAAAACCTACATACACACATACATACACACATACATACATATATACATACACACACACATACATACATACACACACACATACATACACACATACATACACACATACATACATACATACATACATAAAAACATACATACATACACACACACATACATACACACATACATACAGTACATACATACAGTACACACATACAAACATACATACATACACACACACACACACACACACACACACATACATAGATACATACACACATACATACATACAGTACATACACACATACATACATACATACAGTACATACATACATACATACATACAGTACATACATACATACATACATACATACACACATACATACATACAGTACATACACACATACATACATACATACACACATTACATACATACATACAGTACATACATACATACATACATACATACATACATACATACATACATACATACATACACACAGTACATACATACATACAGTACATACATACATACATACATACATACATACATACATACATACATACATACATACATACATACATACATACATACAGTACATATATGTCAGTTACCTCTCAATATACAGTTTTTGTATAACTCTACTGTAGTTTTGAATGTAAATGGCTGTACAGGTCATGTATAGTGTGCTCAGAGTCGTGCTCAAGTGTCAAGTGAAAACACAGAGAGAGTAAACATTCAAAATGAAAACATGACCAAGTCATTTGACTATCGTTCGTACTCAATGGTGTCAGGACATATTATTTTGACGACACAGACAGTTTCTCTGTCATGAAGACTTGCTTTTGAGGAAGGTGATGCACTTTTGCAGTTATCCATGAGGTTTTGCAGTTTGAACTAATTGTTCTGAGAAATGCACCAACAGTTGTGCAAATGTCAAGAATGATGTGAGAAATGCACCAAAGCGACTGAGAAAAACTATAAACTATGCGACTCGCAAACTGCAGTCCCCTTGTCTTTGGCTTTATCTGACTTTATGCTCAACAGCAACTCCCACAGCAATTAAACCGTGGAAGAAACGTTATCTCTATTCATCTCTACTTGCTCAAACATTATTGATCTCGTAGCACCGCCCAGAGTCAAATGCACAAAGCCTGAACTGAGCCCTGGCTTAATGACTTCACAGGTTCTGAGGCACATCTGCTGATGTGCAGAGAGACGCTGGCAAAAAGACCGGCTCCAGGCGTCGCTGGACATGCTGAAAGACAGACATATCCGAGAGCAGTTAAAACTGGCAAGTCTGAAGTCTTTGCTTTGTCAAGTCTTACGTTTTTGTCCAACGTTGTTCCTACCAACGTTGGCAGGGCATAGGCAACCCCAATGCAGTCTTTAAAAAATTGTTTCCCATCACGTAAGATTGAAAAAAAAAACAGTCTATGTTTACTATAAACTTAATCATAATTGTCATCATTGAACTCTGCTGCTGTTGGCTGCACTCTTGTCGTGCCAAGGTGAGTAGGTGGGGGAGGGGCAGCCTTGTGCATCCCAGAAAGTGTGAAAGAAAGGTGGACGTGTTTTTGGTCAACGTTATGAAAAGGCAGTCCAAGATGTCGAGTGCCGCCAAACGCCAAAGAAAAAAAGAGAATGAAAAACGGGCTCAAAGTAGAGGTATGATCAGCCACATGCAGAATATGGACAGATTAGAGTCTAAGCTCTGGTTTGATCTTTAAATCGTCCAAAACGAGTCCGTTTTCACAGAGTTATGATTCTCTACAGAGTCCTGTTTAAGACAGAGGCAGACACTACGCAACGGGCGGAAAATACGTGCCCGATGAGCGGCGCGTTTTAAACAGAGGCAAGAATTATGCACTTCCATCATGTTTAGTAAATAAGCAGTGAGCTGCTGAACCAGGACTGAGCCAGACTGAGCCAGACTGAGCCAGGACAACCAGGACTGAGCCAGCACAACCAGGACTGAACTAGGACTGAGCCAGGACAACCAGGACTGAACTAGGACTGAGCCAGGACTGAGCCAGGGCTGAACCTGTTTAGGATTAACCAGTTTACACCAAGTTTAACAACCCCTTCGATTATTAGACGGAAATTAATATATAAAAATTGAACTTGAGATGAGTAAATCCTAATCCTTTTTTCAATATATATATTTGGAGAAAGTAACTTAAAAGTAATTCTGTACAATTCAGATACAGTGAATTTTGAAATAACAGTAATAAGTGAAACTTAATGTATTACGTTTTTGAAGTATCCTGCCCAACATTGATCAACAGCAGCTCCTTTAGGCTGTTTCTTACAAAAAAGTGGAAAGAGAAGCCGCGGGAATGAGCCGCCAAAATGCACATTTTAAAGGTTTGTGACTACATTCAGAGCACACTTGTTCACTGTGAGGCCCTCTACAAGTGTGCAAGGGGCGCCATAATATATTTTCGCCTGGGGGCGCCTGATGACCGAGGGCCGGCCCTGCCAACCAATTACCACATACCACAGGTTATTTTTAGTACACTGAACTTTGATTAATCCATGCGATTCCCCCCCTGTTGTGACCTCTTACAAACTATGCAATGATTTTATTGTATTTTCTAATGGCAAAATTGCATTTGTGTAAGCCCAGTTTTATGGATACATTGTACAAAAGCTACGGCTGTCTTAGGCTGAGTTTACACGGAGACAATGTGGCAGTAAAACGCTATAGTTGGATGTCGGTTTCTACCAACCGTTCATACAAAGACTGTGTTCCAGGGGGGTGAAAACGTAAGTGTTCAGATCCAGCCTGCAGAGTGGGACAACTACGCTGCACAGCAGGGAGCTCTTTCACACCCGCGAGAGGGGAAAAGGTGTGAAATCCCCCTCTGCTCTGACCCCCACCTCCGCGCTGCTCCCCGCACGTAAATTTGGACATGCGCAGTAGCGGAGAACAAACATAAACAACAATGGCGGCGGGTGCACTAACTAGCTACGTGGGCTTCCAGGGCGGGACAGAGGATAATTCTACTCCTTTGTTCGTCCAAACGAGACCACGCGAAGCTCTAGGTTCAGTTCCCATTTTCACAGCTGCTGTTAAAATGCAGAATGATGTTGGTGCGTTCTGAGGGTCTGGCACAGGAAGTGAGTACACTGCCGAGAGGGGGGCTGGGCACGGGGCCAGGGGTCGTGTGAGTGTTGTAAAGTTTCTCTGCCCACTACTGGCCGGGCGCTAGAACTACATCGTTTTTTAACCTCATGTGAACGCCGAGAAATTTGCATTAGGAGCCAGGTCGTTTCTGTTAATAGCCTGGAAACGTCTGCGCAGCGTCTCAGTATAAACAGGGCCTTATTGTCGCCTTGACTCCATCCCGTCTCGTTAGTTTAAGGAAGTGTTCGACACCTCCGTGTCGTTCATGGTGTGGTTGGTGACCATGAGGTGGAGATGAACAGCTGATTGTGGCCCTCTAGAGTTTTCTCTACGATGTTGGTAAAGTTGTTTCTGTAGAGTTTGTTTAGTTTCTCCAATATAGTGCTCAGTGCACTCCTCTTCACATCATAAAGTGCTGTATGGAGTTCATGTATAAGGAAGCCCCATAATACACTTTTAAATGTGCATTTTACATACTTTGTAAGAGCAGACAATTCGCAAACCAATTGGGAATAAGCCGCTCTGTAGGTCCTGTTGATATGTTCATCTGATTGGGGGAAGTCAGTGCCTCACCAATCCCCAACCTCACCTTCACTGTCCTATCTCAAATTTGCCTTTTATTTCTAAGATCTTGGAAAAGGTTGTTCTTAGTCAACTACAGGCCCACCTTAAAGCTGCACTAACTGACTTTAAGACATTTTTGAATGAGAGCGGCGAGCTCGCTCTCTCTGCTCGGCCTCCTCACACGGAGCTTTCCAAGATCCTCAGCCTGCGCTCACATGCTAATTGTATATACAGAGCTCACGTCTCACAATATGGACATTTGAACGTTGATGGCGTGACCATAGAATGATTGAACCAGGAAGCGCAGAGGAACGAGACTTTATTTTGGATGGATGTTTCGCTGTGTAAGCAGAAACTGGTAACGAAGACACGGAAGCTTCAGGTTAGCCTCCGCCGCTTGTTTACCTCAGCTGTCTGTGCTAACCACAGACCTGTAGATTTTCTCAAGAAAGTGGGGGCCAGTGGTCCGCTGTGATTGGTCACAATCTGGACCCGAAACAGCACAAATCTGCGCAACTTATTCTTCAAAAGGACGCATATCCCAATGCATTGCATGGATATGGATTGAATTTTGTAATGAATACAAAAATAAAGTGAGGTAATGCAGCTTTAATACACAAAGCAACGCTGGGAAGTTCCAGTCAGGTTTCAAAGCCAAGCATAGCACAGAGACTTCTCCTTTAAAGTTCTTAATGATCAGTATTCAGACTCTGGCCTCCCTTCTGCTCAACTTCTTCCAGATTCATCATCAGCTTTCGACACCGTGGACCATGCTATTCTTACTGAGTGCCTCGAGCATCAAGGGGACTTCACAGGACTGCAGTGAAATGGTCTCAGTTCTATCTGACACATAGGACTTTTTCTGTCCATTTGGAACAGTTTTCTTCACTCCTGTTCTGCGATCCCTGCACTGGCATTCTTGTTATCGTTTTTAAAAAGTCTTAACAGAATGGCACCTTCGTATTCTCAAGAACTCCTCCAGCCCCACCTTATATATATTTGTATTTCATGTAATTGTACTCATATAAATGCTATTCATTTACAACCCCTGAATGCAATGTTAAGTCAGAATATTTCTTTCAATCACCGATATACAGTAGTAGACAAATAGAAACCATGACAACAAGGAGATGGGAAAAGACGCTCCACCACTTATGGAAAATGAACTGTTCAATGAAGCAAAGAAGTGACGGGCGATTGTGTTTCCGGAAGTAAAATCACCTCTCTAATTTCCCCCGGGAGTTTCAAAAATTGCATATAACAAGAATTCCAAAACTCAACAGAGGCTGACTAGATATCTGCTCTCCACAGCACTCTGCTTTCAGCCATGAACACCTTTCCAATCTTTTATGAGAGCAAGGTTTTGCTGAATGGGGATTTGTTAGTGATAATATTACTCCTTGAAATCATACACTCTCCTCATGTTGCAGTTCTAAGAGAGCAATAATTGACAGGATAACAAAAAAACAGTTTTAATTAGGTACTTTAGGCTCAAACTATATAACAATAATAAAGATAAATGATAATAAAGATATGATAATAATAACATATATTATTATAACATTATCATTATATATCAGCCCCCACTGAAAGATCAAGGCTATGCTCACACTCAGAGAGCAGCCGTCCTCCTGTGGACTCACCACCTGCAGAGGGTCAGTGAGGGGCTGGTGCTATGAGACTTGGGTGGCATCTCTGATTGCCACCCCCCTGACCCAGAAATGGACTAAAGGGTAGAAAATGGATGGATGGATGGAATAATAACATTGTATTGTATTTGCTTTAATCATCACACTCGCCTCACTGCACTGTTTTGGCTCCGGTGATTTGCTGTAATCAAGATGTGAATGAGACGTCCCACTGAGACAATTATTCATTACTGACGGAATCATGAAACAGATGCTCTCTGACCAATCCAATTCACAAGTGACTCAAAGTGTGTAAGGCCTTTATATCCGTCATATGTTTTTTTTTAAATTGGAGAATGAATCAGAAAAGTTGTTGTTAAAAAGTTATTGATTTATTTCATTTAAGCGTATCAACAGGACGACATTCTTACACTCATACCATGGTTAACTTGACACAAACATTAACACATGTTATGGATTTCATGCTTTGACAAACTTAAAAGCACCCTCCACATGGATTTAATTCACAAAACAGCTCTCATCGACATCTCTGAGCATTTATGGTCATTGGTCATTTGTTTTTATTGCTGCATTTCCTGTGTTTGAACTGTTTGATTCCCAGATCTGTGTTGGTGAATCGACAACTTTGTGAAGTCCTCTGAGATAACTGCTATTGTGATTTAGGGCTATACAAAAATAAATGGAAAAAAATAACACATACAGTAATTAACCACTGAATTGGTTTACATATAAATATCTATACATAATTTTGTATTTGTTTCATTCTTTGAAACCAATGTGCCACAGTGGCTTCGGCGCCCCCATCATGTCTCCGGTGCCAGGTGCACCAGGCAAAGCCACAGCACAAGAGAGGCCAATGCTTGCTCCCAACAGCTTCAAGAGCCACATCAATACATGTGCTTTTATCGCTAAATATTTATCTCTTTCGGCCATACTCCCCGACTTCAATCAGAGCAGATTTGCACCCTTGGGTTTTCCTAACTGGATCTTATTTCGTATTGTCGGAAGCCTGAATGAAAGCATGTATTCCGGCTGTCTTATTATTATTATTATTATTATTATTAATAATGCATCAGTTTTATATAGCGTTTTTTTGGACACTCAAAGATGCTTCACATGTCATTATTAATTCACTCCAAACACGGTGGTGAAAAACTACTACTATAGCCACAGCTGCCCTGGGGCACACTGACAGAAGCAAGGCAACCAGTCTGTGCCATCGGCCCCTCTGACCACCTCCAACCATTCACACACACACCAGACTCATTCTAGGCAATGGGGGTAAAGTGTCTTGCCTAAGGACACAATGACAGTTTGGCACTTTATAGCTGCAGCTGCCCCACTGTGGCTGGTGTTCCCAGAGGTTAAGTGTCTTGCCAAGGACACAACATCAGGAGTCGATGGTGAAAGTCTTGTGTTGGGCTCGAACCCACGACCTTCTGGCTCAAAGGCCAATGCTCTACCAACTGAGCTACCGTCGCTTATCTCACAAGACCATCTAGGAACACCACCCTGACACTGGCCAATCTCCTCCACACTGGCTGTCCCTGTAGGGAAATCTGTCCTCTGCATTTGACCCATCCTGATGCGACTCGGGCCTCTGTCAGGACTGGAGCAGTCGCCGTAGTAGAGCGCCCAGGAACCCATTGCTATCCACTCAGCCACGTGCTGCCAGTTAATCTGTTAACTGTTAATTAGCACATAAGACTCTGAAAACATTGTATACAAGTATGACATTTCATGCATACTGTGCATGACATGTGGGTGTGGTTTGGCAGAGCACTGCATGACAAACACAGATGGGAAAGTGAACTTAGGGATTCAGAGATAAAATCACCCAAAAGGAAGATGCCAGAAACTTGGAGATCTGTTTGTCGAGGAATAAGGCCAAGACTAAAAATCTAAGTCTGAGATTGGTGTGAGGGGACAGCTCGACTGTGAGGGACCTGCAGAGCTACTGATCGGAGCTACTGAGGATGAGAGCTACTGCTGATGAGAGCTACTGATGAGTAAGTAAGTAAGGTTTATTTATACAGCGCATTTTACAGACCAAGATCACCCAAAGCACTTTACAATGTTCAGAGTTCACATATTGTTCCAATCATGACACGGTGATGACAGAAGCGAGTCGCCGAACACACTGGACCCTCAGCCCCGGTGTGTTCGGCGAGAGCGGATGATCCAGATCGAGCGCGCGCATAGGGCACCTGCTTCGAGGCCGCTGGAACAGAGCGAGCGTCCCCGGTCCATTGTGGTACAATTTCGAAGCTATGTCACGAAACAAACCGTGCTAAAGGCAGCGTGGACGAAGAGGAATATTCAAGTGAGTGGTAGCAGGATCTTTTTTGATGAAGACTTCACCCCTGCCGTCTACAAAGAGCGAGGGAAATATAAGGAGGTGCGTAAAATTCTGCGCGAAAGGAAAATAAAGCATCACATCTTATTCCCTGCAAAACTGAAAATCTTTCTCGAAGATGGCAAGGTTAAAGTTTTTGACAACCCAGTCGCTGCGGCGCACGGCCTGCGCGATCTTGGCATAATAATGAAGTCGCCAGCGGAGGAGCCAAACCTAGAAACTATCCTGCGCGCAGCGGGATGGCACACGGTTAGTTCCCGCAAGATGACATCCACGACCGAGATGATTGATGCCGTAAAATCACTGCTACAGAGTAAAGAACCCGACAATGATCACTAGAAGCTATGGAAAGGGACTTAAAGAAGTATCTGAACCCTCGGACAAGATGGCTCAACGAAAACAACGTGAACAGGAGGTATTGTTATTTCTCTCGATTCATAAAGCTCCATGCGTCTCTCATAATTTCTTTGAGACTGTATCATGGTTTGATGACAGATGGAAAAGACTAACAACTAACAATAACTATGGAGACGAATAGAAACGCACACTCTAGATTAATTGACTTTGAAGACGATATAGACCCTGATGAGCATGTATTTAATTCTAGTCGGATTTCATGCAACTATTACAGCCAAGAAGATTTTGATTTAAAAATTGAGTTAGATAATAACTTCTCACTAATTCATTTTAACTGCAGAAGCCTTTATTCGAATCTAAATAAAATTACAGATTTTTTGAACTCATTGAAATCTCAGTTTAATGTTATTGCATTCTCAGAGACATGGTTAAATCCCGAAAAAGGTGTTTGCTTGGGAATAAATGGGTATAATATGTATCACGTTGATCGCCCAGAAAAAAGAGGAGGAGGTGTGGCTTTGTGTGTAAAGGAAACCTGTACCTGTAAAACTGTGGAGAGTATGTCTGTTACAATCGAGGGACTTATGGAATGTGTGGCGGTGGAACTAGAGCTGGAAACAAATCGGAATATAATTATAGTATGTGTGTACAGAGCGCAAGGCTCCAACGTAGACACATTTACAGCCAAACTCACAGAATTAATTGATAGCGCAGCTTCAAACAAAACTATCTTATTATGTGGTGATTTTAACATAGATTTACTTCATTCACATGGGTCAAAGAAAACTCGCGATTTTCTTAATGAAATGTATAGCAGATGTTTGTTTCCAGCCATTTCCCAGCCCACTAGAGTGACAAGTACAAGTGCGACGTTAATTGATAACATTTTTTCGAATGATATGAATAATACTCTATACAACGGTTTACTGGCTTGCGACATAACTGATCACTTGCCTGCATTTACTGTTATTGGAGCCAAACCTATCAATAATAGGAACATGCAGGAATTGAAATATATTCGGATTAGATCAGAGAAGGAGATTGACTTGTTTAGAAATGATTTGATTAAACAAGACTGGGAAGAAGTGTATGTGGCAGAAGTAAATGCTGCCTATGAAAAATTCTTAAACACTTATGTAAACCTCTACAATGCAAATTGTCCTGTAAAAATATGTAAGAAGAACACGTTTGCAAAAAAGCCATGGATAATAAGCGGGCTACAGAAAGCATGCAAAAAGAAAAACAAACTATATAGGGATTACATGAAATATCGAACAAAAAGGCACGAGACTAAATATAAAGAATATAAGAATAAATTGACGATGATAATGAGGAAAGCAAAAAAAGATTATTTTCAAAATAAACTAAATGACAACAAAAATAATATGAAGGAAACGTGGAAAACCCTAAATAAGGTAATTAAGCCAAATGCCCAGTGTAATAATCTACCCAAATGGTTTATGCACAATGGAAAAGTATTGAAAAATCAAACTGAAATAGCAGACGAGTTCAACTCCTTCTTTATCAATGTGGGGCCAAACATTGCCAAACAAATTGTAAACCCAAACCACAAGGAAACAAGATGTAACGTGGCAGCAGCCGGTGGAAGTAAAACTCTTCAATCATTGTTTCTTAGCGAAATAACAGAATATGACATTCTAGACATTGTGCGGAAACTCAAAACCAAAACCTCAATAGACTGTGATGGAATAGATATGTTTATTGTAAAAAAGACAGTTGATTGTATTCTCAAACCACTTTCCTACATTTTCAATCTCTCCTTTATCTCTGGTGTCTTTCCTCAAAAAATGAAAACGGCAAAGATAATACCAATATTTAAAAATGGGGACAAGCACATGTTTAACAATTATAGACCCATATCCATACTTTCACAGTTTTCAAAAATTATTGAGAAATGGTTCACAATCAAATTGGATTCCTTTCTAGAAGAAAAAAACATATTATTTGATTATCAATATGGGTTTAGATCCAACAGATCCACCTCTGCTGCACTGATACATTTTACTGAAGAAGTCCTCGCTGCTATTGACCACTCACAGTACATGGTGAGCGTCTTTCTGGATTTAAAGAAAGCATTCGACTCAGTGAACCATGAACTTCTGTTGTCTAAGTTGCAGGATTATGGCATAAGAGGGCATGTGTTTAAATGGCTGGAAAGCTACCTGCTAAACAGACAACAGTATGTTCAATTCGATCAACTAAACTCAAAACATGAAACTGTGGTATGTGGAATCCCACAGGGTTCCGTAATCGGCCCAAAACTTTTCATTTTATTCATAAATGACATCTATGAAGCAACAAAGAGAATGGGCTTTCTACTGTTTGCAGATGACACAACCGTTTATAAATCAGGAAGTGACCTCGATGCATTACTATCTTATGTAAGCACTGAAATGGCAAATTTAAAAAAATGGTTTGACCAAAACAAATTATTATTAAATTGGGAAAAAACCAAATATATGATTTTTGGGACAAGGAAAATTGAGGGGAAAATTAACATCACTATTGACAATTCAAGGATTGAAAGAGTTACCGAGATTAAATTTCTGGGAGTTATGTTGGATACTAAATTCAGCTGGAAGCCACATATTGAATATATTCGAACAAAAGTGAGTAAATGTATAGGTATTTTGCATAAAGTTAAATATGTTCTTGATAAGGCTTCCTTATTTCTTTTATATTCTTCATTAATTGTCCCTTACTTTACATATTGTATCGAGGTCTGGGGAAACGCATGCAAAAGTGTAATAGATCGAATGTTTTTGCTACAAAAAAAGGCTGTGAGAATTATAAGTCATAAAGGCTCTAGAGAACATACTAACGACCTTTTTGTGAAGCTGAAACTATTAAAATTTAAAGATCTTGCTAATTTAAACATTTTACAGACCATGTGGAAAATTAAGCACAAGTTGGTACCAGAACATATTTACAAGAAATTGACCTTGATCACAGACGACACAAGGCGAAGGGGAAACTTTTGTGTACCGTTCTCCCGAATCTCACTAAGACAGAGGGGTTTCTTGGTTGCTGGGGTAAGATTATGGAATGCATTAAAGGACACATTAAAATGTTCTCAAACAATAGATACCTTTAAAAATATGTTTAAGAAGATGCAGATGGAGAAATATAAAAAAACATAACTTGTATGTTGAAAATTGCTACAATGATTGATTTTTGTAATACATGAGTGTCACAAATTTGTTGAACGGATCACCCGCCGATTTGGTCATCGGTTTTTTTGTTATTGTTGTAACTATTACAAAGGGGCATGGACAATAAGACAATGTCTTCATCATGCTCCTTTTCACCATGTACTGTTATATTAATGTATGATCTTGTAAAGAAAAAAACATGAACATGGATGAATAAATAAATAAATGAAATGAAATAAGAGCTACTAGCTGTCGCACTCATGAGTACAAAGGACAGTGAGTCATATCATGTGCAAAAATAACCACCACCAGGTTCACAAACTAATGGAGCTGAAGTGAGAGCAATGCAGATGTTAAGAGACAAAAATTGTTTAGGGCCCCCCAAAGAAGAAGGACAGGGACAGTTAACATCCTGAGCCATGCACGAGCTCACCGACCGTGCCGTGAGGCTGAAGCGTGCTGCTGAAGCGTGAGGCTGAAGCGTGAGGCTGCTGAAGCGTGAGGCTGCTGAAGCGTGAGGCTGCTGAAGCGTGAGGCTGCTGCAGCGTGCTGCTGAAGCGTGAGGCTGCTGCAGCGTGCTGCTGAAGCGTGAGGCTGCTGCAGCGTGCTGCTGAAGCATGAGGCTGCTGCAGCGTGCTGCTGAAGTGTGAGGCTGCTGCAGCGTGCTGCTGAAGTGTGAGGCTGCTGAAGCGTGAGGCTGCTGAAGCGTGAGGCTGCT
Source organism: Knipowitschia caucasica (assembly GCA_964034765.1). Lineage (NCBI taxonomy): Eukaryota > Metazoa > Chordata > Actinopteri > Gobiiformes > Gobiidae > Knipowitschia > Knipowitschia caucasica. The sequence goes on from OZ035831.1 coordinate 39,059,469, forward strand.
GCAGCGTGCTGCTGAAGCGTGAGGCTGCTGCAGCGTGAGGCTGCTGCAGCGTGAGGCTGCTGCAGCGTGCTGCTGAAGCGTGAGGCTGCTGCAGCGTGCTGCTGAAGCGTGAGGCTGCTGAAGCGTGAGGCTGCTGAAGCGTGAGGCTGCTGAAGCGTGAGGCTGCTGCAGCGTGCTGCTGAAGCGTGAGGCTGCTGAAGCGTGCTGCTGAAGCGTGAGGCTGCTGAAGCGTGCTGCTGAAGCGTGAGGCTGCTGCAGCGTGCTGCTGAAGCGTGAGGCTGCTGAAGCGTGAGGCTGAAGCGTGCTGCTGAAGCGTGAGGCTGCTGCAGCGTGCTGCTGAAGCGTGAGGCTAAAGCGTGCTGCTGAAGCGTGAGGCTGCTGCAGCGTGAGGCTGCTGAAGCGTGCTGCTGAAGCGTGCTGCTGCGGCGTGCTGCTGCGGCGTGCTGCTGCGGGTGATGCAGCTGTTGTGCACACGGGGAACACGCTACACTAACAAAACTACTTTTTCTGCGGAAAAGTAAAGTAACGCTGTTTCCTTTACAACCCGCCTCAACGTAACTTATTTACCATGGGCAGCTGTGACATCTGCTGGTGTTTGAGGATCAGTCACAACTTCCGCTCAGTTCTCATTCCACATGGTGTGTGACACATGGTGCGTGACACATGGTGTCTGACACATGGTATGTGAAGCAAGAGGCCACTGGTGGTGGCGCGCTTCACCCGATGCTGCGTGACACAGCAGCCTCTGTGAGCCTGACTTTTTTTCTTCTGATGAGGAGGAGGATGCAGCGTCCTTTAGCGCAGACGCTGAGGTACTCGAGTAAACGAGATCAGGCTCAGAGTGAGAGGTCCTACAGCGATTCCCCCGAGTGAGAGCTGTGATCATGAGATACTTCACGGCATTTTTTTGGGGCTGTACTCCGAGCGGGTCGCTCCTTCACCCACTTCATCCACTCCTCTCCTCTCCCATCGAGCCATCGGCCGGCACTGGCCAAAGTGGACCCAGTCCCCGTACCCCAGTCCTCCCTAACCGGTTAAGACTTGACTAGGACTAGGACTGGGACTCAGACGGACCGGACGGCTGCCTGGCTGTATCTGCGTGCGCTTTGATGCGCGCCCTACGGCAGTCACTGCTGTGTGGACCAGCGCGACCCTCTGATAGGGCAGTGAACTGTGGGGGGATAATGTTTGAATGCTTTGTATAATGGTTTGGGTAATGTCGAGGTATATTTGAATAATTGTATGTGTAAAGGGAGCTCATTTTAAAAGAACCTGTCTTATTTTTGTAAACTTCTACCTTCTTGTAAATAAACTGATGCGTGTCATGGTCCGCTCCATCACGGGCGTGCGAGTCCTTGTGGGTGTCCCTATTAAAGTGGCGTTGTTTCTGTATGTTAAAATGAGTAAAAGTGTTAATTGAAGGTAACTAACTGTAACACATTCTATATAACAGGAATTATGAGGATCAAAGCAGGAGTTAATTAAACCAAAAGAGAGGGAGAAAAATGTGTCTGAAACGAGTAAATGCCTTGCATTTACTCGTTTCAGACACATTTTTGCATTTACCTTGCAAGACACAAGACACAATGCCTTGCAAGACACAATGCCTTGCATTTACCTTTCATTTACTCGTTCGTACTTCAATGCCTTGCATTGAAGTACGAACGAGTGAGAAATAATGAGACGAGTGTGTGATTGCTGCACTTTGTGAGCTCGATGAGAGAGTCATGAAGAGCTTTTGTGGAGCAGCAGCAGTGGAGGACTGAGGGCAGTGAGCATGTGCACATGGAGCTTCCAGTCTTGCCGTACGAACCTTTGCTTCCGCTTCATTTGTTTCCAGAAAAGGTGTTTGGAAACATTGGTGCCTGCAAAACTGAATATAAATCCCATGTTTCAGAGCTTTCCTGAAGCTGCTTACAGGAGTTTATGTCACAGACGTAAAAATCATCTGATGAGATTTTCTGTCTTCTGTCAAAGAGACCACACACTCTGCTCGTGAAGTCTGGGGAAACTACCTTACATGTACTTTCTTCTAAATTTAAATACTAATACTAAATTAATTAGCCAAATAAATAGTGCTACTTTACTTGAACCTCAAGATTACACAAGTTGACAGCCAAAAAATGGTCAGGGGTTTCTCAGCTGATTCAGACTAATGTTGGTGTTCTGAGTCCAAATATCACATGCATTTTGCTCTATCAGGTCAACTTTTTGAGATACAGCCATCGTGTTACGGATTATGTACGTCTACGTTATTATGAATTCTGCTTATCAAATTTGATGGAGTAAATAAAAACTGAATGACTTTGGATACGTTGACTTTTATTTCTTGAGGAAAACGGAAAAAACGTCAAGGGTTTCTCAGCTGATGATCCGCAAAAATGTGTTTTTACGCAAAATCGATTTAAAAAAATATTTCTGTAGCAAAAAATCTTGACCTGATTGAGCAAAACCAAGGTCATTTTCGGACTCAGAGCATCAAAATTTGTCTAATTCAGCTGGAAAACCCTGGACTATTTTCAAAAAATATTTTTTGTTACCCATAGTTATCTAAAAAAGTGGTTTCTTTCACATTTTCTGTAAACAGTTTGGATGCGGCTCTTTGATCATCATCCACCGTTTTATTCAGACACAAAACTAAGGCAGGAAACACTTTCACTGTTGGCTGCTAAAAACATTAGAAGGCTGTGGTTCATGTTTTCATTTTTAATGGTTTTATCAGCGCACTTTGTTGTTGTTTTTGGAGACAGATATGAGACACCTGTTGTGCACAGAACCTTGCATAGATCACAGACATTGGAAAAGTCAAATCCAAAAAGGCACAAACATGATCGCAGATGGATTTAGTACATTATTTTTTTATGTGGGATCTGAGTTATCTGAAAAACTATAAGCCAATGAAAAGATGAATTGAGGTAAATTCTAGTTCAATGTTCCTGACTCCCACTGATGAGACGGAAGTGTTGAATGGAATCAGGACATTCAATAATAAAACATCACACGATATGAATTACATCGACTGTGAACTGTTCGAAATGTAGCAAAACTGAAATGATTAAACTTTTCACATCTTTTCATCTCTGCATCTTTCAAATGAAGAAGGCCCAAAGTTATTCCAATTTCCAAAATACTTTACTTACTCTTTCAAATATTTGTTAATGTTTATTTATAACGCGCATTTTTACAGACCAAGGTCACCCAAAGCACTTAACAATGTTCCAAGTTCAGATGTTCAGACCTACTGTGCATGTTTTTAGAGGTAGGGGAAACCGGAGAACCTGGAGGAAACCTACGCAGGCACGGGGAGCACATGCAAACTCTGCTCAGAAAGGCCCCGTTCCGACCGGGATTCGAACCCAGGACCTTCTTGCTGAGAAGGGAGAGTGCTAAACACAGCCAAGTGATTTGCTGACTGATAGTCAATATGGGTTTAGGAAGAAGACTTCATGAGCACTGATTGACTCGATGGATTATTTATTGATCTTTAAAAAGCTTTGGATTTAATTTTTTTAACAAACAAATTGGAAAACTATTGTATGAGAGTTTTGGCAAGAAAAAGGTTAGAGAGATATTTATGCAGAAGACATAGACATTCTCTTTGCTGATGATAATTCAGGTTCAGGTCATGACATGGAGCCACTTTTGACCACTGTGGAAATGTACAAACTAAAAATATGCTTTAACCAAAATAAATTGTCACTAAATTTAAAAAAGACCATAATCATGCTTTGTGGCAATCACAATAGTAATATACCAGTCAGCCTGACAATTGATGATGTACCTATTGAGATAGTTACACAAAATGTTTATGTTTATGTGTTTAATAGACAAGAAGTTGTCATGGAAACCTCACATGAGTTACCTGAGAACAACAGTTTCTAATGATGATGAACGTGAGCAAACCTTTTAATGAACACTGAAGCTTTTACTGTATCATTCATTCATCATGTCATATTTAAATTACTGTGTTGAAAGAAAATCCCATTTACAGCCCTTAATTACACTGCAACACAAAGGCCTTTTGTATTGTAACTAATGTGCACCATAGGCATCAGAACTTAAACTGCAGGATGTAATTAACCTTAACTGTTCAGGGCATCTGGGAACTCTCTGACACCTGATGTACAGAACCTGTTCCATAGTTACAGACTGAGGGGAAACAAAACTGTATGGAATGACTTAGCAGAGGAATAAAAACAATTTCAAACCTGTTACAATGTTTTAAAACTTTTAAAACTAAGTGCTGAAGAAGGACATGCAGGAGAATGATGCCCACAGAGCAGGAGATGGAAGAGAGGGGTAGGGTCAGAGAGTGTTTTGGCCTGTGTGTGTGTGTGTGTGTGTGTGTGTGTGTGTGTGTGTGTGTGTTTTATCCTGTGTATGATTGTGTTGGACTGTGAGAGGTGTTGGGATCAGATTAGCGTCTGCTTCATCCAACCCCTTTTCAAACCTGTATTACTGTAAATACATTCGAAATTGTGTTCTGCAGGTTTGAAATAAATCAAACTAACTAAATCAAAATAGCTAGGTACGCCTGGATCATTGTCTGTTTTGTCATTTTTATTTTATCTCCTGTAGTAGCTGATACATTGAAATACAGTCCACATGAAGTGAACATAAAAGCTGTTGAAGCGGTCCGTATGTCTGCAGCGTGTGAACATGGTTCTATCGTGTCATTTCTGATTCTCCTAAATCTACAAACAGCAGACAGGTTTTCGTCATCCGTGTGTCACCTCGGCCCCTACGGCAGTGTGGCTGCAGCAGAGCTTTTGTCTCAGATGTGACAGATTCCACAGACCCCACAGACATAACACATACATTATTGTTACTCAGGCAACGCTTTCCTGAAAACGGGGAGGGCTTAAATTGGACAAAAAATCCTGTAGTCTGTTGCCAGCCTAAGTGGGGTCTGGGTGTTTGGGGAGCACTGTCATCAGGAACAAGAGTCAACATGCTTGTCTTTGCTCTGCACTGAAGCACAGGATCACGCACAGAAGGACAGATGGACATGACAGCTCTGGAACATATCCGAGCCAAGGCCCTGGCTGAAGGGAGCAGTCGGAAATCCAAAAGGATTTTGTCAAATGATCAACAATCTGGAACCGTTTATACAATACTAATAAATACAGTTGTTAGTATCATGCAAGAGAGTCCGCCTTCATACTCCTTGTTAGATGTCAATATTTCATTATCTGCTGTAAGGTATTTATAAGATATTCGTCAATGCATGTATTAAACATATACTTATGTATCACAATATATCCATGCCGTCTCCTTATGCTTGTTATGCATCTTACACATAATTCATTCCAAAGGAGACGTGCAGTCTTCTTGAACACACACATGCACACACACACTTTGGCGCCGGAAGGTGGCGCCCTACGGGGACTACGGATGGAAAATAGCTTGATGCTAAATCTGGCGTAGCCATATTTTTAATGTAACTACATTTTGTCCCTTAAACAAACAAACTTAATTCATTCACAGGAACTCACATGTTCTCAAATACACACACACACACATATATACACACATATACACACACACACACATACAACCGTCTTTCAAACATCTTCTTCCTGGCGACACAGTGACACCTAAAGCCTTTAGGTAACCATAGGTAAAATCATCCAGTCATCTATACATGAATACATTGTATTGAGTTGAAAGCGATTCTCCAGAATGTAGAGAAAATTACAAACTATTTCAAAACTATTCACCGTGATGTTTGATAGCCTGACTCTCGCCAGAACCTTGTAGTTCTGTATTGGAGATGTATTTAAGAAGGCCTTGTTGAAAACTAATCATTGAATGTGATTCGATAAACCACTTGTCCGTTATTTGGATGACGTGCTACTTCAACCACTTACATTGAAGCACACGACTCCTCACTGCAGGCAGGAGTCTCCGGTCCATTTGGACCAGAACCTCCCACCATAAGAACAGTTTCTTCCCCTCTGCTGTTGGACTCTTGAACACTTCATAACCTGTCCCCCGTCCTTTAGAAAGTACATTACTGCTCTTTGTAAAGCCACTTTACTGTCGTCAATGTATATTGTATTTTGCGTGCACCGAGTGCACTTGTGTATTGTAATAATTGTAGTAATTTTACTTTTTAATTCTTTATATTGTAGAAAATGTTATACTTTATGTTAATGTGGTCATTTACAGTCAATCCTGACAACATCACAAACACACAAGGCATAGTTCAGGCATTCTTTAATACTTGGTGAACCTTCCAAGGAAACATGTCTGACCTCAGTCAGGCTGCAAAGCAGTATAGCAGGAGATAAGACTCACCTTCCACAGGAAGAGGAACCAACAGAAAACAAAAGGACAGTGCCTCCTTAAAGTCCATAGCCTCCTTAAAGCCTCTCCATGTGGGCTCTCTCAGACCTCCTGGCACCAAAGTGAATTTTAGCATTCAGTATATAATTTAACCACACATGATTTACCAAAATGATAACTGAAGTTACAGTTACTGAAGTGTTTTATTATGCCTTATTGGTTTTCTTGATTTCTTGCACCAAGAGCCAAAACCATTTCCTAGCCTGTGACTTCCTTCTATGGCAATAAAAGGATTCTGATTCTGATGGGAGTATTCAGCAGTCATTTGGCACCACTTTTTGGTTTGCAATTTGAAAAAATGGAGGATAAATGGGAGGAAAATGGATGGATGGAGTGAACCACTTTAAACACAAATTTCATGTCACCACCTGCAAAGAAAGAGTGGAACATATAATTGGGTTTAAGAGTAAAAAGTACTAATACCAAAATAAAGTCCAGTGTTTGAGTAATAATACTTGTCACTATAGGAAAAGTGTGTAAACACATTGAACATAATCAGCTTTGAAAACATTTTGTTTTTGGATGTGACTTGTCCACCAGAGCAGTGCAAAAAGAGGAGAGGGGTAATTATGAATAATTGGCGAGACGACTCGCTGCGGCTCTTTCAGTGACTCGGTGATGAGAGATGCCTCCAGCGACTTGAAGCCAATCAGAAACAGCATGCCAGAAGTGTGGCCAGAATCTTCTCCAGCCTTGATTTTCCATTGCATCTGGAACATGGCAATCCAGCAACTGCTTTTGTACACTCAAGGACATACACAAACGCGTGCACACACAAGAGCACACACGCACATGTCACTGGGGGAAAAAGGCCCTTTTTTCCCGGTTTTGAAAAGGACCACTGAGTTAAAAGTCGTAAAAGCATAAAATAAACATTTAACAAAATAAACCTTTGCTTAAAAGATGTGTTAAAACAGGGATTATTTAGTGGGTTAGAAAAGACAAGCTAAAACAAAGCACTGCTGCTCAGTCCTTACTTCTCAATTCTGTGTGGCACCAGTTTTTGGTCTTGGATCTTTGGCCACGCCCCTGGACCATGGTCAGACCATGGGGCTCTCGCCTCCCTGAGTCTGGCCACGTGTCCTGCTATCCGGCTTCCTCCTCCTTCCCCCTCCACATCCCTGCCTTTTGTACCCAAGACATAGGTGTTGTAATTATCTGCAGTCACGTGGGGAGCTGGGTGCTTCTGGTGCCAGTCACTAAAATGAATTAAAAACACACAACATGTATGAAAACTATTTAAAAACACACTCTTCCCTTTGCACCACCCGACACTCCCCTCTGCTTTTACACCATCAGCCCCTGCCATTAGGAAAATACCTGTACTTTTTCGCTCTTTCAATCTCTGAGGTCAATCATCGCTTTTGCACCACCCGACACACACACACACACACACACACACACACACACACACACACGCACAAAGAGCACAAGGTAAATGAACAGAGACTTTGAATGACCTGCATCACATTCACATTGGAAGACATTATTCCACACTCAGCGGCACGGTGGCTGAGTGGATAGCACTCTCGCCTCTCAGCAAGAAGGTCCTGGGTTCGAATCCCGGTCGGACCAGGGCCTTTCTGAGTGGAGTTTGCATGTTCTCCCCGTGTCTGCGTAGGTTTCCTCCGGGTACTCCGGTTTCCCCTACCACTAAAAATATGTCCAATAGTTCTGGCATGCGCCTCCTGTACCGGCCCCGCTCCCATCTCTGTGTGGAGTGAGAGACAAATGCCCAAAAATTAACAATTGTAAACCGCTTTGAGACTCAGATCTGCAGTGAAAAGGCGGTATATAAATAAAAACTTACTTACTTATTCATTTTCAATACAAATGGAAAAGATTAGACACACCCTAATTTGTCTTTTATATGAAACTAGTTACAATCCAATAAAACGTAGATGAAGAAAACATTATTTATTTGTCATTGAAAGCACGGTAAAAGTACACAACAGTCAACAACATTGTGTGTAAAAAAGTGTGTTTGCGGCGCACACCGTGAACCCAAGGGCGTAGGTTTGCGTGGGGACCATGGGGACATGTCCCCACCAATATTTGGTGAGGACTAAAAAGTCCCCACCAAAATGACATGATGTCCCGTGACCCGGACGGTCCGGGACACATGTCTTCCGTTTGTGCACACGTCGCGCCTCCTCCTCGCCTCCAGAGCAACAGCAGCAGCAGCAGCACGTGACCCGTTCCGTTCTCTGCAGTGATTGGCTGTCTTCTTCAGCGCCAAACTGAAGCACTGAGCGACTGTTTAATTTTTAAAATTTAGCCAGCGTGAAGCAAGTGTTTTTTTTCGTTCCCTGAGCGTTGTAGCACGTGAGTAATCAGAGGAAAGTACTGTAGATCTATTACCATTCAAAGTACTTACATTATTTCTAATCTGTCAGCGCACTGTTTAATGTTCCGAGGAGCTCACACGGCACAGAGACAGAACAGAACTGGCTCCAATAAAGAAACAGGTTGGTTGAAAGGCTGAAAAAATACTTATTGTGCTCTTACTATCCAAAATGTATAAGTGGGTGTTTTGTGTGAATCAGGATAAACTAGGGATGAAAATATTCCACGGATCCACGATTTACAACCTTTATCTGCTGATAATGTAATTTCTGTGAAATGTGTGACAGCGGGCACTTGCTGTTATTTGCTCTAAGCACATTCAAGTGATGCACTCGAATGTGCACGTCCTGGTGCAGCTGCTGCCGCTTTGTAATGACAGCCGCGGCGCTCAGTGAAAGCACAGCTCTAACATGGTACCGAGCTCGGACCATATGCAGACAGAACCATGTTGCAAGTGCGGGTCTCCCTCGTATCTCCCCCGTTTCTCCCCTGTGTCTCTGACATGTCTCTCCCCTGACTCTTCCCAAAGCGCAACCAGCGCTCCCGAAATTAAAGCTCGGATACCTAAATTTTCCATTGCGTTAACGATGCATGCTGGTTGTGCGCAAAACACACCACAACAGGTCATTTAAGTTTTTATTTTGCATACTTGAGAGCCCTGTGAGTCATTACTTGCCTTTTTGGGTTGAGAGTGGAATTAAAAAAAAGAAAATATAGAAAAATCCACACTGTTACTTATTGCCAAACTCTTGTTAACTCATTGTATTGAGAAATACTATGTAACTTTTGACATTGGCCAAGTTATATAAATGATTCTGCAGTTCATGTATATGAATGTCTGTTTTTGATTGTCTATACCTTCTTATATAATTTAGAAAAAATGCCACCTCCACAAAAAAAGATAAAAGATATCAGGAGCTTTTTTAACAGTTGGAAAGTAAGTAAGAGAAAGCACAAGTAATAGCAAATTATGAATTGTGATGATTAATCTTCTGTTAACATACATAGGAAACTCAACCAACAAGAGAGAACAATATAGGGAATGTTGAGGTAGAAGCAACAGGCCCTTCAGTGCATCAGGCGAGGTTGGAATTTTGTAGGTATGCATGGGACTATGAATTGTTTTTAGAGATTGATCGTATATGTCAAACAATGTAGTGAGCTACTCACTGTAGATTCTAATTCAATATTTTCTCCTCTGTTTTTATTTATTATAGGAAATTGAAAGATCAGAGCATGATTTATTTCAAGTATCGAGAGCAGTTCCTGAACTGTTAGAGCCTCAGGTGAGGGCTATTATGTAGATTTGGATTAGGTTTAAGTCAGTATAGAATGAACGCAACACAAAACTCAGAAGCTCTGATCCAATTGATTTTGTTTTAACTATTAGAAAAAATCCTTAACTGCTTCTCATTCAGTCTACAGCTGAGTTTAGTATAGAAGGCAACACACTATTGCAAATATAGTGTGTGATTACACAACAAATTCTGGGAGAGAAACTCTGGACCCCGTGTGAATGGGTGTAGACTCAGGTAGTAGTGAATGTCCCCACCAAGATTGGAACCAAACCTTCACCATTGCGTGAACCCAAGGACCAGAGCCAAACCGTCAGCAGTAATTTAATGCTCTATGATGATGGAGAGTGAAAACTTTGACCAGCGCTGAGTTCCAGCACACAGTGGAACAACATGAAGATACGGGACATCATCAACTGTTATCCTTTTGATCATTAACCTAAAGCTTTGGACCAGGGGTGAGGGTTGGATCATAGTTAGACTAGTAAAAACAGTTTTAAGAAGACATATTATGCATTTTTGGGCTAAAATTATAATGATACAATTTACTTTTTTCATGTTTTAGAAAGTAAAATAATACCTGAGAAAAACGCATATATATGGAGAAAGAAATGATGAGGGTGTTTCCGTCTGTAATGCTCTGAGCTACCAGCAGAGGGCAGAGTTTTGATTGAAAAGAATCGCTTGAGAAATAGGCTCTTCCTGTTTTGTGTCTTAGCTCGAGCACTTCCCATTTATTGTTTCTTTTATTTTAGCTCTGTGTGGTTGATGAAAGCATGAATAAGCTACTGAAAAGTTGTGATTTCAAAGAGATCCTGAACAGAGCGGGTGTAAAACCGTGGCATTGTTTCAGTAAAAAAACAGGGTAATTACAACACAGGAAGTGCTTGTGCTAAGACATGAACCTTTAAGTGGGTGGCACGGTGGCTGAGTGGATAGCACTCTCGCCACTCAGCAAGAAGGTCCTGCAGTTCGAATCCCGGTCAGACCAGGGCCTTTCTGAGTGGAGTTTGCATGTTCTCCCTGTGTCTGCGTAGGTTTCCTCCAGGCACTCCGGTTTCCCCTACCACTAAAAACATGCACAATAGGTCTGGAATGCGCTTCCTGTTTGGTGACCCCGCTCCCATCTCTGTGTGGAGTGAGAAGACAAATGCCCAAAATAGCAATTGTAAACCGCTTTGTGACTCTGGTCTGTGAAAGACGGTATATAAATAAAGATTACTTACCTTTGGACTGTGCATAGAGCCCATCATTAAAACACATTTGTAGTCAGTTTAATAGTTTAAAATGGCAGACACCGCCCTGAATTGATGGCATAGAGATACAACAACATACTATTGAAGGACTGAGACAGGAGCTCAGTCCTGATAGTTCCTGATAGTAGCGTGGACAGATCTAAAATGGAGAGAACAATATTTCCACATGGTTAAAATCTCAAAGAGCATTTAGCATAATATGTCTCCTTTAGATGTTATTATATGAAACTATTTTCCGTCAAACTTACAAACTCTTTGCAACACAAAGTCAATACAAAACTTTGAACAAAAAATGTGTGAAGCTAGTTTTATTGGTGTGGTCTCTTGCTGTGCTCATTAATTACTGTAAAACATTTGGGTTGTGATAAAAACCTGCATTCGTCATAAAATCGCACAATGACAGCAGTGCTTTTTTGCATGCAGTGTCCGTGTTTGAAAAGCAGAGGGCGCGTCAGGAGATACCGGCGTTTCGTCTTTGGACTCGGTTAAGGAGCCGCTGGAGGTTGACAGTATTCGGCCGCACACCAGTTCAGCCGCCCTGCCGTCCATGGCTGAGATATCGGTGACGGTCTTCTCCCTCAGCGACATGTCCCCATCATCCTCATCATCGATCAACACAAACTCCTTCATATAAACTCCTCCAGCGCACGGAACGCTCTCCTCTAAAATCTGGTTATCCACAAAAGTCAGCGTGGAAGTCTCCGTCATGGTCTCAGGGGGGTCTGTTGAGTTTTCCTCTGCCTGACTGCTCGTGTCCAAAACCCACATAGTATTTTTGTGGCTCTCGTCTCGCACACTTCGCTCTTTAGTTTCTGCGGCTGGACTGTCCGTAGCGTGGCCGTTTCCATTGAACGATTTGTAAGACACCTTTTGGAAGTCATGGTCAACCTGAACACCACTGCCGCCTGTGGGAGAGGACAGTGGAATGGTCTCGGGGCAGGCCTTGGATCGCTTCTTCATCTTGGAACTTTCTAGAGAGAAAAAAAAATATGATTTAGGTTTACACAAAATGATTATATAAATGCTGGTGTCTTTATGAAACTGCCATAAACATTGGTGTTGGTAAATGTTACGTCCCACAGCCCGTAATTCCCTATTTTGGAGATCAATTTAGTTTTTCCCGTGGCATCTCTGTGTTTTTGTGTTTGGCCAGGCGTTCCCCAACTGGAGCTGATGCCTGCGTGCTGATTGGGCAGCAGCTAAGGCAATCCTCCAATCAGCGCATGCTCACCTGGAGGACCCGCCCTTATAAGCTGCCAATCTACCTCGGCTCGGGGCAGCTGGAGTTAGTGGACTCCAGTTCGCCATTTAGTTTTTTTGTTGTTCTGTCACTTGTTTTGTCAATTGCTTACTTGTTTAGTAGGTTATTTATTTACTCTGTGTGTTTTGTGAATATTTAATCCTATTTGGTTACCAGTTTTACCTATTTCGTCAAGACCACGCTCGTGAGTCCTGGGCTCCAAGTGGCCAGTTTTACCATTTTAACATCTTGGTTATTTTGTTACTTCCTTACACCAAAGCTGAGCCGGGTCGTAACAGTATGTATCCATCATATATGTCTACGATGTTAGAGATTTATCTATGGGCTTTGAGTTTGAGGTTTATATTACAAAGTATCTCTTCCGTAGATATTTGTTAACACAAACCTTCAAACACATTTTGAAAATATTAAAGAGCGACTAAACACCTGTGCACAGCCTGACTCGCCCACATGAAGATTTGATAATTTTCTCTTAAAAGGGCGTTGCCAGAGGACCAAGGGACAAGAAGGGGGGCTTAGAGTTGGGCGTGGTCTGGGCTGTGATTGACAGCTCACTTGTCACACGAAAAAAAACAGACAGTTGTCATTGCTGCTTAAAACAATAGTTTACACCAGAAAGTCTCATTCCACCCTTGTTTATACACTAAGATAATTGTGAAGCTACACACCTGAACCTACTCACACACAATAATCTCAGAATTACTCATGTAATTTAATTTTAATCCACTAGATGTCGTCAGAATACTCCAACCTGCTGCTGCGGCGTGTGTGAGAGTTGAATGGGCAGACAGACGCACGTCACACACACAAACTGACGTCACACACACCAACTGACGTCACACACACAAACTGACGTCACACACACCAACTGACGTCACACACACACCAACTGACGTCACACACACAAACTGACGTCACACACACTAACTGACGTCACACACACCAACTGACGTCACACACACAAACTGACGTCACACACACCAACTGACATCACACACACAAATTGACGTCACACACACCAACTGACGTCACACACACAAACTGACGTCACACACACCAACTGACGTCACACACACCAACTGACGTCACACACACCAACTGACGTCACACACACCAACTGACGTCACACACACCAACTGACGTCACACACACAAATTGACGTCACACAGAATTACAGAAGTCAATGGAGAGGCCAGGACCAAATTCAAATGTAGTACCACCGAAAAGGTAGAGAGGGCGCCACACAGACGTTTTTTGGCTCAAAAGTGAGATTTTATCTAATTTGAACTAAAATGTCAAAAAAAATGACCAGGACATGTAGAGAGCACTACAATAAACATATTTATGCAGATTATGAGTCAAAAAAAGTTGATTTGGTGTTTAGTCGCTCTTTAAGCTCCCACTACAAGAAAAATGATTTGATTTGAATGCGCTGGAAACGGCAGCATGTCCTCAGTCGCTCTAAACAGTTGTTGTTTTGTGCCATAATAGTTATTTTTACACCGATCCAAAGCAGAGAAAGTGGTAATAGATTTCATGTGTTCAGGTCAGAGTTCATTGCTACTCCAAGATTTCAGGGTTAACTTGAAGGAATTGTTTTGCCTTCACTCACTGGTCTGCTGAACACATTGGCAGAATGAAAGTATTGCTCCATATTCAACTGCTGTCAGTGAAACATACATCTGGGTGCCCGCTGCGTTATTGTGATAGGACGCTTTAGTATTCTGGATTGCCTGGCCTCGAAGCAGCATGTAAATGTTCAATATGATCTGAAGCACAGTCCCCTATTTATTCAAAAAGCATTTGGCCGTCAAGAAAGGATCCACACCAATGTATGGCAGCATCAGACACGCCCACCCACATTTCCAGTCTCTTCAAAAGAATCTCATGCTTAACCGTATCTAAGGCAGCATTCAAATCTAATAGAACTAACAATGAAATGTTCCCTGCATCTGCGTTTGGCCAAATATCATTTCATTTGTTACTTTATTTAGACCATGGTGTAGTCTAAAGCCTGACAGATGTTCATGGAAAGAATTGTTTGAAAATCCATGAATTGTTAATGAATAACTTCTTCAATGACTTTTCTATTGATGAAATCAGTCTATAGTTCTGCAGCACCGTGTCATTATCTTTGATTACATGAATTATGTGTGTGCATGTGTCGAATAATGTGTGTGTGCATGTGTCGAATAATGTGTGTGTGGATGTGTCGGAATAATGTGTGTGTGCATGTGTCGAATAATGTGTGTGTGGATGTGTCGAATAATGTGTGTGTGCATGTGTCGGAATAATGTGTGTGTGCATGTCTGTGTGCATGTGTCGAATAATGTGTGTGTGCATGTGTCGGAATAATGTGTGTGTGCATGTGTCGGAATAATGTGTGTGTGCATGTGTCGGAATAATGTGTGTGTGCATGTGTCGGAATAATGTGTGTGTGCATGTGTCGAATAATGTGTGTGTGCATGTGTCGAATAATGTGTGTGTGCATGTGTCGAATAATGTGTGTGTGCATGTGTCGAAATAATGTGTGTGTGCATGTGTCGGAATAATGTGTGTGTGCATGTGTCAAATAATGTGTGTGCATGTGTCGAATAATGTGTGTGTGCATGTGTCGGAATAATGTGTGTGTGCATGTGTCGGAATAATGTGTGTGTGCATGTGTCGAATAATGTGTGTGCATGTGTCGGAATAATGTGTGTGTGCATGTGTCGAATAATGTGTGTGTGCATGTGTCGAATAATGTGTGTGTGCATGTGTCGCATAATGTGTGTGTGCATGTGTCGAATAATGTGTGTGTGCATGTGTCGCATAATGTGTGTGTGCATGTGTCGAATAATGTGTGTGTGCATGTGTCGCAGTGGATTGTGACTCACTCGAGGCCTTCGAGCAGTGGTGACAGCTGCTCCTTTTAGCTGTCGTAATGCAATTGTAGTCTACGTAATAACAACAGCCAACCATGGAGAACCCACATGTGTAATATACAGTACCATTATAGACGTACAAGGCATGTCCAAACTCAGGCCCTGGGGCCAACTGCGGCCCTCAGTGTCATTTTATGTGGCTCTCTGCCTTGCAAACCCAAAGTACACTGTGTCATCCATCCAACTTCAGCCAATATACATTGGTTGTACCTCATTCAAAAGCCCAGTACGTCTGAAATTCAGTTGTTGACTTTATTTGTACTGCACTGGCGTGGTTATTGCTTATTGATGCTTCTGTAGCTGGTGAGATGGTACATCTCCAGTTACAGTCATGAGCTGAAGTTGGTCATTCAGCCAACTTCAGCTCTGTTATAGATCATTTTAAAGCTCAGAACAGCCCGAATGTGTCAAGAAAGTTTTTCGATCTGTGATGTCGGCCCCTGGACTAGTCTAGTGGTCCTCTACCTAAAATGGTTGGACGCCCCTGCCTCGTACAGTATTACAGCATTTATGAAGAGATTTATAGGTAAGAATAGATTTAATTACTATAATAACTAGTAGTTTTAGACCATTCATTTTATTAACATTTTCTGCTGCAATATAGCAATTCTTGAAAGTAAAAAAAAAAAAAAACTTAAATAGTTGCCAAAAACTGGGTGGTCCTCATAGGAAATCTGAAGTGCTATGCCTGAGGTGAACAGAAATCCTGTTGCTATGTCAGCTGCGTACTTTCTGCAGAGGTAGATCTATAGGTCAAGCTTAAGAAGTGTCTTATTTTCCTCTGGATACAAAGAAGACTACTGGTCATATGGAGACAGGTCTTGAGAGGCGATGGTTCTGCAGCTTAGCATTGTGGAATTGATAAAGGCTTCCGAGATCATCACTATGGTAACCTATGGCCAACATCCAGTGCACTGTTATGAAAGGATTATGCTGCCCAAGAACCACAGGAGGGATACATTTCCATTTACTTTGCGCTAATCCACAGAAGCAGTCGTATCTGAGGACTTAGCAACATCGTCAAATCTGCAACATCAGATCAGAGAATCAAACTGTTATGAAACAGGAAATACAAAAAAATAAAAAATAAAACATTGAAGCCATACAACATGACCATATTACATGAAAGAGGGGACTGATTTTTTTTTTATAAAGTACATTCATTTTTCTCTCTGACATCCGGGGAATTTTGCACCAAATTTTCTTTTAATACTAATATTGAGAAAAAACCTGGTGAAAATCTGGAATTGGATTTTGGTTCTTTTGATGACAGATTTCAGCTGCTTTTTACTCAGACTGTGGTTCTGTCGTTACTTACAGGATCAGAAGTGAGTTAAAAACACCCTTGATAATAATAATAGTGAGAGAGTGCACTGGTATCTGCTATAGACTGTGTAAAGATGAAATTGCTATAGACTTTATAAAGAAAACATGGCTAACACAGAGGCCTGGGAGCTTGAACTTGAGGATTTTTGCTGTTCTTAGCACTGCACATTTCTGGACCGAGATTTCTGATGTTGTTCCAGGGATTTGCTGTAAGTCCTCCAGCTTCAGGGTCACGGCACCAATCACCACAGCCACAACACTGCTGGCACTTTAACCTCCCGGGTCCTCTCCAGCTCCTCTCCTCTCTCTGGTATTTCTCAAGCTTGTTGTGGCCACATCCACCACACCTCTGCATCTCGAGACAAAACTACTTCTACTTATAATACTTTACTGATAATATTTATTACTCCCTGCTTCTACTAGTGCAGTGTTTTTGGTGGGAAAAAATGCAGATATACAGGTTCCCTGTATACAATTTTTGGGAGACTTTGAGACTTTCGTTTCACTAACATGGGTAACTTAATTAAGTTTTGCCCTGTATAATATGTTCCCACCATATAGATAAATTAGGAATGTAAATGAAGATTCCAAAATTCCATCCAAATACAGTATCTTTAGTACTGAAAAGTTTAGTGATCATTGTGTTACAGTTTGATGCCTGGTTTTCTATTCAAAAACCATATTATATATATACTTATATACTTATTTAAAGATGCTATACCCGATTTTTTTTTTTTTTATGAGTTCATAAAAATGTGTATTACTACATACAAGTTGTATTATAATCCGTAATTTAATTGAAAACTTGAGCTAATTGATTCAGCTGTGTATGAATTAATGCAGTAAAAAGTGCTCATAACGCTGTGGGGAAAACTAATGTTTCTTAAGAAAACTTGTTCCCTTAATAAAGATTAGTTTTATAAATACCATAAACAAAACAATATAAGTTCAATAAACACAGTCTTTATTAACACTCATTAGCTCTTTAGACTAACAGTGTTTGTACTAATCAGTTTTAGTTTTATAAATGCCATGAACTTAAGAATACAAGCTCATTCGACATAGTCGTTACTAACACTCATTAGCTCACTAGACTAATTTCCAAAATAGTTGTGCTTATCAATTTTAGTTTTATAAGTGCCATGAACTTAAGAATATAAGCTCATTCGACAGTCATTAGTCTTAGGCCGTGTCCACACGAAGTCAAGCTCAGGCCTAAACGCAAAAATACTTTATCAATCCAGTGTATCGTCCATACGAGGCCGGCGTTTTGGGGGGGTGTAAACGAAAATTTTTGAAACTAGGTCCCAGAGTGGAAAGATTTCAAAACTCCGTATATGCCGCTCCGTGGTTACTGCCTCTCCGCAATGTATCTGAGACGCTTGCGTCATCGCCCCGCCTCTTGTTAAAGCACGCATGCGCCGCACTCAGAAAATAATGACAACAACAATGTAGCTTGTTGGTTTTGTAATCCAGTGCGACCCGAAGCAACAGTTCAACCTCATCGTCCGTCCATACTAATGTAGTACCAGCTCGCCCACTCGCCATGTTGTCTGTTTACAACATTCTGCGCATGCCCAGTTCCCGTCACGGAAGTTTGGGCTTGATCCCGTCATTGCGTCACAGCGCCACCAACAGGTCTGGCATAGTTTCACAGCGTTTTCAGGCGTATTGACTACATTCATATGGACGCACACATTTACTGAGCTAACCCCGTGTTTACAGAAAAAGTTTCTGAAATTATAAGCGTTTTGTCTTCGTGTGGATATAGCCTTAAGGTCCTGAACTCTAGAACTCTCAGATAGAGAAGCAATAATGTTTGCAACTCAATTAGAGCTAAGTTTGAGCCAAGTTCTGCGCGCAGTGACCTTCGATCAATATTTGACTGTTTCATAAGTATGACCCAGGCAGTATCGGGTTACTTTGGCTTGGCACTGATTACGGTTGATAAAAATAAATATAACGATTTATTTGGTCAAATTAGTTTTCAAAATATTAGTATTCAAAATGTTGCTCAAGTATTTTGCCTTAGGACTTGCTCCATATTCACTCTCAAAATGAATGCTCAAATGTACAGTAGAATTTTTCAGAAGTTTATGTTTTTCTCTGCAATGCATTCTGGGTAGCGTCACTGCTTCGCCCAATACATTTGTTTTCAATCAACACAATACATTTGTTTTGTCATTAATGGAGCACCAGGCTTACAAAAGAAATACTTAAAGTATCTTCACTTAAAGCAATAAAATCAGTAATAACAATGCATCAGTTTTATATAGCGCTTTTTTGGACATTCAAAGACGCTTCACATGTGTCATTATTCATTCACTACAAACACGGTGGGGATAAACTACTACTGTAGCCACAGCTGCCCTGGGGCACACTGACAGAAGCGAGGCAACCAGTCTGTGCCATCGGCCCCTCCCATCACCACCAACCATTCACACACACACCAGACTCATTCTAGGCAATGGGGGTGAAGTGTCTTGCCTAAGGACACAACAGCAGTTTGGCACTTTACAGCTGCCCCACTGTGGCGGTGGTCCCAGAGGTTAAGTGTCTTGCCCAAGGACACAACAACAGTAGTCAGTTGGAGTCGATGGTGAAAGATGGGCTCGAACCCACGACCCTCTGGCTCAAAGGCCAATGCTCTACCAACTGAGCTACTGTCGCCTTTTGTACGGGTGCTATGATTATATTATACAGTACTTATTTGTCAACCAAAAATAATGATTAATGAAGTATATAGTAATTACTTAAAATATTTTACACCAAAGTTTGGTCTGATTCACTTTTTACAGTGCAGGTACTTCTTGTTCTATTCATGATGGAGACCCCCCGTCTTCCTCCCATTGTGCAAAATAAAATAGTAACGGAATAGAACAGGAAGTGCTCACCCTCACAGTCTCTGGTTAGAGAAACTAGCACAGCCACATTCTCCAACAAGCCACAAACAACAAATGATTTGTATTTTTGATTGTTATGGTCAAAGAAGATACATTTTAAAACATTTAACTGTAAAGAGATTTGAGTGTTTAGCCATCCTTTAAGTAATACATTTTCATATTACTGTAATAATTAGATTTTTGTCATTCCGTTTCTATCTAATCAGCATATCCATTGAATCAGAGCGCTGTCAGAGTATGAATTAAAGAAAGGCCCAAGGGGTACGTTATACTATTTTAATCTGTGAACATCAGAACATAACTGTCTGTGACGGTGCATGATCTGTAGAGTGAGTGATGTCATGACGTTGGCCAAATGTGGAAAATAGACCCCGCCCCTCTGAGTAATTTTACCTGGTTTAGTAATTATTGCTTGACATTATTTTTTCATTATTTTTTCAAACAGCTTGTAAGATTAGTAGCCACAATAATTTTGACGAAAACATATGAGATTAAGCAATGACAACTAAACAGTTTGAGCTTTTCAACATCTGGGTTTACAGTGTAGAGACTGTCAGGGATGAAGCAGACAGAGACGTGGTGCGCCAAACTCTGGAAGTTTATTTAAGTTTCTCTCAAGTTCCAGTGGTTTCCATTGTTTCTTTCTCTCAGAGAGAATAAAGGCAGTACACAGTTTATTTAGTCATTGTCACGTCACACATCGAAAGACATACGTGTCACACAGAGACAGTCACATCATAGTCAAAACATGGAGTCATCATCAGAGTTCTTGTACAGTCCTGCGCGTAGGCCATATTGCTATCTAATACTAACAAGACTTTAGCGTGACGCCCGCTCTCCTCCAATCAAGAACGAGGCTGCGTCCTCTAGCCTCTACAGCGCTGCTAAACACAGTAGCATGTTAGCATAAGTGGCTATAACTCCTCTGGCTGTAACTGCAGACACAGAAAAACAGCCCAAACCACACAACAGTGAGGAAGAGAAGAGGAAACTAAAGCCAAAACATGATCAAAGAAGAAACCAACCCCTGAACATAGCTAGCTTACATCGTATCCTCTGGAGAGACTTGTCTATGGGAGAGACCTGCGGGACCGCCTCAAACTATCTACGCTCAGACTATCTATGCTCGGACTATCTACGCTCGGACTATCTACGCTCAGACTATCTACGCTCGGACTATCTATGCTCGGACTATCTGTGCTCGGACTATCTACGCTCGGACTATCTACGCTCGGACTATCTACGCTCGGACTATCTACGCTCGGACTATCTACGCTCGGACTATCTACGCTCGGACTATCTACGCTCGGACTATCTACGCTCGGACTATCTATAGTATGTATTCTATATTTGTTGTGTCTTGACTGTTGATTCTCTGATCTGTGTTGGGGATTTCAACGCTCCTCTGAGATAACTACGGTTGTGATTTGTCTTGTTTTCAGATCTGGATTTTTGTGTTTTCCTTTTTCTTAAAATACACTTTACTTTCAGTCTTGGGTTTTGGGTTCATTTCACCCTGAGACAGACAAAACGATCTGTTTTTCTAGTTTGTCACAGGGACATTTTGAAAGAGGAGTAATAGGACTGAAGGACATGTGGTCCAGACTCAGAGTGTTATTCATTACATGTTTTCCTTCTTCTGTGTTGTACAGGGTCGATATGTTGGAAAGACTCTTTCTCTGTCACACACACAACACACAGATACACACATGCGCACCCACAACACACACACAACACACAGATACACACATGCGCACCCACAACACACACACAACACACAGATACACACATGCGCACCCACACACAACACACAGATACACACTTGTCTACCCACAACACACACACAACACACAGATACACACGTGTCACCCACAACACACACACGACACACACACACACACACACACACACACACTGGTTGTAGTGGAGGCAGTTTGCTGCTTCAAACAAAGACACACGTTTTGAAGTTACAAACTTTGAAGATTACTTTGACTTGGTTTTGTGTTGACATCATGCCTGTTCAGTCGATTCACCTGTGTGTGTCCTTGTGTGTCCTTGTGTGTGCCCCTCTTGTTGTCGGCCCATTGTGTTTTTGTGGTTTGATTTTGGAGTTGCTTTTGGATTTTGTTTTTTCTTCTGTTTGGATGTTGTTATTTTTGTTTAGCATATCAAATTTCTCCTGTGTGAGATCAGTAAAGTCTATCTTATCTTGTATTTTTGTAACCATCGCAAATGTGATTGTGATATTTTTTTTAAGTCTTACTTTCTTATTAATATAAAAAGTACAATTTATAAAAAAATAGTAATTTTTATTAATAAGGTTAATGAAAATTGCCTGAGACCAGTAAGTCATCTCTCTCCACACAATCACGGCTGGGTCGCCATACAG
Source organism: Knipowitschia caucasica (assembly GCA_964034765.1). Classification (NCBI taxonomy): domain Eukaryota; kingdom Metazoa; phylum Chordata; class Actinopteri; order Gobiiformes; family Gobiidae; genus Knipowitschia; species Knipowitschia caucasica. The sequence goes on from OZ035831.1 coordinate 39,081,517, forward strand.
GCCATATGTCATAGGCGACAGTATCTCAGTTGGTAGAGCATTGGCCTTTGAGCCGTCGGTTCGAGCTCGACTTTCACCATCGACTCCCACTGTCTGCTGTTGTTGTGTCCTTGGCAAGACACTTAGCCTCTGGGAACCCCTGATGCCACAGTGGGGCGGCTGCGGCTTAGGCAAGACACTTGCCTAGAATGAGTCTGGTGTGTGTGTGAATGGTTGGTGGTGGTGGGAGGGGCCGATGGTACACACTGGTTGCCTCGCTTCTGTCAGTGTGCCCCAGGGCAGCTGTGGCTACAGTAGTTTATCACCAGCGTGTATGGAGTGAAAGAATAATGACATGTGAAGTGTCTTTGAGTGTCCAAAAAAGCACTATATAAAAACGATGCATTATTATTTGTATTATTATATATGTGGGCAAACTGGAGCACCCAGAGGACCTAAACCTTCACAGACACAGGCAGAACATGCAAACTCCACACAAGAAAGGCCCTGTATCAAACCCAGGACTGCCTTGCTGTGAATTCATTTCATAAATTCTTTCTCTAAGTTACCTAATTTTGTTTCTATAAATGTCCACACGTTAAAACACAATCTACATTTTCCTTCTGTGCTTTGCGAGCTCCAACTCATCTGAAGCATCTCTAAAGTACAACACTCTTTTGTCACACAGCGTTACCCGATGCGTCAGAAGCTCTTAGTAAAATCTACAACAGCGTCATTTAAATACACACAATATCAGCTTGCAGCACTTTTCATAAAACGTAAATAAAATCTGTGCCCTTTTGGTGCCCATTGGAAATGCAGCGAGCGTGGTACCATACTGACCCGCTTCCACTTGACTGAGTAGAAAGCCTGACAGAATCAGGGCTCTATAAATTAATAATGGAGACTGATGTTCATGTTAGAGGGGACCACTCCTCCGGTCCCGGCAACAAAAGATGAAAAATACATAGGCCTGGTTTTGTCTGCAGAATTATGAACAATGAAAGGCATGTCGCACCATTTGAATTCGATAACCTTAATTGTAGATTGATTGGAGGGTTTGGTATGTTTTGGTGAAGTCTTTCAGCTTGGGTGGGATACGAACAGGTCAGTGTATTTTTGCGGTAAAACACACAAATGATACAAGTCTAGTCTATACATGTGAATTATTAAACAATGTCTATCTGTTTGTTCATCCCCATATGATATTTCACTTTTGGGTTGACGCTGGAGACAGTCATGGGTCAGATCCGTGGAGTGGTTCACAGTTTATGGGTATTGTGTATCATAACAACCATAATCATATTTTGTGTAGAGTTGAAGAACATTTCCAACTTGATTGCGGTACTACAAAGAATACTACTTGATGGGAATGAATTTTGGACAACAAACTGTAATCTTCATAATAATAATACTTTTTTGGAGGCCACAAGCTTTTCTGAAAAATACTAAAATAAGTGAATAATACTAAAATATCAAACTGCTCAAGAAATGTCACTTTTTTCTGTTCGCAAAGATGTATTTAGTATCTCGCTTGCTCAAATAAATAGTTTCATCAGATATTTGATAATTTTGACTACCCTTTAACATATTTACACAAAGCACATATTTAAAGACATTTATATACCTTGATAATACATTACTCACGATCTCATTTAAATCTAGACATGCACCCGTAGAGCGCATTCCTCCGCCAAGAGGCACAGTGCCCTCCATCTAAAACAAATCCAGGTCACTTCCAAAATCAAACATTTGTGTAACTTCATCTCAGAGATTCACTGAGCATGTAAGAACAGTCCTTCTAAACGTTTTGAGGTGTGCTGCTGACTAGTCGATTACAAAACTACTAACTAGATTGAGAAGATCATTTATAAGAAAAAGGCTTTTTGAGCTCATTCCAACTGTTTTTAAAGGAGCCACTTGATCACACGTCACGCAGAGGGCAGTTGTAAATCATGCATCACGTCACAAATGTATTCGTGTGACCCTTACAATCTTCAGAGGGGAAAAAAAACCTCCAAAACTACCGATACTAAAAACAATTCAAACTTACCTTTTGTGGAGCAAGGATGCAATTCCTCCCTTGAATTGGAAGTTATAGATCACATTACTGGTCATAGGATGTTGGGAGTGTTCATGGTTTTTCTGTGCTGTCTCAAAGGGGGACGAAAGAAAAGAGAGAGAGAGAGAGAAAGCAGCGGTGGGGCAGAGCGAGGGGGGAGGGAGGGGTGCACATCATGGGACGGCCCGAAGAGAGGCACTGGGACTCTCACACTGACGACATGTGCACTTCCTTTCGGCTCTGATAAGCTGGCACAGGACGTTAAAGACTCTTCCTTAACCCACCTTTCTACGTGGGTCTAAAACACATGCCTCTCGCTGCAGCATGAACATTTGTTTCTCAACACGCAAATATTCAACCATTCTCACATGGAGCGCTACATTGGCCCCTGTTCAGAAAGAGGATGAGCCAGACATTTGCTTTCATTACAGATGATTTTACCCATTAGCAGTGAGATTCTGAGAAAAACATGCAGTATTTTTCACAAAAGATCAATGCATCCCCATCAGTATGAATTTAGACCTGTAAACCTGTTTTAAGCACTTGAAAACATTCCAAAATCACAAAAAATATATGATTGGCATTTTTCTTGGTGTGTAAAGGCCATGTCAATCGGCCAGTCGAGGTAATGTCAATGATATGCTCATTTATTTTCTGTGGTTCTCTAGTTACTGCAGGGACCCATCACTTAACTAAAGACAAATACTGTCCTCTACTTCCACTCAAGTGGCCTACACCTATTTATGACTTGCCCCAAACATATAACAAATTACAAACTATCTAATTGGCACAAAGATTCCCAGACCAGTAAATTTTTTCCATACAAGGGCTGTTAATTAAGAACCAACAGATGCCTGATGCCATAAGGTATAAGGTATGGAGTCCACACCTGCAATGTAAATAGATTCATCATCATGTTATTGGAGACATATTATGCTAAATCCACTAAATTGGTCTTGGATATGTTGTTTTATGTGTTTAGGGTCTGTATTTGCACAGAAAATCTGATTTAAATGCATCTAGGTGACCAGCATTTCTCAATTCCGGTGAACGTGTCGTCTGATTGGTTTAAAGCATACTATTGCGTTTTGTACGGGTATTGCATCAGAGTATTTCACGGGAACAAGCCCAAAGGTAATATAAGGTCAAAACTTCCGACTAATTGCTGGTCCAAGCGCAGCCAGCAATATGAAGTTCGGTAATTGGTTGTGATAAACATATTGGGCCTGCACTGGTCTCTCCCATGGATCTATAGGGTCTGCACTGGTCTCTCCCATGGATCTATACTGGTCTAGACTGGTCTCTCCCATGGATCTATACGGGTCTGCACTGGTCTCTCCCATGGATCCATACGGGTCCGTCGCTGGTCTCTCCCATCGATCTATTACAGGACCGCGCTGGTCTCTCCAGTCTATGGTCTATTCGGTCTCTCTTCAGTCCGCGCTGGTCTCTGCACACCGGTCTCTCCAGTCTTCAGTCTACGGCCTCTCCTCGGTCCGTGCTGGTCTCTGGGCGCCGGTCTCTCCAGTCTATGCGGTCTCTCTTTGGTCCGCTCTGGTTTCTGTGTGCTGGTCACTCCAGTCTCTCCTCGGGTCTGCATTGGTCTCAGCGCTGGTCCGCGCTGGATCTCCTCAGGGTCCAAAATATTTTGAGAGTAATCTCACAACATTTTGAGATTCATTTTTAAATTAATACATATTATATTTTTAAATTAATCTCATAACATTTTTTGTTAATCTAATAATTTTGCTAGTTTGACTTTATTCTCATAATATTTTGACTTTAAAGTCAACATGTTTTATAACTTTATTCTCAGTCTGACAAAAGAAGAAAAAAGGGTGACTCTTTGGCTCCGTAACTCTGCAGTCCCTTATATGGGCATTAATGGGCGGTTACCTACGCTAAGTACCTATGCTAATGAATCACCGGGCACGCGCGCTCTACTTACGAGGAGATGGCCTTCATCAATCTAAGAGAACAGCTGCAAACAATTCAGAGGCTTACGAGCGCGTTGATGAATCCCACGTAGGGTCTTCTTAGAAATCTACTTAAGAACGACTTGAGAAGAAATTTAAGAAGTTTCTTAAGAAGTTATTTGTGAATGAGGCCCATTGTCTTTTGCACCAGCTTCCAGCCAAAGAACCTCAGAGAAGCTTGTGGCTAAACTTTATATATAGGGGCAATGTGCCGACTAAGATGCCTAAATTGCTGACTGCCACCTAGAGCCCTGCACTTGAGCCCTTGGCCCGAGGGCCCCGACGGCCCGACAGCCCGAGGGCCGGGCTTCGGGCCGATGACCGCATAATGACCTCGGACACGGGCCGGGCTCGGGCTCTTCATTTTCAGAGCGGCAGAATAGATTTACGAACGCACCCACTGAATATAGCGTTCTCTCACGCTGTAGTGTTTGTTGTTCTGTGTAGTGTTGTCATTGACGGCACATAGCATTACTTATGTAATGTGCAGATGTGTTGCAGCATCGGGGGCATCATACAGATGCGGCCGTTCACTCTGCACCACTCCGCACACACAGAACTCATTGCAACACATCACTACCATGTATAACTCCGCCCTCTAGCTAAGTCTGCGTTCATATCAGTGCGCGGCACTATATACTACGCTAAAACATTGTTATGGGAGGTTACAAAAAAAAAAAAAAAGGCGGGCTTGATGCGGGTTTCGGGCCTGAAAATTCAGAAACCATATCGGGCCGGGCCGGGCTGGGGCGCCACCCCCTCGGGCCAGGGCCGGGCTCGGGCCCAGATAATAGGCCCGTGCAGGGCTCTACTGCCACCCCCCGACCCAGAAATGGATAAAGGGGAAGAAAATGGATGGATGGATGTTGACTCCGCCTCATAGCCATTTTGGCGCACTTTGGCGTGATGTAACTATTAGAAGAAGAAGACTCCTTTAGGTTCAATCTTTTGGGTTGCTATGCCAATTCCAAGCCCCGTAACAGTGTGTGTGTTTGTCTGTCTGTGTGTGTTTGTGTTTGTGGTTGTGTTTGTGTGCGTGTGTGTTTGTGTTTGTGTTTGTGTGCGTGTGTGTTTGTGGTTGTGTTTGTGTGCGTGTGTGTTTGTGTTTGTGTGCGTGTGCGTGTGTTTTTGTGTGTGTGCGCGTGCCCTGCGCTGCATTGGAGCGAGGACATTTTAACAGGGAAAACTTTCCTCAGATCTGTGAAAATAGTGTCAGGGCAGGGCCTCGCATTTCCAGTTCGCACAGGGCCTCGCACCCCCCTTGCGACGGGCCTGGCATCAAAACATTATTTTTGTCATGAAAACGTTAAATAATAATTCTGAAAACCTTTGTGCATGTGTAATAATAATGTACATGTATAATGTGTTGCCTTGGGAAAGTGAAAGTGTAAATGCACACTGTTCTCCTCCTTGATGCCCGGCTGATAAAACTGGTTTCTGTGGTTATAATCGAGGATTAATCATTCTCCTGGAAGCCTCACGTCAGCCTCACTGAAAGAGGGTAAAGGCTAGTGGGGAAAAGCAGGAATGAAATGAGGTTTCATTATTCATGGGGATCTATATAATCCCTATTGTAATATTGCTCTAGCACATCTTTTTCAAAGACCATATGATAAGAATGAACCATCTACAAACAAGTTTTGTTTATGGTTCGATTCTACAACATTTAATTGTTCGTTTGTCTTGTGGGCTGATAACAAAGAAAGGGTAGTATGCCCCTGGTAGTTTTTGAGAAGGCGTTTTTTATGATCAAATTACCAAAACTGAGGAACTCCTCAGTTTTAAAGTAATTATGGAGGATGTTTTAATGCCGTGATGGATCTTGCACTTTACAGATTGTAAGGATTCAAGCAGACAGAGACGGATCGTGGTGTGCCAAACTCTGGAAGTTTATTTAAGTTTCTCTCAAGTTCCACTAGTTTACTCTGTTTCTTTTTCTCAGACAGAATAAAGGCAGTACACAGTTTATATAGTCATTGTCACGTCACACATCGAAAGACATACGTGTCACAAAGAGACAGTCACATCATAGTCAAAACATGGAGTCCTTGTAGAGTCCTTGTACAGTCCTGCACGTAGGCCATATTGCTATCTAATACTAACACCCTCCCCTTTGATCACATAATCACATGTGATCACTCAAATCGATCAATCAATAAAGTGGAAAAAGAAAAAAAAAAAAAAAAAAAAAAAACTTTACAAAATTATTAAAAAACAAAGAAAATGTATGCATTAAACTCATAATCATCAAATCAATATCAGTGGATTTTATCCTCTATCCTGGGAAAAAATAAACAAACAAAAACAAATCAAAAATAAAAACAAGCAAACACTATTGGACACACAAGAACTCAGCAGATTCAGTCAAAACACAGACAAAAACGAGCTGAGTCTCAAATTTGAAGCTAATTTCACTTTTATTACTCTATACTTTTATTCTAATGCTAATTGTTTACACTACACTTCACTTATTTCACTGTATTATTTTCACTTTTTAATCTTAGACTGTGTACTTTACTTTTACTATTCACTATAGTTTAAAACTATTCTAATCTATTCACAAATATGTTTGTATATTTGCTTCTATTGAGCCATATTCTTAAACATTTTAATCTAATAAATCTCTCTGTGGTTTTATACTCTCATTATCAGTGGCATATTATCAGTGGGATTTTGCTCCATGTCTACTCTCATTCTCAGGAATAAAACTGTGAACACAGTAAGGCAAATGGTCAACATTTACACTTCTATAGTGGTCAATGATTTATTACTTTTTATTATCTAAAGATATTATTGTCAGGCAGTTTGGGATGAATGTACATCATTAATCAAATTAGTATTATCCTAATAGTAGCTAATTAGGTTTGGGGTTGGGGTCAGTTATTCTACAATGGTATTTGTGCTGGAAACTTCTCAATATCTAAATATCTACTATTGTGTTTTTGGGCTACACCCAAATGCATCAAAATGCTTTTAAATGCTTTTGAATCTCTCTTGGTTCTAATCTATCTCATTGATCTAGGCTACACTCATATAAACTTTTTGCATAGTCAACATTCACTCATGTTTGAACACAAGTGAATTTGGCAAGTATCTAATAAAACTGTAAGTAACTTTATCTACTTTTGAAGTAAATGCTTGTGAAATGGTCCCTTTACCATTTGATATTAGCACTGGCTAAGAATATTCTCTATTTTTGAAAGCATCTATGGTTGATGCATTTATCTATTCCTATTTTTACTCTATTTTTTAACTCAAAAGCTCGGCTGCAGCTTGAGCAAAGGCATATTTCTAATTTGTGACTTCTGTCACTTTTAATGGCTGTAACATAACTCTGATTCTAATATTATAGCTGATCTATCAAAAGGATAACATTGTAGGGTACTATTTTAACTCTTACGTGGAAATATGTTTATGAACAACAAAGGAAGTCAAATTCTACTCTTTTACTACTATTTAACATCTACTAAAACGCTACAATACTCAAACTTTATCATTTTCAAAGTTTTTGTCTGTCAGATGTCTGAATACTTAACATGTATATTGCATTTTGTCACAGTTTCTGGTTGTAGCAATAACATCGGCAATAGACGTTTCATTGGCTGGTTCTTGTTCTGCAAATGGCTGTGTCCAATAGATCATCAGATGTCCAGAAGCTAGGGACAAACAAAAACAAAAGAAAGAATCATGAGTATCTCTCTCATTTAGCACTCATCAATGTATGATTTCAAAAATATAAACATCACTCCCAGTTTTTTCTCAGGTCCTCAGGTCCTCAGGGTCCCCTGAGGGTGAGTCTCAGTCGTCATCAGGTCAGGTCATCTTGGACATCAGTAGGGTCCAAGCCATGGTTCTGGTTCTGGTCTCCAGATGCACATCAGATCTCCAGATACAGTCTTTTCACTTGAAGCACATCAGGTCATTTGCGACGCACTTCTGGTTCAATGGTGCAGTGTCTCAGTTCCTGTACACAGCTTGTAATGCAATAGTTACTCTCTATGGTTAAATCACTTTGATTCTACTTTAACACAATTTCTATTCATGCTGTTGCTAATGTCTCTCAGACAAAAAGCAAGCGCAGTTTACTTCTCTAATTTGTGTTTTTATCAGATCTAATTCTCATCAATGTAATTACTTCACACAGTACAAAATCAACAAATCAAAAGTGTCAGGACAGACGTCAATTATGTCCATGACAATATAGAATTCAAATGAACATTTCTGGTCTCAAAAAATACTGATTCAAATAAAGATTCAAGTGATAGACAAATAAAAATATGTGTTTACATTGGAGTAAACTTTTAATGCTTTTTTTCGTGTTCTGCTTTTTCATGTATCTATATGTAAATGTGAATGTGTGAGGAATGTGATGTGTGCTTCACCAACTAGCATCCTGAGCCCTCCCCGTGGACAAGGCGCTCGCTCAGCACCACCCGGACACCTCCACCCCCTTGGCCGCATCCGAAGGATGACGTCATCGGAAGGTCTCCCCTCCATCGAAGCCCCGTGTGCGTGTATGTATTTTTGAGGACCGACAGGTACAGGGCCCGGGACACCAGGGACAAGCACCAGGCCTAGAGAATAGGGAGCACTTTAAGTTGCAACCTTACTGTATCTGATGGTACACAGCATAATTAAATGTCAGCTGCTTCAACGTGAAGATCAGTCTGGCCTCTCGCTCTCTGCACGACATTTGGCACACGTCTCGTACCACCGCGGAAAATCTTGATCACCCTTAGGTGCACTCCGAGGCGGGGGGGGGGCAGAACGACATTTTTTGACCGGGGCAGGGAGCGGCCCACCTAGAGATGCAGCTCAGCTATAGAGCCCTGGGATCCGAGGGCTTGGACGATGAATCCTCATCTTTCGCTCTTTCACAGAAGGACGCGTCTAGCGGTAAGCGGATCACAGTTTGACGAATCTGACCCATTGTAGTTTAAATGGATAGATGAGAGAGAGAGAATTGGCTCGACGAGACTGCCCGCTGAGGCCGGACGACCGCCCCGTGACGGGGCGTTTCTATCGGAACGCGATAGCCACACAGGTCCGGTTAGAGTTTTAACCTTGGGGGACGGCATGGGTTCCCCCTCCCCCCACCCCCCCCCCCCCCCCCCCTCCCCCCCCCCCCTTCCCCCCCCCCCCCCCCCCCCCTCCCCCCCCCCCCCCCCCCCCCCCCCCTCCACAACAACCCCAGCCCATAGATGTAGCAAAGAGAGCCACAGGATTTAGAAGTGCAACCGAGGCACACCGTTTTAGGAGAAAAGGGCACAAGGTTTAGATAAATGTTAGCGAGCTAGGGGCAGTTAGGGACCGACGTGATAGGATAATAAAAAACTACATATCCCCCGGGGGGCCGGAAAAACAGGGTACAATTACTCCACAGCAACAAAAGCCCCGTATTTAAAATGTGGATTTCTGATAATACTGCATCTGATTAAATTGAGAAAAACGGGACCATAGGCTAGACACTATGAGTTTTCTGTGAAGGGGGGGGGGGCACAGCCAAAGAACAGTTGGGGAGTCTTTCTCTTGTCATTGGGATGTTATGTTTTCGGGACCGTTACAGAGAAATCAGGGAAAAAAAAAAAAACAACAAAGATTCTGCTGGAACTCACATACCATTCATCAGTGCACATGGTAATGTAATCCATTACTGACGTTATTTTAAGGCTAACAGAAACGTGTCGTTTTGACGTGAGAACAAACATTTACACTGATTCAGACCATACCACGAGTAAACAACGAGGGAAATGTAGCAAAGACGGGGTGTATTTCAATCATCCATGTTGTTCCTTTTGTTCGAGAAGCCCCTCCCTCCTCGTTCTGTCTTCTCTCTCTCTCTCACTCTCCCCTTTCCTCACTCTCTCCTCTCTCTCTCAGTCTTTACTCTCTCTTCTCGTGACGAAAGAATTTTTTGTAGAAACTTAACAATTATACCCACGGATAAAGTTACTGACATGGCGGTCATAGGATGACCAGACCTTTGGAGTTAGATTACTACCGCGGCATTATTTTTAATTTTAATCTCCACTGGCGTCTCGACAGGAATTTTATCCCCACCATTTTGGTGATATACCACGTTCGAAATGATCTTAGGAGAGCCATATACTTTTGGACCAAGTAGGTGCTTAGGATTAGCCCGTTGCAATGCAGAATTGGGTTTCAGAAATATAATGTTTTAAACTCAGATACATATTAATAAAAACTAGGTAAAAATTATGACATTGAAATTAAATCCTAAGGTTACGCTATGGTCATTACCATCACTTGTATGTGCTTCTTGTTAGTCAGTTTTTCCCCGAGACACCCTTCTGTCGTCTCAAATGGCCCAAAATCGTCTGCCACAAGGCCACCATCGGGCGCCTCAGCACGGACCCATCTGCGTCTCCCCGTATCCCACAGGGGGCCAGCAAAGACAGCAGCATCGGCTGCGCCAGCTAAACAGGAACTCTCGAAGAAGACCTCTCCGGCCTCCATTTCATGGAGAAGAACCCGACATTTGCACAAACGCGTGGAGTTATGTGCACGGGAAGAACGTTTGTGAGTAAACCTCACCAAGCAGAAGCAAGGCCACACTCTGAGGACAAAGGCATGAATGAAGGACGCACGTGATTAGAAAGAGCGACCGAAGAAGATCATGCGACAACGAAGACGGGAAGCCGAAAGAAAGTGACTTGCTTTCGAGAAGACAGGAAAAAGCCATGGAGGACAACAGACCTTGGACCCTTTGAGCCCACAAGACCACTGCAAGACGCACCAGTTAACGGAAGACGTGGCCAGGCTACACTTGAGACGTGGAGGCCTAAAAGAGACACAGAAGGTAACAATCTCCCAGCCCCCCAACACGCCCACGAGACATGTGGAATTTACGGTCTCATATCTCCAATTAGCGTAGGTCATTCGTTCATATAACCACCACCTTTCGCTGCAATGACAGGGCCATCCCGGCCCAATCGTTCCAATTCATAAGCACTCTAGCATTAGCATGCGACACAAGGCGCTAAGTACACAGCAGTATCAATTCAGGTTAGAGGAGCCTATTATTGAAACTCGTATCTATTATAAACGTTATCGCCGCGGCGGCAGATTAGCATTAAAAGATTATTACCTGGCATGCTCTTGGTAATACCGGATATATACAGCCGTGATATATTCAACCTCAGAACCGTGGCCCGTTATCTCATTTAACACAACATGTCACATGCCACAGAAGAACCTGGTGCTAGCACGCGAACAGGCACATAATCCTGGACGCTGCATTTAGTACACAATTGGTTTGTTCAGACCAATAAAAAGTATGACCAAATGATTTAAAGCATTTGCATTTTGGCCTATTACTCGGTGATCTTGGATCCTATCAGAAAACACCTTGACGCACACCCTGTTCCTTGGTTTTGAAAAACACAGCTGTAGGGACATTTTTTGAATCTTTATGACAAGATCTCTTACCAAATAGCTAAACAAAATTTATTTATTCGACCCCATGTAGGCCAGATGACAAGCTCCACTGATGCCGATTCAATTGACGACCTGATATGGTGCAACGTTACACCCCCAAAAACACAAGGTGCTTTTAACACATAGATGCAACACTGTTCATTGGTTGAAAACAAAGATGTAGGGACATTTTTTGAAATCTTTTATGACATGTTTCTCTTCCAAATAGCTAAATTAGAAACAATTAGGACAATTATGTCTTTGATATAACTGTTGGCAGTTTATCTGAGACATGATTGGTGCAAGTACAACAACACACATAGGACAATGGTCTTTTCTCCACATGAACGTAAAACAAGGGTGAAGTATTAAAGTTTGAAACTAATTTACATTTTTTAAGGAATCCGAACTGGCTTTAAAAAAAAAAAGGGAAAAACATTTATTGCACGTGCATGAGTTTTTTTGTTAAAGTAACAAGAGCTCATTAAAAATATAGGGGACACAGTTTGTGACAAGCCCGAGTAAAGACCACGTGGTTTAAACACTAAAGTTTGAAATGGATCCTTTTAGGAAAAATCTCTCAAAGCTTTGCATGTTCTGCAGGCTCTGAAAGTTGCAACTATAAAATAGCTCATGAGACAATTGTAATTGGACATGGAAAAATATAACAAAGTTAAAATTACAGGCCTCTTGTGTGTGTGTTATATGTTTGTGTATGTTATATGTTTGTGCGTCATGTCAAATACACTACGTTGACCTTAACAAACTGGACCAATACTAACGTGGGGTGTTGTGAGTGTGTTGTGAGTGTGTTGTGGAGTGAACTGAGGAATGCTGAACGGAATCATGGAATAACAAAAGTTTTCTGTAATGTTTTAATGTGATCATGGAATAATTATTTTTTGTCAACAGCATACGGTGTAAGTACTAGAGATTCAAAGATAACAAGCTTTATTGAACAGGTGTAAAAGTGAGAGTACTCTGGGATGAGTACTCTGAGAAAAGTACTCTGAGAAAGTACTCTGAGATGAAATACCTTGCTGAAGGTACTGGGAGCCCCTCCCTCTGCTGTTTGTCCTGACAGTGATTCGGTCCAACCGCAGTGAGCGGTCATTGGGAGGAGGACAACTTTGGTTTGTAACTCACATTTAGGGGAGTATAAAATTAGAAACATACATATTGTTAAGTCTGTATTTGGCTACAGCCTCTGCCCTGATGCCACACACCGTCTGTCAATGCAGTTATGTTTTGCCCAATTGGATTGATTGACAGGCCGCACCATGCGAAGAGAGGAAAGTGGGCGTTTCTTGTGTTCTAATGTTTGTTTTTCAGATGAAAGATAAACTGCACCTGCTTCAGGGATAACACAGTAGTATGGATCATGAGGAAAATGAGCCTCTACTTTGGCACCAAAGCCCACAATATGAATTGAGGACGATCCGGGAGGAACAACTGAAGATGATTGGAACAGTAATCTACACACACACAGATGCATGTTTTATACTTTGGACCACGACCAACAGAGGGAGTATAGTAATGTTATTGTCATAGGTGGTCATGGTCCTTAACCTTCTAAATCATTAGAAAGAAGTGTAAAACATATATTTACAAGACCAAATACATAATAGAAAAGGGCAGCCTAAAAAAAGCAAAATGGGAAAATTATCAAGTAATTTTCGGAGTTGCCAAAATGAAATAAAATTCTATATTTGTCCCATAGGGGGTCATTCTAAATTTAGTGTTGTGCAAATTCAAAAGGAGAAATAATAGCGCTTATAACATCAAACAGATCTACTCTTTAAGATAATAGATCATATAATAATAAGATAATAATAGAATAGAATGAAATAGTCTGGAGCTATAATGTCATTGGATTCGAGGAGCTATAGGTTGAAGTGTCAGAATAAACAATAGTAATAATAGTTAGACTAGTGAATAATCAAAATAGTTCTATTGTGGAAATAAGTATCAATAAGGTCAAATTGTTCTAATAACTAAAGTAAAAAGGAATCAAATGGAGTCAGATTTTAGATGTTTCTGTTTTCCACATCTGTAGGAATTAGTGCAGATGTGTTTATAGAGAGTAGTATTAAAATGCAGACATAGAACGACAGGCTTTAACACAATTTTAAATCTAAAAATAGCTCAAATATAACATTGCTTTTGACGCAGCCTCTGAGCTGCTCCATTGGAGAACAGGTCAAATGTTATTGTTTATTACAAACAGCTGATGTATTTACACATATTAAGTTTGGGACAACTCTTTAAACAGTTATAAGCAGTGGACAGAAGCCATGAATGTGCTTTTGTTTATTAAATAATTAATTTCATAGCCTTATAATCGTAGAGAACGTTTTAAAATAGTTAAAATCCCTTTCAGGCAACTTGATTTAGATGTATGTCTTTAATATTGGAGAACGACTGTGTTGTTTTTGGAATTGTCTGAAATACAATACATAGAATAGTGATTTGCAGAACAAGAACCGGCCAATGAAAAATCATCTATTGCCAATGCAATTGTTACAATCAGAACTCAAAAGTTGGGAATATGCTTTGGCTCAAACTACAACCAAGATTTGGAGTCACAATAGAGTATAAAATAGATAGATGCTTTCAAAAATAGAGATTATTTTTAGACAGGGCTAATATCAAACGGTAAAAGGACCATTTCCTTCATATTATGTCCAAAAGTATTTACTTCAAAGGTAGATAAAGTTCATTACAGTTTATGCACAGTTTTATTTAGATACTGTCAAATTCACTTGTTTCAAACATAGGTGAATGTTGACAATGCAAAAAGCTAATGAGATAGATTAATGAGATCGATTAGAACCAACACAGATTCAAAAACATTTGAAAGCATTTTAATGAATTTGGGTATAGCACAAAAGTAGATCTTTAGGTAGTTTTGAGAATTTTAAGAGCTGTCAATTTGTCAGCAACAGATTAGAGAATCAAAATACCGTTGTATAGGGACTAACCCCAGAGAAACCTGCTAAAATAGATTAGCTCCTGTACGGATAATACCAATTTGATTAACGATGTACATTTATCCCAAACGGTCTGAGAGAAGGAAGTGACAGCACTTCCTGGTTCAACAAAATGTGTTTGGAAAAATGAGCAAAGCCCCACAAAATGGCACAGAGCCACTGATAATGACAGCAAACCACAGTATAGATAGATTTATTAGATAAAAACATATGTTTAAGAATATGGCTCAATAAAAGCAAAGATGCAAACATATTGGTAAATAGATTAGAATAGTTTAAACTATAGTGAATAGTTTTAGTGCATACATTACAGACGAGGTTGAAGAAGAATCAGAATGACAGCAGTGGTCATCAAAGAGTTTAGTGAAGGAATGTTTCAATGTGGTTGTGTGTTGTTCGTCTTCCTGTATTAACTCTTCACAGATATCGAGCCAGAACTAGGATGATGGAATCTCCCCAGTCCCGTCACCCAGAGAATATTGAAAGATTGTGACCTATTGGTTAATATAGGTCAAAAGAGGGACTGACGAATATTCACAAAATGCTGCACATCAGACAAAGGAATATGCACTCAGGAATCATAAGAGATGACCAGCTTACAAAAACCAGACAATTATTGACTCCAAGAATAAACAAATGCTCTCTCCCACTCTCGACGAGGGCAAAAGTCCAACACAATCAGGCGCCCAGTGGTGGGGGGCATTGTTTGCTCAGGTGGAGATGGAAGACCGGGTCCAGACCAGGACCAGGGGCCAGACCAGTCCCAGATCTGTGACGTCATCGGACCCTTTGATAGAAACTGCTGGGAGGAGATTGGCAGTCAGTCAGCCGAGGGCCAGGAGAGGGACATATTAGTTTAGGAGCACTTTTTTTGTTGAATATTCTGTATCTGATTGTAAAGATAATTAAATGCAGATGTTAAACGTGAAGATCTCTTGTCTCGCTCTTGCATCGACTTTGGATACGTCAGTCAAAGGGAATTATTGACTTCAGTAGCAAACTAATTTAAACTCAAAATCTCTTTCTAAAAAACAAAAACAACTGTTGGATACATCCCTCTCATAGCTCAACTGTAGATAAAACTCGGCAAAAAATGTAAATAACTCACGAAAGCTCTCATAGCTCAACTTTAGATAAAACTCTGCATTCTCCGGTGAACTCTGTTCACGCCAAAAACAAACTAAAAAACAAAAAAACTCCCTTTTTCTGTATGTAATTTAAACCGTGATCACTGAAATATTGTTGCTTCTTTACTTTTGTCATTTATCAGCCTGAAATTCGTCAATTTCAAAGCTTTTGTAACAAAGGCCTCCTTAACACGTTTCCCTTTTTATTGCTTTTATGTTTACACCATGGATTCACTAACTATTTTCTATTCTCTATTCTCTGCCCCGGCTACTCCAAAGGCAGGGACCCCGATACGTCAGGGGTTCCTTTCTCTCTGTCCTGACTACTTCAAAGGACAGGGACCCCGATACGTCAGGGGTTCCTTTTTCTCTCTGTCCTGACTACTTCAAAGGACAGGGACCCCGATACGCCAGGGGTTCCTTTTTCCTATAGGGACTGGTTACCCACACAGCTAACCTGTTTTCTACAACATAAGACATGACAAAGACGTGACAAAGACACAACAAAGAAAATTTGATTTAGAGAGATTTGGACAGACCTCCGGGACAGCTCAAAATTTAGCTAGTATCCAATTATGCAGACTTTACATATTAAAAAAGGTGTCTGCTTACCTTAATTCTTTGTCCGGACTGTTCGAGAGGTCGACCAACATCTTTTCCGCGTCAAAAAATTCAATTTAAAAAACAAAAGTGACAGAAGCGACAAGAAGCATCCAGGAACAGCTCTTCCAGCCTGCTGGAATCTCCGCTCCCAGACACAGCATGCCGATCTCTCACGCCGAGGAAAAGAAACAGAGCAAGCTCGCTCAAAACAATCCAGAGAATGGCACAAACCGAGCCGCGCATTCTCCACCAAATCTGTTAGGATTTAGCAGACAGAGACGGATCGTGGTGTGCCAAACTCTGGAAGTTTATTTAAGTTTCTCTCAAGTTCCACTGGTTTACTCTGTTTCTTTTTCTCAGACAGAATAAAGGCAGTACACAGTTTATATAGTCATTGTCACGTCACACATCGAAAGACATACGTGTCACAAAGAGACAGTCACATCATAGTCATAACATGGAGTCCTTGTAGAGTCCTTGTACAGTCCTGCATGTAGGCCATATTGCTATCTAATACTAACAAGATCTAATGTCTTTACCAAATTCATGACATGAGGGATTCAAGAGACTGGACCAATGAGACTGAAGCACAGTACCCTCCAGACTATAAACCTGTACCAGCAACATTTTAAAGGAACATTTGTTTATTATTGTAGCAGATAGACCACTGTTTCAACTGGTCACCACACGATTTAATGACCAGAGTCCTGTAGCTCCAAGAACTTGATGTCAATATAATAAGTCCAAACATCTCAACTCTAACACAATAATAATATACATAATGGGCCTCATTTATGAAACAGAAAAGGGTGTATATTTTTGGTGTAGATTCCATTTACGCAAAATCCAACGCCGGATTTATGAACGTGTGAGATCCGCACAGATCTGAGCGTGCGCAGCCGCGGCTGTTGATAAATGCTGCGCTCAAATCCAGCGTATTTATGAAAGTTACACCTAGAAATATTCAGAAACCGCCTGTTTCACGCCCTGTTTTTACGACAGGTCAGGAAGCCGGCCAGCAATGCTTCCAACCAGAGTTTATATTGAGTTTTATTGTATTATTTTGTTTAAAAAGAAATATACAGACAGTATATTTCCTGTCGCCTGTCCAGACAGGCGACAGTAGCTCAGTTGGTAGAGCATTGGCCTTTGGGCCTGAAGGTCGTGGGTTCGAGCCCACCATAAGACCTACTTCACGACTCCCACTGATGACTGCTGTCGTTGTGTCCTTGGGCAAGACACTTAACCCTACTTTGCCCAAAGCCCCAACTGAAAGATCTCAGCTCCTGTGGACTCACCACCTGCAGGAGGATCAGTCAGGGGCTGGTGCTATGTGTACTGGGTGCAGCTCTGACTGCCACCCCCCCGACCCAGAAATGGATTAAGGGGAAGAAAATGGATGGATGGATGGATGGATAAAAAGAAATATACGCTAATTTATGTATACGCATTTTTCCCTATAGTGACCCACTGCAGCACTCATCTCTCTTGAACTTAGAAGTGAATGAATAAATGAATCAAGGACTGAATGAACGAAGATGTGGTCCTGCCCACAAGAACATTGTGAAAAAACGCATCTGCGCATGCGTCAGCCGGCGAGAGCTCCATTCATTTGAACGAGAGACTTCAAAAATTCACCGCGAGTAAACTAGAGTGGTCCAAAAAAGTTCACCCCCCTCAGCATTGACACACATGTGGAACGGAGCTGTGGGCCAAGAGCCAACTTTTGGACCATCCTGTAAAGACGTTTTCGAGAGGTCTAATTCTTCTTCTGGGTCTACCCCCATCGGCCCGGGGTGGTATTGCAGCATGTCAGCGCATGTCATTTTGGCCACTTTTGAGCCTCTCCTGGAAGCCTCATGTTAGCGTCACTGAAAGAGGGTAAAGGCTCGTGGGGAAAAAGCAGGTGTCTTTTTCTTTCTAAAAATTAAAGCCTGCGGTTTATAATCAGGTGCGGCTTATAGTCCGGAAAATACGGTAATTGATTTATGCATGGACTATACGCAGATCTGCTACGCATAGATCATAATAATATGTTTTAATCTCCAAGTTACTGTAACATGTCTAATGTTTCTCAATATTGTTACCCTTTCTTGCCTCAAAGCATTAATTCTGGATGCATCGTCATCACCATGCCCTCCCCACCTGCCTGCTGTTGACTCTTCAATACTAAGTTTTGACCGAGCAATAGATATGAATGTCGTTTTACAGGTTGTTGAGAGTTTAATGATTATATGGTTAAACTCAATAGTAAGATTAAGATTAAGAGATTCCTTATTGGTCCCACTGCAAGAATCAGTCGCTCTGTGGGTTCGTCTATGGTGGTCTCACATATTCCCAGTGAGGAAACTACTGTACTTGTGTTTGATATTACTGCAACAGTGTTTTGATGAAGATCTCTCAATACAGTATTATTTGTTGGACAAGAAAATCAATGTTCCTATTATTTTAATAGAGCCAGACTGAGCCATACACTGCACTTTGTCTTCAACTCAAAAGGCACTCAGGCAATTTTCTGGTAAATCCTTTGATAAAGCTACTAATGCACAGATTATAGTTGAACCAATGAGCGTTAACTCTATTCCTTTTACTCCAAATTGAATGGCTATTACGTATATGTGACGGCACAAGAGCAGTAATTCACCTGCAGGCGCTGTCTCACTCAATGCCATGCAGGCTTTTGGCAGACGAGAAGGGCCTTACATCTGGTCCCTATTCAAATCATTTGGCATGGGTACAAACTTCGTAAAAATGGTTCCGGTGCAGTGATCAGTAATGGTTGTTACTGATCAAAAGTGTTCCTCACCCATTGTGTTCTTGGTTCTCTACTGTCTGCTCTTTCACTCAAGACTCCTGCATTCGTCTGACATCACTCCAACTGAGCATAACGGCACAAAACACCAGCAGCCCTTACGAGAGTGGGTGAGGCTCAGTCAATCCCTTTTTTTCTCCATTTGCAATTATTTTAGTGACGTCTTGCGGTTAAGTTAAGTCATACTTTTGTGCCCATGGGGAAATTGGTCCTTGGCTTTTTTTCTGCTCCCTTTTTTTTCTTAGTTCGATAGCTCGGTCGATGGAGGAAGCCTTCTCACACAAAGCCTACATCCTTTTTGTGTACTATTTGCACATATGCCATCGCTTTGTTGGAGTCTGCCACATTGCAATGGAGTCTGGCGCTCTACTGGGAAAAAAAGTATGGAATTCTTGTTCTCTTATATTCAACAGTAATGAATTCTATCAATAAGTAATACTGTTCAGAATTGCTATGAAAACGCACAGAGCCAAGATGGAAGATGGACACCTAAAACCTATGCTGTAACAA
This sequence comes from Knipowitschia caucasica, assembly GCA_964034765.1. NCBI lineage: Eukaryota > Metazoa > Chordata > Actinopteri > Gobiiformes > Gobiidae > Knipowitschia > Knipowitschia caucasica. Next base: position 39,101,013 of record OZ035831.1, read on the forward strand.
AGCTTTGTTTATTTGACTGATTTTGTATATAAAGTGTATTCTATAGTCAGCAAAGCATTGTGGCCTGCCCAACACAACACTATTCTGGGCAAACATAAACAAATCAGTACAATCATGTCCAAATGTGTCTGTTTCTAACTCCATGTCATAATGAACCACATACATACTTTTAAAACTGAATTAGTGCCTATACATTAGTTTGAAGTATTTCTCCAGCCAGATAATGTCCTTGTGCATTGTATGACTGTAGATAGAGTAATGTTAGATAAAAGCCGAGGATCATTTTCCATGAATACCCCTAGATGGAAGTGTTATACTCAGACTGAGCATTTCTATCAATTATGTAAGGGATAATGTATCGTAGGGCCCCTCCGCTGTCTGCTTCCGCCCTGAAGGTACTTACTGTATTTTACTTATGACCTGCGTAATATACATGATCCCGCTTATAATACGGCTTTGCACCAACAGAACACACAAAATAAAGTTCAGTCCACTTTTAGGAATGCCGAAAAGTTTATTTAATGACTGTAAATAAAATAGTTTCTAAAGGATTTCCCGTGGCTATGACTATGCGAGTAACAGTTAGGCTAGCAACAGTTAGGCTAGCAACAGTTATGCTAGCAACTTCCAAACTAGAACTCTCTCGAACTGCATGAAAACTGAACAAAGAATTGTGAACATCAGCGGTGAGTGACCCAAACATAAACTTAACCTAAATCCATAATTTGATCCTCTGCAAATGTTCCTAAAATGTCCTGGAACGTACTTCCTGGTTCATCGCAATCACTTTTTCTTGCATTAAAACAGTATTTTTGTCATGAAAACCTCAACAGATCCTTCTGAAAACCTCCGTACATGTGTGTTAAGAATGTAAATGTATAATGTATTCTCCGATTAACATTTAAATGTGTTGATTGATCGGTATTTGTGTTTATTGAGCGTGGCTAGCTCCGATAGCGATGAAGTGGCCGGAACTACTTGTGGAGTAATCAACACATCTGAATTACAAGCACAGAGTGCGTTGCCAAAGGGCAGCGGTCATCAATGTTTTGAGAGTCCGTTATTAAGAAATAATGATCGGTAGAGCGTTTTGAAATTACATTCAAATCAATCGAGCGTTCTCCTGCTGCTGTGAGGAGCCGAGTAATAAACACATTTATTTTGTCAAGATCATATTAATAGCATAGTTAATGCATAATCCTAGAAAAAACATAATTAATGCGAAATATTTCTTTAAGTCCAGTTACCTCCTAATGAGACCAGTTTGAAAAGTCTTCAATGTATAATTTCAGCAGCCCAGAGCATCTCTGTATCAAATTGATTGGTTCTTGGCTCATACTGGAGAAAAGAATACAGATCAAAGAAGCTACACTATTCACTAATAACAATTGAAAGACACATCCAACTTCTCCTTCAAAACAGTTTGAGACAGAAATGTGACAAAGAGAGGCCAATCAGTTCTCATATTCTCATCAAATGAATTCAGTATGTTGTGACTTGATTTATTCACAATATTTTACTCTTTCTGTTAATAAAGTTAGGTACCCGAGCTTTAAGTCATTGTCTTTTTTTGATAGTTATCTAAGGTACTTCTCATTCAAAATAAAAACCTTGATAAAACTAGGACAGAAATATTCCTGATGACACAATGACCTTTGTTTGGAAGTTGTTCTTGAAGCTTTCTTGGCAGGCAGAACATGGATGCTGCTGAGTGACACTGAACACACTCTGGGCCTGAAGATAGAGTTATCTCTGCCCCACGGAACAACTGCTTGACTACGCTTTTCTCCATCCAATGTAGCTCAGGAATTGTTACGGTGGTTTTAGACTGCATTGTGTGTGTGTGTGTGTGTTGGTGTGGGTATGTGTGTGTGTCTGTCTGTCTGTAACATGTCTAAAGTGTTGGTATGAAGACCCTTTTGAATATTGGAGATGATCCATGTTGTTGGCGGGGTATGTGCTCTCCGAATGCACTGCTGATCTTTTTTTAGCTTGCTGTAGCATATAAATAAAATCTATTTTTTATTTTTTTATGTCATGTCTTCATTGTCTGCCCCTTTATTCTTCCATTTCTGGGTCCCTGGGGTGGCAATCAGAGCTGCTACCCAAGTCTCATGGCACCAGTCCCTCGCTGATCCTCCTGCAGGTGGTGGGTCCACAGGATGATGGCTTCTCCGTCATTGAAGACGTGGCCTTTGATCTTTCAGCGGGGGCTTCAGGCAATGTGGGGTTAAGTGTCTTGCCCAGGGACATAACGACAGCAGACATCAGTGGGAGCAGGTGACATGTTTTTTATTACTATTATTTAAAGATTTTTGTTTCTGGCATTGGTGCTCTGTGTACTGGGTGCAGCTCTGACGGCCACCCCCACGTCCCAGAAATGGATTAAGGGGAAGAAAATGGATGGATGGATAGTTTCTGGCATTCTGTGCTTTACATATGATCATTTATAACAAACATTTTCTGAAGCAATAAATTAGCTATTTGAAATTGTAATTGTGACAGAGTTGTCTTGGCATATTCTGATGATCACAATACATTTTCAACGCTCATATCGTTTTTGGATAATAGATAAAACATACATTGTGTAATTAATTAAAGTGAAGGTCAGTTGCTTCTGAGAGCGACAGTGGCTCAGTTGGTAGAGCATTGGCCTTTGAGTCTGAAGGTAACTCTGTGGCAGACCCTGCGTAATTATGCATGGCTATTTGTTTTGTCTCATTCACCTCTGGCAAAGCAACGTATTTCTTCATTAGTTACGCAGCAATGGCAGAAAAAAGCGCATCTTTTGTCGGAACGGGCTCAGAGGCAGAGCACGCTGCCCGTCCCACTGTGAGACTCATACGCATCCTTTCTCTCTCATCGCTCCATTGCATTCAAAGGAAGATGTCGCTGACGCTTGACCCAGATGAGAGTCACCGCTGAGACATTAATATTCATTCATTCATTTCTAAAGAGATGAGTGCTGCAGTGGGTCTAGACACTAGGGAAAAACGCATATATATAATATGGTTGGGTTTAATTTTTGTTTTTCTTTGTCAAAATAATACAATACAACACAAGATAAACTCAGTGTGTGTCACTAACAGGCCTTATCAAGCATCCAACTAGACTTGCTGGCCGACTTCCTGCTGACCTGTCGTAAAAACGGGGCGTTTCCAGACGTGACTTTCATAAATACGGTAGTTTTCACCGCAGCATTTATCAACAGCCGCGGCTGCGTACGCTCAGATCTGTGTCTCACACGTTCATAAATACCGCGTTGAGTCTGGCACCCTTTTCTGCGCAACTTTAATAAATTCATAAATTCAGTATGTGAAATATGGCAAAACAAGTGAACAGTGAAGCATGCACAGTGAGGGATGATCCAGAACCTATTTGACTTTGTTGAGTATTGCTACACTTTTAGTTATTTTGTTGTGGATGTATTATATGTGTTATACAGTATGTGCTTTCCAATTGATCTTTTCATCTAAAAATTTGGTTTCCTTTACATGCTCTAAGTTTACTCCTTGTACAGCATTAATTTAGTTTTTTTAGATTTAAAGATAGCTTTTTATTTTCAAACCATATTTTAAGTTTCAACATCTCATTTTCAATATCAGTAATTAATTTTGATAAATTATTTCCACAACAGAATACATTTGTGTTCAAATAAGACCACTTTAAACAAATAGACATAAATAACCATTTATGCATTTTTTGAGAAAAAGTCTCTTCTAACCAGTTTGTAAATACTTCAATATTTGACCCCGGTGATCTATAAATGCAGGTAATAATTATATTTTTGCTATTTCTATCTTTAATTCTATTGTAATACATTCAATCACATTTCCAACTGTTGTTGTCATTTTATCAATACATTTGTAATTCAAGTTCCTATCAACATATAAAGCCACTTCTCCTCCACGTTTGTTTTGTCTGTGCAAGTAATTCATTTCATACCCCTCAATTTCAAAGTATACGCCTTTATTTTCTGCAGCCCATGTTTCTGATGTGGCTATTATGCTGAAAGCTTGAGTAAACTGTTTTACATAGGCCTGTCACGATAACAAATTTTGCTGGACGATTAATTGTCTCAGAAATTATTGCGATAAGCGATTATATTGTCGTTCTGAGATAATTTGCATCGATTACAATGATAATGCAGGTACACCTTTTCAAAGAGAAATAAACTTTTATTTTTAACGAATATTTAACGCTAGAACACAATAAATTAACAAACAACCAAAAACAATAAATAAAAGTCTCTTAACAAAAAATGACCAGGAATAAAACTGCCAGGACCTTTGTAAAGAAAATATGAAACAGATGCCTCAAATGTCAATAATTTCTCAGACTTTATGGCAGATTACGAGAAAGAAATACCAACATGTTGACTTTGTGTGGCTTAAGACAGGATCTCTCAGGAGTAGTCCCGCCTCCCCACACACCAGGCGAATGACAAGTGACTGACATGTGGGTTCACCAATGGGGCGTACAGAAGTCCTGCTGCGGTAGCGCCCACCGGAAGTAGCGGGGCAGGCTTTGATGCTAACAGCTAAGCTAGCGGATTTTTTTGTGTAAAGTTCTACTCCAAGAATGCAAGTCTGCAGCATCTCTGTGTTCAGAGACCTTCTAGAGACTTTATATAACAGCAGTATGTGTTCACGGAGGTGCGCCATAAGTTTATTTTATTGGTATGGTACGGTACTTCTGCATCGGCGAACACGCTAACGCAGGGGTGCTCAATACGTCGATCGCGATCTACCAGTCGATCGCAAAGGTAGTATTGGTAGATCGCATTAAATAAATGAAAAAATTACACATTCTAAACGAATATATACAAAAAACTCCGGGCAAAGTGGAGATTTTTGAAAACTCCGTTAATGCATTTGTGTGTAGACAGAGATAACCGGAGTTTTGCGTTCTCGCACGCCACAGTACCCCCTTAAATTCTTCTGATCACTGAAGCATGGATCATACGACCTTAAAAATTGTCCGCTGTGAGATGCTCGCAGCAGCGAACATCCTCGCTCCACATCAGAGAGCAGCAAAGTGATCGCGGGGACTCACGCTCGAAAACAACCAAACCAGGACTAAACCAGGACTAAACCAGGACTAAACCAGGACTAAATCAGGGCTGAGGACGGGGTCAGTGCTTGTAAACATACGTCTTTAGTCTTCTATGGCCCCGTCCCAATACTCGCACTTCCACCCTCGCGCCCCTCATTTGCGCGTTCCCGATAAAGGGTGCGAGTGCGTAGGGTGTCCCAATTCTCCAGGGAGGTCTTTGGCCCCGCCCCCTTTGCGCCCCTGATCCACACTTCGCCGTAGCCTGCATCTATGCGCACTCTGGCGAAGGATATTGCCCATAATTCTTTGCGACGGGACACCAAAACGACGGGAAAATGCAATTAAATATACATTTTGAAATATATATGCAGTATGTGTGTAAATAAGTTTTGCTATGTTACTTGGAAAGAAGCATAAACGTCTGATGAAGAATTACGGACATTGTGTTTTAACAATTTAATAACTTTTTAAAGCAAGCGTTTCTATAACATTCAATTTAAACTTTACACTTAGTACAATAATCTTAGAATGTATAAAAACTGACCAGATAGTTAGTTACCCACATTTAACTTAAAATTATACCGCTATCTCTAATTAAAAACAACTAATATACATGTGTTTTAACGTGTGTGAAGCAATTCATATTGTTTCCCAAAGGGTCAGACAAAATTACCTTTAATTTTTATAAAGTTTAGGTCTTAAAATGACCATCTCTTGACGAGTCGATGACGTAAACTGCACTCAGTGTGCAATGTCCCAATTCCACCTTTTGTGCACGCTTGCAACCTGCGCACTCAAACCCTTGCGCGCACTTCAAACAAATGCACACTTCATAGGAGGGCGTAGGGTGCAGTGTGGGTATTGGGACTGGGCCTAAGACTGTAAAAGTGCCGTTACCGGCGTCTGCATCAGAACTCCGCCCACTTCTGTGTTTTTCCCCAACGCAGGACAGGACGTAAGAGACGCACATGTTTGGAATGTTACGAATGTGATTGATAACGCAGATGTGTGGATGCAAATTATTTTATAAACTGAGGAGGGGAAATATTTGGATTTAAAAAAAACCAGGCATGGCACATGGACATGGCACCACAGTAAAATTACATCTGTGTTTTACTCAGTAATGTTTTACTGACACTTAGGTGACTGCACATGCGCAAACAACCGCGCTCAGTGCAGGAAAGCTAAACCACGACAAACTTGTCAGCGAGTTACCACCAATTTTCCGGACTATGCATCCCTGGCCGATTCAATTCAGTGCAAGTCATCAGAGTAAACTCGGGTAATGACAAAAAATGTACATAGATAATTGTGTTGTGTTGTGCTAAATTGGCTCATGCGGTTTTGCATGTACATAAACATACATTGTAGGTATAACGAATATTTTTTGAAATAAATATATGATTTGCATTTTTGTAGTAGGTAGATCATTTTGACTTGATCCTTTTATAAGTAGCTCGCATGCTGAAAAAGTGTGAGCACCCCTGCGCTAACGCTAGCTGCGCTAGTATAGTCACTAATCAAGCCTGAATGAGAACTCAGCTGCCGGCATATGTTCACAACTACTGTGTCCCCCATTGTCGATCCTGGTTAAGTCCTGGTTTAGGTCCTGTTTTGGCTGTATTTTGTATTTTTGAGTAATTTCTGTCTGCTTGCTAGACCGCTAATGTTCCCGTGACCACTTTGCGGCTCTCTGACGAGAGAGACGGGGAAACAAACAAGCATGCAAATGGGATTTATCGCGGCCAGAAAAGTTATTGAGCAAATTTTATTTATCGTGCGATTAATTGATTTATTGACTATCGCGACAGGCCTAGTTTTACATAGTCTTTGATATGATAGAAGTTTGCATAAAGGCTTCTGCTGTTGAAATGGACCAGTGATAATTTGCATGAAGCATCGATATGGTTGTTGAACACCTCTTCAGTATAATAATTACAGGTATAATCAATGGAGGAGAATGTAGTAGTAGGCCCTGCGTGCCCGGTGGCAGCCTTTTGCCTCCTCTCTTTAAAAGGAGGATGGATCCCCTGCACCACCTCTTTGCCCGCCTCTGACGTCACCGCTGTCCCAGGAGCAGTGAGCTGCGCAGCGTGGAGTCTGGCTCCACAGCTTGGACAAACACAGTTGCCGGCCCTAAAGCTGGCATTCGCGCTTTATATTGAGCTCACAACTACGCTCTGTGCGTGGCATCTTGCGGCCCAGTCGCGGTGCAGGGTCAACTGAGGACACCTCCCGCATGTCTGGTGTGCGTGCTGTCACATACCATTACGGTGGGGCACCCGGTTCTACGCGCCTCCTGCGCTGGGTCCCTAGGTGAGCGCTTCACGCAGAGGATCCATGGTCCAGTCTTCTCGAGCCTCTCCTTTTCTCTCCTCCTGAGTTGCCTTGGCCCATGTTTTCCTGGGGTCCATACAGTGTGGTCCATTTAGTGGCCATCAGTTAAAGGAGGTGCCTGTAACTTTTGAAATAGCTGCTGTGAGTTTGCACAAATGCACATTGAAGCACCAATGCACTTTAAAACAAGTTAATCTAGGGTCATTGTGTTTGTTTTGTGTACTGTGCACTGCATTTTAAAAACTATTTTAATTATGAACTTAAGTGAATGTTAATATAATCAAATAAATATTGTAAACCTTTTTCTAATTTTGTCTCTGTCCCTCAGTTACTTACCTCCCAGGTGAAAAAAATATATACTTAGTATACTGAAATTTAGCATACTAAATATATTTCAGAAATAACAGTCAAATAAACTTTAAGTGTGCTATTTTGAAACAACTTATTTTGTGCTTAATAGATTTAAGTTGAATTTAAATAGAACTTAAAGTAAATTGAAAGTATAATTAATATACTAATGTGTACTAAAGTGGAACAACTTTAAGTGCACTTATTATACTTTAAGTATACTTGATTTTTGGGTATTTAATTCATGATTGAGTAATACATTTCTATGAAACTTCAAGTATATTCATAACATACTTGCAGTTAACTTACAGTATATTTTCAATTAACTTACAGTATATATAAAAATATATTTAAAAACATTTTTCTGTATTATACAGATAAAAAACAACAAATCATTGATACAATGCAACATAAACTTTATTATGCGCTTGCACATAAAATTTGCAACAAGTGTTTCTTTACAAAAATAGTTGTTTACTATTTACTCAAATAAAATGCATATTAAAAAAAAAAAAACTTATATACATCTCACGTCCAAGTTGTCGACCGCATTCAGTCCCTGTCTATCGCCAGTAATTCCTGGAGGAAGTTTCTGATCAGTTTCAAGTTCTCTGCTGTCGACCAAATGCCTCAAGTAAAGGACACACTCCTCTTGTTTAAGCTCCTCAGGGTGACAAGTGTGTGAGCGAGTGTCTGTTTTTGTGAAAAAAAAACCCCAAACAAACACAGTCCGGCTCTTGCGTCAAATCAACTTGAAAACACCGACTGGACAGAACTCATTAATAGCTTTAAATTGAGGTATTTCAAAGACAAACTATTTAAAACCATCAACTATTGTCTTTGAACTTATTCCAACTGGGGTAGAATTCAATATTTATAGGGAGAATGGTCGTAAAATGGTAAGGAATAGCCCTATATGATGTGTTTTTAACATTGATTTGACATGAGAGTCTAATGCTTTTTCACAAAAACAGACGCTCGCTCACACTTGTCACTTTGAGGAGCATGAACAAGAGGTGTGTGCTTTACTTGAGGCATATAGTCAACAGCAGAGAACTTGAAACGGACCTAAACGACCTCCAAGTTTAGCCTGAATCACCAGCGAAACACAGGCACCGGATGCGGTCGCCGCTCATGTCGCCGTTTCCCCGGAACTAGCTAACATACACACAGTGTATACATAAAAGTATTCATTCCTTCTTTTGGCAGAACTGCTCATTTTTGCACTTCCGTCTTAGTGCTGCACGAACCTCGGAAACTGCATCTGCCAAAAAAAAAGAAAAAGAAAAAAATATTAATTCAAATCTGTTTTGTAAATATAGTAAGTCATATATATATATATATATATATATATATATATATTAGAGCATTTTACAGACCAAGGTCATCCAAAGCGCTTTACAATGACGGTGATGACGGAGGCAAGTTGCCGAACACACTGGCGCATCAGCCCCCAATCAACACCATTCACTCTCTCATTTACATTCATACCTATTGTGCAAAAGATCTGAGACTTGAATCAGATTTGGTCACTCACCTGTTATGGGTTGCACTTTTGTAGCATCAAGTTGATGCCTCACCCTTTCCCTTCTTCCTGATTTTCCAGTTCGGGCTGATGTTGCTAATATCTCCCTCGTGAAAACAAGGACAGTTAATTCCTGTGTGAAAAACATGCAAATTCGATTCAGGAAAAGCCATTTTTGAAACGCTAACATTGTTTCCAGGCAAGAAGTGCTGTGGGATGACATAAAAGTGAGCAGTAACCCTAACCCTCCACACACTCCTTGATTAATTTTAAGGTTTCAGGCAGTTCTTCAAAAATAAAAAGTAAATTAAATTTCCTTAATGCATTAATGCAATTGTAAACCGCTTTGAAACTCAGATCTGCAGTTAAAAGGCGGTATATAAATAAAGATTACTTACTTGCAAACATTATGAACAATATAGGTTACATTTTGATAAGCCACTAAACTTACCACGAAGACATGAAATTATCTCTTCCATGGTAGGCGCTGCAGTATAACTGGGAATGAATCCATTTGCCTCCCTCACAACTGAAGCCACACAATCAATTTTCCTCCTGTTAAGTATAACACATGTTGTAAATGATGTATGTATATATGCATGTCAAAATACATACATGGTCTGAATGATGTGGGCTCTATGTGGGTTTCATCAGAACTGCTTGCTTGTGGGGAGAATTGTTGAGGCCATACACATAGCCTTCTCTTCTTTGACTGAGAATAAAGAAAATGGATATACTTTATAATACCACAGGTCAGTATATTGAATCATTAACATCACAACAAATTAGACTTACCATGCGGACAGGTGACAAACGCTCCTCTGAACTGCTGCCAAACAGATCCTCAGATTGTTCAAGATTTCTTTTTTGAGAAAGTGTTTTTTTTTGTCCCTCAATTACGTTTCTTGTACTTGCAGTCTCTCTATTTTTTGGAGCTTTTTCTTTGCCTAGAAAACAATGTATGGAAAGAGTTTAATATTTTCAATGCAAAGCATAGGTTTAAAACCCGAGTAGGGTTTTCATTACAAGTTAATATAGCCCAACTTTAAAAATAAAAAGCATACGTTTGATAGACCCAAACATAACATTAGCAAAAGCAAACATACCCTGTTCTGTATGTCTCACCTGACAAGATGTTTCTTCAGACCAGTCGCCATTTGCAGCGACACACGTGTCATCTATGGCCCAAATATTTTACCCAGGAGGAAAAAAAAAACAAGTTCTTGAAATACATCTGAAAAGGAACGATCGGTGAGGCATAAATATTTCATCGTGAAATAAAATTAACCTAGCAAGCTTAAGCTAACTTCAAATAGCAGCACTTTAGCAGCCTCTGTCCTGCTGTGTTCCTTTCGTGACCCACACTTAATTTCTATCCAATTGTCGTCGTCTAAATCGGGCTGGGAGGTTACCTGCTTGAATCTTCCTGAACTCTTTAGAATTATTCCGGTGTTCTCCACTTTCAAGCTGTTATTGTGCAGGTAAAAATCGCGAGCATGAAGGATGTCATCCTTAGCTGCTGTTTTTCTTCAAATGAGTACTACATGCGCAAGAGCAAGACCAACTGTTCTGATTGGCTGATAGTTTCAAAGCTGCAATGAATGCAGCACCTGATTGGACAATCATATTTTAGGCGCGGATCATTGGAGCGGATGCCTCCATAGTTAGCAGCTATTCATTCTGGTTTAGTTTATGATCGTTTCACACATGCTAGGGTTTTGTATCATTCATATTATAACACAACTCTTAAAAAAAGAAATAACTCTGTTGTACAGCTGAATGATGAAAGGTTTTGTGAAATTTTAACACTAATAGATTTTACATCTGAAAATGGATTGTCAGGTCAAGCTTCTGTTTTAGTTAAAGCTGAGTAAAACTGATCATGTTTGGAGAGACAGCTGAAGATATCTTCTACATTTATTACTGAAGTGTTAAGAACCAGCAATGTATTTGCTGTTGATCCTTGAATGTTTGGATCCTTGTATCTTTTTTGCCAGATTAACAACATATTAATAGTTTATTTTAGTCTTAGTGTAAATGAAAAAAAAAAAAATATATATATATATATATATATATATATATATATATATATATATATATATATTTCCTTCTATCTCTCAACAGCTGTCAATCCAACACTATTGAATTTGCTGTGTACTAAAATCAAGTGTATTTTCTCTTACATTCAAGTATACTACCATAAAATATATTTAGAATACAAATCTGTAATGTATTTATGATATATTTTTCTTGTACTAAAATTAAGTGTAGTTTTCTTAAATACATTTTAAGTATACTCCTGTGAAATATATTTAAAATACAGATCTGTAATATATTTTAGGTATATTTTGAGCGTAATAAAAATTAATATATTATTTTTCAAATATATTATAATATAATAAATAATAAATGTATTTGGAGTACTTCTTTAAAATACACAATTAGTAAACTTTAAATATACTCGATTTAAATATAATTTAACAAAATATGTTTACAATGTATTAGTTAGAAATGGAATACACTATAAGTATATTTAAATGTATTTTTTTTTCGCTTGGGCTGTGTTAGCCTTAATCCTTTATTTTTTATTTTCCCTTCGGGGTGGCCTTGTTGGCAACAAACCAGTATTTAAAATGATCCACCCAAGGGCGTAGGTTTGCGTGGGGACCATGGGGACATGTCCCCACCAATATTTGGTGAGGACTAAAAAGTCCCCACCAAAATGACATGATGTCCCGTGACCCGGACGGTCCGGGACACATGTCTTCCGTTTGTGCACACGTCGCGCCTCCTCCTCGCCTCCAGAGCAACAGCAGCAGCAGCAGCACGTGACCCGTTCCGTTCTCTGCAGTGATTGGCTGTCTTCTTCAGCGCCAAACTGAAGCACTGAGCAACTGTTTAATTTTTAAAAGTTAGCCAGCGTGAAGCAAGTGTTTTTTTTCGTTCCCTGAGCGTTGTAGCACGTGAGTAATCAGAGGAAAGTACTGTAGATCTATTACCATTCAAAGTACTTACGTTATTTCTAATCTGTCAGCGCACTGTTTAATGTTCCGAGGAGCTCACACGGCACAGAGACAGAACAGAACTGGCTCCAATAAAGAAACAGGTTGGTTGAAAGGCTGAAAAAATACTTATTGTGCTCTTACTATCCAAAATGTATAAGTGGGTGTGTTGTGTGAATCAGGATAAACTAGGGATGAAAATATTCCACGGATCCACGATTTACAACCTTTATCTGCTGATAATGTAATTTCTGTGAAATGTGTGACAGCGGGCACTTGCTGTTATTTGCTCTAAGCACATTCAAGAGATGCACTCGAATGTGCACGTCCTGGTGCAGCTGCTGCCGCTTTGTAATGACAGCCGCGGCGCTCAGTGAAAGCACAGCTCTAACATGGTACCGAGCTCGGACCATATGCAGACAGAACCATGTTGCAAGTGCGGGTCTCCCTCGTATCTCCCCCGTTTCTCCCCTGTGTCTCTGACATGTCTCTCCCCTGACTCTTCCCAAAGCGCAACCAGCGCTCCCGAAATTAAAGCTCGGATACGTAAATTTTCCATTGCGTTAACGATGCATGCTGGTTGTGCGCAAAACACACCACAACAGGTCATTTAAGTTTTTATTTTGCATACTTGAGAGCCCTGTGAGTCATTACTTGCCTTTTTGGGTAGAGAGTGGAATAAAAAAAAGAAAAATATAGAAAAATCCACACTGTTACTTATTGCCAAACTCTTGTTAACTCATTGTATTGAGAAATACTATGTAACTTTTGACATTGGCCAAGTTATATAAATGATTCTGCAGTTCATGTATATGAATGTCTGTTTTTGATTGTCTATACCTTCTTATATAATTTAGAAAAAATGCCACCTCCACAAATAAGATAAAAGATATCAGGAGCTTTTTTAACAGTTGGAAAGTAAGTAAGAGAAAGCACAAGTAATAGCAAATTATGAATTGTGATGATTAATCTTCTGTTAACATACATAACTGCTTCTCATTCAGTCTACAGCTGAGTTTAGTATAGAAGGCAACACACTATTGCAAATATAGTGTGTGATTACACAACAAATTCTGGGGGAGAAACTCTGGACCCCGTGTCAATGGGTGTAGACTCAGGTCGTAGTGAATGTCCCCACCAAGATTGGAACCAAACCTACACCATTGGATCCACCAGTATATCACAGCCCTCGCACCACAAGAAGTTGCTGTCCGGGTCAATGTGCTGTTCAGAGTCCTGCATTTTATATTCAGTAAATTGTGATATAAATATTTCTTGATTGTGATTCTGAACCAACTGCATGTCATTGGTGAGACTGTGTGTGATGGTGGTGAGACTGTGTGTAAATGTTGGGAGGAGGGCTGGCAAGTTTGACATTGATTCTGGACATTGTTTTGTTTTTTATGTCTTGCGTCTGACCAAACACAGCCACAGAGAACATAGGGTAAACACATAGATCTGACCACACCAGCCCACAGACCACATGGACACACAAATAAAATGCTCTATAGCGGCCCCTGGTCTGTACTGTCTGCACGTCTCCAGAGACTTTACTCTGTGTTGTTTCTATGCAAGTGAAGTCCAGAGTTTCAGTTTTTCCGACGTCACGGGTAAAAGATAAAAAGTGTGCTCCAGTGGTCCAGTTGCAGCCATGACACTGAGGACTTTTAGAATCAATGACAGAAATATGTGAGGAAGCAAGGTGGAAAGTGACCTGGATCCAGATGCCCATATACACTTCTGATACTGCCGCACTTATATATAAGGTTAAATAAATGTAAAACAGACAAAGACACAGATGCATGTCACGACCCGTCATAGACCGATGCTCCTCCTCTGGAGAGAAGGTCAGTGGGCCAAATATACTCTGTGACTGTTATCAGTGGCCACAGAAGTCTTTATCGCCAGTACAAGGAGTGACATATAACCGAATGTGTTGCAGCGGAAAACCACAGAAAAACCACCAGATACTACTTTTACTACTGCTGCCATTGATTATAAAGTCACTCAGTATGGGACTGGAAGAGGAGGGATTGGGAGAGCCTGAGAAGCAGAAGAATGTTCTCTGAGGCATCACTTTGAGGAAGAGAAGGATGAAAGTCAGACCTGAAGCTGTGGTATTTGTGCTCTCAGTCACTGCAGGTAAGAGTGTAACCTTCATTCTGTTATGTTTAGTTTAGATACCGGCGAGAACAGCTGATGTAAGTTGTAGGAGCAAAGATAGAAAGTAATACGTCTGTCTGCTGTTCTGTTCTCAGGACCTTTTTGGGCCTCATTTATCAAGCTTTAACTGAAGTGACAAAAGTGAATAGCAGCACCCATTAAAATTGGAATACTCTCATTCATGACGAGTCAAAAAGAACTGAATCACAAGAAGTGCTTTTTTCATTTAAATGGACAAATTAGGAGGACCCTGTTACTTCCAGTGAAGTCAAATAAAAAATGGGACATCTGATTCTTTGTGAAAAGAGCCAGTTTTACATTTAATGTCATCTAAACGTTTGACTTTAGGCCGGAGAAGGAAATTCTTATTCTCATACAGAGCCCAAATTAAAGTAATGTTGCTTTCACAACATTATTAGTTTGAACATGTTTGAGTTATGGTCCATTTACAATAACTTTTGATACAAACATAATCAAGAATACTATGTTTTGAAAATGACGTATACTTTCATAGAAAGTGTTGTTACTGGAACATCCAAGGACTTTATGGATTGTGGAGAGAGATTTTTTCCAAAGCAAGAACCGGTTAGCTTCCTATTTGTATGGAATAAATATAAAACCTGAAAAACAGTTGAGGCTCCATTGGCCCAATTCTCCTCAAGCAAATCCTATTATTATACTATTTCGTTATTATAAACTTGACTTTACAATCGACGTAGCAGACAACACATACATTGTAAAACATTGTTTCTTAATGATTGGAATTCAAATCAAATGAATTTACAAAATGAAGACTTCAACAGCAAAATCAGATACTTCATTTTGTCTAAAAGTTGTTGGCTACAATCTGCAACACGTGTTGTTTTTGGCAGTGCATTTGAAAGTATTTGCTCTAACAGCACTAAACTATATCTGGATTTTCAAAGAAGTTCTTGGTAAAAGCGAGGTAAAAGGCTTTCAGATGTATTTCTAATGGCACTTACGTATCTATTATTGCAACTGAACTGAACTGTTCAAGTGTAGAGAAGGTTTCAGGATGTGCCTCTCATTGTACCAGTGCTGCAGATGGCTCATTCCTTTGATGTGTGTGCGTCATGCCACTCCAACGCTACCTGTGACGACAAAACCGACGGATCGGGTAAAGTCTGTAACTGCAAGTACGGCTTTGTGGGCAACGGACGCACGTTCTGCCAAGGTGAGGTGTTCTCACAATTTCGCCTCACAGCTCATGGTACACATCCACTTCACAAGTTATCAGGGGAAAAGCTCAGAACTTATGATCATCTATCACTTTGTCACTTGCTGTATCATTGTGCTCAGGGGCCTCCCATGGTCGCCCCAGGGGCCTCCAGAGCGCAAGCCACCTCTGCACTTGGCCGAACAGCCTCCCTTTCTCTCTGGAGCACCGATAGACCGTGTGATAAGACTGACCGAGTGCTGATGGCCCCCATGCTGCTTTCTAAATGCAGAAGAAGCCGCTTTGAACATAAGCAATCTGAACGCAATTTTCCACCAAAGTGAGGAGGATCATGGATTGTAGTCTACAAATTGTAGCTTGAAACTTTATCTCGTTTGCGACCAAGGATTACCTTACCAGCGGTATTATTATCCGGCGCTAAGAGACACAGGACCAAAACTGAAGACCTTATAGTTAACATTTCAGAAAAACAAAAAGCATAACCCTGTAAGTTGTCTCAATAAACAGTCTTCTTTGTTGGACGTGTACAGTGGAAAAACATGCATTATTTTGTGAAGATGACAGACTGTTATGCTGCGTTCCCTTTGACCTTGTTCTTAAACAATTCAACCGTAAAGTAAAACATCTTTAATACAAGCCAGTCTGCATTTCAAAGTGCAGTTTAAGCTTTTTATTGTTTTTGAGCTTATGCCGCTGGTTTGTGCCGATTGCGACCTGGTTCAGCCTCACTGCTCCCCTCTGCATCAGCACTGTTTCAGGTCAGCGCTCTGCTTTCATCAACACAGCTTCAAAAAGGATTCTTTCTTTCTTTACATTATTATTTTGTATTTTAACAATTTCAAAACACCCTGTGCAAATACCATGGGCAGAAACTGGTACATGCGGATATACAGTATAGCAAAGAAGTATTTGTGAGTTCATTGAACACCAGTCAATACCAGCATCACTTATTCTAAATACCCAACCAACATCAGTGTTTTAAGATGTACACAAGCTGGTAGAGTAATTTTTTATCAAATGCATGTGTTTTCTATTCTAAAATCGCAATGACAACATGAACTACTCAAAAGACACTGATTAGAAGTTTACGTCTCAATACAGCAGTATTTCAGTCCCTAATTTAACCTGGTCCCTTTGTTTGGTCGGTCAAAAGCTAAAAGCTGCAGTAAAATGGCAGACCAATCACAAACTCTGCTGTCTGTGCATCTAGTAAAGCAGTGCGTCTCCTCAGCTCCAAGACCACATCAGCTGCCCACACTGAGCTCCTTCCATCAGGACAGAGATACAGAGCCATGTTATTCTTGATTGTCCCCATAGGGAAATGTACCCCCAGCATGGATGTGCCACACTCCATACTGCTCCATACTGCTCCATACTGCTTCATCCTGCTCCATACTGCTCCATAGTGCTCCATACTGCTCCATACTGCTTCATACTGCTCCATACTGCTTCATACTGCTTCATACTGTTCCATACTGCTCCATACTACTCCATACTGCTTCATACTGCTCCATACTGCTCCATAGTGCTCCATACTGCTCCATACTGCTTCATACTGCTTCATACTGCTCCATACTGCTTCATACTGCTTCATACTGTTCCATACTGCTCCATACTACTCCATACTGCTCCATACTGCTCCATACTGCTCCATACTGCTCCATACTGCTCCATACTGCTCCATACTGCTCCATACTGCTTCATACTGCTTCATACTGCTTCATACTGCTTCATACTGCTCCATACTGCTTCATACTGCTTCATACTGTTCCATACTGCTCCATACTACTCCATACTGCTGCATACTGCTCCATACTGCTTCATACTGCTCCATACTGCTCCATACTGCTCCATACTGCTTCATACTTCTCCATACTGTTGCATACTGCTCCATACTGCTCCATAGTGCTCCATAGTGCTCCATACTGCTTCATACTGCTTCATACTGTTCCATACTGCTCCATACTGCTCCATAGTGCTCCATACTGCTCCATACTGCTTCATACTGCTCCATACTGCTTCATACTTCTCCATACTGTTCCATACTGCTCCATACTGCTCCATACTGTTCCATACTGCTCCATACTGCTCCATACAGCTCCATCCTGCTTCATAGTGCTCCATAGTGCTCCATAGTGCTCCATACTGCTCCATACTGCTTCATACTGCTCCATACTGCTTCATAGTGCTCCATAGTGCTCCATAGTGCTCCATACTGCTCCATACTGCTTCATACTGCTTCATACTGTTCCATACTGTTCCATACTGCTCCATACTACTCCATACTGCTCCATACTGCTTCATACTGCTCCATACTGCTTCATACTTCTCCATACTGTTCCATACTGCTCCATACTGCTCCATACTGTTCCATACTGCTCCATACTGCTTCATACTGCTCCATACTGCTTCATAGTGCTCCATAGTGCTCCATACTGCTCCATACTGCTTCATACTGCTCCATACTGCTCCATACTGCTTCATACTGCTCCATACTGCTCCATACTGCTTCATACTGCTCCATAGTGCTCCATACTGCTCCATACTGCTTCATACTGCTCCATAGTGCTCCATACTGCTCCATAGTGCTCCATACTGCTCCATAGTGCTTCATACTGCTCCATACTGCTCCATACTGCTTCATACTGCTTCATACTGCTCCATACTGCTCCATACTGCTCCATACTGTTCCATACTGCTCCATAGTTCTCCATACTGCTTCATACTGCTTCATACTGCTTCATACTGCTTCATACTGTTCCATACTGCTCCATACTGCTCCATACTACTCCATACTGCTCCATACTGCTCCATACTGCTCCATACTGCTCCATACTGCTTCATACTGCTCCATACTGCTCCATACTACTCCATACTGCTCCATACTGCTCCATACTGCTTCATACTGCTCCATACTGCTCCATACTGCTTTATACTGCTCCATAGTGCTCCATACTGCTCCATACTGCTTCATACTGCTCCATAGTGCTCCATACTGCTCCATAGTGCTCCATACTGCTCCATAGTGCTTCATACTGCTCCATACTGCTCCATACTGCTCCATACTGCTCCATACTACTCCATACTGCTTCATCCTGCTCCATACTGCTCCATACAGACTTAAACTTTAGCTGTGTTGTCCGTGTATGTATTGTATATTAACAGATGTTTATTTTTTTCTCACAATATTATATTATTATTATTTTCAGACTGTTACTTTAATGTTGTTTTAATTTTTTATTGTGAAATACATATGCAAGCTGCTGTGACAACGCATTTACCCTTGTGCATCAATATAGTCTGTCCAAGTCCAAGTTTAAGTCTAAGTCTACTCTCTGTTGCCATGTCAACTCCTACATACTTGCATTGACAAGGGGAAAATCAATGGAAGCAATAAATATACCACAAATTCAACACTTTTCTCCCTTCAGACAAGGATGAATGTCAGATTGGTTCGGTGAAGATTTGCGGGCAGCACACAACTTGCCACAACACGTATGGGAGCTACTTCTGCACCTGTCTGCCTGGATACAGCCCGTCCAACAACATGGCCACGTTCATCCCCAATGACGGAACCAACTGCGTAGGTGAGCCACACACTCATAATAACAAAAGCATTATTTCTTGGATTGAGACAGAAAGCATAGTAAGGAAGTAATGACCAAAACCAAAGTCTTAGGCCCTGTCCCAATTCTCACCCTTGCCCTCAATCTGTTGTCGCCAATTTGTGGGTGTCATTTTGTACATGTACCCAGAATATACGTTCTGAGACGTATATTCTTATAAATAGTGAATAGATCAATGATGAGGGCCCTAAGTACCCAGAATATACGTTCTGAGACGTATATTCTGGGTACTTAGGGCCCTCATCATTGATCTATTCACTGAGGCCCCTATTCTGCTGTATTCAATATACTGTAGATATTATGAAGAATGCTTGATATGGATGATACCACAGGTCATATGGTAAAAAAAAATCTTTTGAAAATGAAATGAAGTTACTTTTCTAACTGAAAAGAGAAAGTGAAACTCTTGAAGACAAAGCAGACATTGATTGGTCGAAATCAAAACTCTGGTTGTGGTTATACCAAGGGAAGGGATTGTTTTAAATATAGTATTGTTGAAATATAATTACTGTACAAAATAGTACAGTGCACTATGATAAGAAATATGATTTTCATTTAGAAATGAATTACAATTTCAGTTTCTGACATCCTCATTATGTGTATTCTTTACAGACATCGACGAGTGCCTGATCGATGCAGTGTGCGGAGAGGGAGCCGTGTGTTCGAACCTTAGAGGATCTTTTCAGTGTTACTGTCAAACGGGATTCAGAGTCCAAGGTGGAGAGCAGCCGTTCCACCCACACAGACACAACGCCTCGTGCAAAGGTTTGATGCTCCACAATGGTTCAGCTACTAGAGAAATACAGAATCCATTGCTTCATTTGTTTCCTCCAGCCTTTGTCTGAAGAATGAGTGGTTCAGTGATATGAAGTGCCATATAAAGAGTTATTTAAAAGTCACTGTGCAGCCTTCAGCCTCCCTCTCCAGCAGCGCTTTAACATTAACTGGCTCATTCTGTGACACCAGAGACATTTAGCTGTTGGCAGTATTTGTTGTAATTATAGGATTCTCAATTTAAGTAAAGACATGTGGTTGTGTTCTTGTGTCCTGCTCGGAGAGGCCAAAAGGCCTCATTTCTGCCAGTGTGCCCTAGGGCAGTGGTTCCCAAAGTGGGGGTCCCGACCCCCCGGGGGGTCGCGGGAACCCCTGGGGGGGTCGCAAGATGATTTCCACACAAACAAACAAAACATTTTTTTTTTTTTTGAGCAAATATAAAGCCCTTAAATATTTATTTAGCATTTGATTTGATTCAAAAGGACTACTTTTTTTTAAATTGTGTTTGGAGACTATAATATATTTTAATAACGTTAGTAATTTTGTCCCAGTCATTGCAGCGTCAGTCAAAATCATCACGTAACACAGCTCACATCATGCGCAGCGACAAAGCGTGTCCTGCTGTTGTTTGCTAAAACTAAAGGTGTTTGGAGGCTACAAATAAATAATACCTGCTTTAAAATGAAACGTGGTTAATATCCACAACAGAAAAACCCGGAGGGGGAGAAAAGTCACTTCTATCAGGGGCTGATGGTGCGAAGAGAGGGAGAGAGGGCAGAGGAGGGAGAGAGGGCAGCGGAGGGAGGGAGGACAGCGGTAGAACAGCGCGTTAAAGAGGCCCGGCTTTTCGGAGTCAAAGGTAAAGAAGCCGCGGGGATGAACCGCATAAAGTAACAGCAGAAAGCGGCCGCCCGCTTTTAATGTGCGGACCTCTTTACCGCTGACTCCGGAAAGCCGGCCCACTTTACCGCGGTAGGAGAACAGTGAGGGCGAGCCGCAAGAAATGCGCTCCACTTCTGCTGAGGAGGGAGCCCACCAAGCCCATCACTGTGTCACTACATGAGTAAAAATATGCAAGCCTCCTTTTTTGGGCTGGACAGTGCAGCTCGGTAGTGGCGTGAGTCTCTAGAAAGCGTTACTCCGTATCAAGGAAATACATGCTCATTTCATGTGACGGAAGGGCTGTTGGGGGGGGGGGGGGGGGGGGGGGTCGCGAGTTAGCAGGGCATTTATGATGGGGGTCGCGGGCTAAAAACTTTGGGAACCCCTGCCTTAGGGCAGCAGTGGCTACAGTAGTAGTTTATCACCCCCGTGTATGAAGCTAATGCATTATAATTATCATTATGTATTATCATTATTATTAATGATAATAATCATCATCATCGGCACATCTGTTCCTGTGTTGTGTTTTAGTTGTGGACTGCGGAGCGCCTTTGTTACCAGAGGACGCTGTGTTGGTCTCGGTCAGTAAACACGTTTTCCACGGTGTGGCCACATTTACATGTGACGAAGGCTTCCTCTGGAGAGGAGGAGACAACTCTTCTGTTTGTGAGGCCAGTGGACACTGGACGGCGCCCTCTATGGTCTGCCAAGGTAACAACTGATTGAGTCATATTTTCTTTTGTCTCCTGTGCTGGGACCTTGGGATGAATATCAAACATTTACGTTATAACAACTTAACAACAACTTAACACTCACAGGAACATTGATCGGCTGTATTTTCCTCCAGTACTTTTTGCAGTATATAAACAAACATTCCATTTGGGATTAAGATGTTTATTATTCCTTGTTTGTGGGACTGTGTAAGTGCGCCACGACTCCTTTCACAGTTGTATTTCTGTATTTGAGACTGAACGTGAATGTCCAGTTCAAGGCCTTTTCACACTGTTATTGCAGGACTGCAGCAGGTGGTTTGTCTGCTGTGTGCGACCTGAAGATGTTCTTTTCACCCTGTGCTTGTAAAGCCCAATCAAAAGGCCCATCTCTGCACACAAACCAAACCAGGAGCAGCTCGATGCTTCAAGCCTGAAACGCCTGCACCATAACACACTGTTATAAAAACATACTGTGCACAGATCCACAGACTCCTTGCAATAAATGTTACAGTGATGAGGAAGATCCAGCTGGTCCTTGTCCCCCTGGGCAGTGACCCCAGACTCACGGTCTAAAATTACTAGTCACCAACTTTTGCAGTGAATGAGAACCATATTATTATAAGGTTCTTATGCAGCTTCTTAAGCCCTCAATGCTTCCACTAACAAAGTACTTGTGTTTTTCCAACATTTTCGGTGTGCCTATTTACACAACCAACTTTAGTTAGGGTATTCATTCAAATCTGTATGCGTGAAATGAAATACTTGTTTCAAAATCTGTTGCAGTCCATGAAAGTCTGTACCCTATAAAGCTTACCCCTGAATTACTCTTTAACAAAGCAAGCAAGTGGAAGGAATCTTGTCCTGACATTTTCTCCGCTGGCTAAGGTTGTGTAGCACTGCTGCAGAGCATCCATTCATTTTCTTCCCCTTAATCCATTTCTGGGTCGAGGGGTGGCAGTCAGAGCTGCACCCAGTACACAGAGCACCAGCCCCTCACTGATCCTCCTGCAGGTGGTGAATCCACAGGAGCTGAGATCTTTCAGCGGGGGCTTCAGGCCAGGTGGGGTTAAGTGTCTTGCCCAAGGACACAATGACAGCAGTCATTACTGGGAGTCGTGAAGTAGGTCTTACAGTGGGCTCGAACGCGCGACCTTCAGGCTCAAAAGCCAGTGCTCTACCAACTGAGCCACTGTCGCCCCCAATTGCCGCAGAGCAATTCAATTCAATGTATTCTTGTATAGCCCTAAATCACAACAGTTGTTGTCTTGGAAGACTAAAAACAGTTCAAACACAAGAAATACAGTGTTAAAGAAACACTTGAAACCAGTGATCCAAAAGGGGCAGATGACCAGTGTCCATAAATGTTGATAAATGTCCATAAATGTTGTTGAATGTCAAGTCCTCGATTAGAGGCTGATATTCGAATGTAGCCCGAGGAAAATGAATTACAAGTGAAAGTTATTATCATTATAATGTTTGCTGGCATTTATTTTTGTAATTGAACTTACAATGTGAAACGAATATGACAGACTCATTACATGTGTCCAGAAATAATTCCATTGGAACTTTGGATTTATGCCAAAGTGGATCAGGTTCAGGTTTGGAGGTCCCTGTGGTTTGGGAGGAATCCAACTGCAGCCAATGATTTACAGGATAAGGAAAAAATGCTATGAAACTTTTTCATGGTGAGAGCCAAGAGGAAAAATGATTATTGATAATTACAACAATAATCATTATTAAAAAAAAAAATTATAATAATCATAATATATTTTTTTTAAAACAGTGTTTACATAGTTCTGCGCAGTCACCATAAAACAAAGCAAGATCATGAAAACTGTCGTTATGACATAAACATAAAAAAGAATGAATACAGGAAAATAAAGCAGATAGAGGGCCAACAACTATAGGACAGGTGCAGTGTCCTGGGTTTAAAAAATCTGAAATTTAGCTCGGTGCCAGACCTAAACGAGCTTTAAAAGTGATCAACTGATCCCCCAGGGGCCGGGGGTTCTGCTGTTGAAGTGAGGAGTCTGGATACGATGCATAGACTACTGTAACAGTTTCTTCTGAGGACTTCCTCCTCTCAGCTGAGACAACTCACAAACCAGAGAGAATTTGACTTTTGAACAATATTCTCTGATTTTCACTTGTCAGAGTTGATGATGCAGAGTCTAAAAGTGGAGGTTAAAGGACGTCCATGGGAGTGAGAGTGGCCCTCTGCCTCATCAGCAGAGAATGCAGTGGGTGGCTGTGGATTCACCTGTATAACAGCTGTATGTTGTGCTCTGGTGTTAGAGGTGGACTGTGGCCCGCCTCCTGCTCGTCCGCACTCATACATGCTCTGGGATGATCTCTCCAACTCTGGATCGCATGTGCTTTACCACTGTGACTCTGGGTTTGAACGAGTGGAGACGAGAGATGTGTTTTACTGTAATGCCACGGGACAATGGGACATCCCACTTGTCCTCTGCAAAGGTATAAACGCTTACACAACACAAAAAATGTTATATTAAGTCACAAATAACACATTCCACTATATGCACAGTACTTGCCGGATTATAAGCCGCTACTTTCTTCAAGTTGTTTGAACTCTTGTATTTATTAATCCAGAAATTCATGAATCAATATTTTCAACTTTGCCTGGCTGCATCGTTTCAATTACATTTATTTTATGTATAGCCCTAAATGTCCTTTATTTTATTCATCCATGCACGTTCAAGAATAATTGATTCTCAACTTTGCCTGATTTCTAGAAACATAATTAAAAACAAGAAAATAATAATCAATCTATAAAAAATGCATTCTTAAGATGTTCAGGAAGTGAATGGTATGTTTTATCAAACATTCCATTATCCCTGTCTTTAGCTAAAACATTTGTCATCAACGTCAGTGAGGTTAGAACGTTTCCCAATGGCACAGTTTACAGTTGATTTCACTCACTCAGACAAACCGCAGCATGAGCAGAAGATGTGTAAAAAGAAGTGATCAGATTATAATTATATAGTGTAGCATTTGAGCGCGGCTCATGTTTGTGCCAGTGTTGTGAACGACATGCGGCTAAATTGCCTCATCATAGTTTAAACGGATTTCTCAGAACAATATATTTGACAATGATAACATACAGTAGGCGTCTCCATGGTAACGCCAATGCAGGTGTGTGTGTTTGTTGATAGCAAACCTTGCACAAGACGCACTAATGGCTTTTTGATTGATGTTTTATGATTCAAATATCTTTTTGAAAGTAATGTCTAAAACACAAGGAGAATATCTGGTATTCGAGATGTCAGGTGTTTTGACAAAAGAAAAGAATTGTTCATTTAGTTCTGTCGCTCAACGTCAATGGTGAAAATCTTGATGATTATGGCAGAAAATAAGGGTTTCAAAATAGCATCATTTGTATCATGTTTCCTTTAAGAACACATGCCTACAGAAGCTTGTATTTGTATCATTTCAATTTATCAGGTACTGCTTTTAACATCATTGATTATCAAACTCGAATCTGTACTTTCCCTTAAGACAAAAACTAGTCTTCTGATTTTCAAGTTGATTCTTTTTCAATACCAAAGTGTGTTAAACAGATGACAAGATACTTCACAGGAACATCCCGTGACCACTCTGAGGAAGTGTGTGAGAAAGTGGTCAAAACTGCTCTTAAAACATAAAACTTATATCACATCTTTATATGAAGCTGAATTTTATGGAAGATTGTGGCTGCCAAAACAATAAATATATAAATAAATACATTTAAAAAAGATAAAATTTGCAAAGAAATGCATGCAATTATGAGAATAAGTGCATTTATTTCTGTATTTATTTATTTATATATTTATTTTTGTATTTATTCATACATTTATTTCTGCAGTTATACATTTATTTTTGTATTTATTTATTTATTTCTCTATTTATTTATTTCTCCATCCATCCATCTTCTACCCTTTAATCCATTTCTGGGTCAGGGGGGTGGCAATCAGAGATGCCACCCAAGTCTCATAGCACCAGCCCCTCACTGACCCTCTGCAGGTGGTGAGTCCACAGGAGGACGGCTGCTCTCTGAGTGTGAGCATAGCCTTGATCTTTCAGTGGGGGCTTTTTGGGCAAAGTGGGGTTAAGTGTCTTGCCCAAGGACACAACGACAGCAGTCATCAGTGGGAGTCGGTGGAGAAGGTGCAGAGGTGGGAATTGAACCCACGACCTTCTGGCCTTAAGGCCAATGCTCTACCAACTGAGCTACTGTCGCCCCAATATTTTAGCATTTATTTATTTATTTATTTCTCTTTTTTTTTTCTGCATTTATTTCTCTATTTATTTCCGTATTTCTCTTAATGATATGCAAATCATGGGGTGGACCGGGATGCCTCTGCTGTAAGCTCATTGGTTAATCTTTTTCCTTGCTCTATAGCTTGTCCAGCATAGGCGGTCATGTTGAGATCACTGTGTTCTATGTCACAACTGTGTTGTAACATCACAGACTATTAACATGAACAGGTCAAATTCCAAAAATATGAGGGCACTTTGTATGGAGCTATTATTGTTTCAATAATATTTGTGTGTGCGTAAACAGATTTGTGTGTGAGTAAAAAGATGTGTGCGTGCGTAACCAGATTTGTGTGTGCGTAACCAGATTTGTGTGTACGTAAAAAGATTTGTGCGTGCGTAACCAGATTTGTGTGTGTGTAAAAGAAATATTTGTGCGTGTGTAACCAGATTTGTATGTACGTATCAAGATTTGTGTGTGCGTAGAAAGATTTGTGTGTGTGTAAAGAAAAAAAAAGTAAGTTTTACACACAAGTTTTTTTTTACACACGAATATTTTGACGCAGTCCTGCCTTTGCAGATTCGCAAGTGTAACTTGGACTGTGTGCGTGCGTAAACAGATTTGTGTGTGTGTAATTTGACATTTGTATCTGTAGCAGAACAATCTGTGTGTAAATAGTGCTACGCACAGGCTCTGTTTTACACACAAATCTCTTTTTGACACACCTCTGCCGCCAAGCGTGTGTCAAAAAGATTCGTAAGTGTAATGTGGTTGTTCCAGCAGTACACCAGCAGATGGTGCTGTTGTAGCTGGTTATTACCTACAGGCAAGCAAACCAAAACCTACTGCCTTGACAAGACACACTACCGCAGCTGTTTGTGATGTTTTTTTTCCTATATTTAAAATCTTGTCATTCACACCACTGTATAATACATGGATCTATTATAATAACTGGTTTGGGTGTTACTAGCTTGGAGCTGAGGTATTCTCGCGTACTGCAGACTAAATTCACGTGGGCTACACAGACATTTTCCTCATAGAACTCAAAGTAAACTAAAACCTACTTGTGTGTAAAACTTACAAATCAAGACACACAAATCTTTCTGCGCACACACAAATCTTTTTACGCACACACAAATCTTGATACGTACATACAAATCTATTTACACACGCACAAATATTTCTTTTACACACACACAAATCTGGTTACGCACACACAAATCTGGTTACGCACACACAAATCTGGTTACGCACACACAAATCTGGTTACGCACACACAAATCGGGTTACGCACACACAAATCTGGTTACGTACACACAAATCTGGTTACGCACACACAAATCTGGTTACGCACACACAAATCTGGTTACGCACACACAAATCTGTTTACGCACACACAAATATTATTGAAACAATAATAGCTCCATAGCTTTGGGGTGCTCACAAACACTACTGCTCTACAATCAGTGGTGTAGCCTACGCGATACGCAGGTACAGTATACGCCGCATAACCACGAGAAGCCACTACAAATTGGGCAAAGATAGGCTGCGTATCACTCATTTGCGCAGTGTTACTTTTGCGCTTTCTAACCGATTAAAGACCAGCTCAAACTCCACAACGATAACTATTTCCTCCCATGACACCGACAGAGGGGACCGGTGGCATTCATCCCTCTCTCTCTTTCAGGCACGGTTCCCTCTAACTGCGCTCGTGCGCAATTGCGCACGGCTCCCGTGTTGTCTGGGCACAACATAAAACATAGCTGATGATAGAGGAGTATTAACGATCATCCTCCGCTCTGAGAGTCCACGATGTCGGCCTCTTTATGCTCATTTCCCTGTCCGGTTCGTGAGAGGCTTTTGGCAAAGGCAGTGACAGGTGCTCGTGTGTATTTTACTACAAAGCGCTGAAGTCCGCCGAAAAACCCTTTACTACAAAGCGCTGAAGTCCGCCGAAAAACCCCGCGTTCGAAGTGTGTGTTTTACACTCAGACACTGGAGCTTTCAGTGAAGGCTGAGAGAGACTGAAAAGTGGACGCGGCCACAGCACTGACCGAGCCATATTCATGGTACAAACGGTGGCGCGAGTGTGGAGGGGAGTGTGGGGGGGTACAGGCGCTCGTTCTACAGGCCCAGAGTCCGGTCGTTTTCCACACTCAGAAACATGTTTTCGTTGCAGCGGCGCAGTATTCTGCACAGACGCAAGACCCAGCTCATTCAGCTGCTTTTCCAAAGGACCTCACTCATAGGTTCAAGTCTGAGTGGAAGGATGTGTTGATGAGGAGGCTCAGCTCCGAGAAACGCCTGTAGGCCTACTGACGCCTGTAGACCTACTGACGCCTGTAGGCCTAGTGACGCCTGTAGGCCTACTGACGCCTGTAGGCCTACTGACGCCTGTAGGCCTACTGACGCCTGTAGGCCTAGTGACGCCTGTAGACCTACTGACGCCTGTAGGCCTAGTGACGCCTGTAGGCCTACTGACGCCTGTAGGCCTACTGACGTTTCTGCCACGAGGACTGATGTTACAGGCTCAAGTTGGTGTGGTCATTTTTGCTGTTGATTATGTTAAATGTAATGATCAGTGTGCGCCAGGGCTACGTGAATACCGAAATCTATGTACTTTATAGTAATACTAAATGTCAGTCTTCTCAGCTCATCAGACATTTCCCTCCAAAGCAAATCCATTTCTATCACGCGTCTCCAACTTGTTTGGCTAGCTACTAGTTGTTACTGTGGCAACATAGCACAGCAGTCCCCAACTAAATATGCTTGAGGTCCAACATGCAACTGTTTACCACTCCAAAATGGAGTCTGTTCAGCGACACAGAGCAAAGGATAATTTACTTATTTGTATAAAAAAAATAAAAACACACACACACACACACACAATGCATATGGAAGAATGCTTGAGATGTTTTATTTTATTTTTCGTTTTGACATGGCTATACATAGTTCCCACATGACGTCACTACATACGGGGATTTGCCGACCCGGTGAACGAGTTCTACTTACTCATCGATCAAAATGCTCGAAAGTAGGCGTGGCTTAGACATTTTTCACAATAAAAGCCCACTGCCTCTGCGGGACCTCTAAAGTCCGAAATAAAGACTTCTTTCTCGTAGTGTTTCTGACGAAGGATTGCTATCACATATAATCAACGTAAATCAGATGTGTTGTTGCTGTTTTATATACTGTCTGTGAATCGCGAACTGTTTCCCATGACACTGACCTGAACAGCTGCAAGGTGCGCAGTTTAACCTGGAGCTGCGGTGGGACTGTGGTGTTTCCATTCAATAAACACGTTCACAACAGCGATTTACAAACACATGACCAGCGCCTGCTCTCACACATTGTTCTCATATACTACAGTCATAAGAAATATTGATGTAGAAAAAGAAATCACATGTGGAATTAATGCTGTATGTGATCGCTATCACAGACCAGGAAAAGGACGTTCGGGTTGTATGAGTGAGCAATAATGTGACTAATAATGAGCATGCAACTGTGACAGGACGAACATGTGTGTGTGTGTAAAGCATGACAGCAGCAAGAGGGTGTCACTGAAAGATGACAGCAGACGGCCAAACACATGTTTTATTTGTAGAGTGGGCTAGATCCACCTGCGTGTCCGCGTACTCGCACCCCGCTTCATCTGTCTCCAAAGCATTGTAACGCAATGTCACTGGCAATAGAATGGTACACCCTGTTCCTGTTACCTGTGTCGTGTAGCCACAGACACACACACATAGATCGTACGCTCGGACGCGGTTTGGTACGTGGTGCAGCAACAGATTAACGTCTCAGAGACGTCTCTGCAGCATTTCTCTGTCACAGCGCTGCGGACTATGTGTTTTACGCGTTGCTCGGTCACAATTTCATGTCACAATTGTTCCCTTGTGTGCAGTATGACTGGACCAACATAAACATTTGTAATGAGCACAGCACAACACTGACATGAGCAGCTGCAAGGTTTGCAGGTGTACCACGTCCACCCCAAATATACATCATTTTGGCCATCTGCTACTGTCAGCGACATGTCCAGCAATCAACATTAATTTGTATGCATATTCATCATCATTCATGGGCATTGGTCTTTCTCTATGAACCAATACACATGGGTTCAATATTTCCTGGGTCTTCGCTGTTGATTCTCCAATCTGTGTTGGTGATTTCAACGTGTCTGTGTGGTCCTCTGAGATGACTGCTGCACAGTCCATCTCACACAAGGCACACATCTTTACATGAAACACACACAAAGATTAAACACCAGGCAAATCACACATGCAATGAAATAAACAAAACATCACACAAGGGACTCTTAATAACCACAGTGCACAACAAAATGGAGATACAATTCCTCGCACACACAACCCTCATCATAACTTTCATTTGAACATTGTCTTCCCCCACATGTTTAGTCTTGACTGTGGGCGCCAGCAGAGTCAGACTGATCATATGGCACCAACATGTCACAGATGTACCCTGGTGCGAGGCCGTGTTGAATCAGGCCTCCAACTCCATGAATCCAATTAAGTCCAATAGCTGGGAGCTAAGGTGAGCCCATAGTCTCACGTTACTACTCAGGAATAATATACTAATAGACATGTATACTCAATGAGTGGATGTCATGTTCTGGGCTGTTATTGCCTGATCATTTTACCAGTTATGTGCACATTGACATGTTTGTACATTTAGGAATACACACAAAAGGTGAACAAGAATGTTTACAAAGTGTCCCTCTAGCTTGCAGTACTTGAAGTTGCTTGTGAAGAGACTAAATGGCCCAATTCGGCTCCACAACACATGGTGCTCATGCTTGCTGTGATCAGCTGTAGAACTGGAATACAGACAGAGGTGTGAACATTGTGAGATTCATGCTCCACTAACAACCCTCCATAACAGGTACCCCAAAGTCATACGTTTCTTACAGTGCCATCAGGGGCTTCAGGCTTGCGGTCTCCTCATCTTCGCTGTCCATACGGAAACACCCACCTTGTTGCCTATGTCCTTCCCCATCAAACCATTGGTGGAAGGGTGGTAGGGGGAACACATACTGAGCTTCACCCCTAGTTGTCTGCATACTGCTGTAATCAACGGAATTCACAAGCAATGACACAATCCTGAACACGAACAGCCTTATTCTTCCCTAGGCCTACCTTATTGATGAATTCAGTGCCACGTCTGTGAGGATCCTCTGTGGGGCGCCAAAGCGATAGAAATTTGGCACTCAGTGCACTGCTTCACCTTTTGTTAGTAATAATAGCAATATAAGAAATCCTCATCAAGATTTTACATTATTGAGATCAAAGCCACTGAGTGCATTATATAGACAGTCAATAGGCCCAAACATACCCATGACTGAATGTCCCTCTCCATTTTAGGCCAGTAATAACGTGCAATGATGGCCCAGTGGGTTTTCTCCCAGCCATATATATTCTATGGAGGCCTGATTCAACACGGCCCCGCACCAGGGTACATCTGTGACATGTTGGTGCCATATGATCAGTCTGACTCTGCTGGCGCCCACAGTCAAGACTAAACATGTGGGGGAAGACAATGTTCAAATGAAAGTTATGATGAGGGTTGTGTGTGCGAGGAATTGTATCTCCATTTTGTTGTGCACTGTGGTTATTAAGAGTCCCTTGTGTGATGTTTTGTTTATTTCATTGCATGTGTGATTTGCCTGGTGTTTAATCTTTGTGTGTGTTTCATGTAAAGATGTGTGCCTTGTGTGAGATGGACTGTGCAGCAGTCATCTCAGAGGACCACACAGACACGTTGAAATCACCAACACAGATTGGAG
The DNA here is from genome assembly GCA_964034765.1 of Knipowitschia caucasica. Classification (NCBI taxonomy): domain Eukaryota; kingdom Metazoa; phylum Chordata; class Actinopteri; order Gobiiformes; family Gobiidae; genus Knipowitschia; species Knipowitschia caucasica. The sequence continues at coordinate 39,132,694 of OZ035831.1, forward strand.
AATCAACAGCGAAGACCCAGGAAATATTGAACCCATGTGTATTGGTTCATAGAGAAAGACCAATGCCCATGAATGATGATGAATATGCATACAAATTAATGTTGATTGCTGGACATGTCGCTGACAGTAGCAGATGGCCAAAATGATGTATATTTGGGGTGGACGTGGTACACCTGCAAACCTTGCAGCTGCTCATGTCAGTGTTGTGCTGTGCTCATTACAAATGTTTATGTTGGTCCAGTCATACTGCACACAAGGGAACAATTGTGACATGAAATTGTGACCGAGCAACGCGTAAAACACATAGTCCGCAGCGCTGTGACAGAGAAATGCTGCAGAGACGTCTCTGAGACGTTAATCTGTCGCTGCACCACGTACCAAACCGCGTCCGAGCGTACGATCTATGTGTGTGTGTCTGTGGCTACACGACACAGGTAACAGGAACAGGGTGTACCATTCTATTGCCAGTGACATTGCGTTACAATGCTTTGGAGACAGATGAAGCGGGGTGCGAGTACGCGGACACGCAGGTGGATCTAGCCCACTCTACAAATAAAACATGTGTTTGGCCGTCTGCTGTCATCTTTCAGTGACACCCTCTTGCTGCTGTCATGCTTTACACACACACACATGTTCGTCCTGTCACAGTTGCATGCTCATTATTAGTCACATTATTGCTCACTCATACAACCCGAACGTCCTTTTCCTGGTCTGTGATAGCGATCACATACAGCATTAATTCCACATGTGATTTCTTTTTCTACATCAATATTTCTTATGACTGTAGTATATGAGAACAATGTGTGAGAGCAGGCGCTGGTCATGTGTTTGTAAATCGCTGTTGTGAGCGTGTTTATTGAATGGAAACACCACAGTCCCACCGCAGCTCCAGGTTAAACTGCGCACCTTGCAGCTGTTCAGGTCAGTGTCATGGGAAACAGTTCGCGATTCACAGACAGTATATGGAACAGCAACAACACATCTGATTTACGTTGATTATATGTGATAGCAATCCTTCGTCAGAAACACTACGAGAAAGAAGTCTTTATTTCGGACTTTAGAGGTCCCGCAGAGGCAGTGGGCTTTTATTGTGAAAAATGTCTAAGCCACGCCTACTTTCGAGCATTTTGATCGATGAGTAAGTAGAACTCGTTCACCGGCGCCATTTGTCTTGGCATGCTGTGGGCAAAACAATAGAAAAAGAAGCTGAAACGTGTTAATGTCGTGATAAAGTTGAAAATGGTCATCTCCTGCTGGGTCAATGGATGTTCAAATCGTGCCGGAGGTTCCGTTAAACTTGGATTTTACAGTATACCCATCATTAGACTTCATGAATGTGAGAAGACTAAGCTTTTGTCAGAACAACCACGGAGGTTATGGTTTGCGAAGATAAACAGGCAAGAAACTCCCTCAAAACACGCAAGAATATGCTCGGAGCACTTTGTGTCAGGTGCGTATCGTATCTTATAATGTGTTGACAGACGTAATTTACTCAGTACTAACTTGTGTATGCTGATATCTGGTAACTTGAGAGTTTCATTATTTAGATTACTTTATTATGAGGAGGATCGGTGTCGCGTCCGAGGCTCTCGAGGGCAACGTAAATGTATTAAATAGATAATAATAGTTCTATGGTGGGCTAAAACAATGTTCACAAACAGCATTGCTTCTGTAAAAAGATCTGTGTCATAAAATAAACTGCTCTTTACGCCTGGAAAAATCAGTTGCCCACCATTCACCAAAACATACGGTCAAAAACGCGGAAATAAACAATAACAGCAATCCAGAGTGTCCGTGTGGCATTAGCATTAATTAAATTAATTGTTAATATAATTAAAATAATTAAATGGAGCTCCAACTGGTATTAAATCTAAAGTTTTTGAGAAATGTTTGCATTGCTTGTTAATTTTTGCTGCATAATTTGATCAAATATGTAAAACATGTCCGTAGCACGTTAAACTGTGGTGCCATTGTATTAATATACAATTATTTGCTCAAAAGTTGCCCTTTTTTCCAATTTGCGTTTGAATATCTACATTTATTCTCATTCTTCTGTTTAATGGAATGCACAAACACAGCAGCGTGCCATCAAAGATGGCGTCTCCGAGGAGGTCATGTGACATTCATTGGTCTGTGGGAACTATGTATAGCGAGAACACAGTGATCTCAACATGACCGCCTATGCTGGACAAGCTATGGAGCAAGGAAAAAGATTAACCAATGAGCTTACAGCAGAGGCATCCCGGTCCACCCCATGATTTGCATATCATTAAGAGAAATACGGAAATAAATACAAAAATAAATACAGAAAAAACAAAATAATACAGAAAAAACAAAATAATACAGAAAAAATAAATAAATGCAAAAATAAATAAATAAATAGAGAAATAAATAAATAAAAAGAGAAATAAATAAATAAATACAGAAATAGAGAAATAAATGCAAAAATAAATGTATGAATAAATACAAAAATAAATAAATAAATATATGAATAAATAAATACAGAAATAAATAAATATATACATAAATATATAAATAAATAAATACAGAAATAAATGCACTTATTCTCATAATTGCATGCATTTCTTTGCAAATGTGATATCTTTTATATTTATTTATTTATTTCTGTATCTATTTATTGTTTTGGCAGCCACGGTCCTCCATAGAATTTATCAATAAACATTCTTTTAGCCTTATATTCAATCCCAGTTACAGTAAAACATATATTTTAACTAAAGACTAGATGTACATGACTAAAGTGTATTATTTTGTCCTAGAGGTTGTTTGTGGGGAGCCCCCTTTGCTGCCCCATACTGGTCGTGTATGGAACAGCAGCTCAACTCCAGGGAGCACTGTGGCTTACTTTTGCCGGCCTGGATTTCTCTACCTCATGGGCAGTAATGTGTCCATATGCACAATCAAAGGTTACTGGACCGTGGCAACCATATTGTGCAAAGGTAACTAATTATGGTAGCTTTTAATCAACATGGTTTCCAAACGTTATTGTTTCTTCTTAATGCTTTTTCTTCAGAGATTAGTTGTGGACGGCCTTCCCTTGTCCCAAACTCAAGAATGTTATGGAATGGACAGACCACTTTTGGATCGTCCATTTTTTATCAATGTAATTTTGGCTATCGTATTTTTGGGAATAAAAATGTGTCTTTGTGCTTGGAAAATGGACAATGGGAGAAACCAGCTGTTGTCTGCCAAGGTGATTGTAGATCCATACACACATACAGTCAGTGTGCAATAGTATTGTGCATAAAAACAACATTATGTCTTGCCCATTTCTTTCCTCTAGAAATACAATGTGGAAAGCCTTTGGACAAACCCTTTGCTGAAATGCTCTGGGACGGTGCAGCACGTGTTGGGAGTGTTGTTTACTATCAGTGCCGTGAGGGATATTTCAGCCGCAGTCTGCACAATACCTCAGTATGTGAACACAATGGACTTTGGAAGGACACTGCACTAACATGTGAAGGTTGGATTAACTACAGTACAGTACAGTAGTCAGTATTAAAAGAACAATTGTTTAAAGTCTGTCACTGTTTCCAAAAATATTGAGGTTTATGTGAAATTAGTTCACATAATCTTTCACATAATGTGGAGTTCTTAAACAAATGTGTTGGACAAACATAAAGGTTTAATCCTCTCAGGGAAATGGGATTGTATGATATATGATGATAGCAATATTAATATTAATAATACATCATTTTCTAAAGTCATTATTATGATTATTATGATTATTTACGCAAACGGCACATTTCAGTTGCTTTCACTTCAGTTACTTTGTTGTAGTCTTTTAGTAAAATATTTGCGTTCGCAACATGGCAAAGTGTGTAAGTTCTCGATGTATTAACACTCTCACAAGAACTGAAACAGATCTAAATATACATAGATTCTGAAAAATGAATAATTCATGGGTTAAATTATCATGGAATCAAAGTACTGATCTGAGTCTGTCTGCTTTAGAGAGAATCCATGACACCCATAGATGTGTGTGTAAAGTGCTGTGATGTGGAATGATCAAAAAATAAATGTTATAAAAGATGGATGTTTATCAAACATTAAATAAGTCAGATTTTCATGTCACGTCAACATTAAATGGACCTAATTAAAAGTAATTAATTAAACCACGCTCTTTTGAACAGCCTAGATATGCAAATGTCTTGTTAATGTTTTCATTTAGATGTCCCGCCCTTGACTGTGATCTGGGTTTCCAAATCTCACTGATAAAGTTTCATGTGGCCGCAGAAGTCAAAAATGTCTCGTTATGAGTCTCAAATCATTAGTGACAAAACAAGGAATAAAACAAGGATTTCTATCTAGGCCTTTGTGAAAAAGGTGTTGTCTATTCAACATTTATGATCCCAGCTGGATATGTCAGATTCAGATTCATTTTATTAGCCATGTGCAGTATAAAAACTACATTGGAATACATTTGCAAAGAAAGGTACTCTGTGTGCACCGACAGAATAAAGAACACGATACAATAAATATAAAATACACATACACTGAATATAAAAGAATAAAAAAAACAGCTGACACTGGCACCGATCAACAAAACAATACAAGGGGTAAAAGCAGGAATTAAAGTGCTCTGTTTAGGCACCTAACAGCCTGTGGAAAGAAGCTGTTAGCATAGCGGGATGTCTTGCATCTCAGCGACCGATATCTTCTGCCAGAGGGAAGAAGCTGGAACATGGCTTTCCCAGGGTGGCCAGAAGAGTCATTAACAATCCTGAGAGCTCTGTTTAAAAGTCTGGATTTATAAAGAACCTCCAGAACAGGAAGCTCACAGCCCACGGTCCTCTTTGCAGAGCGGAGCACCTTGTTTAAAGATCTCTTTTCTTTATCTGTGATGTTACCAAACCACACAGACACAGAACCAATAAGTAAACTCTCAGTGGTGCAGCGATAAAAGTTAAGCAGAATCTTAGAGTTAGTGGTAAATTCTCTAAGTTCTGCATATCTGGCAACCTGAGTCAGGGAGAATGGGTTGCAGTACCACTTTTGGCCAGATTTGTACATATCTCTCCTTTGATTTAAGCAACATTGTATGTTTATTGGTGTTTCCTTCAGAAGTTGCTTGTCTTTGCGTTGTCTTCAAACTCTTACTATTTGGAGTTTTGAATATAGATTTTTTATTCCGTAGACATAAGCTCCTCCTACTTTGCAGCTACACATAAAGTGTACTTTATGGCTGCGATTGCTTTGTGCGCATACTAACTACATTAACCATGTTGCTTTGAGCAGAGACACAGTGTGGTCCGCCTCTAAATGTTCCAAACACTCACCTGGGATGGGACGGCTCCTCTCGGCCCGGCAGTGTGGCGTGGTACACATGTGTGGCTGGATTTTTCCCCGACAGCCAATTGTCTGCATGTTCAGAAACAGGACGATGGGGACAGGTTTCACTAATGTGCCAAGGTAGAGCCCTCAGAAATGTTGTAATACTTTAATTATGCCTTTTTACAGCACAAACAAAGACTTTAATGATCACAAATAAAGAAAGAGAAATGATTCCTATGTCGTTGAATGAGGCTTATACCCAGGTCATAATCATAAAGGTCTTATTTGACCTTTTCCGAGATAACAAGTAACAGTAGTGTAAAAGAAACATGAGAGTGAAGCAGGCCACAACATGCTGTCTTATAAGAAGAAGAAAAAGGCAATATTTCTCTCACACACAGAGGGTGGTCCTCTCCTTTTCACTTTTCTTTCTGAAAGAGCTGATGAAAAGATGTGACAGAGGCCAAGAACACATGCATGTGAAAACTACTGATAGAATTTCATTTCATTTCTTTTGTAATTTTAAGTTAGGTAGCCCAGCTTTAAAGCAGGGGTTTGACTTTAAAAAACAGACTGCCTCCAACCTTGGAATGCAACAATACCTGTTGTACTGCTAACAGAAAAATCAATCCAAATACAGCAATGTAAGGGATGAGATATTGTAGGAATGATATAGTTGAGCTGAAATCATGTCTTTGAATTTGATTTTATAGTAATAAGTCATCTTTATTTATGTAGCCCCGTAATAAAGTACTTTTCACCTGTTGTGGACACCTGTCCTCTCACTTCACACAGAGATGGAACCGGGGCCATACAGTGGAGGGACAGGTTTTTAATTGGGAAGAATATGCAAACTCAACTCAGAAAGGCTTTCCTGAGTTTGATTTCAGAGGTGGGTGGAATGACCCTTTCAAGCTACAATATCAAAAGTTATTTCAGAAATTGTATGTGAAAAAATTAGTACAAGCGTTATTTGAGGTATGAGAGATAGAACACTAAAAACATTTGCAGAAATATGAGGTAGGGTCAAAAAAAGAGAAATATAGAGAATTGCATGTTGGAAGTACTGAACACTGTCCAGGATTCATGTCGTGAAGGTGGCTACACAATCAACCACTGGTGTCAGCAGGTACCAGCGATACCACTGGTGTCAGCAGGTACCAGCGATACCACTGGTGTCAGCAGGTACCAGCGATACCACTGGTGTCAGCAGGTACCAGCGATACCACTGGTGTCAGCAGGTACCAGCGATACCACTGGTATCAGCAGATAGGGCGGCACGGTGGCTGAGTGGATAGCACTCTCGCCTCCGCACTTCGAATCCCGGTCGGACCAGGGCCTTTCTGAATGGAGTTTGCATGTTCTCCCCGTGTCTGTGTAGGTTTCCTCCGGGTGTACCCCGGTTTCCCCTACCACTAAAAATATGTCCAATAGGTCTGGCATGCGCTTCCTGTACTGACCCCGCTCCCATCTCTGTGTGGAGTGAGAGACAAATGCCCAAACATTAACAATTTTAAACCGCTTTGAGACTCAAATCTGCAGTGAAAAGGCGGTATATAAATAAAGATTACTTACTTACTACTACCACTGATACCACTGGTATCAGCAGGTACCACTGATACCACTGGTATCATCAGGTATGAAAAAATGAAATAACAGCTTGATTAAGCTCTAAAATCCAAAGGTAAGCCAAGGCAAACTAAATGTAACAAAACAAAGAAAGTAAAATTGTACAAGATTTAAAAATCTTAAATAATCACAGCATATTAAAAAGAGTGAAGATGTAATCTTCAGTTGTGTGCTCAGCGAAAAATAATTGTTTTCAATCGGGATCTAAACATTTGTCAGAACAGAAACCTGTTTCACACTCTCAGGAAGACCAGAGTTTACCTGCGTTCCTTTGAAATGCTGCCTTACCAGGTGTAGTCCTGGCCCCGGGCCCCAGGCCCCGGCAGGAGGCCAGTCCCTGAGCTTCTCAGACTGTGTTGGTTCATCTGGCACTAACATGTTATGTAGAACACTTTTTTTCACATGCAAGATTTTGTCTGCTTTCACAGCTTTACATCAGCTCGTTTCTCACTCAGAAACATCAGGGAGGATTTCAGTTCTCACCTAAAGTGAGTCGTGATTTCACCTAAGGATGTTTGGGTGATTTGCATTAAATGAGGATTGACAGTTTTCTCATTCAGTTTTGTGTGACTAAGTACAAACCAACAGAACCAACTGATTAAACAGATGAACTTAAGTCACTTCAAAGCCAAACCCTAACTCTAAATGACATTCTTTTCCACACAGACATCAAATTGAATCTTCTGTACCTGTTAATATGCCAGAACGTGTGATGATGTATTTGCAGCTCAGTGTGGCCCGGTGCCACCTCTGGAGCGCTCGGAGGTGGTTTGGCACAACCGCAGCGTTGTGGTCCACAGATGTGAGAGTGGCTTTCACAGTTGGACTGGTTCCAACACTTCCATCTGTGACAGTAGCACTGGGCTGTGGAAGCAGGCGACCATTGCATGCATTGGTGAGTAAGCAACAGTAGTGGACCTTGTCTGAACTTGTTTCTTTTAAGAGAGAATAGATGTAGTTTTTACAGTCTTAAATAATAAATAATAATAATAATAAAATGTAGTGAATCAATCAGACCACAATATAACGTCTTCCTCTTATTAGAAAACAGCAAAGAGCCCTGTGAGTCTGAGAGCTGATAGAGTTCCTCTACTTCCATCAAGCAATACAATGTTCAATGGCCTCGAGGAAAGTCAAACGATTGTTGCATTCCTGAATTCTATTCGCCCACTTAAGGTATATACACAGATCCATTTAATGACATTAGGAAGCTCGGTGGTGCAGTGGCATGGGTTTGATTCCACCTGCAGGCATTGTCTAGATTATTACATTAATGCATGTTCTCCCTGTGTTTCCCGCCTCCAGGCGCTCTAGTTTCCTACCACGACAACATAAAAAAGATAACAATACAACAAGGCTAGTCCCTGTACTCCTCAGAGTCCGCTTCACAACAATTGTAAAGTGTGACTGTGTCTGTGAAAGGCGTTATATAAATAAAGATTAAAAACAGTTGTAGTTCTTATTAAATTCAAGTTTGGCAGAAGTGCTGAAGCTAGCATTTGTTAATGGATATATGTTCTGTCTTTCCTTTCATTTATTCATTTCATTGCATTTGTACACACCCCATAAACCTGATACACGTGATATATCTTTACTATTCAGCATGAGAAAGTCATCCTGATCAATGAGAAGCGCCTTAATATTACTTAATTACTTATTATTCCCCTTTTCAGAAATAAAACCACCAATTACCACATTACGTGTTCTGAGTCAGAGATGTCTCCAATGGAAAGCAGAGAAGTATAAGGAGGCAACAGAAATGTACAAGGTATGGCCATATCTTTTAAGGTTTTTGCGCAAAATCCTCAAAATATTCCGTTATAGATCTTAATAGTTGGATCGAGAGATTATCAGATTCAATTTCTCGACAAAAGGACACGTGTCTTGAGCTCTAAAGCCGATGTTGTGGAGGTCTGTCTGAACCTGCTGCCAGCGACCAACTACAGCATCACAGTTACTGCAACAACGGCCAGATTCAGCGCCGTCGTCATCACAAACACCAGTTTAACAGGTGGGTGAAGTTTCAATGGTTCTTGGGCCAGACGGAGCCTCGATGATCCTCTGGGTGGTCGGTTTCTCCTACCACCTAATACTTGTGCATAAGTATAGACTGTATTCTAGGAGGGGTGAGACAGAGAGTGAATCACTGCAGGATCACAGAGAGTCAGTTGGAGCAAAACTTTGCTTGGAGCAAAAACTTTGCTCGACAAAAGTTTTTCGATGAGCATTTCCATATTGGGCTCCCTTGAGCTCCAGGGTAAGCATTGTCCATCTCTATAGAGTCAATGATATGGATGTGATGAGGGAGCTCAGAAGCAAGGCTATCTGTTTGTACCATTGGCCCCACATTCAAACACACACACACAATGTTACCTAAGGACCCCACAACAGTTTTGGCACTTTATTACTGCAGAAACCTCACTGCACCTGGTTTAAACGCACAATGCAGAAACTAGTGTTCAATCTGCTTATACCACGGTCAAAACGACATATAATTTATATTATCTGCACCCTCACTAAACATGCTTGAGAAAAAGGACTGTTTTATTAGCCAAGGGCTATTATTAAGCTCTTAAGCAACTATTAGCATGGCCAAAATCAAGACAAGGAGAAAATGTTTGTGCTCAATGTTGTGGGTTACTATGGTGATGCCTCAGATGGAGTATGGAACGTGCGATTGCAGCGGACTCCTCACCCACCATGGTATAAAGAAAAATGTTGTTTTCCCAAATAAACAGCTTTGAAAAGCACCTAATGTGGAACAAATTAAGGTTTTTCGTTTCTCTTAAAATGACCTCATTTTAAGAAAAACGAAAAACCATTTTTGTGTGTGCTACTTTGTGCTATTTTTCATGCTTTTTTATATAGTGTGTATCCTGGAACAACATAAGATGCAACATCTTACAACCTGAGAGTTGCCTTGATTGAAAGCTTGTGTGCACAGCAACCATAAGTTCAGAGGACTTCCCCAATCTTCCCGTAGCTTCTCCTGCCTCTCATGGGAAGTGTCTTCTCTTTTAATTTGCAGGTCTGAGCGCTGCAGCTGTCAACACATTATAGAATACAGCTCAGACCTACCACAAACAGGTCTGATGTATCCGCTATCGCACTTCAGCAGTCGTGAGTTCAGGCGGTTAGAAAAGCGTGTCAAACTCAATGTTGTCGGGGGCCAAATCTAAAAACATAAGAGCTGGTTGGAGCCAGGAGATATTCAACTATTTTTAACACAAGTTTGGTTGTTATTTTCTCGCATTTTTTGATTCAAAGTTGGGCCAAATAGACTGATTTCTGCTAACCTTTAAGAACAGACTCATTTACACGGCTGTTCTCCTGGGATAATAGACTTTAAAATCACCATCTACGCTGCAAGTGACCGTGATAAAAATAATTGAAAATCATTGCAGGGGCCACTAAAATTGATCTCGCGGGCTGGAAATGGCTCACAGCCCTGAGTTTGACATGCCTGGTATATGGTGTTTTGGACATAACTGCCCCATAAACGAGGGACCACTGAACAGTCCATTACTATCAGTGCTGCTCTGAGATGATTTGTCTCTCTTCAATGCTCTCGGTGGTTCTTCAGCCCGACATGAAGCCTATTGTACTTTAATCGCCGCTAGCTCTCACACATAAAACTTGTCTTCACCAGTGCCTCCAGCTCCTGTCGTTCACTACAGAGAATTTGACACACCGGTCCCCACCTTAACTTTGCAACGATCTCAGAACACGCTCGACGCCATAAGGTGCACAATGAAAATGTATATCTCGGTTTTCATTTTCATTACTGCATCAATAATCATTTATCCTTTTTTTTGTGTGTGTGCAGCTTTTATGAAATTTTTGTGCTTCCGGTAGATGGTCTTATGGTTTTTGATTGTTCCTCTCCAACGTCTGACCAGTACGGGACACAGTACATTACAGCTCAAATAGATGTGAACGATGTCGGAAGAGAGATGACATTTACTGTTGGGGATGGACGATTTTACAAAGGCTCTTTAAACGCACCACTGCAGAAAGGCCGGGACTATTACGTAATCCTACGAGCTGTTAGCAGGTGGAGGAATGTGAGTAAATTCAACATTTATAAGAGATATGCATGTCCAGATAGATGATATGAAAAAGTCATTATTTTGTGTTCTCCCTCTTTTTAGGAATCCAAATGTTCTTGCGTTCTGTGGGCTAAAGTGAAAGGTATGGGCTTGTTCTAGCTGTTATTTTCCAAAAAAAATTGACGGACGTGTTCAAATTTGATACAGAAATAAGACCAAGTATTCAAGAGTTAAAAATAGAACAATAATTATTTATCTTTAACATTAAATATTAATACAAAACTCTCTGAGCTATTAAGTAAGTAAGTAAGTAAGTTTTTATTTATATACCGCCTTTTCACTGCAGATCTGAGTCTCAAAGCGGTTTACAATTGTTAATTTTTGGGCATTTGTCTCTCACTCCACACAGAGATGGGAGCGGGGTCGCCAGTACAGGAGGCGCATGCTAGAACTTTTGGACATATTTTTAGTGGTAGGGGAAACCGGAGTACCCGGAGGAAACCTACGCAGACACGGGGAGAACATGCAAACTCCACTCAGAAAGGCCCTGGTCCGACCGGGATTCGAACCCAGGACCTTCTTGCTGAGAGGCGAGAGTGCTATCCACTCAGGCACCGTGCCGCCCTCTATATTATATTAATTCTATATTATACTATATTAATTCTCTATAACTAACCCTATGAGCTGAGCCATTTCAACTGTCCCTTCCAGGCCTGAAAATGTCCTCTGTCTCTCTGTCCCTGCTCAGACTGCTAACAAAATGTCCAACCAATAGTTTTATGAAAATGTCCGATGACGTCATATGGTGAGACCAACAGAGGCCCTCGTCTGGGTCTGGTCTTGTCCAGTTTTGTGTCACAGGCCGTGGTCCGATAAGAGACACACTGTTCCTGAAAATGACACTTATATCACAGAAACCTTGTCCTTGAGTCTTCCCTGAATTCACTAAACTCAGGCTAAATATTACACAAAGACATTTTATGCAAACAGCTGATGATAATCTTTAGCATACAACATTTTAATTCTACAACACAACGTGTGCTGCATTTCTGGAATCTACAACACTGTCCAGAAAAGATTTTTTTTTGTAATGAATGAAACAAATGCTTGAATGGAAAATGCCCAAAGGTTTTTCTCAGATCATAATGTCATAGTGATTAGATTCACAAACCCTCATATTATTCTCAATCCACTGCCTGCATGTGCTTTTTGGATATTGTCACCACTGAGACACCAAATATTTATGTTATAGTTTACATGTTGATGAACAGTATGGTGGCAGAGCGGCAAACCCTCTCCCGGTGAGAAAAGTGTCTTACTGAGTGGAATTTGCATGTTCTCCTTTTAGTGCCCTGCTTTCCTCTGCTGCTGAAAACATGCACCATAGATAAAAATCCTCCATCTCTGCTCCCGACTGAGGCAAGCACCATTATCTGGAGATTGGCCCCCTGGCGCTGTACTACGTGACAACTGCTCAGTTCAATTCAAATCAATGTATTCTTGTCAAGCCCTAAATCACTGCAGTAGTTATCTCAAACAGTCAACAAACAGTTTAAACACAAAGAATATAAAACAGCGCGGGGAGCTGACCAAGGCCCATAAGTGTTGATAAATGTCCATAAATGTTGTTGAATGTTCAGTGTCCGCCCCTGAGGCTCCGTGGAATTGAAGCATGGGTCAAATATAGACACATTTCCGTATGGAGACTATAAAAGTACTCTTCAGAGACAATCTACGTGCTGACAGAGAAGAAGAGGAACTTTGTGCCTATAGAAACGTGAAGGAATTACTAGAACTTTTGACATATTTTATTTAGTTACCAAAGAATAATTTGTCCTCTATTGTCCTCCACCACAATGTTAAACAATAGGCTCTTTGAAATGCAAACAATTCAAATGAAAAATATTCCCGCGAAACCACATTTTAACAGTAATACAAATTAAAATAAGACATTACAAGTATGCCAGATCTGTCATATTTTTGCACAAACATGTTCAACGTTATTTAGACCGACTTTATTGATCCACAAGTGTAGTGTAGTATCACAATAATCATCAATAATCAACACATTCACTTTGCATTTTGGTGACAGATTAGATAGAATTAACATATCGCCACAAGATACCTTAAATTTTTCTTGAATACTGTACGTGAATACAATTACAAGTTCTAATTTGTTATTTATATATAGATAGACAATACTGTATACTCTACACTTACATTGAAAAGTAAAGTCCTTGTGTCGCACTCACAATTGTGGGTTAAACACTGTGGTGTAGCTCTCTCTTTGATTGTAGTGATTATACTTTGAGCCTTGTGTGACTGTCTCTATCTTGTTTTGAGCCCTTTGAGTTGACGTGTGTATGAACTGTGCTATACATATAAACTCGCCTTGTCTTGCCATTTTCTTTGTAAATCCATTTATGAGCTGTTCCGTTACAGCGTGATATGGGAATTTGTTTTAGCAGGAGCAAAATGTACGTTCTTTCTATTTTAGCTCGTGTATTTTATAAACAGACGTGCTTAATATTTCAGCAAGTATTTGTATTTGTGTCCTCAGGGTCCTCCTATGTGTTGACAGTCTGCGCTCTATCGGCTGCTGCTGTGGTTGGGTCTGTGGCTTTGGCCTTTTTCATAGGATACAGTTACATGGGGTAATAAGGAAATTATATTTTCATGCCTTAAAGTAAATAAACTGCTTTAATATTGAACTAACTTTGTCCCATTTTTATCTGCAGGTTATTCAAAAAATTCTGATGCACAGCAAATACGCTTAACATGTTGGAGGTTTTGTAAATAAACATTTTATTTATATGGTCTTTTTATTGGTTGAAAAGTTTAACTCTCAATATATTTTCACTATTGACAGTTCAGTTACAAGCGTGTAAAACAGTGGTGTACTACATATGAGGTCACATATATTTGGGTGTAACATACACACACACACACACACACATGCTATAGGTTTAAACAAACTCATTAGGAAGCAACCACTTGTATGATCACAAATACAGAATCCACATGTTGTGTATGTTGCAGTATTTCATCTTGCAATTTAAGCAACTAAATAAAAACAAAGTTTAAGTGTTGTGTTCTGGTCTGGTCAAATCTGAAGTCCTACTTTTGTCCTGGTCACTCACATGCTTCTAACCTGAGCTCCTCACATTAACATGACAAAGAGGCTAAGGAGGATATTCTTTACAGCCTGTCACTGATAACAGTCACTGAGCTAAGTAATCTTTATCTAAGTGAGTAATCTTCATTTATATACCGCCTTTCACAGACCAGAGTCACAGAGCGGTTTACAACTGTTATTTTTGGGCATTTGTACGCTCACTCCACACAGAGATGGGAGCTAAAATAGTTTACAAGTCAATTGGGGCCGAGAGCGAGTTGGAGCCAAACTTCGTCCATGGGCACTTCACTATCGGGCTTCATTAAGTTAGCAATGAAGCATTGGTAAGCATTGGTAACATGGATCTATGGTAAGCATTGGTAAGCATTGTCCATCTATTTATAAATATTTGCGGGGTTGTGACGTCATCTCCAGCCAGCGCTCTCTGGGTGCTCTCTGGGTGCTCTCTGGGCGCTCTCTGGGCGCTCTCTGGGGGCTATCTGGGTGCTCTCTGGGTGCTCTCTGGGCGCTCTCTGGGGGCTATCTGGGGGCTCTCTGGGTGCTCTCTGGGTGCTCTCTGGGTGCTCTCTGGGGACTCTGGGGACTCTCTGGGTGCTCTCTGGGTGCTCTCTGGGTGCTCTCTGGGTGCTCTCTGGGTGCTCTCTGGGGGCTCTCTGGGTGCTCTCTGGGTGCTCTCTGGGTGCTCTCTGGGCGCTCTCTGGGGGCTCTCTGGGGACTCTCTGGGGGCTCTCTGGGGTGTTCTCTGGGCGCTCTCTGGGGGCTCTCTGGGTGCTCTCTGGGTGCTCTCTGGGTGCTCTCTGGGGGCTCTCTGGGTGCTCTCTGGGTGTTCTCTGGGCGCTCTCTGGGGGCTCTCTGGGTGCTCTCTGGGTGCTCTCTGGGGGCTCTCTGGGTGCTCTCTGGGGGCTCTCTGGGTGCTCTCTGGGGGCTCTCTGGGGACTCTCTGGGGGCTCTCTGGGTGTTCTCTGGGCGCTCTCTGGGGGCTCTCTGGGTGCTCTCTGGGTGCTCTCTGGGTGCTCTCTGGGGGCTCTCTGGGTGCTCTCTGGGTGTTCTCTGGGTGCTCTCTGGGGGCTCTCTGGGCGCTCTCTGGGTGCTCTCTGGGTGTTCTCTGGGCGCTCTCTGGGCGCTCTCTGGGGGCTCTCTGGGGGCTCTCTGGGGGCTCTCTGGGGGCTCTCTGGGCGCTCTCTGGGGGCTCTCTGGGGGCTCTCTGGGGGCTCTCTGGGCGCTCTCTGGGGGCTCTCTGGGGGCTCTCTGGGGACTCTCTGGGGGCTCTCTGGGTGTTCTCTGGGGGCTCTCTGGGTGCTCTCTGGGCGCTCTCTGGGCGCTCTCTGGGGGCTCTCTGGGCGCTCTCTGGGCGCTCTCTGGGGGCTCTCTGGGTGCTCTCTGGGCGCTCTCTGGGGGCTCTCTGGGCGCTCTCTGGGGGCTCTCTGGGTGTTCTCTGGGGGCTCTCTGGGTGCTCTCTGGGCGCTCTCTGGGGGCTCTCTGGGCGCTCTCTGGGCGCTCTCTGGGGGCTCTCTGGGGGCTCTCTGGGGGCTCTCTGGGGGCTCTCTGGGGGCTCTCTGGGTGCTCTCTGGGGGCTCTCTGGGTGCTCTCTGGGTGCTCTCTGGGTGCTCTCTGGGGGCTCTCTGGGTGCTCTCTGGGGGCTCTCTGGGCGCTCTCTGGGGGCTCTCTGGGGGCTCTCTGGGGGCTCTCTGGGCGCTCTCTGGGGGCTCTCTGGGGGCTCTCTGGGTGCTCTCTGGGGGCTCTCTGGGGGCTCTCTGGGGGCTCTCTGGGTGCTCTCTGGGGGCTCTCTGGGGGCTCTCTGGGGGCTCTCTGGGGGCTCTCTGGGCGCTCTCTGGGGGCTCTCTGGGCGCTCTCTGGGGGCTCTCTGGGCGCTCTCTGGGGGCTCTCTGGGGGCTCTCTGGGGGCTCTCTGGGGGCTCTCTGGGTGCCCTTATGGGTGCTCTGTGGTTGCTGTCCCTTTAAATAAAAAATGCATCCGGTTCATCTTTGTTGATTTTTTTTCGTCTGGAGGACAGCGGTGTCTGCTGCAGTCAATACACAACAGAAGAGCTCGTCTCACACAGAAAACTGAGCACATTTACGTGGAGTTATAAAGGTAGAGCCTGTGTCAAGCCTTTGTTACTGTAATATTCTTTAACATTGGGATCAGCGCACAGTAGCATCGTTAGCATCGTTAGCATGATTAGCATGGTGCTGTATGTGTGCACACTAAACCTAATGATTAATGTTATTCCTGCGCTTACAACTGTGCGTTTACTGAGCACAGTGCACCATTTTAACTATTGAAGGAGCTAAATAGATCCATGTCAGTCGCCCTAAACCTTTTCTCTCAGGCTAATGCTAACATACATGCTAACATAGATGCTAACACAGCTGATGCACAGACCATTTCATATCATGTGTCCCTCTATCTCAGACATTAAAGTGGAATTTACATTAATCTTTCATAGCTGTTATGCACATTTTCTATATAAAACGAATCCATATCCAGTCTCGGATCAAGGTAAGACATGTTTCAACAGTATAGAGATATCGTTGAATGAATTGAATGAAAATCGAATCACGTTTGTAGTGAGATGTATTTTTCATAATGTAAAATGCAAAACTGAATGCAGCTTATGTCTGTTGAGAGTTATTGTATTGTATAGAGGCTTGTCAATACTATCAAAAAACAGGTTTTGATCATAAATTATCAATGTAAAAATTATCATTAGAACAAATCTATTTAAACATTGTCCAATGCATTTTTGTTGTATATCATAATTCATAACTAAACCAGAACTTTAAATCATCACCATGGTCTTAATCATACCCATAGTATTGTGTATCAATTGAGTATTATTGAACTGACAATCTGGTATTGAGAGTAGAGAGTTGGAAAATTTCTTTTTAAAGGTCTTTAATTAGACCTGACCAAATCTGGTGCTACTCTTAGTGGTATGACAACACTATAAACTTTCTTGTTTGGTCCTCAGCACTTTCATGCTAGCTTTATACTGTTTGACGTTAGCCTAGTAAACAGATAAAGCAGCTCAGTTAGATCAAGATCTCTTTTAGCCGCTGTAGTACGGAAGCTATTCAATAATCAGTTTATTTGCAAGGGAATAAAACACCTGGGGTCTAAAGCTAGAGTACATTATCTGTAGGGCAGGTTGATCTAGGAGAATTGAGAAGATAATACCAATATCTTTTTGTTATAACTTTATATATGAAAAGTTATCAACCCAATAATTGTTTTTTATTTCTTGGTACATGTCGGTAATTGAGATGGGAACATTTTGATTTTCCTTTGTTTTGAATACATGTCACAGCTTTTCGTCTGCTTGTCCCTTCTCTATAGGCCCCCTGTTGTGACTGCAGGCTCTCCGTCCATCATGGCTCAGAACCAGGTGATCCTACAATTCCGGTTTGCCACCTTTGGAGACTCCATGCTACAAAAGATGAACCTGCTTCGCCACCAGAGACGATTTTGTGACGTTACTGTCCGCATCAATCATCTGGAAGTTTCGGGACATAAAGTTGTTTTTGCCGCCGGTTCGTCGTTTTTACGAGATCAATTCATTCTCCAGCAAGACTCCGGGGAAGTCCATATATCCATGATCCAAGAGGCTGAGGTGGGTCGACAGCTCCTGTTGTCTTGCTATACAGGACATTTGGAGTTCCCTGAATTAGAGTTGGTGCATTATTTGACAGTTGCCAGCTTTCTCCAAATGGGGCATATTGTCGAGCAGTGCACCCAGGCTCTGAGTAAATTTATCAAACCTCAATCGTCACGGCAACTAGCAGTGGATTTGAGTAGGGACAAAGCGAAGGACACGTCTTCGCTTGCTTTGAGGGAGCAGATGCGCGAGGAGCAGCTAATTCAGCAAATGGAGGACGAAAGCTCGAATGACGCCGATGAAGACGATGACGACGACGTGATAATTGAACCCAAAAGTCCTCCGATATTTGTCAGCAGACAGCCTAAACACCCAGAGGAGGCAGATATCGCTATAGTCAAAGTAGAGTCCGTGTCCGAAATGGAGGAAAACGAAATCACGCGGCAGTTTCTAGCAAGTCCGGCCGCATCCTTGAGATCTCCCGAACCGCAACATTCTCTGATAAACTCAACAGTGGACAGTAGGGGCAGCGACATTGCCCTTCCTCCCGCTCTGTCTAACTTTCCTTTAAGCCCGCCTCCGTCCTCGCCGTCCAACGAGAAATCTCACCAAAGAAGCTACGACAAGCCGCCGCAATGGTACCACCAATGCCCCAAGTGCGCAAGAGTTTTCCGGCAATTGGAAAACTACGCCAACCACTTGAAAATGCACAAGCTGTTCATGTGCCTGCTGTGCGGAAAGACGTTCACGCAGAAGGGGAACCTGCATCGGCACATGCGGGTGCACGCGGGCATCAAACCGTTTCATTGTAAAATTTGCGGGAAGACGTTTACGCAGAAGTGCTCGCTGCTCGATCACCTGAATCTGCACAGCGGGGACAAACCGCACAGATGCAACTACTGCGACATGGTGTTTGCGCATAAACCCGTGCTGAGAAAACACCTCAAGCAAATACACGGAAAGAACAGCTTTGATAACGCCAACGAGCGCAACATGCACGAAGGCGTGGATTATGAACTCGGACAAATTGTTCAAGATGTAATGTTGAGCTAGATGTCTTTTTTTATTGACGTCATTCAGTTTGAATTTCTGAGGCAGCTGAGGCAGACTGAATCATGGCATCCCCAATTCCATTTAGCAGAAGCACGGGATGACATTTGCTTAGTTTTTGAATTATTCACATTCACGTCGCGCCTCCAGCCTTGCCTTTCTGTGGAGTACTGTACAGTGTGGAGAGCTGGAGAATTCATACTTTATTTATTCTTTTTTTGACATTTGGACATGTGGAGTTCTAAGGTTGTGCTTGAAAGTTTACACACCCAGCCACAGATTTCAATGTTTTGATTAAATATTGGAGATGATACTTGAAAACACAAAACAGTCATTTTCACTTAGTGTTGGTAGTTACATGAATAGTAATAATACTGACACTTTTGTGCAAAGTGCTAAGCGGTATATAGTCGTAAAAAAATCTCATCTACAAAAGACTCAAGTTGTCAAAGGGAAGTGCACGTAGAGCGGCATCAGAACGGATCATAATCAGGATCATATTCTGATTTGATAATAGAAAACACTGTTATTTGACAATAAATGGCATCACAAAAAAAGGGGTTTGCGTTATCATTCATAATCTAAAAAGTAAATCACAATTTCTGGCTGATGTGTAAACTTTAAAGTACAACTGTGTTGAAGCATGAAATAAGACATCAGTTCTCTTAACATTTCCTCAAACCACATATTTGGGGCCCTTTCACACTTGTTGATCTTAGTCACTTGGAGCAAAAAACACTTCGTTTTCCTGGATATGAATCCACCAAACTAGTTACCATCTGTAACACTAGCCACTTTCAGTCAGTTCAGTGAGTCAGTCTGGTTCAAGTGAACTAGACAAAGATCTGTACTGTCAGATCAGGTAACTAAGAATAACAATGTATTGGACTTTTCCAATCCAAAAACACACACGTATTTTACTAAATTCTATCTCTATTGACCATGAGTGACCGACCTACTCCCTACGGACCATAGACTGAATAGTAGCAGTGGCCTGACTGAGTGCTGACGTCACCCATAGAGTTTAAAGAATGTGAAAAAAGCTGTTTTATCAGCATTTGTTTAGTTCAGCTTTGGGCTGTAGCCGGGACATACTGTTTGCGTTACTAAGATGGTTGCCAAGGCGAGCTGGAGGTTACCCTGCAGATGGCTCATGTCTGGATTCACAAAGACTATCAAAACACCAAGATTATAGAGAGCACTGACCCTTACATTTTTAAGCCCAACATGGTGAATGTGACTAGGGCTGGGTCAAAAATGATATCACCTCATGAGAATGAATATGACAATAGCAATATATTTCACAATATTAATAGTGAAGGTAAGAACCGTCAAAACTAATAAAAGCAACCAATAAATCAGTCTCAAAACAGACTGCTTCTATCCTGCATGTATTTTTGGGTTCCGCTTTAGATCACCTTTTTCAGACAGAAAAGTGAAAATGAGAGGAGAGGACCACCCTAACTCAGGCGCAGTATCCAACGGAGAAGACACCAGCTTTTGAAATTGAAACTTACCGTGAACGAGGGATGTTACTAAGTTCCTCTGCCACAGCTAGCATCATGGCTACTGTTTCTTCACACACTCAGATCAAAGATAAACATCATTTGAATACACACAAATTCTATTACGGTATGTCTCAAAATGATATCACCCTGCCCTAAGTGTGACACAAAAAAGCAGAAAGACAGCCCTTCCCTATTTACTTGAGGGTCAGCGTTGTCCGTCTATACGCAGCCTTTGCTAAGCACACACACTTACTACTTTGAAAAACTACTTTATTGTAGCTATCACTATGAACTGTTCTAATGGCATGATGTGGCTGCCTTTACATTTTACTTGAACCCAAAGCATTTAAGGTACAAAAGTAGCTGTATATAACTAGTTTTATGCTAAATCAATTAAAGAAATAATTCACATGTGCTTGAACTGCTTCCTTGTTTGCTTGAACACAAACGGACAATGCTTCAGCTGTAAAACATGTTTGTGTTCACATTTATTTCTACAGACAGAACTTAGTATAATCTAGAATACTTTTAATGTTTTTGTCTTTATAGTTGTTATTATATGGACCAACATTTCTGAAAACCTAAGAATGAAAACTGTGGCGTCTGTCTGTTATTAGGAGCTTTTATAATTATCTTATAATAACGTTGACAATATTGCCTTTGTTTTGTGTGTTTTTGACAAACCGTGTCTGGTTTTCTTTAAGCTAAGTTGCTATTCATAGTTCATGATGTGACAATTTAAATATTGTGTAGCTTGTTGCCTGAACTGTTAAAAGCACTAATACTAAACTGAAAAGATGTCTTCGAACTGTGTGTTGAACCAGGCTGTTTACGTCCTGTGTTAATAAAGGTTTACGTGACTTAAGTTCATCTCTGTATATCGCTGTATGAGTAATTCTTTTATGTTTAACAAAGTACATGCCTTGAAAGCGAATGTACAAGAAGTATTTATAAGACATGTGGACGATTGCTCCTGTAAGTCCTGATCTTAGAGACTTTTTCAGTGCAGAGAAATGAAAAGTATTTTAAAAGCATTGTGAAGAAACTGTTATGAGTGAGATAATTGACATAATGGTTCAAAAAAAATACTATTTAATTTATATTTCTTTTTCACTTACAATTTCAAAGATTGTAAAGGGTTGATTGACCAGCGGGATTTGACACCCTACCATATGGGGTGCCGATTGTAAAAATTCTGTTAAAATTTTTTAGCTGAACATTTTTCTACATTTAGCTCACTTTCCTCACATTTATGACATATCTATATCTAAATATTATATCTATATCTAAATGTTAAATGTTATATCTAAATATTATATCTATACCCCATAATATGGGGTGCCAATTGTAAAAATTCTGTTAAAATTTTTTAGCTGAACATTTTTCTACATTTAGCTCACTTTCCTCACATTTATGACATATCTATATCTAAATATTATATCTATATCTAAATGTTAAATGTTATATCTAAATATTATATCTATATCTAAATGTTAAATCTAAATGTTATATCTATATCTAAATGTTATATCTATATCTAAATATTATATCTATATCTAAATGTTAAATGTTATATCTAAATATTATATCTATATCTAAATGTTATATCTATATCTAAATGTTAAATCTAAATGTTAAATCTAAATGTGTCGCCAAGTGTAAAGCTAAATATATAGAAACCACGCCCACTGCAGTGGCTTCAAATCCAGTGGGCCCGCCTTCCGTGCCGTGTGGTGAGTGGGGGCGGTGCCGCGTGTTTTGAACATAGGAATACACGTGGACCGACGTCACGGCTCAAGGCATGTTGGGTCTCCGGCGCCATCGTCCTTGGCCACGGCACAAAATTAGCATTTTTGTGAAGATTCTTGCTTATTTGCTGGAGCCAGAGTGTATTCACTGTAAACTAAGCCACGTGGAGTCCCGTGAGATTCCTGTGTAATCCTGTAGGGTTCTCACCACACGGCACGGAAGGCGGGCCCACTGGATTTGAAGCCACTGCAGTGGGCGTGGTTTCTATATATTTAGCTTTACACTTGGCGACACATTTAGATTTAACATTTAGATTTAACATTTAGATTTAACATTTAGATATAGATATAACATTTAGATATAACATTTAACATTTAGATATAGATATAATATTTAGATATAGATATAACATTTAGATATAGATATAACATTTAGATATAGATATAACATTTAGATTTAACATTTAGATTTAACATTTTAGATTTAACATTTAGATTTAACATTTAGATTTAACATTTAGATATAGATATAACATTTAGATATAGATATAATATTTAGATATAACATTTAACATTTAGATATAGATATAATATTTAGATATAGATATGTCTTAATGTGCTAAATGTGAGGAAAGTGAGCTAAATGTAGAAAAATGTTCAGCTAAAAAATTTTAACAGAATTTTTACAATCGGCACCCCATACTACCAAGCTGTTATTGGTACCTATGGATGCTTTTTTTTCTTTTTTTTTTACACACGTACAGTACATTGTCAAGATTTTAAAGGGTTAAAACATCAGAGTGATTGAGAAGCCTGCAGAGCTACATGCTTTTCTGCGAATATGAAATGGCAATTGTTATGAAGCTATACTTACTGTATCTGGATGGCGTTCTGAGAAATTCTGGCCTTTTCTCTTTTATATATTACTCTTTTATAAGTGGCCGCAAAATGTCATGGTGCAATTAAAGTGTTTTTTATTTATATAGTGCATTGCTTTAATCATGCTGAATTAATTACAATCATAATTAATTTTCTAATATATATATATATATATTTTATGTTACAGTGGTCTTGCCTTTATCGCAGACGTTACTTTCTGACAGAAATCAGCAAAGTATCAGCCGTGGGGATATTTCAGGGTTGCATCACAAGTTACAGAACAGAAGAGGTGAGGAGCACATGCGCAAGATATATATTAATAATAACCATATTAAAATAAAATAAGAAGTGACAGTGACACACAAAGAGTAGGAGTAAGTAATAAGATCATGAATATTCTCTGGCACCACATTCAGATTAAAATGGAGCGAGTGATTTAAATAATGAGTATGGAGTCTGCTGTCACTCACAGAGCCGTCTGAACCGGAGCAGACGAGAGGAGGACGTGTTGCTGTGTTTTCAGGTTCACTCCGCTACAGGTGGTGTACGTCGTGCTTGTGTAAGTATAATTGAAATGTTCTGTTAATTCTAAGTAGAAAATCACATTTCCTAAAGGGTCAGTAAACCTCAAGCTAACTAAATTAAACCAATTAGAAGCAAAACTCCAAATTGCACCTGTTCTGAACTATGACAAAACTTAATTCATCAAAAGTGCGTCCAAACTGTAGTGACTGATTATCAAACAGTGACGTGCAGGCAGGGGAGGCTGAAATAAAATACAAAAGTGATCAAGCTGAAGGTAAATAGGGCTAACTGTGTTGGAACTTTATTTCAGCACAAAATACTGACGTCTCGTTTTTACATCATGTGTGGGTTCTAGTTTTAATTCAGACGCTCCAAAGAACTGTTTGAAGCATCCATGGTTGTATCTACATAATATCTATATTTCTTTGCTGCAGAAATGTGTGTGATGCAAAAGGCCCATCAGGAGACAGACTCCGGGCTCAGTACAGTGGCCACCAAAGTCGAAGGCTTTTCTCTCACCGACCACGAGCCCTGCTTCTGGGACACTGTTGACCACATCATCAGGTACAAGCTGATAGTTTCACATTCTACTACATGTAATGTAATGAATGTAAAGCGCTAAATTGCTAAATTATTTCTTAAAGTGAAGGTCTGTTACTTTTAAAATCATGAACATGGAAAGACGTTTTTCAATTGCAAGTGCTTTATAGAACCGCCCCCACAAGTTCCTGATTGGACGCAATGAATTCAACCTTTTGGAACATGTGTGGACTCAGTTTTTGTCCAAAACTTGAGCCAGTTCGTGACAAATGGGGGCTCATCCGGGATGTGTTCCTGGAAATGGGAGGTCATGATGGTTGACCTTGGCCAGGTTGTATGGTTTTATCTCTAGTTTTAGTTGTTGCTTTCAGTTCTTTTAGTGACTACTTGTTGTTTGAGAGTCACACATGTTTTTGTGGTATATTTTCAGCTTTTTGTTTAGTGATCATTTTGTTTTCATATACATTTGTCACTCAGTTAGGTCGAGTTTTTGTTAGTATGGTCTTTTGGTTTTTGGTCAGCCTTTTTTGGAGTCAACCCCTGTTAGGTTTAACAGCGAGTGTCAACAGGATACTCGTGGTGTTTCTGTTTTAGGCTGCAGTGAACGTTGGTAGAGCTTCCAGGGATGTGAAGGGGTTTGTTTCTGCTATCACTCGGCTGGTTTCATGTGCATAATATCACATGTGACTGCACAAAGACTAGGGTCCAGCTTAGACAGTGAGGCCTGAGGTAGAGGGGATCTGGACTCTTTTGGTACGGAATTCTTTGACTGGAGCCTTTTGTTAAACTGAGTTCTGTTTGTAAGTAGTTCAGACTTACTTTTGTTTGGTTATAGCTTTTGGTTTGGTAAGTTCTAGGCTTACATTTGTTGCTCTAATCTTTGGGTTTTGTAAGTTGTGCACTTTTACTTGGTTACATTAAGTAGCGCTTGTTTTTGCATTGTCCATTTACATTTGGTCGCCTGTTTTGCTGTGTTGGTTCCTGAGCACTAAAGGGCTGGTTGGTTTGGATGGTATTTTTTAAAGGTTGTATGGTTTGTTAGCTTGGTGAGAGATGTTTGGTTTTTTGTTGAGTCTGTGTGGCTCAACTTGTAACTTTACCTTTTGTAATTCGATTGTTGGAGAAAGGATAGTTGAGTGCAACATATTCTCTGTGGAGGCAGGTGGCGCTAAACATGGTTGACTCCGTTTTGAGATTTTGAGTGGTTTCATTGTTTGTCGCCACCACATCTCCAGATCAACGCTTTGTGCTTAGTGTGCTTTCTTTTAGTTATGAAATACAACTGAAGGAGCAGATATCACCTTTAATGATTGTCTTTGTTTTAGCAAAAGTCGGTAACTTATTCAGTTATTATATCACCTATTCTTCTTTCACAATGAATATTTCACACACATTATTTAGTGGAACAGAACATATGTACATCCTGTATCTTTCTTTCCTTTTTGCGGCATTAAATTCACAGTTGACAGATTTCTCTTCTCTTTTTAATTTTCTATGAATTGATTACATCCTATGGAATATTTAGAAATCTTCCATAGGATGACATGTTCATTCACACAAAAGTATATTCTTATATTTTTAGTTACTAAAATAACTGAATTTCTCCATTGTGAGATCAATAAAATGTATCTTATCTTATAATGATAATAATATTTTTGATAATACTAACTTGTTAGAACTGTACAGTTTAGGTCTACTTTGTTTCATGCTGTGATGACATTATACAATCAGGAAGTAAAATATTACTTCACTGTGATACTGTCAATAAGGAATTTCAACCATTGGCCTCAATGGTAAATTCCTCAGAACTTTAAACTGGATTCTGTGAAATTTTTATTTTTGTCTGATGTGCAACTAATTATGTATTTTTATATTGTTTTACTGAAGGGAGATAAATAATCTTTTGTTCTTACAAACATGATCATCACACTGGACCAGGTTCAGTCCCAATGTCCTGTCATCCTACAACATCAACATCACATCGAGCCGCAACCAAAATAAGATCAGAGACTAGTTTATGAATAATAATATTGTATATTTTCATAAACTATTGTTGCATAAATTAGTGAGTACAACATATATATATATATATAAACCAATCTTAAAATAATTCTATTTGTCTGAGTTACTCAAAACAAATGAATTCATAATGAACTTTAGATTATTTAAACTTATTTGAAACAGTTTGATTCTATAATCTGATATTGGCAAATCAACAACTTTGTAAATTCCTCTGACACGACTGCCGTTGTGATTCAGGGTTATACAAAAATGAATTGAATTGAATAACATTTTAATATTACTGAAATCCAGGGTAAGAATTTTTATATTGATTATTTTTATATTTTAAAAAGGTATCCCAGGAGAGGCCCGTGACCCACTATAATGATTCCCCAACCCATTCAGCTTTGGGGTCCCACCCCACTAGTTGAGAACCACTGCTCTATAGTAGATGAGAAATGAGATGAGATCATAATTATATATATCCATGGCTTGGTTGTAACTGTTTTTTGCTATTGTACACATTACGCTAGCCTAGCCTTATCCATCCGTACACTCCGGTCAATCATCATCTCACTGCATGTAACGTCTGGGTCTGGTCCCTGTGTTAGCGAATACAATCGGTCGTATTTCGACCGGCTACTCAGAGAGCGCGTTTTAGGTCGGTGCCGGTGACGTCAAGAGTTTGCGCCGAACGGGCAGGTTGTAGTTTGGCAATGACGAAGAATGCGATAGTAAAGTAATCCGGTCTGGTTCTATCAAGAAATTGAAGCCGGAGCAAGAGGAATGTTTAGCAAATGTAATCGCTGGTCAAGATTGTGGCGCTACTCCCCACAGGCTCCGTTAGCGGCAAAGGAGATGGCTAAAGCTAGGCTAAATGAAAAATGCTAACGACAGACTCGGGCGCACTACGTACGTCACGGTAAACTCAGATCCAATCGTTTCAATCTGCAAAAGGAGTTAACCCCTCCCAACTGTAAACGGAGCTCAATGGAGCAAATCCAGACCTTAGTATGAAATGAAAATTTGTACTATGGTGTGGTGCGACCAGGCTAACATTACGCTATTTCCTATTCAGTTTACCCAAGGAATTACTCTTTGCTGTTTCTTTGTCTCATGTTGTGCCTTTATTTCTTTTGTGCAGCCTGTTGATGTGTGCACAACTGTCTGAATGAAGGAATGCATATTGTTTAATGTTGTACGATAAATGCTGGCCTCTCAGTCCCTCTAAGCTCTTGTGGACGATTGTGATTGTGCAGAGACGCAACGACCCCAGACAGAGGAAACGATAAGTTACACTTCAACGTCTGTCAGTCCATTATTAGTTATGAGGAGAAAAATATGAATGCAAGACACATGGGCTATTTCTTATGTGCTCAATTACGATGTATTTCCACTTATGTAGGCTATTTATTTGAAACCACAAAGCATTATTTACGTGATAAAACCTATGTATGTATAGTTTCTCGCTCTCATAAATGTTTGGTTCAGTCACTAGTTTTCACAAGCTTGAATATTTTGGCCTCTCGGTGTGTAAAAGTTTATATGATGAAGACGGTATCTGTGGCCTGTCACAAAAAAAGCAAAACTCTTTCTGTTGGACAATTATAATGTATCTATGGAACCAAAATGTTTAAAGCCACTGCAGCTGTATCGAACAAGTTGTGCATGAAATAATCACAATATATGACATAAGGTTATTTAAGAAGCAAGACGGCCCTGGGTTCAAATCCCGGTTGGTCCCGGGTCTTTCTGAGTGGAGTTTGCAGGTTTCCTCGGGGTACTCCGGTTTCCCCTACCACTAAAAACATGCACACTAGGTTAGATCCTCCAGCTCTGGTCCTGACCAAGCCGAGCATCAACATCTGGAGATGGGTTCCCGGGCGGCGGGCGCTGTTACTGCGGCAACCACTGCTCCTGACGTAAGCCTTCGCGACATCAGGATGGGTCAAATAAAGAGGATGAATTGCCCTACGGGGATCAATAAATTGCCCCTTTACCTAAAAATAAACATAAAGGAGCAAAATTAAGGAAAGGCAAGCTAAAACAGGTGGGTTTCGGGAAGTGTTTTGAAGTTTTGGAGTTAATGAATTACATCAATGAACAATCATAGACAAGTTTTACATCAATTTAAGTCTGCCATATTGTAGCAACATTTCTAATTTACATCTGAATTCTGGTTACACAGTTAAAACATTGAAGGATACAAACAATGGTATAAAAACTAAACAAATTCAGTTCGGGTTCAAATGAGTGCAGGACTGAGATACTTTAAAGTGATAGTCTGGAACTCTAAATGAATTACACATTTTAAGAATTGTATTAAATTGACCTCCCGGCCTTAAATGTTGGTATAAAATAAGTCACTTCATGATTTCTAATATTACGGGTAAGTCCCGCCTTCCCTTCTCTTAGCTATAGCTCACGATCCACGATGCTGTCCACGTGAACCAATCAGGTGATGCCAAGGGCTGTCAATCATCGGCGCTGATGCTCAGTTGTTTGTTTTCACGGAGCCTCAGAATCAAGCCTCCATTAGGCTCTGGAACTACATGAAAACTGAACAAAGAATTCTGAACATCCGCGCTGAGGTACTCATTTATATACTGAACCTATATCCATAATCATTTATATACTGAACCTATATCCATAATCATTTATATACTGAACCTATATCCATAATCATTTATATACTGAACCTATATCCATAATCATTTATATACTGAACCTATATCCATAATCATTTATATACTGAACATATATCCATAATCATTTATATACTGAACCTATATCCATAATCATTTATATACTGAACCTATATCCATAATCATTTATATACTGAACCTATATCCATAATCATTTATATACTGAACCTATATCCATAATCATTTATATACTGAACCTATATCCATAATCATTTATATACTGAACCTATATCCATAATCATTTATATACTGAACATATATCCATAATCATTTATATACTGAACCTATATCCATAATCATTTATATACTGAACATATATCCATAATCATTTATATACTGAACCTATATTACAGTGATGATATGTCAAAAGTTATGGACTTTTTGAAGAGGATTTGATGTTTGTTTTTCAGTAAGTGACCTGGTTTCCGTACGGTAATCTGTGTGTGGAAACGTTATTGCGTGTAGAAACATATTTTCTGGATCTATTGTCATAAATGTTCAAAGCAGACACAGCATATGGACAGACTTTGAAAGCTGAAATTTTCCATGTAAAAGAAATGTTATAAAAGCGTTTTATAAAGAAATTCCCTCTTTGTGTGGTTCAGTGACTTCAGGGTCTCTCACATCTCGCTCAGGGCCACATAAAAACATGTACAATAGTTCTGGCATGCGCCTCCTGTACTGGCGACCCCGCTCCCATCTCTGTGAGGAGTAAGAGACAAATGGCCAAAAAATAATAACAATTGTACACCTCTTTGTGACTCTGGCCTGTGAAAGGCGGAATATAAATAAAGATTACATTGGAGTGCGTGCTTTCTCGTTTGCGTGAGTGTCCATTAACAGAGCTTGTAAACCTGTGTCCAATCTGGTTCTAGTGCGATACTCAAAGATGTGAAATTCTCCAGACTCCTGTCCTTGTTCAAATGTAATGGTTCCCATTGCCACTGCCCGCTCAAGCCGTCACATGTGCTTTTCTCGGCAGATGCGAACAACCCAACGTATGAGTAATGGAAGTCCGATTTCCACTCTTTACAATTTTCTTTGATGTAAAGCCGAAAACAGGCTTTTCCATTTTGAGCAAAGAGCTGTAGTTTAGCCTAGCCTGTGATTGGAACAGAACTCGGACTTGCAAACTCTTTTCCTCTGCAGATTTCGTCTTGTATTGTTTTCCAATAATATTCTATTTTGTGCAGCCTGAACTAGGCCTTCGTTCAAGTACTCGGAAATGGTAAAAAAGGCCCTCAGTGCTCTCGGTTTTACTGTATAGTAAGTAAGTAGTAGTAAGTAATCTTTATTTATATACCGCCTTTTCACTGCACATCGGAGTCTCAAAGCGGTTTACAATTGTTATTTTTGGGAGTGGGGGCACCAGTACAGGAGGCACATGCCAGACCTATTGTACATATTTTTAGTGGTAGGGGAAACCGGAGCACCTGGAGGAAACCTACGCAGACACAGGGAGAACATGCAAACTCCACTCAGAAAGGCCCTGGTCCAACCGGGATTCGAACCCAGGACCTTCTTGCTATCCACTCAGCCACCGTGCCGCCCATTATGTATGCTACAAGTTTTGTCCATCTGGTTTTTGTGAAGCACGACAGCCTCCATTCTCTTAATCTGTTGCGTAGAAACATTTCTCCAATTAATCCTGGCTTCTCCGTTGGGTCCAGTTTTCACATTAAGATGGATTGTCGTGCACACTCCAACCAAGTTACTTCTATTACAATTAAGAAAAGCAAACCAAGAGGAGCCTGGCGTGATCCCCATACGTTTACTGTGTCATTTAACTGGTTGTTGTCAATGTTCTGGTTGAACTGGTTCCTGAGCTCCTGCAGCGACAGTGTGTTGTCGTCAAACGCAAATTGTCTTAGTTGTTGCAGCGGATGAGTACTGATTTCAAAAGTGTTCGCTGGGTCATACTTGGAGCCTTGTTGGTCCTCACGTCTGAAGTGTTGTGTGAGATAAATCTGGACAATTCTACCATCCAGGACAGAAATAATGATCCAATCCCTGTTCCTTCCCATGTTTGCGTATTCTATCACTCGAGGGTAAAGGGCGTATTCAGGTAATTCCATGGCTGATGAGCAGATGTTTTCAAAAGGCCGGTTAATATTGCCCACTGTGTAGTAAGTTTGTCCTCTAGGGACTCGAGCCAACAGGTTTTCAAAGTTAGAAAAATAGTGCGAACCATAATCTGCATTTGGGTTGAAATACAGACGTACGTTATTGATATAGTCAAACTCGACGGCGTTGGCGAACCAGTGGAGCAGGGTCAGGCTGTGCAAAGATCAAGATCAGAATACACTCTCTTCAGATCATCTACAGTGTATGGTGTCGAGGTGTTGAAAAGCTGATTTGACGCATGATAATGCAGCAAGCACCAGAGGGCAAGAGAACAGAGCTCCCACTGAGGACTTCATTATCCTGTTGAGAAAGTCATACGTGAAGGTCCAATCTACATAAAATCATATAGAAACCAGAATCAGAATATTTTTTTATTCAGAATGAGAAGTATTTCTATTGCCGTTGTGATTCTTGCTTCATCATTGTGCTAAAGATAGATTTTATACTCGATTCTTTTTCATGATTTTTATTTTATTTTATTTACTAAAGTATTTTTTAAAACTTGTGCTGTGTGCTGCTCTTTCCTACTGTTCTGTATCTTGTGAAGCAACACTGAAATTTCCCCACTGTGGGACGAATAAAGAATCTTAATCTAACCGGAAGTCACAAACTAGGAAAATGCTTTGGCACAAACAAGTTCTAAAAGTTAAAAATAGAATAACCCATGCATTAAAGAAAATAAAAAAATGACAAATCATTCCTTAAAATGTTCCACTGTAAACGAGTGCTTAAAGTACGTACTCCTCTGTCAACAAGGACTCACTGGAATTTGTTCAAGAAAAAATGTATCACAATATATTTTTGGCTTTTCCAATCAATTTTAGATATAAGCAAGTTACTGAAAAAGTTACACGTCATGTTTGTGGAGAGCCCAGTGTAAGAACTGTCGTGTGTAATATGCAAAACTAGTGGTCTATTGAAGTCATTACAATTACAATCCAATTTATTTGTGAGCAGCAATATTTCTCCTAACAAACTGGCAAACCAATTATGGGCTGTTTTCTGCTCTGTGATTGGATAAGCCCACCACAAGAGCTACTTCATGACTCCCACTGATGTCTGCTGTCGTTGTGTCCTTGGGCAAGACACTTAACCCCACTTTGCCTGATGCCCCCGCAGGAAGATCTCAGCTCCTGTGGACTCACCATCTGCAGGAGGATCAGTGAGGGGCTGTTGCTCTGTGGACTGGGTGCAGCTCTGACTGCACGTTAATTAATGCACATTAATTATTTTGTTCCATTAATCGCGTTAAAAAAAATTAACGCGATTGACGCCTGCCCATGCATCCCATAATAACACTCAGAATGCCGCGGACACATGCGTGTGTGAGATGGCAACAGAGCAGGTCTCTGGGAATCCAAGTTTTAAAAGAATGCACGCGTTCCCTGTATGAACTCTGCGAGCTGAGCTGCGGCGCTCTGGACAGCGGTTCCTCCAGCGGCTGAGATCACGGTGAACGGCGGCGCGTAACGTGATCATATCCAAGACCACGCACAGAACTATTCTCTGCTTAGTGTGCATACATGTCTTTGCGTAACCGGTGCATAAAATATCTACAGCGCTGAAGCTGGACTACGGAGCCTCAGTCTCCTCCGTGTCTTCTCCCGAAGCGCACTCGCTAAATTAAAGCTGGGGTACCTAATTTTTCCTTCCACTACCAGTTCATGTTGGTTGTGCCCAAAAGTAATGGTGTGAGCAAATCAAACAGATTTACTGACATTCTGCTTCAGACTATTTTGAAATGTCCCTCATCTGTAACAAACAATGGTTTTGGTCTGAGTCACTAGAAATACAGTATGTTATAATAAACAAATACAGTACATACGTACACTATGTGTCTTTCCATTCAAACAGCCATTCACAGAAAAAATATGCCATCATTTTGTCGATAGTTCGAAATGCGATCAATTACGATTAATTAATTTTTAAGCTAATTAACTCGATTAAAAAATGTAATCGTTTGACAGCCCTAATTTTAAAATGAAAAAAATATTAGGTATGGTCCCTTTAAGAAGTAAAAACCTCTGTCAATAAATATCACACATTATACCATGTGGAGGTTCATTCACAGCAAAACAAATTGATAGTGCACTACATCTGAAAAGTCGCACTCACCGTGATGTGAAGAGGCTAGAGATCTCACAAAACTACTGACATACACAAGCAATTAATGAAATAATGATAATGATGATAATAATCATAATAATACACTAAACTGTACAATGAGAACTGCTGAGCCTGTACATTTCATTCATCTGTAAATAAGTACATTCTTAAATCATGTGCAATACTGCAACTTCAGAATATCCACTGAACAATGTCACTTTACTCATGTGCTTATTATCCTGCACTATATGTACAGTATAGAACTCTGCACTACTGCATGTATATATCTTTTGACTGGTATTGAAGCATTTTTAGCATCTACAGCTTGTTATGTTAGTTAAGAAACATAGCTACTACTTATTTGTATATATTGTGTGCTCCCTGTGTGCTCTTACGTCCTGTCTGTGCACATACATCGAAATGTCCCCACTGTGGGACGAATAAAGGAATTCTTATCTTAATAATTATCAAAGTTCATAGGAAAAGCAGTCTTTCAAGCTTTCAGTCAAGGACAGAAGCATTGACAAGTGGACATTAGGACACATCTTCAAGGCTGTAAATGGGGCGGAACTTCGTAGAATAATTGTTTTTTCCGAAAAAATGTAATCAGAAAAGGTCAAGAGTTTAAGGGAAGTGAGAGTATCAAACCTTAGAAAACACAGAAGTAAAGCTGGTGTTGTTTTCAGTAATAAGAACTGCAGGGATGTGACAGTGTCAGAAGCATTTCAGAAAGTGAATCTCTGCCTCTGTCTTTGTTATTACTGCATTAAGTTGCCAACAAATCTGATTCAAAGCAAAGGACGGTTTCTCACCCATCATCTGTACTTCTTAGCAGATTTTCCCGACGTTTTGTCCTTCGTCCAAAGGACTTTTTCAAGGGATCGAAATCTCAGACCGCGCGTTGGAGATTTATAACCTATGACCTATAACCTAATCCTGATACTAACTCATGAACAAACTAAAGTCTGTTTGATGTGGAAGAGAGCAGGTCTAACGACCTGCTGGGCCTAACTGCTGAGATTGCTCGAGTGTCCCCACTCCTAACTCATTAGCACGTCACTGACCTATCTATAGTTAGGGCGTTGTTTTTAGGACGTCGTCATAGATGCAAAACAAATCTTAACCCTCCTCCTCTGTTAGGAGAAGGTTTGAGTTTCCTCATAAAAATGGCTTTTTTCACCCCTCTCTCAAACCAATTTTTGTCTCGAGCAAGAATTTTAACCTCTGTGTCGTTCACGGTGTGGTTGGAGGCCTTGAGGTGGAGCTGATTGTGGCTCACCAGAGTTTTCTCTACGATGTTGGTAAAGTCGTTTCTGTAGAGTTTTAGTTTCTCCAACATAGTGGTCAGTGCACTCCTCTTCACTACATTTAATTGAATTGGGTGAGAAACCTTCCTTTGCTTTGACTAATCCCTGTACGACTGAGAGCTTACACAAACTTATATAACAAATCTAATTATTTTACTCTAAATATGTATTGTGTTTTGTAAGCCGGAGGCCAAACCTATTTATGTATTCATGTATTTTTAATTGGAAAAAATGACCACATCAGACGCCTCACTTTTACAGGCCTCACTTTGGGCCCTCACCACTGGTCATGACATCGACATTTATGATCATCTATAAACGTCTATGGACATTGGTTATCTGCTCCTTATGGACTGATGGCTTCTTGTGTTTTTTTATCTTTGAATTTTCTGTGTTTGAACTATTTGTAAGTGAAAACTTTCGAATGTCCTCCGAGATAACTATTGTTGTGATTAAGGGCTATACAAAAATAAATTGTATTTAATATAATGTCTTTATTCACAAAATTCAAAGTGATGTATTTTCCTGTCCTTCTGTGTCTCAAAAAGAATATGCTTGAACCAGAAATATGATAATAATACAAATAATAATCATCGTAATATAAGAGCTCTGACCCCAACCGCCGTGTTCCGAATAAAATACATCGTTTCTGCGGCAAGAGAGGACTTTCAGGAGATGGCAGTAAAGGCACAGAAACTACGGAGAATGACCACTCCAGCATTCTTCACTATAATGAAAGTTGGGTTTTTTTCCCCAGAGTAGCTTTAAGCTTTGAACTGGGTTTGAATACAAAACACATATATTTTTTAATCTTAAAAGAGTCATTTTACGCAAAAATAGACGTATTGAGATTTTAACCATGTTACAACACTGTGCCTCATCAACAACAGACCTGGATCTCAAAAAACAAGAAATCCAACAAGAACTTCTGGCACAAACCTCTAACTCTGTAATGCTTTCTCTAATTACATGGTTTTGTTTGCTGCTGGTAATATCAAAATTTGGGAGAAAAAAAGCAAAACAAAACTCCTTCCTCTGGTGGTGGCATAGAGAATTACAAGTGGAAAGCATGTTTACCCTTCTTATTTTCTACGTAATATATTTCACATTTAAAAGACAAATGAAAGTAAAGTCTTATTATCATTGGCCAACATTGATGCCTATTGTCTTTAATGGTACTGTATATACTGTATGTGCTGTAGGAGCTGTGATATGGACTGGTGGACGAAGACCTATTACTCCAATTACAGATTCAGCAGACTGGAACAGAAAATAGGCTGTCAATAACGTCGCCCCTGGATACAACATCAGGTAATGTGTTTATCTCTCGGTTTATTTGCTAAGCCATGATTATTTATAGCACTGTTGTGGAAATTCTGCACATACCAAGAGTAAAATAATGTAAACAACCCAGAGCTGTAATTCCAAACAAAGTGTGAGTTTATTCATTAGTAAATGTGCACAACTACAATGAATAACAGAACCGATACCAATACCACCGGGCAGCCGTCCGAAATCGACTGCCCCGATTGAGGAAATAACTGTACATTAAATAGACCAGAGTAAACAAACACATAGCTACTCTAGATATTACATAAATGAAGTCAACATTGATATGTGTTGCTCAAGGCTTCTCTTTACGCGTCCTAACGCTGATACAACTCTGATATATGTAACAATCTGCTTTTGAACTGAACATATTGTTCTATGACCCAGGTCAAAGACATGATACAGCACATCTCCATCTATCACTGACCTGAGCCAACAGAGCATTATGGCCTGTATCTGAATCTAGAGTCAACAACAATAACATAGAGTTAATAACTTACACTCATAACTATTTGGTGTTAATTCAGGTTGCTTTACTAAAATATTTCTATAACAGCACCTATTTGACTTAATTGCTTCACACGACTTATCATCCTGACTGACAATGTGTATATAATAGGATCTAGTTATGCGTTGATTAACATTGTCTTGACGTGCATTTTGTTTATCATAAATTTGCCGTCTGATGGAGAAGAGAGCCGGAGCAGCAGCCTTTGGGAACCGCTTTGATATCATGGTGTTTGGTGTACGTAAATTTGGACTTGTGCCCACGATTGTAAACCAGGGAGATGCATTGTCTCTTCTTAGGTGGTGTTTACACAGAGACGCTGCAACAGTAAAATGTTGGGTAAAAGAGTCGGGGAAAGAAAAAGATGTGAATTCTCTGCCTGCTATGACCCCCACTTCCCTGCACGTACATTTGGACATTCGCAGTAGCTGCTAACAAACGAAAACAACAACCAACTAATGCTACGTCTGCTTCAAGCGCAAACGGAGGAGGATTCTACTCCTTCGTTTGTCCAAACAAAACCACACAAAGAGGTAGTTTCAGTTTCCATTTTCGCAGCTACTGGTAAATACAGGATGATGTTGGTGCATTCTTTCACGTCTTTGCGGCGGCCTGAGGAGGATGTTGTTGAGGAAGTGAATATACTGCTGGGGGACTGGGGGTTATGTGCGTTGTGTTGTAAAGTTCCACTGCCCACTACTGGCCGGAAGTTAGAACAACGGTATTATCCATTGTCGTCTAACACTGTGCACTTCGAGTGAGGAGCCTGGTCGTTTTCGCTAATTGCTTTGCAGAGTCTCAGTCTTAACAGGGCCTTAGTTTGGTGAGTTTCAAAGTGACCAGATGAGTTATTCACTCATCTGTGTGTTTCAAAAGGATGAAAAGCGAGGGCTGTTGCATAAACTAAATGATTCTATCTTTTGAAAGGGAAATTATGCCATCAAACTGTGCATGAAAAGTGAAGCTGAAATCCACAATAACTTTACTTTCTTTATTTGAAGCATATGTGCATGCTTTTTAATTGCGTATTGAGTGGAGACATACTGTAATGTACATTTTCTATACTGGCCTTTCAAAACATCTGGTCCTTGGAAATCTTCTGTTGAATAACCCGGATTTACATATAGATGATGATAGTGGTATGTAAATAAAATATGCAGTAAAATAGAATGTATAAATGAATGTGGTTATCCTCCTTTAACTCATCTGAGCTGGAGAGTGTTCTGTGCTGTGTTTGTCCTTGGGAGTAACTTACTTTTGCATTATGTAGACATTGCACTGTGTCACTGAGCCAATAGGTTGCATGTGTTTGACCAGTACGCAAATATTTGCATATAATAATTTGCATTTCCATGTGCTCGCTAACAAGTGCACACTCACAACAGCAGCCAGCTCAGAGGACTTGATAAAGTTGTCAATTCCACAACAACAGATAAGAGAAATAAACTATATTCACAACAAACACATACAGTAGGAGTCTTTGGGGATGACTGGGTAAAGTAAGTAAATAACTGGGCTGGTGCTTCACAGTAAGAAGGTCCTGGGTTCAATTCCACCTCGAGACAAGACCTGTCAGTATGAACTCTGCGTATGGACTCTCTTCCCAGGTTATCTTGGGGTGCTCCGGTTTCGCCTGCCGTGATAAACTGTGGGACAAAGGATGCAACGACCAGTTCATGAGGTCAGGGGCAGATATCATCCTCACGCCATGAGACAGACAATGGGACAGAGGGTGAATAGGCTCCTGCAGGGGCCTGTGGTGGCAGACTGGTTCATGTTGACTTACACCAGTAAGAGAGATGATTACAGACAACAGAAGGACACCTGAAAGAGGACGCTGAGGCAGAATCTGTGAGCTTTAACGTCATCAAATGTATATGAAATATTATTCTCATTAGTCCTTTTACTTTCAGATGGCCACATATGGAGCCCACTAAAGATACCAATGTAGTTTCTCCTCATACCTTTGTTGTAAATGTCTCTTCATTAAAAAGATATGAATGTGACGATGTGTAAGTGAGTTCACTCAAGAATAACACGATAGTATGTAATGTTTTCATTCTAAATTACCACTAAATCTATAATTAGTCATATGTACAAATCATATTGGATCTTTTCTGAGTAAATTTTGAAAGTGTGGTTATTCTTAATTTTAATTAACTTACTGAAGTGTGTGTGTGTGTGTGTGTGTGTGTGTGTGTGTGTGTGTGTGTGTGTGTGTGTGTGTGTGTGTGTGTGTGTGTGTGTGTGTGGTGTACGTGTGTACGTGTGTGTGTACGTGTGCATGCCTTAAGCAGTCTTTGAGAAGTCTGTGAGAGAGCGACTCTAAGTCACTGTTAATGGATGTAAGCCACCATCTGTTCAACTGTCAAAAACAGTCATGAGCATATTACCAAGAGCGCTGAATACTTTGGAACATTTGACACATTCACGACAGTAATTCTGCGGCCCACAGATCATCACGGGAAAATAGAACTTGGCTAACGAAGAAAGAGTTTCCACATATCAAATGATCAATCATGCAGTATTACATGGCAGCTGCTGTCTGTGAATGTGAATGCTGCTAATAAGTACTTTGGGGCCAGTAACATGCAGCAACACAGAGAAACCTCAGCAAGTAAATGAGCAAGGTCCACCTCCTGCTCCTGAAGAGAAGGAGGAGGATGGGGAGGATGGGGAGGATGGAGGACAATGAGGAGGGTGGGAGCGGGCGGAGGCGGGAGGTGGCTGGGAGAGAAAGTGAAAGCGGCAATTCATTTACAGCACTGTGTGATGTGTTTATGTCATACTTGTACAAAACACTGTATACTTTTATTGTATGGGCGTTGCTTTATGTCTGACAATTACTATAATTTCCTCTGCAGTCGAACGCAGTGTGTATGATTTATTTTTATTTTTTTCAGCTGTGTTTACATAATCTAATGCTTTTCTCCGCTGTAGAGACAAAACCTTAAGTATTTTTTGAAAGAGCTCACACATCGCCATGGGGACAGGGCATTTTGAGGGAACTGATTACTTATAAGAGAAAGGATTTAAGTTTTGACACATTGCGGAGGCGACAGCGGCTCACGACCATAAGGCCCCATCCCCCACAAGACCTACTCCACTTGCCTCTGCGGATGTCTGTTGCCATTGTGTCCTTGGGCATAGTGACCCCCACTTTGCCTGAAGCCCCACTGAAAGACCAAGGTTGTGTTATCGTTGACGAAGCAGCCATCCTTCTGCGGACTCACCACCTGCAGGAGGATCAGCGAGGGCCTGCGGTGCTGTGAGCCCAGGCCTTTGCTTCCCAGAGATGGATTAATAAAGAGGATGTTAATGAAAGAATGACATTGTGAGTTTGAGAAATTTGACATTTGGTTGTGAGTCAAATAAGTGCCTTATTAGTGTTGAGATTTAGTGTTTCAAGAAATAAGCCAAACCAACAGAAAGAATTGAATGGTGGGAAAGCTTTTCAAAATACATTACTTTCTTTTGGTGTTATACAAATAAAGTAGACGTTGCAGTATTTGACAATGACTCTTCAGACCGCCATTACAACAGAGCTACTCTAGTACAGCTACACAGTCATCTGAGTATTCAGGAGGCTCTCAGATTGGACCAGACAGTTATCAGTTTTATTTTACTAAATGTATTTTCAAAATATTTTTCCCAACACGAGCCTATTTCTTTCTAGTTATTTTGTATCTTATTGTGTTGTTTTCATTCATTTGCAGTTTTTTCATGTAACTATTAACATAGTGATGTTAAGGAAAAGAAGTTAAAACCTGTTTAGGTTTCCTCTCATCGAGGTTTCTTGTTGGAAGCACAGAAAAATAAACTAGAAAGAGAGACATTTTATTTGTTCATTATATTATAATATATTATTTGTAGCTCTTACTTCCACCCCCCTGACCCAGAAATGGATTAAGGGGAAGAAATGGATGGATATGTTATATAAAGATTCATTGTAACTCTCGTATATAATTACAGTACGTGGCCACAGG
Source organism: Knipowitschia caucasica (assembly GCA_964034765.1). Classification (NCBI taxonomy): domain Eukaryota; kingdom Metazoa; phylum Chordata; class Actinopteri; order Gobiiformes; family Gobiidae; genus Knipowitschia; species Knipowitschia caucasica. The sequence goes on from OZ035831.1 coordinate 39,172,714, forward strand.
GCTATAACAGAGTTCAACCAGGTAGTCTTTCTCCGTCTTAGCTGCTTTGTGAGCACAGATACAGGCGCTTGACCTCTAGGGCGCGCCTTTACTGAAGTCTTCATTAGAAGTGGAGCTCTTTTCTTCACTGCCAGTGGCTGAACAGCTGCCCCTCAATGAAATCCTTTCTGCTTAAAGAATGCCTCTTTCTACATAGAAGCAATACAATGTTCATGTTCTGCATTTCTGCTGCATGAGCTGTTCCCATAAAAGGGAGTGTTGTTCACAGAATATGTAAATGTATCAAAATAGAGAATCAGACTTGATTCGTGTGCGTGTGTCTAATAAAAAAATACGTTTTTTTATAATAAAATGTTTTCTGTGGGAGGTTGTGCTGTCGTTTGCACATTGCATCTAATGTGTATTGTTCAGTGACTATTTATTTTGAACCTGTTTCATCTACCTGCTTTACGACCAAATGAATGAACAATATACTTAACTTGAAAAGCAGACTCAAAACCTTAAAAAATCTGCAAGGTTATATGTAAGTAAGTATATTTATTTATCTACCGCCTTTCACAGACTGGAGCCACAAAGCGGTTTACAATAGTTATTCTCGGGCATTAAGAATGCCCGAGAATAACTAATGGTAAGAGGCATTACTGGGGCGACAGTAGCTCAGTTGGCAGAGCATTGGCCTTTGGGCCTGAAGGTTGTGGGTTCAAGCCCACCATAAGACCTACTTCACGACTCCCACTGATGACTGCTGCCATTGTGTCCTTTGTGCAAGACACTTAACCCCACTTTGCCTGAAGCCCCCACTGAAAGATCTCAGCTCCTGTGGACTCACCACCTGCCGGAGGGGCTGGTGCTAAGTGTACTGGGTGCAGCTCTGACTGCCACCCTCCTGACCCAGAAATGGATTAAGGGGAAGAAAATGGATGGATTCTTGGGCATTAGTCTCTCACTCCACACAGAGATGGGAGCGGGCTCGCCAGTACAGGAGGCGCATGCCAGATCTATTGTGCATGTTTTTAGTGGTAGGGGAAACCGGAGCACCCGGAGGAAACCTACGCAGACATGGGGAGAACATGCAAACTCCACTCAGAAAGGCCCTGGACCTTCTTGCTGAGACTCATCCACTCAGCTGCTAAATCTGTTCCATATGGTTTTTGTTGTTTTTTGGTGGTTAGCAAAAAAACTCAAATGTTATTCAGAGTTTAAGTTTTTCAGTTAGAATCGAAAACTCAGAAGTTCAACTTCCCACTCGGAAAAAATGTGAATTAAAACTGCTCAAGTCAATGGTCCCAGAGTCTGTGAGAAAGGATGAGACTAGTGATTTTATGAGCACAAAGGCAAACATAATCAAGATTCTTTTCTGCACATATCTGTTGTTTTTGTAGTTGTTTCTGTAGTTTCTGAGACAGTCACAGGAACATAAAACAAACACAACGTGTAAAAAATAATTTACATTTACAAATGTAACACTTACAAGACAGGTTTGCTCCCTCAGACCCGATATCATCATAGATCCATGCTCAGACCCCTGCAGATTTCTCAGAGCTTTCAACATAGTTTGAAAAAGGAAACCGAGTTTAGATCGGAATTGAGCAAAATCAAGTAATCAAGTTAATAAAATAGATCCATGAGCAAAATACGCCCTTCTTTGTCCTTCCTTCCTTATGCATAATTTTGTTTGCATTAAATTACCTTTTATTTTAAGGAAAGCTCCAGGTTTGGTTGAGTGCAATTGAACACCCATTAAACATGTTTTTAATTACACTTAGGTCACAAAAGTGAATAAAACTGAGACGGGGGGGTGAAGGAGGAAAAAGGAGGATCTTTATGATTTTCTGATGCAGCCTTCGAGTTGATTTTCTCGACGAGCAGTATTAATCAACAATCTTCCGAATAGAAATCATGGATTAATTTGTGGAAATCCGAAAGTTGGAAAGTCCGAGTTTCCAAATACTTGAAAGAAGCATCATTACGCCCAGTACCGCCCCAGACCGCATGGGGGCGCAGCGGGTCTGAAACCGAGGAAATGTTAGTATGGATGCACAACAACAACAGCGACCGAAAACAGATTAAAGACACTTTAAAGCTTCACATCGGGAGTCTTTACGCACAGATTACCTACAGTTTGTGTTTTGAAATTATCGGTTAATCGACAGTCTCACGTCTTTGTTCGTCAGGACGCGATGGAGCGCAGAGCAGTAGCTTTGGCTCAAAGCTAGCATCGATGTGGGAAAACAAACTCCAGTTAACCATTTCAACACGACCTCAGCAGGGGCCCTAAGATAACAACATGGCAGGTGAGTAAGTGACACAGTGACTGAGTAAGTGACTGACAAAGTACCTCAGCTCAAGCTGCATGTCTTTAACCAGCTACATGTCACTGCTCATTCCCTATTATAACATATAACTAGCTTTAATGCTAATCACATGCATTCATTTCAAGGATAATAACGGCTTCATGTGTGTTGTCCTGCTAAAGTAATATGCAATTATCATTTTAGAGTGTTTTTGTGGGTCTCACAAATCCAAGCTGAAAGCATGTAGTGTCCCTGGAGCATCACTGTCTATTCTCTGAATAGAATAGCAATGGTTTAAAGTGGAGGTTTTTTCATAAGTAATACACATAGTCTGAGGGAAAAAGTAACATGTTGTGAACAAGTCAGACCACAACATGGTCATCTTATTCTAAATCTTTTGCCATGAGTCACTATGACACTTGTGAGGAGTGAGTGGCCCGGTCCTCTCCTTTCTGTCTGATGAGAAGATGTGACAGAAGCCATAAAAGATGCATGTAAAAACTACTGATTGAACCAAACCGTTTTGAAGGTGAAGAACGAGAAAGACCGTATTGTGTAGTATTTCCATCTCTTGTGGTTCAAAGTTTAGGTACCCCAGCTTTAATTTCTTGATCTTTGTGTTTGTGCAGATGACGTGGTCCTGCTAGCTGTACCTGTCATCCGCCAGGAGTTTCACTGGGACTGCGGCTTGGCCTGCTCCAAAATGGTCCTTAAGTGAGTATGAAAATGTTTTCCATTCTTTGGATGAACTGCAGGATTCAGAATACTGTTGCTTGAGACTAAGTAGAGTAGGGATGTAAAAAACTATGAATTTTCATGACCGACCACCGAGCCTCATTAACCGGTTGAAACCGGTTAACCGCGTAGTTTAAAATAGTCCACGTTCTTTGAAATAACAGCCATTTCGAGCCGCATGCTTTTCATAAGTGCAGCTGAGCGTTCTACGGGATCAGAGCCGAGACAGCGGCACCAAAACCCGCAACAGCTTCGGCACCTTTGCGCACAGAGAACTGCTGTTTTAATCTTCCCATTCTTCTGTGCTGCGGCTTAAAGCATTTTTAAGCAAAAGACAGCTCGTCCACATGGTCAGGGCAGCGAGTGACGAGCCGCGTCTCGCAGGTCTCCGCTAAAGTTTAAAAGTGATCAGTGTCGAGCTGATGCCAAGGACCAGCAGCACAAACATGGTCCATGTGGTTTGACTGGAGCCGTGTATTTGCAAGAATGCTTTGGGCTCCGTGACACAGAGGAGCGCGACAGACCGGTATGTGTGTGTGTACAATACATGTATGTATGTGTGTGTAAATATAAGCTCCAATGTAGTTCTGACCCGCACCAGTGTGCAACTAGCAGGCGGTAACAGAGGGGAGAGATGATGCGTGTGGATGTTACGTGTCAATGGAGGGGGGGGAAATATGTGTGCGTGCATATGTAGCGCGTACGGCGTGAGGGTCGGCCCGGAGTTTACCGTTACATTGGCGCACACATACGGACCCGCTCGTCACATCGTGCAAATAGGGCTTAAAATAGCGTTATGAAGAGACCTCCCCTCTCCCCCTTTTCTCTTTTTTAACCGACAGCTTTGACCGGTTAACGCTGTGACGGTCAACCACCGGTTAAACGGTCACCGATTTACATCCCTAAAGTAGAGTGAGTGTGTATATTTTGATCACATTCAGCATTGCAATTTTAGCTGTGCATACAACTGAGGGATTTTATATTTGTATCTTTCTTTTTAATGTTCTGTGATTATTTATGATTTTAATGCTTTCTTGTTTTGTTCAGCACTTAGAATTGCCTTGTGTATGAATTGTGCTATATAAATAAACTTGCCTTGCCAATGGCCACGTTTGTCAAATGATAAAAGACCTTTTCTACAGAAACATTTATTTGCTAAGTTTGAAAAATATCTATGGTTTTTGTGATGTTATGCCGTCAAGCCCTCACTACATACACAGGCCTGACCATATTTTCTATTCTGTTTATTTGTTGTATTGCCCTAAATCACAACAGTAGTTATCTCTGTGGACTTTACAGAGTTGTCGATTCGCCAACACAGATCAAACAGTTCAAACACAGGAAACTCAAAGAGGCCTTGGTCCATAAGAGGGAGATGACCAATGTTCAGAAATGTTGTTGAAGGTCCTCCCCCTTCTGCATTGGCAAGAAATACAATAGATGCTGTCCATTGTTAGTCCATGTTTTTGAAGTGTGAGTTCTTTCTTCCAGATATTTGGAGAAGGTAGACGACGACCAGTTTCAAAGAGCATGCTGGGAGCTCAAACTGACAGAGAGCGTTTGGACCATAGACCTGGCCTACCTCATGTCCCATGTGGGGGTCCGACACGGCTTTTACACTCAGACTCTGGGTGTGGACAAGGGCTTCAGAAACCAGGTACCACACATGGTCAGTGGTGATTATGGTGCCGTAAAGGGATTGCTTCATTATTTCACTGATAACGCTTTTATGACATCCCCTTTAAGAGTTGTTCACGTAGATGTAGTAAACTATGCTATGCTACTATGGCCTGGGTTCGAATCCCGGTCGGACCAGGGCCTTTCTGAGTGGAGTTTGCATGTTCTCCCCGTGTCTGCGTAGGTTTCCTCCGGGTACTCCGGTTTCCCCTACCGCAAAAAATATGTCCAATAGTTCTGGCATGTGCCTCCTGTACTGGTGACCCTGCTCCTATCTCTGTGTGGAGAGAGAGACAAATGCCCAAAAATTAACAATTGTAAACCGCTTTGAGACTCAGATCTGCAGTGAAAAGGCGGTATATAAATCATTACTTACTTACTATGCATACCCCGTTGTTTAATCTTTTTATACTATGGTCAAAACATACACAGAGATTGAATATAGATATTGTCCACTACACCCTAACCCAAATGTTGTCAGAAGAAACATGACTACTTATTTAGAGCCAGCAAAAGCTCTTTAGAATCAGTTCCCATGACATACAACCCTAACCCTAACCCTGACACACACACACACACACACACACAGAGGAGAAAAAAAGCAATGTATTCCTATATTTAACTCATAATTTATACAAACCAATAATTATTAAGCATTTTTAGCAACTTAATTCGACATCCTGCTGCGATACAATAGACCTGTAACCGTGACTTTCTAATGAAAACTGGATGTTACCAGCATGAATATTATCAGTATATGCTCAATCTGTTTGTTGCTATGGTAACGCCTCAGATGGAGGGACATGGAGCCTGTAGTTTAACATGAGATTCAAACGGTATTCATCTTCTGCAGTGTTCAGTGGATTCCTTAGTACTAACCATGGTGTCACCAGTATAATGTAGACAGAGACTTTTGACGGTATTACCAGCATTAAGAATTTTCATCTTGTCTTCTTGGTAGATTAAGATATTTGGTTTTTCTCAGACAAATGTAAAATAGCGATGTTGTTACCTTGACGTGTTTTGGAGGGATACTGCTCAGAAGTTGACTCTTTGTGGGAAGAAAAACAGATTTTTTTCCCAATTACAGCTCACAAAGGATCTTAGTTACTTCCATCATACCACAAACGCTTCCAAAAATCTCAGTTTTCTTTCACAATGTGAATACTCAAACCTTTCTGTGTTAATATAGTGCAGAAGTCAAAAGTTGTTGATAGCCCTGTCTCGCAAAGAAGCACATTTTTGTTGTATACATACTATGGGGGTAGGATTAAATAAGTTGTCTTCTTCCTACTCCCTTTCAGGCAAATATTTTGGTTTATTTTGGTTTATTTTATTTTCATGCATGTTAGCAATGCTTTACTTATTTTTATTTTTTGTTGGAAACTATGATGAACAAGAGGTGACTGCTGCCTCATGTGAAATGCCTGAAATGAATAACTAAACAAACAAACAAACAATAAATAAATTGGTTTGATGTGACAAAAAGTAGAAGAATGTTACATTACCTTGAGAGTGAGTCGCAAGTTAGACATGACATATTTCAATTTGTGGTGGTTTGTGTGTTAGGTACCTAAGCTTTAATAACTTGTGGTTATTTTAGGCCCAGAGGGGGGGACATTGTTTTAAGAATTGAAATACTTTTACTCCTTGTGCTTTTGATCCACAGGCTTTTTATAAGAAACATTTCGACACCGAGGAAGACCGAGTGAACGATTTGTTCATGAAGGCAGAGAGCAAAGGCGTCATCGTTAAGAAATGGTAATCCATATTCTCTGCATGTTTGTTCTCTCATTGTGACTGAAATCAAATCTGCAGCAGAAAGAAAACATATATATGAAAAATACTTACAATTGAACATTTGCAAAATAATTCAGTAAAATACAATCCAATATTAAAAGAATCCAGTCTCTCTCGCGGTGTGGTCCCTGCAGCTCGGTGTCGGTGGAGGAGATCCAGTCCCATCTGCAGGAGGGGCACGTGGCCATTGTCCTGGTGAACGCCGTGGTCCTGAACTGTGAGCTGTGTTCCGCTCCCGTCAAATACTGCTGCTTCCTCCCGGTGGGACAGAAGTGCTTTTGTCGGAGGCCGGAGTATCAGGGGCACTTTGTGGTGGTCTGCGGATTCAACCGGACGTCCGATAGCATCTACTACAACAATCCCGCCTACTCGGACCGTGAGTCTAAAATAGTGAACTCTATTAAATAAGTACCTGGAAAATATTTACCTGTTTTCTTTGTATTACGATCAATGGGAAAGCAGTAATAAGCACTAACGGCAAATCAAAAAATGGTGAATGTTTGGTGGTGGGTAGAGGGGCCGACGGCGCATACTGGTGGCCTTGCTTCTGTCAGTTTGCCCCAGGGCAGCTTTGGCCGCAGTAGTAGCTTATCACCACCATGTATGGAGGGAAAAACGTGCATAACATTAATCTTGTGACAAAAACCATGTGAAGTGTCTTTGAGTGTCCCGAAAAGCACAATATAAAACAGACTTATTATTATCCGTCTTACATAAAATAAATAACTAGTTAAGAACCTAACAAAACCTCTCTGTTCAGGAGTTTGCTGCACCAGTGTCGGTAACTTTGAGGAGGCTCGGCGCAGCTACGGCACAGATGAAGACATTCTAATGGTTTATAAAGACCACTGACGATTCCAGGTTTTGTAGTTTTAATTCAGCCATCAAAAGACGGTACAATATCTGGTCTCTGCTGCCGCTACCGCCAACGCCGCCGCTCCAGCCACTCCAGGCCATCGGTGCACCCGTCCCCATGGCCGCTTAGTTTCTTAAAATATTCAACATCTTGCAGGGTTTGAATTAATTAATTTATTTTCTATTATTTAGAAAAAGAAGCTATGAATTTTATTACAAATATATAGTGGCCTGAATGAAGGATCTGAAACGTTTGGACACAGTATGTGATCTGGTCTTTCCCTAAATCTCACAGATGGAAAAAAACAGTCTCTGCCGTACCTAACATAAATATCAGGGTGGTTTTTTCATATTTTCAACGTTTGCACTAACAATGACAAAAGGTCTGGCGCGTCAATCAGGAGGAATTTTTTCAGTTCAGTCATGATTCCGCAGAAGTCTGGCTTTAATGGCTGTCTTCAATGGGGCTCAGTCAGTACTTTGACTTGACCAATCCAAAACGTGTATTTTCTTCTAAAACCAAATGTATTTACTTAATTTTTACTTATTATGTACTTGTTCTACTGATGTGGTCTTAATCACAGTACCTGGTCGTTTTAGGCAGAATTGTGAGAAATTCCAACTGCTCCTGGTCCTTCTTCAGGCCCCTGTATGTGTGAATCTGTGGGTGTTTCCAATGGTTTTGAATGAATATAGTGTGTACATAATTCAGGTCTGATTGTGTTTGATATATTATTTCTCTTGTTTTTTTTATTATTTTGTGATGTGTTTATTTTCATTATGTGATCCAGAAATGGATTAAGGGGAAGAAAATCGACGGATGGGTTTTTTAATTTCAATTTCTACAATGATGATGCTACCCGAATGGATAAACTGGGAAAATAAATCTCAGGTAATCATTGCTTCTAAAAGGGATCATCCACTCAAATTACTTTGTATGTGTCGGAGTTTGTATGTACCGACTTAAAGGGGACATAACATGCAAATTTCACATTCACCCGGAGTTGTTCTTTTTAGTAGTCTATACATTTTAAGGCGTTTTAGTCCAATTTACAAATATTTTGAGTAATCTATATGTTCCCACACCAGAGCCACCATTCTCCTCTGACCACGTAACACACGACCACTGTTTTAATGTCTTAATTCTGCCATTTTTGTGTATCCTAACTTAAGCGTGGGGAAATTCCAGTGTTGCATCACAGGGCACAGGACAGTAGGGATGAGGAGCACACAAGATAAGTGAATATTTAGTGTTGCACAACTTATACTTATATTTACTAGAATAAAATCTCTGTCTTCAGCCTAATACTTTAGCTCTCGCTAACTTGATCTACAGTTCGAGCCGAGCCTTAGGTAGGGTCATGTTTACACTAACGTTGCAGGACTAGACTGGGACAAATGAGTTAAATTCTTTTTTAGCAGGACTTAGACTTACACTTTATTAATGATGTTGGAAAACATCCACGAAGTTCAAGTTCGTGGTGTTGCTGCAGTGGTGGATGTAGAGCTGCAAAGACAAATAATCCTGTTCTTTTCCCCTTAGGGATTACGAAAAACAATTATAACATTAATCTTGTTCGGGCCTAAACGGCTTATGATAATTATGGTTCCTGGACGGAAAAGGTCAATTCAAAAACACATGAGGAGCTGTACATATAAAGTGACATTAATAGTTAAGTTCAAGGTAAGATAAACCTCCAAATCCGAGGCCATGAAAAAGGTGCCTTGCCCTCTCCAGGTCCTTCCTCAAGTGGAGGAGTTCAAGTATCTCGGGGTCTTGTTCACGAGTGAGGGAAGAATGGAGCGTGAGATTGACAGGCGGATCGGTGCAGCGTGCGCAGTGATGCGGTCGCTGTATCGGACCGTTGTGGTAAAGAGGGAGCTGAGCCGAAAGGCAAAGCTCTCGATTTACCGGTCAATCTGCGTTCCCTCCCTCACCTATGGTCATGAGCTTTGGGTAATGACCGAAAGAACGAGATCGCGGATACAAGCGGTCGAAATGAGCTTCCTCCGCAGAGTGGCTGGGCGCTCCCTTAGAGATAGGGGGAGGAGCTCAGTCACACGGGAGGAGCTCGGAGTAGAGCCGCTGCTTCTCCTCGTCGAGAGGACCCAGTTGAGGTGGCTCAGGCATCCGTTCCAGGGTGGAGACCCAGAGGAAGACCCAGGACACGATGGAGCCTGGGCTTTTATTAAATTATAACTAACTTTTACCACATGTCTTCAAAATCCTGTGTGTATTTTTGAAACTCGTTTCTTCCAGAACTTGAGTGGGACCAAAGTAAGCCGCTCCATCAAAGATACATTTATAAATCAAACTTTTTCTCAGGGAACTGGAGTTTAATTAAATATTGTAAAATCTAATTTTGTGTCAAATATCAAATCCACTTTGTTTATTTAGCACATTTTTATAAAGTTTCCTAACTGCTGCCCAAAAACAAAAGAAAGTAATTTGTTTATTTTGTATGCTTTCATATATATGTTAATTTATTTTTATGGATTGGAAAAGATTGATAAAAGGATCTGAAGTTTTCGACCAATCAGGAAGCTGCAGGAGTGAGCTTTTCACACTAAATACCTATTTTCTATCTGATCAATTCGACCTTGTTTGTTCTCCTGTTCCAGTAACAATATTTTAGAATAAAAAAATATATAATCCATTCATTCACCACTGCAGCGGGATTATAACATTTAACATTTTATTTTTGATCAACTCCAAATAAATGATCATAAGCCGCCTTTTGTCTGAAGCACCACTAAACCCCCGTCTACTTTTGCAACTTTTTAGATCCATATTTTAAAAGTCGTTGCGTTGATAAAGACAGGTGATGTAAATCCAGCCCGGCCTGATACCATCGGCTGCCGTCACATTCGAGGAGGTTCTTTGACTTATTTGCGGTTGTGTGTCAAAAACAAAAAGTTGATTAGACCTGTTTTCTGGATCTTTCCTTTGTCATTACTATAACTATTCACCGTTTATTGTCAAGGTTCAAAAACAAACTATATTCCTTCCAACAAAACCTCCATAAAGTTAGATTTAGAACTTTGAGCTGGTTGATAAATACAGTAAGTCCAAATCTGCGGATCAGAAGTTGCCATTTCGCCCCAAAACCGTAAATCTGTTACATCTGAAATCTGATCCAAATAGTTTTTCTCAAGACAATATTATTATTCAAGCCCTTCAGGAAGTCTGCACTCACATTCTTGCTTTTTGATCCCTGTGTTTTATTTATGCCCTTCCCTTTCATGCCTGCCTGTTTTTTTATTTCCTTTAAGAAGCAAATGTTGGTTGCAGACAAATATAAGAAAAGAAGACACGGTTTATTTTTTACTATAGCAGCATTTATTGTTGTATGTTGTAAATAAAGCCTTGGATGTGGATGATGTAACACACTTGAGGGATGACTTTTTGTTTATTCTTTTACTATTTTGGGTTTGAAGTCTGGCGCCGCAGCTCTGGTCAGCAGCTCTGCGTATTCAGCGTATCTCCCGGTCATCTAAAAAACATGTGAACGGAACATTTCAATACATGCAACACATGACAGCGAGTTATAAATTCTGCTCTATAATGAAGGGTTTGTAAAATCACATGAATCTATGAAATGCAGGTGTATTTAGGGATGTGTTTTAAAGCATGATTTTTGACAGCACTGTTCTGACCCCAGCCCCTCCGACAAAAGAGCGACACATCCTTGTTTTGGACCCGTCAAAGATGTTTGGGTTAAAGACCTTATGCCGGGTTTAAAAAAAAAGAAATTTTGGATATCAAAATTGCATGACAATGTCGATCTGAAATAGATTCCGGCAAAAAAATCCTATATTTTATAAAAATAACGTGTTTTTCATGAATTTAAGTTGTCTATGCTCTAACCTGTGTGTGACGTCACAGCGGGTAACGCCCATGCATTGAAAACTATGGATCTATGCCACAGGACTGCCTTTTCTCTCTTCTATCCACTGATGCCCAACACAATACTGCCCTCTACAGGTGACAATTGCTCACTACACATAAATTGCCGTTTTGAGAGTGAAAATGTGTCTGAGGTGGAATTTGAATCTCAGTCTCTGGATTGGTAGTGCATCGACACAATCACTGGACTATCTCAGTGACAACGAAATATTACAATCTAGTACTAATCTCACACTCGCTGTACACGGCCTTGTCATCTTGAATATCCGCGAAAAAAGAACGAATACCAAATTGTAAACAACTTACAGCGTTGAAACGTACCCACTCTGACGTCACCAAGGGCTGTGAAGTTTTTACGTCTCTAAGGGCGTTGCTATGGGGTTATTTCAATTTGGGGGGATCAGACAAAAAAAACAACTGATTTTGAAACCTTTAGTAGTTCTCTTCTAATATAATATGGTATTCTTTTCCTCGCTGTAAAGTAATAAATGCATTTCCAACAACATAATAATAATAATAATGCATCGGTTTTATACAGGCTCAAAGGCCAACGCTCTACCAACTGAGCTACTGCCGCCCCCTCCATAACTCCATTTCCAATGCAGTTATCTCTGTTTTGAATAGAAATAAAGGCCGTGAGCTCCAGGCAGAGAGCATTATGGGGATTTACATGTATTCCATGGCCAAACCTCATCAAAGCCTGATCTGGTCACATCTCAAGCTAAGCAGTGCAGGGCCAGGTTAGTACATGGATGGGAGCCTGCAGTTTTCCCGCTCGGTTATCAACTATGGAAGCTTCGGCTTGTGTCAGCTCTCCGTCGTACAGGAGTCATTCAAAACCAAAGAATGTTGCTCAAAGTTGAGAAAGTTCTTTAGATTAAGAACGAAATGTCTGAAAAGCTGCTAACTGAAGAACAGATGAGTGAGCGACCTTCCTTTGTTATGGCCGCTGATGTTCCCAGAGCTAGAATGGCTCCAGGGTAAAACAAAGCACTTTTCCCACTAACCGTCCGTCAGAATATTCCCATCCTTACCTTGAAGCTCCACTTGTCGCTGATCTGTCGGTTGAGGTTGAGGTCCATCTCCACCACCAGGAGCCCGTCTCGAGTCCTGGACAGTCCGGGGGTGCGGCTGCCGTCTGGAGCCGCCACGTAGCTCGAGCCGTAGAAGTGTCCGAAGTCATGGTGAGCTGGACACAAGGGAGGACCTGTCTGCTGCCAGCTCATACCGCTGACTTTCATAACGTCCATAACAATCACTAAACTCACCCTTTTTGCCGTCACCAGATGTGAACTCACTCTTGAAATGTTCCTGAATAAACAATAACATTAAAATGCGATTCGATAAGACCTCCAATATTCGTCAATACTCACTGTTCCCACTCTGTTGATGGCACATGTGAAGCAGTGGTTAGCTATAGCAGCATTCCGGGCTTCTATCGGCCACATGGGCTCACTGCGGAACACGATGAATGAACTCATGTGACTTTAAAGGAGACGTATTTTTTACGCTTTTAACAAAGTTACAAAAACAAACCACGATAATATCAGAGACTTCTGGCACAGACATTAATCCATGGCATGGTTTGAAAAGTGTATCGTGTGTGGTGAGGGGTTTTACAGTCCCCTCGCTGATTTCTCCTCATGCAAATTTTTCTCGATACCGATAGTGGTACCTCAAGAATGCTATCATCGAGGTGCCACTGTACTCTGTGGCTCTCAAACACATAGCTTTCTAAATGTCTGGATTTATGGGACTCTAGGTCGAAGCTGCTGAAAATGTGTCAATCGTAATAATTGTAAAAACTATTTTCACGTGTTTGACCAGACTCCAGGAGCACACCAGACGCCAATAGATCCATGGTCTCCAGTCTAAACCCGAGTGGGGTGGAGTGTGGTGTGCTTCCTGGATCATTTCCGGACCCAGTTTTCCCTGGACCAGACAGATGCGTGCAGACCTGAGCGCGCCCACGGTGGCAGACGGGTTGAAGATGATCTCTGCTCCGTTCAGACTGAACATGAACCAGTTGAGAGGATGATGTCGCCCGTAACAAATGTTCACCGCTATCCTCCCGAACTGAGTCTGGAAAACCGTGTGGCCCATGTTCCCCTCCATGTAGTAAGTCGACTGGGAAGAGACGAGAGAAGACACATGGAAATCTAAATCAATCGTGTTTTTGACCTAAGTGTAATCATAGCTCCAGTTATTATTTTAATATTTAGTTATCTATCTATGTTTGTTGAGTGAATAATCTGAGTGCTTTGATTTTTCCTTTTATTCTTCTGTAATGTGCGCAACTATGACATCATCCCCCACTGAGGGACGAATAAAGTTTCATCTTCTCTTGAGTTACTTTTGTTCCACCACACTAATCACATCACAGTGATAGTGTTCAATTGGCAACGGTTTTAGTTGCTGCTTCAGGAGCAGAAATGGTGATAAAACAAAACAAATATACCTGTCTGCATGTCCTGGAGTAATCTTAATTGTAACTAGTGTATTCCAAAGTTTCAGCTCCCAGCCAAAAGCATCAAATAGTGACTCACAGGCTCTTTCTTAGACATCAACATGAGATAACAAGTTTTCTAAAAAGATAAAGACAGCATGCTGTGGTCTGATTTGTTCACAGACTGATGCTTTCCGGCACCAATTATCTATGAAACAAGAAAGTTAGCCACTTAATAGCTGAAGCTTTGAAGTTAAATCCCATGGAAAGATGTGTCTCTAGTTTACAGAAGTCGCCTCTGCACAACCTCGACCTTAAACAATGATAAAAACCTCGTTGAAGTCCCCGACGCGAGGGATGTGGTTCTTGCGTGTTTTCCCCATCACGTTCCCAGAGTTGGAGACGACCACGGCCGTGTTCCAGAGCGTGTCGCTGAGCTCCTCTCGCTCCAGGATGGGAGACACCACCACCATGTTGTGTTTACGAGCCAGCTGCATCACAGGGACACATGCGACATCACACACTGTACAGAGTTGGTGGAAATGGATCCCAGGAGACAAGAGCAACCAACCACTCGTTCCTCAAAAGGCCAGATCTTCAGCTGTATTTTCATTAAGTTTCATAAAGTGTGAGGTTGTTTTAAATATTACTGTTATTCCTCCTCTTCTGAACTGTGCGCTGCAACACTGGAATTCACCCATTACTCACAACCCTACAGCGACAGAGTGGAAAAGCACTGACCTCTTGGCAAAAGCGAGTGGTTTGACCGTCTTCTGCGGACTCTGCAAACTCCGTCCACGGTTCTTTCTCTCGCGTACAAAAAGCGAACGGCATGGCTGCAGAGGGAACACTTTAGTTTCATTATTAAAAACTCAAACTGAAAGAACGTCACTCACTCCACGTTTCCTGGAAGCAGAGGATGTTGACTCCGCACATCGCAGCCACCTCCGCCATTTCTCCGACTCGACGGTGCATGGCGCTGATCTGAGAAGGAGCAAACATTTCATTTCATTTCTTTATTAATTCATTCATGGTCTAATAAAGTCATCACTTTGACAATCCACCTTTTGTTGCCAGAATCTTCTTGCCTGTGACACATGTAGCTCCTAAACACTGATGCAATCCACCTGCTGGGGTTTAGCTGCTACAACCTCTCACACACAACTACTTACAGTATTTTTGCATTTGCTTTAATTTTATTGTGTTTGTTGTGGTGTTTTTTTTTCATAATTAAATTCCTGTGACAAACTGGCAACCCAATTCTCCTCTCTGATTGCTCCTACAAAGGGGGAAAAAGTAAATATTGCCAAGACCATGTTTTGGGGCAGCAAAAACAAATGCACATGTGTTCTTTAAAGGTACTTTTCCACATTCATCATATGTTGTTTGTCTTGTAATAGTAACAAATGAGGCATGGTGCTTTCTTATCTCATTAGAAAACATTGCATGCCCTGTGAGTCCCTATTTGACACTTGGGGCTGAGAGCTGATTGGCTGAGTGTGAATGGTCCTCTTGTTTTCACGATTCTGTCTGAAAACGCTGATCTAAACATGTGACAGAGACCAAAAAATACATGTAAAAACTAGCGATAGCAGTCTTCGTTTCGAGAGCTACGAGAACTATGGATGACATTACATAATCCATTCACGGTGGTTTGAAAGTAAGGTACCCCAGCTTTAAATGAATGCCCTCAGTGTGGTGTTGGTGTTGGTGTGTGTACGGGCACCTGCTCTTGCACCGGGGCGTCTGTGGGCAGGACGCTGTGGTGCTGTACGAGCCCCACACGCAGCACCCTGGGGGGTCTGAGCTGCTCCACAGACGCTCTGAAGCCAAACCCCTTCAGCTCAAAGTCCCTCTGAGCCGCACTCTCCACGGCACACAACGGCAGCTCCAGCTTCCTGAGACACAGCAGAGAATAGACTTTTAAATGGCCTGAATGAACAGACATGTTAGTGCCATATAACTGGGACTTTGAGGAGCACAGGGACTGGCCTCCTGCTGGGACTCTGAGGAGCACAGGGACTGGCCTCCTGCTGGGACTCTGAGGAGCACAGGGACTGACCTCCTGCTGGTGCCCAGAGTCAGGAATACCCATGGCGAGGCAAATCTGGTACCGTCTTCCTGAAAATATGAGACAGGCCAGGTCCAGGTTAGCTGAGGTATCTAACTTAATGTTATAATATGAAGAGTTTTTACCCAACTGTAGTCTTGTCGAAGTAAAATTTTGTAAACAAATCAGACCACAACATGCTGTCTTCATGTCATCAGAAAAGACGCCCTGTGAGTCACTATTTGACGTTTTGGGCTCAGGGTTCTGTCTAATAACGCTGATGTCACAGTTGCATGTCATAGTTAGAACATGCAATAAAATCCATCAATCATGGTTTGAAAGTTACGTACCCCAGCTTTAAACGCAGAATAATGTGGGCCTTTACACAACAAAACAAGACAGTAACTATAAAGTAACTATAGCCATGGTGTTCAAAGTTCTCTGTGCGCAATAATTGACCAAGGACGCGCGCACCATGCACCGCTCCGCCGCTCTATGGGCACAGACCGTTCCAATCCGTTCCAAACCGTTCCAAACAAATGTGGCGTAAACTCACTGCGTTTCTTTGCCGAACAGAATGCGTCTGACTTCGGCCAGCTCTGCCTCCGGGATGTGGCTCTCCAAAGTCTTCTCCAGGGACTCGAACTCGCATGAGGAGGACATGTTTACGCACGGGGCTCGGCGGACTGCGCTGCGCGTCTTTCTTCTGTGTCTGTGATCATTCAAAGGTCATGTTTGTGCTGGAGACGGTCCTGGTCCTGGTCCAAGGGGCAGGGGGTGAGACTGGATAAACCACACAGAGACATAGAGAGAGAGAGAGAGAGATAGAGATAGAGATAGAGATAGAGATAGAGATAGAGATAGAGATAGAGATAGAGATAGAGATAGAGATAGAGATAGAGATAGAGATAGAGATAGAGATAGAGATAGAGATAGAGATAGAGATAGAGAGAGAGAGAGAGAGAGAGAGAGAGAGAGAGAGAGGGGGGGGGGGTCACCTGCAGCGCGGCTTGGCCTCAGGAACGCCTGGTTTTGGAGCGTGGATCAATCCAGGAAATGGGATTGTTCATCTTCAGAACAGACGAATCACAAAGCGGTCGAGGTCCGTACAGTTAGATGTAGACAGACAGATATGTTTATAGACAGACAGATACACAGAGACACAGATACACAGACAGACAGGCAGACAGACAGACATGTTTATAGATAGGTAGATAGACAGACAGACAGACAGACAGACAGACAGATATAGATATAGATAGATAGACACACAGACAGACAGACAGATAGATATAGATATAGATAGACAGACACAGACAGACAGATATAGATATAGATAGACAGACAGACAGATATAGATAGACAGACAGATAGATACACAGACAGAGAGATGAATAGATACACAGACAGACAGGCAGACAGACAGACAGACATGTTTATAGATAGGTAGATAGACAGACAGACAGACAGACAGACAGATATAGATATAGATAGATAGACAGACAGACAGATAGATATAGATATAGATAGACAGACACAGACAGACAGATATAGATATAGATAGACAGACAGACAGATATAGATAGACAGACAGATAGATACACAGACAGAGAGATGAATAGATACACAGACAGACAGACAGAATCAGATATAGACAGATAGATATAGATATTTACACAGACAGAAAGATATATATAATTAGATACACAGACATAGATAGATATAGATAGATACACACAGACAGATAGATACACACACAGATATAGAGATAGATATAGATAGATACACACAGACAGATAGATACACACACAGATATAGATATAGATAGATACACACAGACAGATAGATACACACACAGATATAGATATAGATAGATACACACAGACAGATAGATACACACACAGATATAGAGATAGATATAGATAGATACACACACACAGACAGACAGATAGATACAGACACAGACAGACAAAGATATAGATAGATATTTCCACAGCAGACAGACATATAGCTAGATAGATAGATGGATTAGATTCATTATTAGACACAAGGTCCAAAATTTGTTTTGCACACTTCATCCATTTGACATAAACTGTAAACACGTACACAAACAGGACAAAACACCCCAAAACAAATATAATGCAATATATATATTTTTTTAATTAACAATTATAACAAGACTTTTCACTTTGCCATTTCATGTTTTACAGCGTGAAATAATATCTCATTATGTTTAACTCCCAGAGCAGTCAAAATGACGGTTTTTAGTTTTGGAAGCACAATGATTCAGGTACTTCTGAAATGGACGTGTTACTCTGACTCTGACTTCTGTTATTGTTCTATTCACTTCACCTTGACAACATCCATTTACATATAATTATGCTTTGAAGGGGCAGGTGATTATGTGTATTTTTCTCTTCTGCCTTCTCTTTTTGAAATCTCTAGAGTGCTTGAATGACTGTTGAAGTATGTTTTAGCCACTATGTACTTCTCAAAAAAAACACTCTGAACTGAACTGAACATTGTGACCACTTAATCAGGGTTAAATGACTCGTACCAACCAGATTTACACCACAACCATTGAAATGAGAGTTTTTCTGTCCATACTAAAGAGTAGAATAGAGTATTAGAGTAAAGCAGGGGTCTCCAACCTTTTTCAGTCAGAGAGCTACTTCTATACAAACGAAGAGGCAGAGAGCTACTCCTTTTGCAGTCGTAATTAAAACGCATCTAATAATTACGACAAAACACGGAAAACACATGTAAAAAAAAAACACCATAATACTGTATAACCCTATATTTATACTTAAAATAGACATGTAATGGCTCAAAATGTATTTATTGTTAATTCTAATTCATTTGGCGAGCTACCTGAGAGGGGCTGGCGAGCTCCAGAGCAACAGGAGTAAAGTAACGGTACCCAGCACATTGTCTCTCTCCACATTATTATGACAGTTTTCATTATAAAACCACAGACGCTCGGAGTTTCATTATTTATTTCTGAATCAACGCAGACTTGTTCAGTGTGAGTTTCTGGCCCTGCTCCCGGGAACCTGCCCGGGGCCACTTCTGCGTCCTCTCCGTCTGTGCTTTGTTGACAGTTTCCTCAACAGCTCTGCAGAAAGATACAGTAATGTTCAAGGTTATCTCCTGGTTTAAAGGCCACATAAAATCCATCCATCCATCCATCTTCTACCCTTTAATCCATTTCTGGGTCAGGGGGGTGACAGTCAGAGATGCCACCCAAGTCTCATAGCACCAGCCCCTCACTGACCCTCTGCAGGTGGTGAGTCCACAGGAGGACAGCTGCTCTCTGAGTGTGAGCATAGCCTTGATCTTTCAGTGGGGGTTTTGGGCAAAGTGGGGTTAAGTGTCTTGCCCAAGGACACACATAAAATCCATCCATGTAAATACAGGTGAAACTTGGTAAAAATGTTTCAAAAGGCCATTTTCTTCTGTATTTTAACTTTATTATTATGACTGCGTTATTACTCATCCATCCGATATATAGTCACTTAACCTGCGGATATTGTTACTACTGTTTATTCTGCTCATATTCTCCGCCGCAGTACAATATACACATCTGTAAATACCTCTGAATCAAGTGCAATAATAGCTCCGGAGTGTAGTTATTGATGTTATTATTGTCTATTTTATATATTAGATAAATAACAGACTCTGGTGTGTGCAATCTGAGTGCTCTTATCTCCTTTTTTCTCTTTCCCCACTGTGAGACCCATAAAAGAATACATTAAATGTGCATAAAGTGAAATATATCAAGCCCGTTTGCCTGTTTTAATGTTGATTATTATGGCTCAGGAAACCTCTCAGGAACTTATCATGTTTTGAAAATGCATGTCAAAAAGAGAAAAAGAAGTCTGAGGCACTCTGTTGTAGTGAAACAATAAAAGTCCTTTATCAAAATGGACTGCCTACGCGTTTCGACCAAAAGCGGTCTTTGTCAGGGCATTATGGTTTTGAAAATGGACGTTAAGCCACAATCATCGTTACAGTATTAGTCCCTCCATAACCTCGCCCTTTCTTCCCTCACTGACCCCCTCCATCCATCCTCCCGGTCCCTCCCGCCGCCTCAGACCCACAGAGTCCAACCTCCTCACTGTTGTGGAAAATGACTACTAATTATATTAATAACATAAGAAATGGTAGAAATACTCAACTTAGACTTAACACAGAGACATTGGCGCCGTTCCACTGAGACAAAACCAGGCTCATAAATTAGATAACTTGCACCCTTCCTCTTCCTCCTTTCACCCTTCCTGAGTCTGGGGAAACTGGAGACTGGGGCTTTGTTCTGGGCAGAGGAGTTTAGCGGGCGGGCTCGGAGGTTTAGGACTAGGATTCATTTTATGCAATTATCATGTATGTTTTTCATGACTTTATTAAACCACACAAAGACACTTGTTTGCCTCGGATCATTCTAAATTGGACCACAACATCACTCCCTCAGGACGACCCACCAAAGCTTGTGGGGACATCACTTCTTGAACCTCACCCTGTTTATTTTTATGTATTTTGTAAAGGGTCTTTGAGTGTCCAAAAAGCTCTATTTAAATGTTATGTATTATTATTATCATAACAAACACAATCTTGGCATTTTTCACTTTCCATGTAATGCGTCTACATAACATACTAGTGTCATATTTTTAGTTTAACAACAGAAAAAAATGAACTTTTGAACAATATTCCAATTCTGTGGGTTTCACCTGTTTAGGGTTTATTTAAAGAGAATTTGCGAGACTCACCTCTGAACTCCGGGTGTTGTGTTTTTGTCAACAGAGGAACATATTTATGATCTCCTTCTGCTGCTCCTGCAACAGCAGAAAATATAACAAATGTTCTTTCATTCATCCATGTTGTGATAACGGGCAGAAAGATACAGATGTGTGAGACAGGGTTGGTAAAAGAGAAAAAAATAGAAAGACAGATGACAATGTAGAACTTTCGCACAAAATCTGACATTGCCGTTTTTCATTCATTTTTGTGAAATCTTGTGACTCTCAAATCCCCTTTCAGTCTGGTGTAGATTATGAATAAAGTCATTTCTGGACTATAAGCCACAAGTTATGATGTGTAGTTATTTGAATGCTGCGGCTTATACAGCGATGCAGCTAATATGTGTGTTTATATTGTGGTAAACTTATTATTTGG
Source organism: Knipowitschia caucasica (assembly GCA_964034765.1). NCBI lineage: Eukaryota > Metazoa > Chordata > Actinopteri > Gobiiformes > Gobiidae > Knipowitschia > Knipowitschia caucasica. Next base: position 39,193,647 of record OZ035831.1, read on the forward strand.
ACAAAGGTGATGAGTCAGGGAATGGGTCAGGGAATGGGTCAGGGAATGAGTCAAACACCTCGTTATTAAATACTGTACAAAATAGATGATCTTTTCAAATGCAGGTGGTCCGGCTCACATTGGTCCGGCTCACATACAGGTGCCGAGCCCTATAGTCCAGAAAGTACAGTGCAGTGAGTTGTGAGAGAGGGCCTCACTGCAGACTCGCAGCAGCATGTAAGAGCGTCGGCCTGTGAGCAGAGCAGAGGCCCGGCTCAGACTGCGCTCTCTGCCCTCCAGCTTCACCAGCGTCCCACTGCTGTCCATCAGCTCCACCTGCTCTGAGGAGGAACACATGCACCAGGATTTATTCATCCAAAACGTATGAACAATAGTTTTTTAATCCAAGTTAAACATTAAACAGGATGCAAAATAAAGATGAAGCATAAGTGCAGAAATGGCTGAGAAACGCCTCCGTGATTCTAATGTTTTCTAGATTTGACGAAAGTAAGTAAGTACTCTTTATCTGTGTAGCGCACGTGATAATGGTCTTATTTAGAGTAAAGTGAGATTCCATTTATCCATGAATCCAAATGTGTATGCAATTTTAGAAACCCTTTTTTACTGGTATTTTCAGAATAAAATTGGTTGATTTTTTTGAGCCTTTCTTTCCTTTGGGATCAACAAAGTTATTCCAAGTTGTTTTGCAATTTGTTTGTTAGAATTATTTGCTTTCACTTTCAAATCACCAAGGTCAGATTTTAAAGGGTGTATGACAGGTTAAAGAAATAAAAAAAAAATGTATTTAAAAAGTATTTTCCATGCTAGTTTTAAGATGAGGACATAGTTTCCATGTTGAAAACTGGACAATAACCCCAAAGTCTAAATGGTAATTTGACAGATACATATTTATTAGAGATGTCCTAATGTGATGGCCTCACTCTTGCACACATTTTTTCTTTTCCTCACAAACTGCCAATGCAAAACGCTTATTCATATTCACAGCAGACATGATTCCGAATTAGAAAATGAAATGAAAAACCTGTGGAGTCCAGGCCACAGCGCAGCTTCAGATTAGTGACAAAGTGAATGAGTTGGCAGTCCGGGTTAAACAGCTCCATTTTGTCCTCTGTCAAATACAAGACAGAAGAACCAAAAGCAGAAAGTGGAAGCAATTGGAAAAACAAAAAAACAAAATCATTATAACCTTTTCTCAATTTCAAATACTACAGAAATCTCACTAATTGCTTTTTTTTTTCATCTCCCCAAAAGTCAACAGAAGTAAAAATCAATAAAATAGAATGACATACCTCCGAACAGAACCGTGACGAACATGGCTGTGGTCAGGTTTGGGGCTGAATAGAAGCAGCGGTCTGTCCTGTGATAAAGGCCACACAAAGACCCACCTCCTGCACTTTTACAAGAGCCCAGGCCTTTGCAAAACCTTGACTCGGAATTCTTACAAAAAGTTCAAATGTCCACAACCTGCTTCAAAAAAACAACCTTTCCCTTTTGGGCTCAGCTTCTCATTCAGACGTTTGTGTTCATTCTGGATCGTTTAACAGGATATTGAGAACTGATACTGATAGAATGTGAAATGGTAGAAAAGATAGATAGTTCAGTTGCAAAAACAGAAAAATGCCTTGAAAAGATATTCAGCCCTCGTTTTTAGCCCTAGAACGATAGTCGGTCTGTCCGTGGGAGCGGATTCCTCTCTCACCCTGAGCTTTCTCACTTTTTCCCACTGGGTTTTTAAATAGAGTTCTTCCTTGCTGGAACAGGACAGTGGTGATGATCCAGGACACTCGACATTCAACAACATTTATGGACTTTTATCATCATTCACGGACATTGGGTGTTTTTTATTATTGCATTTCTTGAAAAGCTCCACTTTTCTGGTGTTTCCCGCGGGGAGAGGCGGCGAGCTGGGGTGGCCATACTCATTGCCCCCCATCTCAGCCGCCACGTGTTGGAGTTCTCCCCGGTGAATGAGAGGGTCGCGTCCCTCCGCCTCCGGGTGGGAGACAAGTCTCTCATTGTTGTGACGGCCTACGGGCCTAACGGCAGTGCAGAGTACCCGGCCTTCTTGGAGTCCTTGGGAGGGGTACTGGACAGTGCACCGCCCGGGGACTCAGTTATTCTCCTGGGGGACTTCAACGCCCATGTGGGAAATGCCAGTGACACTTGGAGAGGGGTGATCGGGAAGAACGGCCCCCCTGATCTGAACCCGAGTGATGTTCAGTTGTTGGACTTCTGTGCTAGTCACAGTTTGTCCATCACGAACACCATGTTCGAGCACAAGGGTGTCCACCAGTGCACGTGGCACCAGGACACCCTAGGCCGGAGGTCGATGATCAACTTTGTTGTTGTATCATCTGACCTTCGACCGCGTGTCTCGGACACTCGGGTGAAGAGAGGGGCGGAGCTGTCAACCGATCATCACCTGGTCATGAGTTGGATCCGCTGGCAGGGCAGGAGGCCGGTCAGACCTGGCAGACCCAAGCGTGTAGTAAGGGTTTGCTGGGAACGTCTCGCTGAGCCCCCTGTCAGACGGACTTTCAACTCACACCTCCGGGAGAGCTTCTCCCAGGTCCCGGCGGAGGAGGGGGATATTGAGTCTGAGTGGACCATGTTCTCTTCCTCTATCGCCAATGCGGCGGCTCGTAGCTGTGGTCGCAAGGTCTCTGGTGCTGGTCCTGGCGGCCACCCCCAAACCCGGTGGTGGACACCGGCAGTAAGGGATGCCGTCAGGCTGAAGAAGGAGTCCTATCGAGCCATGATGGTTCGAGGGACTCCTGAGGCAGCTGTCCAGTACCAGCAGGCCAAGCGTGCCGCGGCCCGGGCTGTTGCAGAGGCAAAAACCCGGGACTGGGAGGAGTTCGGAGAGTCCATGGAGCATGACTATCGGTCGGCCTCAAAGAGGTTCTGGCAAACCGTCCGGCGCCTCAGGAGGGGGAAGCAGTTCTTTGCCAACACCGTGTATGGTGCGGGTGGAGGGCTGCTGACCTCGACTGGAGATATTGTCGGACGGTGGAAGGAATACTTCGAGGTTCTCCTCAATCCCCCCGTCACGTCCTCCGTCCAGGAGGCAGAGGCTGAGGATGTTGGGGCGGATACTTCCATCTCCCTGGCCAAGGTCACCAAGGTGGTTGGCAGCCTCCATGGTGGCAAGGCGCCGGGAGTGGATGAGATCCGTCCTGACTATCTAAAGTCTCTGGATGTTGTAGGACTGTCTTGGCTGACACGTCTCTGCAACATCGCGTTGCGATCGGGGGCGGTGCCAATAGAGTGGCAGACCGGGGTGGTGGTCCCTCTCTACAAGAAGGGGGACCGGAGGGTGTGTTCCAATTATTGTGGGATCACACTCCTCAGCCTCCCCGGTAAGGTCTACTCCAAGGGACTAGAGAGGAGGCTACGTCCGATGGTCGAATATCGGATTCAGGAGGAGCAGTGTGGTTTTCGTCCCGGTCGCGGAACACTGGACCAGCTCTATACTCTCCATCGGATACTCGAGGGTTCATGGGAGTTCGCCCAACCTGTCCACATGTGCTTTGTGGATTTGGAGAAGGCGTTCGACCGTGTTCCTCGGGGTGTCCTTTGGGGGGTCCTCCGGGAGTACGGGGTCCGGGGTCCTCTGCTGAGGGCCGTCCGGTCCCTGTATGACCGGAGTCAGAGCTATGTTCGCATTGCCGGCAGTAAGTCAGACCTGTTCCCGGTGAATGTTGGCCTCCGCCAAGGCTGCCCTTTGTCACCGGTTCTGTTCACTGTATTTATGGACAGAATTTCTAGGCGCAGCCAGGGGTCGGAGGGGGTCCGGTTCGGGGACCACAGGATTTCATCTCTACTTTTTGCGCATGATGTCGTCCTGCTGGCTCCAACGAACCAGGACCTGCAGCATGCACTGGGACGGTTTGCAGCCGTGTGTGAAGTGGCTGGGAGGAGAATCAGCACCTCCAAATCCGAGGCCATGGTGCTCGACCGGAAAAAGGTGCCTTGCCCTCTGCAGGTGGGTGGAGAGGTCCTTCCTCAAGTGGAGGAGTTCAAGTATCTCGGGGTCTTGTTCACGAGTGAGGGAAGGATGGAGCGGTCTCTGTATCGGACCGTTGTGGTAAAGAGGGAGCTGAGCCGAAAGGCAAAGCTCTCGATTTACCGGTCAATCTTCGTTCCCTCCCTCACCTATGGTCATGAGCTTTGGGTAATGACCGAAAGAACGAGATCGCGGATACAAGCGGTCGAAATGAGCTTCCTCCGCAGAGTGGCTGGGCGCTCCCTTAGAGATAGCGTGAGGAGTTCAGTCACACGGGAGGAGCTCGGAGTAGAGCCGCTGCTTCTCCACGTCAAGAGGAACCAGTTGAGGTGGCTCGGGCATCTGTTCAGGATGCCTCCTGGACGCCTTCCTGGGGAGGTGTTCCGGGCACGTCCCACCGGGAGGAGGCCCCGGGGAAGACCCAGGACACGCTGGAGGGACTATGTCTCTCAGCTGGCCTGGGAACGCCTTGGGGTCCCCCCGGACGAGCTGGAGGAGGTGTGTGTGGATAGGGAAGTCTGGGCGTCTCTGCTTAGACTGCTGCCCCCGCGACCCGGCAACAGATAAAGCGGAAGAAAATGGATGGATGGATGGATGGCATTTCTTATGTTTAAACGGTTTGATTCTCTGATCTGTGTTGGCGAATTCGACGGTTTTGTAAAGTCCTCCGAGATAACTGTGGTGATTTAGGCCTATACAAGAATACACTGAATTTATATGAATATTTGAAAGGCATGTAATTTTCTCTTTATCATGTGGTTTTTGAAAAGCCAGATCTTTTTCAGTGCCATACACATAATGTTTCACCCCTGCTTTGAAGCTAAGCAGGGCAGTGCCTGGTTAGTACTGTGATGAGAGACCTCTGGGAACACCAGGGGCTGCAGAGGGCCGACTGTAAAGTGCTGAACTGTTCTTGTGTCCTTATGCAAGACACTTCACCCACATTGCTCAGTATGACTCTGGTGTGTGTGAGAGCAGGGGCTGATGGCACATAATTGTCTCACTTCTGTCAGTGTGCCCCAGGGCAGCAGTGGCTACAGTTTATCAACACCGTGTATGGAGTGAATGAATAATGAAGTGTGAAGCGTCTTTGAGTGTCCCAAAAAACTGTGTAATTGTTAATGTTTGTGTGCATGGTCTACTCTTGGGTTAATTCTATAGGCATTCTTTCACACACAGGTCCACACGTTGTTTAAAAAGGCCACAGGGAGTATTTCAGACAAGGGAACTAACAACGGTTTGGTCTTTGTTGCCATGGAGAATTCACACAAAGGTTTTACTGGTGTAGACTGTGAAAAGCTTTATAGAACATTTATAACAAAAACAGTTTATTTTTACACCAGTCTTTAAAATGACAAATCTATGACGTGCACAGCTGTTGTTCTGGATTTTATGAGAGCGCATTATTTGATCTAAGGTGTATCTTTGCGGCCTGTAGATGGCGCCATAGATCTGCCTTCAAAAGGACTGTATGAGGGTCACATGCTGCATCCTGTTTACACTACAAACATGTGAGAAAGGCCTCTTTATGGCCATTCATGTCCCAAGAATGACATTGGGAACGGGAAATAGACAGTAGTTGACTTTCAAAAACAATAATAACATGCAAATCTGAGCAAACGCACTTTATCCATCAAGGAAAACTAAACAAAATTTTAAAAAATGACAATAAAAGGTGAATGAAAAAAAGGAAAATGTGTCCAGAGAAGCTAAAAAGTCAGAAAAATAAGCACAGACACTTTTCCGTTCCAAAGAAATTCCTGGATCCAGACACTGATCCGAATCATTTAAGAACATATTTTTTTTCCCCATTATTGATATATTTGTGTTTCACTTGATCACTAGTGAGTCAGTGAAAAGAGTGAATCTGGGCTACATCCAAAAACATCTAAAAATACGTCCTCCCTCGTCCTTAGTGTTCATAATGGTTAACCCTGAGTTGTGGTCAGGATATAGGAACCTGCACTGCTGATGATCACTAAAAAATGAGTTCACAGCGCCCTCCTCTGGCTGAATTGTGCCAAAACGCAAATATATTAAGCATAATAATCCAGACTTTTAAAACACAATAAAAACTCCGCCCTAATGTGAAATCAGACATTAGACGCAGCGTTCTTTCCCTTTTTCCGAGGAGGAAGTTGGAGCCTTTGAGTTTCCGAAATAACACTGTATTTTCGGTTTTAGTCGGCTACAAGTTTAGATAATTTTAAATGCTGAAAACCATATCATGTATTGTAAATAATTACGCTGGAGTTTGGGTTTAGGAGCCCGTAAAAACACACTTTGACTGACAAAAGAATGACAATATTTATTATCAGCAGTTGATGCTTGTGACTACTGTGTGTTTGCAGTCACAGTTTGGCATGGACACAAACGCCAGAGTCTGCAGCTGTGCAAAACAAAACGTGGATATCTAGATACAATTTGTAGATAAAACATACAAAATAAATAAACACAATTTTCCGTCCACTGTTTGTGTGATGCCCCAAAAGGCAGTGAACAGTTCAAGACCATGGTGTGATAGTGCAGATGAACACATTTATCCCTGAAAACAAACTTGTGTGACTTATAATAATATAATAAGGTCCATTGTCTGCGTGGTTTCACAAATAAATCCCAAAAAATACTAAAAATGTATAAATTGTAGTTCTTTCGAAGCACTTTGAACTTTCTCCAACAATCATAATAGACATTGAATCTAAATGTCAAAGTTTATCTGAACAATGAGACATTCCTTCAACATCCTTACCCCCAATAGGACCCATGTTTAGTCTACTATCCTTGAGTGATGTAGCTTCCAGGAATAAGATGGATTTTAGCATTTAGAATATTTTGCTAAAAATTCAAGCATAGTCAGTAGAAAGCAGTGAACAGTGCTGGAGTCACCCATAACTTTTAACTTATACCTAACAAAGCCAATTATAACGCTATACCTATCTCCTTAGGTAGGAATCTGGAGCCAAATGATCGTATAACAACCTCATAGCGACCAAAGCACCAATCAGAAAACACAGAGCTGGTCCATTTCTGCTCTTTCTAGGATCCTAGGATAGAAGATACCAGATGGCTCCGTTATTACTGGTCACCTATGGATTTACAAAGACAAAAATATAATATATTAAACTATTTTAAATCAAAAAGAGGCACTTATTTAACAATGAAGCACATTTTTCACCGATGCAAACTTTACTATTAGCTTCAGCTCTGTCCATTACTTACAGAAAGTCTATGGATCCAACACACTTTCTTAAAATCATTGTCAATTGGTATCTCTTCTGTGTCACAATGAGCCAGCCTCCAGCTCGGTCAGACAGTGCATTTCCCCGGTGTGCTTTATATGCTGGCTCCTCGGGATCGGACACACACTTTTCATGGGACACAAAGCTTTCGGACAATGAGAAGACAGGATGACGGACAGAGAGGAGTGCGCCACGGAAACCAGCCCTCCCCCTAGTGGCGCCACAGGGCCACTGCGCTCACAGGAACACTCGCAGCCGTTCCCATTACCGCCATGTGGATACTGGTGCGGAAACTCCTCCAAGCTCATCCCGTTGCTCCTCAGTCGTATCGAGTCGCTGATGCTGTGGTGAATGGACATGCGGTGGTTGCCTCTGCTCTCAATCTGCTCCTTTTTACCCAGAATGTGACGGTGAATGATTTTGTGAAACGTCCGCCGGAACTCTCGGATGCGGTACGCGTAGATGAACGGGTTGATCACAGAGTTGCCGTGCGAGAGGAGGATGGCAAAGTTCAGGAGCCAAAGAGGCGGGCGGGTGCAATCCGGGCAAAATAAGGTGAAGCAGTTGATTATGTGTAAAGGAAGCCAGCAGACCGCGAACAGACCCACGATTATGGCCAGCGATTTGGCAGCCTGGACTTCCTTTTGCAGCGTGGAGCGGGATTTCTCGCCGTGGATGACCTTGAGTTCCATCAGTTTGAGCTGGTGCCGCGCCGCCATGAAAATGCAAAGGTAGATCCCCAGCATCAGCAGGAGCGGGATCAAAACGCAGCCGAAGAAGTTGAAGTAGACCATGTAGCTCATGTTCACCACGGATTCGAAGAGGCAGTTCATGTATTCGGGGGGACAGGGGGGTTCTGGGGGTGATAAGGGTTGGCCTTCTTTAGACATGTGCCAGCCCATCATGGGGGTGAGGCCGATGACGATGGACAGTACCCAGCAGATGGCGATGATGCCCTGAGCTCGCTGGCCCGTCACGAGACTGTTGTACCTGGAAAAGACAAAACAAGACTTAAAATGAATGTCAATGAGAGTGGAGTGGTGATGCAGTGGTTAGCGTTTGTGCCTCAAGAAGATCCTGGGTTCGATTCCACCTCTGGACATTTCTGTGTGGAGTTTACATGTTCTCCCAGCGTCTTCTCAGGTTTCCTCCGGGTGCTCGGGTTTCCCCTACCACTAAAAATAAGTCTGGCATGCGGCTTCTGTACGGCGACCTCACTCCCATCTCTGTGTGGAGTGAGAGACAAATACTCACAACAATTGTAAAGCGCTTTAAGACTCTGATCTGTGAAAGGCTCTATATAAATAAAGATGACTTCATGGGACTTATAATTACTTTTCAAAATGAGAAGAGAGAGTCAAACTTTTTGGAGACGAGCACTGGTTAGTTCCACCAATGCTCACTCCGCAGCTTTCGGTCAAAATTAATTAAAATATTTGAGGCCCTTTGTCATTGGTGTAACTATTCTCCTGCAGAAGATCTTACAGGCCGCGGTTATGCCAAGGGGAGGGACTGTTTAGATATGTTATTGTTGAAAAACACTTAAATAGTACAGTGTCCCATGGTCAGAAATATACATTATTTAAAATAATATTATAATTTTAATTGACACCACCTTTAATAGAGAGGACTGCACACAGATTCTGGTGGGATCAGAGCCATTGTTTGGACTTTAAACTCTGTTAATAATCCATCAGTCACACACTGAGAGAGTTTGAGGAGCACAGGACGTGGACGAAGACAAAGGAGAGATCGCTGCAACAAAAGTCATGTATCTTATCTAACATTTCATGACGAGGTTTTGACAATATTTTCAATGTTAATTTAAATTTTCATACAACTGATGGAAAAAAGAGAAAAAGAAAGAAAAACGGGAATCAGGAGAAAATAAACTAATAATAAAGATGGTCACAGAAATCCCACAGCAACAGAACCAAGAACCTCATTATGAAACATCGACAAAATAATAAAAATCATGATTTAAACACCTTTTTGGTTTGCGGCAACCAGTGGGGGCGGGTCCCGGCTCAAAAGTGGACAAAATGACGTGCGCTGACATGCTGCAATACCACCCCGGGCCTGTGGGGGTGGACCCGGAAACAGAATTAGCCAATGCTAACATATAGCATTAGCAGACCTCTGGAAAACGTCTTTACAGGATGGTCCAAAAGTTGGCTCTTGGCCCAAAGCTCCGTTCCACATGTGTGTCAATGCTGAGGGAGTGTTTTGGACCACTCTAGTTTACTCGCTGTGAATTTTTGAAGTCTCTCGTGCAGCTGACGCATGCGCAGATGCATTTTTTCACATTTTCCAGCCCTCGCGGCCATTTTGATTCACTCCATGAAAGCCTAATTTTTGGCCCATTAGTTAGAACGGTGTAGATAGGCCTGACTACGTCTTATATACAGTCTACGGCGGCAACACTCAACACAGACTGGGAATAATTTGCAGCAACACAGGAACAATATCGGATTACTGTCACACAAATTGTAAATAATACATACAAATAAAAGATAGAATAGAATGAGGGTAGGACAGATTACAGCTTGAGTTTGTTGCTCCTGCTCCGAGGCCCCCCTCCTCCCCCCCTGAGGGCAGAAACACATACTCACTGCTGAGATCAGGGTCAGTCTAACACTGCCTCAATTGGTTTGCAGTGTTTCAGCACCGTCTGCGAATCAACGGGTTGCTGAAATACTCCTGGTAGTGCCTAGACAAGGTTTTGGCATTACTTTGGGAATTTTGTGCTACAGCGCTCATATAAAATCCTTTCCACTCTTCGGAAAATCGTCCATTGAACTAACCTGTGTTTTAACTGTGTTCATATTAGTAACTAGTTTCATTATGTGTCACAGTCGTCCCGTTTTTGAATGTGTGAAAGTTGTTTACCATTTCCTGCTTGGGTTTTCCCCTTACATATCTTAGTTGATGTTTAAGCTGTTTCTGCCACTTGGGACCAAGCTGTATAAATGTATCTACACACTTGATATTCCGTGTTTATGCATCGGTTAATTTACATTTTTTGTATATATAAGTATATGAACATCTCTATTGCCTTTGATTGCACAGTAGAGTGTTTTAAGTCTCGTCTTAAGACCCACTTTTACTCTTTGGCTTTTAACACTGCGTGAGTTGTGTGGTCCTCTGTGTTTTTATTTTATTTTATTTCTATTTATGGTTTTAATCTGTTTTATATATTTTTATTCTTTTTTACTTGGTGAAGATAAGGATAAGTTGTTATTTATTTTATACTTTTTTGTGCAGCACTTTGGAAACGTAACTGTTGTTTAAATGTGCTATATAAATAAAGTGGATTGGATTGGATTGGATTGCTGCATACAGTAAGTGTTGAACTAATAATATAAATAGTAAATAGCCTTTGTATGGTTCTGAAAAGTCTATTTTGGTGCTGGCTGGGCGGCAGTGTGGGAGAGCAGCTGAGATATTTCACTTGTTGAATCACATTCTTGGGAAGTGAAAGAGCAAAGGGTTAAAGTCCATAAACAGCCCCCGACAATCTGATGAGACAATGTAGACTGGAGTGAGCCAGAGACCAGCAGCAAGGACTACCATGTGACGATGAGACAGAGACAAGCAGGAAGGACTACCATGTGATGATGAGACAGAGACAAGCAGGAAGGACTACCATGTGACGATGAGACAGAGACAAGCAGGAAGGACTACCATGTGACGATGAGACAGAGACAAGCAGGAAGGACTACCATGTGACGATGAGACAGAGACAAGCAAGAAGGACTACCATGTGACGATGAGACAGAGACAAGCGGACTACCATGTGACGATGAGCCAGAGACAAGCAGGAAAGACTACCATGTGACGATGAGACAGAGACAAGCAGGAAGGACTACCATGTGACGATGAGACAGAGACAAGCAGGAAGGACTACCATGTGATGAGCCAGAGACCAGCAGCAAGGACTACCATGTGACGATGAGACAGAGACAAGCAGGAAGGACTACCATGTGGTGATGAGCCAGAGACAAGCAGGAAGGACTACCATGTGACGATGAAACAGACAAGCAGGAAGGACTACCATGTGACGATGAGACAGAGACAAGCAGGAAGGACTACCATGTGACGATGAGACAGAGCCAAGCAGGAAGGACTACCATGTGACGATGAGACAGAGACAAGCAGGAAGGACTACCATGTGATGATGTGACAGAGACAAGCAGGAAGGACTACCATGTGACGATGAGACAGAGACAAGCAGGAAGGACTACCATGTGAGGATGAGACAGAGACAAGCAGGAAGGACTACCATGTGACGATGAGACAGAGACAAGCAGGAAGGACTACCATGTGACGATGAGACAGAGACAAGCAGGAAGGACTACCATGTGACGATGAGACAGAGACAAGCAGGAAGGAGTACCATGTGATGATGAGACAGAGACAAGCAGGAAGGACTACCATGTGACGATGAGACAGAGACAAGCAGGAAGGACTACCATGTGACGATGAGACAGAGACAAGCAGGAAGGACTACCATGTGATGATGAGACAGAGACAAGCAGGAAGGACTACCATGTGACTGTGAGACAGAGACAAGCAGGAAGGACTACCATGTGAGGATGAGACAGAGACCAGCAGGAAGGACTACCATGTGAGGATGAGACAGAGACCAGCAGGAAGGACTACCATGTGAGGATGAGACAGAGACAAGCAGGAAGGACTACCATGTGACGATGAGACAGAGACAAGCAGGAAGGACTACCATGTGAGGATGAGACAGAGACAAGCAGGAAGGACTACCATGTGATGATGAGACAGAGACAAGCAGGAAGGAGTACCATGTGAGGATGAGACAGAGACAAGCAGGAAGGACTACCATGTGATGATGAGACAGAGACAAGCAGGAAGGACTACCATGTGACTGTGAGACAGAGACAAGCAGGAAGGACTACCATGTGACGAGACAGAGACAAGCAGGAAGGACTACCATGTGACGATGAGACAGAGACAAGCAGGAAGGACTACCATGTGACGATGAGCTAGAGACAAGCAGGAAGGACTACCATGTGATGATGAGACAGAGACAAGCAGGAAGGAGTACCATGTGAGGATGAGACAGAGACAAGCAGGAAGGACTACCATGTGACGAGACAGAGACAAGCAGGAAGGACTACCATGTGACGATGAGACAGAGACAAGCAGGAAGGAGTACCATGCTGATGATGAGACAGAGACAAGCAGGAGCTTGAATCAAAGTGTACTTTCACTTGACCAATTTATCAGGATAAGGACTATATAATTGTTATTGAGAGCTTTGTATCGCACATCGTATCGTATCGTGCGGTCCCCCTAATGTATGGTTTGTGCTCCACTTCCCCTCCTGTTTTTCAGGGTAGGGGGCGCAGACAAGGCACAACTCTCTCTGCTTCTTTATATCAAGACCGGTCTCTTCATCAAAATGTTCTTATTTTGATCAGAAAAAAACCACCCAAAAAAATAAAACACTGGATATCTTTCTCCATTTCCCCCTCTCCTTCTCTTCTTTAAACAGCACTTGCTGAAGAGAAAGTACATTTTGTCCAGATACAGCCCACACTTCATTATAAGACACCAGTTTTCATGTTGTAAAGTCGCACTTAACCACGACTATTGAACTGGACATAACATGATATATTGACTTGTGATGATCAAAGCACTCTGGTAACACAATATATTTTGACAATAATATTCCAACTGAAACTTGATGTAGTAAAATGTTCTAACCTCAGCCTTATTCACATAAAAACAAGACCTGTGTATTTCCTTGCATTTCTCCGTTTATCTGCCTTCTCTGCTGTTCACATAAACACACCGGGAAGCAGCTGCTGGAGCTTTGTCCAAATCTCTTCTGTTACCCCAGGGGGAGTTATGGAACAATATGGAATTACATATGTTGGCCTTCTCACTATTTAGTTCAGCAGGTACAAGTGTGTTTCACCAACTTTATAGACAATAGTCCATAAAAGGGCCCCCGGGTGAAAATCAATTTGTCAAAACCGGCCAAGACTGTATGTTGCTAACAGACAGACAGACAACTCCTGGTGAAAACATAACCTTGGCAGTGGAAATTATGAGCACAACTGTATAGAGCTCATTGCAAAAAGGATAACTTATGTTGAATGGGAAGAGTTGAATCTCCTCTTCATTGTCTGCCGGCGCTGTCTGAATGTACGAGACAGATATGAGCTATGTAAGCACGGAGGCTGTACATACAAGTGTGTTTGGTCTGTTCCGTATCCGTGTTTGACTTACAGGAGATAAGTCATGTGGAGATAAGTTGTCAGTTAGTACTTTTACCACTTTTGGTCTTGTTGCCCCACGCAGGCTGTGTTATTTTTCCTGTTTGCTTCAACTCAGCTTCAGTTGTCGCATTACTTCCTCTGACAAAATATACTACATTACCAGTGTAAAGTGTTGGACAGTTGGTTACACACATATAGAAGTTTTAAAATAAAAAGTGTGGTGTTTTTATGATGGTTATGATAGTTGCTAAGGCTAGCAGGTTTCTGAAGGAAGGCATCTGATTGATAAATCTGTATGGCTCATATATGGATCTACAAAGCCAATACAAAAATAAAAAAGAAAGAACTACATTCCGATTTTAAAGCCTATAAAGGTGAGTGTGACATAAACAAGCCCTGGCAATCCAAGATGTCTGCCCTTTCAAATCAATGGCCTGTCCTTATTGGCTTCAGCTTGCAATACCTTATCCAGATAATATGGAACATCCATGGACACAAACAGTTAATTAGCTAGAAGAGTTCACTTTTCAATGTAAGTTAATAGGAGCCAGAGTGAGTTGGAGCAAAACTTTGTCCATGAGCATCTCCCTTGTGCTTCGTAGTCTTGTCCATCTATATACAGTCTATGGTCACAAGCAGTAGTGGCCTTATTCCCATTATATATTTATTGTTATGAATTTGTAAAGCATATATAACATATTATAGTAATAGTTTACTGGTGCAGTACTGTGGACCAACTCAAGTCAGTGAGTGTGAGTGCATCAGTTTTGTGGAAGTAATGCGTTAAATGTATATTGTCAGTAAATATAATATTCCCAACATGAGTGACCCGAGTGAACGCTTTCACAAAAACTCATTTTCACATCCATATTTCATCCTGGGGTTATGAAAGCAACATTCTTCCACAAAAGAAAACATCTAATCTTCAAAAAGCATCAAACGGCCCATTTCAGAGTTAGGTCCTGAAGTACATGGGGTTATGGAGAGGATAGGCCGTCTGCAAAAACCATCAGCCTCTTTGTATAACTGCCCCACAGAGACGCTGTCCTCAGGGAAAGGCATTTAGGACATTTTTCACTTGAGCCAATTCTGTCTTCTCCAAATGTCAATGAAATGAACGATGGGATTTGAGACATACTAATAAGGAAAACACAATATTGAGAAACGTTCAAAAGGACAAATACATAGAAGATTGGAGTAGAAAAACGTTATGAAGGTGAAATTTTGTTTTTCATAAAGATATTTTCCTTTCAAGCAAAAATGGCATTGGCCAATTATCTGCCCAAAATTTAGAATAGAAAATTAGAATAAAATAAGTTAAAAATACTAGACAGTGCTCGGAGAAGCATCTTGGGTGTAGGAGAAGTAAGTTATTAAGTAATAAATAAGTAAATAAGTCAGTCAGTCAGTAAGAGAGGATTAAAACAACAAGGTGTTTAAACCATACATCTGCACTTCTGAGTTGTTTAATCTGTTCTTACCATGGTCAAAACACTCATAATGTTTAAGAAAATATATATATAGTTGATTCTAAGATAAATGATAAGTGTTATTCTAAGATAAATGCTTCCAAACTGGATTCTGGGTGTAAATAATGACATTTTTCAAGATAACTAATGTTGTGATTTAGGGCTTTACAAGAATAATTTTAATGGAATTAGGGGATTTCACAATTCAATATTCAATAAATCTTTAATTCGGACACAAAAAGCCCCATATAAATCGTTAAAAACTGGCACAATAAAGTCAGGGTCAGGTAATGCTTCCACTGGTATGAGCCAATTAGAAGCAAAGCCAGTATAATTCTACTGTTTGCTAGTTATCTGAGTCGTAAAAAGTAAAATAGTAAATTTTTATGGCACTAGCAAAAATCAACAGTCCAATTGCAATCTATTGAGCAAGATGCATGTAAACCTGTGCGCTCTGATTAACAAAGTAATATCGAACCACGGACACAACTGAGACAAGGCCTGCAGATGTGTCACCGGTATCTGGGAAGGATGAAGCGATTACCTGGTCGGGGTCATTGGAGCCAGAGAGAGGCGCGTCTACCTGGCCCAGGCCGCACACGCCGCACACGCCGACCCCGCTGCTGCTACAATCCGAGCGAGCACATCGACCCTCCAGTGCTCCAGTCAGCGCCCGGGTGTGCGGAACACACCACCAACAACCGCAACATGCCCGCGGACCGTCCCTGCTCCACAGCCACGGAGAACATTCCACCAGCTTCTCTCTCGGACCACACCACATCCACCGACTGCATCATCACGGCACACATGGATTACGTCATCAGAATGCGACCGGCATCAGACCACATAAACAAAAACAGCGGAGACATGGAAAACGCGGGGTGGATTTTCGCCTGCTCCGCACTCTTCCAAAACATAAGCCCACTTCTGAATTAAAAATAGATCTGCTAAATAGTCAATCACTCTCCAATAAAACTAGTTTGATTCTGGATCATATTCAGGATAAAAAGTTGGACATGTTGTGCCTCACTGAGACCTGGCACAAACCTGGTTCATACATTTCTTTGAATGAAGCCTGCCCCCCAGGGTTTACATATCTGGAGAAGGCTAGGACCACTGGTCGTGGTGGAGGGCTGGCTGTCATACATCACAGGGACTTACCTGTAACCCCCCTCCCACTTCCAGAGCTTACAACATTTGAAGCCCTTCTTTTCAAATGCAGACCACAAAATAAATCAATTTTAACGCTCCTCATCTACCGCCCTCCAAAACTCAACTCCGGCTTTATCACTGAATTGCGAGATCTACTCACTTCCCTCTGTGCTACTTCCCATAATACACTCATTCTGGGAGATTTCAACATCCACATTAAATCTACAAATAATCGTCTTGCTGCAGAATTTCTCGAACTCTTGGACTATTTACATCTATCACAACATGTCTCAGAACCCACCCACACAAAAGGCCATATTCTTGACCTTGTTATAACAGACAACGTCCCCATCTCCAACCTGCAAGTTTATGATTTGGGGGTGTCCGACCACAAATTAATTTCCATGGTACTGCCCTTAGCCGAAACACAAATTAAAACAAAGCGCCAAATCAGTTTCAGAAATTTAAAGGCAATTGACTCCACCCGCATTAACCAGGACATTCATAAAATCTCTCTAGTCACACAATTCACTTCTGTAAATGAAACTGTCACTCATTACAACTCCAGCCTCCGCATTATCCTTGATTCTCATGCACCAGTTAAAACCAGAACAGTCACATTTTCCAGAACAGCCCCATGGTACACACCTGAACTCCACAATATGAAGACAGCTGGCCGAGCCCTCGAGCGGCGCTACACCTCCACTGGCTTACTAGTCCACAAACAGGCATACCGTGAACACCAAAAAACATATACCAGAGCACTCACCACTGCAAGATCCTGCTATTTTTCACAAAAAATCTCAGATAGCACTGGCAATTCAAAACGATTATTTTCTGAAATAAACACTCTGGTCAAACCTCACACACACACACTGTCTGACACCAGTACGGACCATTGCAATAGGTTCATGGACTACTTCACCAACAAGGTAATGTCAATCCGGTCTGCCCTTCCTTCCACTACCCCATTTCCAACTGACATAATCTTTCCTAAGCCGCCCAACACCTTTACCTCCTTCTTGGATATCTCCCAGTCTGAAGTGGAGAGGATCATAAGCAGCATGAAGCCCTCCACCTGTCTGCTGGATCCTCTCCCCACAACACTTTCAAATCAAACTTTTCCGCCATTAGCCCATTAATAACAGAAATCATTAACCAGTCACTAAAATCCGGTCAGGCCCCCCCAGCTCTCAAAAATGCAGTAATCCGCCCTCACCTGAAAAAACCTTCACTTGACCCCAACATCCTAGCCCACTACAGACCAGTCTCAAACCTCCCATTCCTCTCCAAAGTCCTCGAAAAAGCAGTAGCAGCCCAACTCCACAATCACTTACGCTCCCATAACCTATATGAGAAATTTCAATCTGGTTTCCGCTCAGCCCACAGTACAGAGACAGCCTTGGTCCGCGTCATGAATGACCTACTCATGACTGCGGACCGGGGCTCACCCTCTCTCCTCCTCCTCCTCGATCTGTCAGCAGCTTTTGATACCGTGGACCACACCATTCTCCTCCATAGACTACAATCAGTAATTGGACTTTCACAGACAACACTCAAATGGTTTCATTCATATCTCACTGACAGAACAGAATATGTGTCCCTAGGCCAGTACAAATCGTCAACCCATTCAGTTACCTGTGGGGTACCGCAAGGCTCAGTCCTCGGGCCAACCCTTTTTACAATATACATGCTCCCCCTTGGTCAAATCATAAACAGACACAACATTTCTTTCCACTGCTACGCCGATGATACACAGTTATACCTGAAAATGGACTCCACTTCACCCACAGGTTTTACGTCAGCCCTTCAGCTTTGTCTGGAGGAGATAAAGGCATGGATGGACAACAATTCTCTTCAACTTAACAGTGGTAAAACTGATGCAATCCTCTTTGGCACCCCCCACCAAACCCAGTCCTCCCCTCTCAGTAGTGTTTCAATTTTTGGCCATAACATCCCCCTGTCCACATCTGTTAATAACCTTGGAGTCAGGCTCGACTCTAATTTTACATTTGATACCCACATCCGCCACCTCTGTAAAGTCTCCTTCCTTCACCTCAAAAACATTGCCAGACTCCGCTCCTCCCTCTCACAACCGGACGCTGAGAAGCTGATCCATGCCTTTGTCTCCTCCAGGTTGGATTACTGCAATGCCCTCCTCGTCGGGACCTCTGCAAAGGGTCTGCAAAAACTCCAGTACATCCAGAACTGTGCTGCCCGGGTCCTGACGAGGAGGCGCAAATATGACCATATCACACCCGTCTTTAAATCACTCCACTGGCTGCCCATCAAACACAGAATACAGTACAAACTCTGCCTCCTCACATATCAATGCACACACGGAACTGCCCCTGCCTACCTCAGTGAACTCCTAACACCACACACCGCCTCTCGAAGTCTCCGTTCAACCACCTCCTCCCACTGCCTGCACCAACCCAGGACCAAACTCTCCACCATGGGAGATAGGGCCTTTCAGGCAGTAGCCCCCCGGCTCTGGAATGCCCTCCCAGAAACCCTCAGGGCCCCACAAAGTGTGGAGGCTTTTAAGAAAGGCCTAAAGACATTCCTATTCAAACAGGCCTTCTAGATATGTACAGTAATTATGTTTTATTTTATTTTATATTTTCCTGATGTTATATTTGATGTATTGTTTTTATGTTGTGTATCTTGGGGATGTTCCCTGTTTTTGTAGCACTCTGAGGTTTCCCTGAAATGTAAAGTGCATTATAAATAAAATCTATTATTATTATTATTATTGCAGATGAAAAGCCATGATTATAGAAGAAATGTATGTATTTGGAGCCGTACCGACCGCACAGTCCATCTTACATAGTTTTGTGTGGTTGTTATAATAATAATAATAATAATACATTTGAAGTGCCTTTCTAGACACTCATGGTCGCCTTACATACAAGTAAAAAGTACATGGAATTACGCTGTTGACGATTACATTGCTTAGACAGTACAGTGTGTTTAGCAATGCAATTACTTTTACAATTACTGCTCCAAAGTTTGAGTGCTCAGCCAAAGTTACGAGACACCTTTGAAAGCGTCACAAGGACTGGTTTTATATTTCATAGATAACATATCAAATAAATAAAACAACATACAAAATAAACAGAAATGCAGCGTTTGAAAAGGGGATGAATGGAACGCTTTTTTGGCTCCAACCTTCTCAGTCATTCAACACAAACACAAACACAAACACACACACACACACACACATATGGACACAGGCCCAAACCCTCTCCGACCCAACACCTCACTCTGTGCTGAGGGCGTTAATATTGAACATGTTTTTAACTAATCTGCTTCTAATGAAACACTTGTATATCTCCGAGTTCCCGGACCTCACTGTGAGAAGCACTGTTTTAGACGGTACAATGCGCACTGACCTGAGTGGGATCGTGATGGCGATGTAGCGGTCGGCGGCGATGGCCAGAAGACTGAAGATGGAGCTCTGGGTAAGCACCAGCACGAAGCAGGCGATGAACAGGCAGCCGTAGAAGTTGGAGCAGAAGCCGGTGCTGATGGCGACGGCGAAGGGGATGGCCAGGACTCCTACGGCAATGTCCGCCACCGCCAGCGACACCACAAAGAAATTGGTGATGGTCTGCAGGTTGGAGTTGAGACCCACGGCCCAACAAACCAGCACATTTCCCAAAACGGAGAAAACGGCAATTAGAATCTCCAGGATGATATAGAAGACGGAGGGTGTGTCGAACATGGTGAGGCCGGCGGGAAGCTCAAAAATGATCGAGCCGACGAAAGGACCATAGCTGCGCACAGGACTCCACCGTGTCTCAAAAACCAGCGGATCGACCAGAGATATTCACAAACTCGCCATGGAGAGGAACTGAAGAATGCACAGCGGTTGTAAAATTGTCCTCCTGCTCTGCTCTGGTCCAGCCCCTTTGGAGATTCCTTTTTCCCATGAGCCTCTGGGGGAGCTGAGATGATGCCAACAGCGAAACCACAACAGCACAAGAAGTCACTGCAGATAAGACAGACAGACGTTAAAAGAGGAAGCCACTTTCCGTTATATGACACGTGCAAGTTTTGACGGTTTTCAGAATCCATAAATAAAACGTTGGTCTAGTTTGGAGAAGCGGACAGACATAGAAACCATTATTAAGCATTACAATGTGCATCAGATAGCACAACATTTTTTCTTAAACATGCGTCTGAAAATTCCCCAAAATGGCTGCAGAAACACACAATATTTTTGGGATCTAGATAGAAGTAAACCTGTTGTTTCTTTTTAACCTGTGTGCTGTCTTCGGGTCAAATTCACCCACCACACTGATTAAAAAATAGCCTATTTATTATTTTTTTGAGTTGAATTTTTAGGATTTTTCAAAACTTGACCAGCACTGGGTCATTTACATCTACTTTTAATCACTACCCTTTGTGCTATCCTCTGGCAAAAGGGTTAAAACAAGCTAAATGTGCTGTCAAGTTATTCAGTAGAAGCTCACAACCTGTTAAAATCTATTCGCGACCCACTTTTAGGCCCCGACCCACCAGTTGAGCACCACTGATTTGGTAGACATGTCACCTGCTTCATTCTCCCAGACTAGACCAGACCAGACCAGACCTGCACTTGCAAAGGCTTCATGAGTTTAGTCACAATGATCTGATTACTCGCACACAGCCTGAGTATCCGGATTACTTAGTGGCCTATAGCGATCTAACAGGCAGCGCTGTGTGGCTGTTTGCGCTGCGGAGCTGTGGTTTTGTGGGAGCGCTGATTGCTTACAGCTTCCATAAACAGCCCTCGCTGACCCGAGCGGAGCGCAGGGAGCCGAGCGCAGTCAGAGGCAGATGTTCCGTCGCGGGGCCCTCACTGCTCTGGCGCATCTGGGAATGTCCCCTGAGAAGACGCCGCTGCACGACCGAGGCAGTGGTCACAACGGAACCAGTCTGAAGACATTTAGGGTTTGGGGGATGTATCTAGTTTTTCTGATAAACACTGTCCAGGAGAATTTTTTTTTGAGCCAATAAATCATATCTTAAATTCAGTTTGAAATATGTTTGTTGAGTTTTAGAGAAAGTTGTCAAAATTTCAGAAAATGTGATTGTAAAACTGGTACAAGATTTAGGGCCGGGGCAAAAACTTTAAATCTTGATTCGAACCAAAGTCACCAAACTTACAGTGCCTTGCAAAAGTATTCACCCCCCTTGGCATTTTGTGTGTTTTGTTGCCTCACAACCTGGAATTAACATGGATTGTTTGAGGATATGTATCAGTTAATTTTTCTCAATGCACTTCACCAACTTAGAATACTGTTTTCTGATCCATCACATGAAATTCAGATTAAAAAAACATTGAACTAAAGGCTGTAATGTAACAAAATACTTTTGCAAGGTACTGTAAATGAAAAAAGCTCAATATTAACATTTTAAATAGATTTCTGACATCTAGGATATGATCGATGTTGTCCTTCTTGTCCTGAAAGGCAACGGCCAGAATAAATATTATCCTGATCTTGTTTTTACGCTTTAAAAAAGGTTGATTCATTGAATACATTTGATTTATTGTAGAGACCTGTGCCGAGCTAGAAACGCACAAGAAACAGAACGAAAATGTATTGTCTCTTTTCGTTAATACAAGAGAAATAAGAACAACACACTCTCTGCCGTTTTGATCACACGACAGTATTGCAGCCCTGGAATTTCTTTTATAAATGTTTCATCCACCAATGCTTTTATTTTCTTTATATCGGGCAAGACATGTTCTCGATCACATTTATAAATACTCTATCCAGGAGAAAGAATCTTCCATCAAGTTTTTTTCAGATTTTGGTTTACCTTCTTTTGAGTAATTTTGGATTTTGATACTTTCTTTTGGTGAAATATAAATGTCAATGTTCTTAAACTAAAATACACGCAGGAGTGCTCAGGTATTTTGGCACAACTGAACAATAAATCGGTTGTGCCCTTCTAATCTCCTGCTTTGTTGTGATGTTTTTTCATAAAGGGGAGACTTCCATTGATTAATACGAGGAGATTAGAATGGAATGGAGGTAAACTTCATACTTTTTGTCAGGTCAAATCTTTTGCTCTGGTGAAAATGGCACCTGGAAAATACATTTGCAGATTTACAGAACTTCAGAGAGTAGATTAGCTTAAAAAAAAAAAGAAAGAAAAAGAAAAATTGGCCTACATGGATTAGATTCAGACAAGCCTTTGTAAACAGACTTAGTCTCCTTGGTGAATTGGATTTAATCAGGACTGAGCTTGAACTGGAGCCTCCCGAGAGACAGAGACGTTCCCAAATGAGTTCAGCTGATTTGACATGAGACGGACACCCTTTGTTTATATAAGCCTTCACAATCTGACACCTCCACATGTTTCTGCTTTTGCTTCATGATCAAGATTGCCATTTTGGTTCCCACAACGAGCATATTTCAAAAGGTGCAATTATGTGAAAAAAATAAAAATAAAAATGTGATTCAGTCTAAAAGCTCTGTCTTTTTTGTCTTTCTTTTGCTGTGATTGAAATGAATAGATACTTTGTCGTTCAGGTACACATCAGTGGAGCAAGTATTCTCAAGTACATGATACGTTCAGAATAAATAATAATGTACATAACCTTAATGCACAATATAAATACAGTTTTAAAAGTATGTTCAAATGTTTCATGATTATTAATATTTCATTAATTAGATCAGCTAGTAGGCCTTGGACTCTCGATGGACTGGTGATGCCTGCGTGCGCCACAAGAGGGACTTATCTTCATTGCATTAAAGTCACGCATGAGGAAAACACGTAAATCACTCTCGAGATCTTTTTCTCCCTGTTTCAGGGGTGCAACACGCTGACATGCTGCAATACCACCCCGGGCCGATGGGGGTGGACCCGGAATAAGAATTAGCCAATGCTAACATATAGCATTAGTCTTTACAGGATGGACCAAAAGTTGGCTCTGGGCCCAAAGCTCCGTTCCACATGTGTGTCAATGCTGAGGGGAGGGTTTTGGACCAGTCTAGTTTACTCGCTGTGAATTTTTGAAGTCACTCGTTTAAATGAATGGAGCTCGTGCAGCTGAGGCATGCGCAGATGTGTTTTTTCACATTTTCCAGCACCGCGGCCATTTTGAATCACTCCATGAGAGCCCAATTTTTGGCCCATTAGTTAGAACGGCGGAGATAGGCGTGGCTACGTCCGTTAATATATACAGTCTACGATACCAGCCAGCATAAAAGACAAACTAAAAATACAGCATACTTTACCTTCATTTTTTTTTATTTCCCAGTTTATTTTCAAGGTGTAAAATATGCACTTTGAAGATAAATGAAATAGAAATAACAAATCTAATCCTAGTGTTTGCAGAACCATTGTTTGCCTTCACATTATGTGCACATTTGTTCTTACTGCATTTCACTGATTAATACATCTCTTTGTCACTGCTATATTGACTTTGATTATTCCAGATTCATGCAGAGTTAATGCAGAATGGTTTAGATGCACTCTGGCCACCGAACGAATTGCCCTGGTGGGATAAATAAAGTAGTCTGAATGAATCTTCCATAATTGCTGTTCCTAGAAAGTGGTGTTTACAGTATGTTTAGTTATCTGTTATTCTGTGACGTTGCTAAGACGGAGGAGAAACACAGAGGTCTTTGGACGGGGTCGAGATGTTCCTGTGAGTGTAAGTAAAGTAAGTAAGTAAAGTTTATTTGTATAGCGCCTTTCACAGACCAGGGTCACAAAGCGCTTCACACATTAAAATACAAAATACACATACAAGTCAGATAAAACAAACACAGAAAACACAATTTACATTCACAGAGGCCTATGAACAATGGTGCGAGAAAGCCTGTCCAAACAAATGTGTCTTTAGTTGGGACTTAAAATCATCAACAGTCTCTACGATACGCAGAGACTGAGGAAGCTCATTCCAAAGGCGAGGAGCAACTGCCTGGAAGGATCTGTCTCCTCTGGTTTTGAAACGAGTCCGGGGGACCATCAACAGGTTCTGAGTAGAGGACCTCAGACTCCTGTTGGAGACATAAGGGTGGATCAGGCCCTGGATGTATTCAGGCGCCTGACCATGAAGGGCCCTAAAAGTCAACACCAGAATTTTAAAATGTATTCTGTGTGAGACAGGGAGCCAGTGTAAGGCCTTCAAGACAGGGGTAATGTGGGTTCTCCTGTGGGTGCGGGTCAAAAGCCTTGCAGCAGAATTTTGGACGACCTGTAAACGAGCCAGGTCTTTTTTACTAAGACATGTAAGCAGGCTGTTACAGTAGTCCAATCGCGAGGAAACAAAAGCGTGGACAATCATCTCCAGCTCCGGACCCGAGACCATTTGTCTGAGCTTAGAGATGTTGCGCAAGTGGAAATTGCAGTTTCGGGTCAGCTGTTTGGTGTGTCGTTCTAGGGACATCCCTCCATCAAAAGTGACTCCCAGGTTCCTCACACTCTTTTTTACTGAGCTACTTAGGTCACCAAGGTGTTGAGCAATAACAGAAACAATATTGTCTGTTATTCCTCCATGCTCCGAGTGTCACATGGAGCCTTTTCATAACTGCTTCTGTGTCACACAAACAGGAATCTACTTTTTGTTCAGAAACTGTGCTCTTGTGTTCGTCGTGCTGATCCCTGCGGAGTTCAATTATCCTCCTATCGTTGCACGGCCTAATGTTACAGATTATGTAACGCCAGCGTACAAAACAAACTGCTGTGTTTGGTACGAGAGGTCGGAGCTAGAGATGGCTGTTTTTAAGATTTAACTAGTTTACTGAAATTTGGTTTATTGATTTCAGTTAAGATTTGACTTCCTGGTTGGACACAGAATAATGTAGGTAATGTTAGCAACCATGAAGAAAACAAGAAAGGGCTGAAACTCTACTATTTTACAGATTATATATGATTCAACAAGACTGACACATTTTCTACCTTTTTCCTACTGTTGTCACCAGAGCCCTATACTATGATGAACAACAACAAAAATAAGTCATGGTCGTTGAGAAATGGCTCAGGACACAGGGTCAAGGTGTCGGAGTGGCCATTACTGCCCTAACCTCAATCAGAAGGTTAGGGCAGTAATGCGAGCAATAATGCCCACAAACCTGACTCGGTTCTGTCAGTTCTGTCAGGAAGACTGGGCCATTCCCCCAATTTACTTGTGGAAAGATCCCCAAATGGTTTCGCCCTAAGCAGTATAGTTTAATAGACAATTGCACCAAATATTTACTTTGTGTTGTTGAGTCTCACAATACTAACCAGTACTACAATATAATATTAAAATATCATATAAAGTGCTGGGTCAAGTGGATTAAAGTGGACTCAAAGGGCGCCATAACCAAGAGGCTGGAAGAGAATATATTAGGCCTCAAGGAACATCTGCGCGGAGTATGGTCTGGAAACCCGGAGATCGAAATGGGTAGAGAAAAAGTGGTAGTGTATGTGCTCCTTTGGGACTTCCAGGTACAGATTGACAAGATCAGGGGTGGTGTGCTCCTGGTTGGTTGGAATGAAATCCTGCAGCCACACAATCAAGTATAATACATTTGCTTTGACCCTTTACACAGCATCTCAAAAATCTATCTGAGAACCCTTGAGCGCACAAACCAATGGCTGGACTGTTTGTGGAGAGGAGGTTCTGTAACGGGGAACCTCTCTTTGACAGTAGAATGACCACATGGTGTGTTTAATAGTTCCGACAGTCGTGGGTACTGCCCGTCCACACCCACTGTTCTTTACTTTGTCCGTGTTCCGCTGTGATGCAGGGATGAGTCAGCAGCAAGTGTTATGACGACAAAAATAATCCACTTCATCACTAATGTTTTACGAGCGGCACTTTGATATTATACGATTAGACAATGACGCATTCACACGTCGATATAATTACAAATGGCTTTTGTCAGTGGCTTCACAGGTATTGGTTCATCCCAGGTGTCAGTAGATATTGAAAGCTAGTGTCTGGAGAACGGAGCATCTCGAACACATACCAGAACTTTAAATGCTGTTTCAATATTTGCATTGTGTCGAACAAAAACTA
This sequence comes from Knipowitschia caucasica, assembly GCA_964034765.1. Lineage (NCBI taxonomy): Eukaryota > Metazoa > Chordata > Actinopteri > Gobiiformes > Gobiidae > Knipowitschia > Knipowitschia caucasica. The sequence goes on from OZ035831.1 coordinate 39,219,779, forward strand.
CCCCTGAATTACGACAGTGGGACACAAGCTTAACCATGCCCTGATTGGAAGAATTGTCTAACTTTTTTTGGACCAAACTGAGAAAATAACATGAATAGGTTGCTTTCATATGACATCACAACGTTCCAAAGATCTCGTAGTTTGACATTATGGAGGAGGGAAGCTGACAAAACGGACAAAAAGGCCCACATCGTCCCGGTCAACTACGGTTTGGTTACGGCGGAGAAAGTAGAATGATTTGCGGGAGTTTCTGCATTGTGGGTTTTGCCGTTTTACGCCTTAGGTGTTGTATTTGTAGCCACATCCTGGTGGCTCTTCCAGATCATACAAAATGTTTCTTTAGGGACAGATTTTAAACAAGCACGCAACCTGAAACACTCAAACAACAATGCCAGATCTAAGGACACACCTACACAGCTTGATGTAGTATGGAACGAAGGAAAAGGCATAAATAAATGCCTTTATAAATAAATAAGTCTGTTGAAGGCTTTGATCCTCCTTCACGTTGAGATAAGGCTGAATTCTAAACTGCTGATACGAATCTTGCATGCTTTTTCTGTAGAAGTTCTCTCAACGATTTCTATAGAATTTTACTTCAGACGTTTTCCATAGAATAAAACAGAATAATGTGTCTTTTGCAGAGGACTTAAAAAAAACATTGTAAAATCGTAATTGGGATGAAATACTGATTGGGGCCAATACAAAAACAGTGAGACAAACAGACCATTGAACTAAACTTTTTTTTTTTTTGATTGTTTGTATAGTGACACTTTAACTATGGTATAGCGAGGCATCACACTTTAATTAAAGTTCTGTAAAATAGTTCAAATCCAGTCTTTTAGCAGCACTTTTTGCTGTTCAAATTCATCATATATTCAAGTCAATGTCCATTTTACGTTGTGTGAAAAATGTAGTTTTAGTTGTAGTAATCTCATGACACCAAGTTAATGCTAAATTCTAATAATAATATTTTGATTGTAAGAATTGGCAGGCTTTGTTGAGTCTATGCTCATGTTGAATGTTCAGGTGTTTCATATTTTGTTCATTATTGACAGGCTGTTTTCAATAAAGATTAAGATTAAGAAATTACAGTGGGGAATTGTCAGTGTTGCAGAAGAGAAGAATGAGGAACACACAGCACCAGATGAGATTAATGAACACAGCTCTATTCTAAACTCTCTACTAAATAAAATAACATAAAATAATCTCTAGTTTCAGCAAAATAGGGAAGCAGAATATCATCTATAAGAAGCAAGAATTAAGCACAACGTCTCTTACTTTAGCATAACAAAGAAGTAATTATAACAGTATTAAAAAAAACAGTATAAAAAAGCAAATTCACTTAATTAAGCATAGGTCTAACTTTGTATATTCGTATTTAACATAATTTAACGTAATATTTACAGTCTATGCGTAATACACATGATCGTCGAGGATTCTTTACTCACCTCTCAAATCCTGCAGTGTGCGCAAACTTTATCATCAATAATTCAGACTACACAAATAAAACATACATTTAAAATATTGTTCATTGTTATAGTTTAATACTCTTTACCTGAAAACTCACAGCGCCTCTGATGTGGGTCCTGCTGAAACTTTCTCCCTCGGTATTATAAAAACCTCCTTGCCTTCTTCGTAAAACTTCGGTGGAAGAAAATTACCGCTAATTAGAATTATTTGTTGAAGTCTTAAGACCTCAAATGGTTTAAATTCGACCTGATCAAACGTGAAGCTTCTTTATCACATGAATGGTCAATACTAATGAACAAGGAAGGAGGGGTTTGTGTTGAATATGGACGCAGCCACAAGTGTGTGGGCGGGTCTTCAGAAGAAACGAGGGAAACAGTTTTTAGTTTTTTACTCAAAAGAAAGTTACGTTATAGTTTGTGAATATATAATTAATCATTAGATAAAGGTCAACAGATACACACATGTGAAACTAGTGATTTAACCAAACTGTTAAACTATTTTGATATTGTTATTGACAATTGATTATTACTATTTTATTTGGTTGTTTGAAAACGATATTGAAATATTTATCACAAATGTGCAAACTTGGTTTTCCTGGAATTTTTTTACAGTTAATCAAAATTATAATCATCAAATGTAATAAAAAATTAAATAAAACTTTATCTTTTTTACACCACAGCTAACACGAATACTTTCATTTTCAAATGTATTTATTTTAACCGTCCCCAATATTCAGAACGTTTTTTTGTCCCCAATTCACCAAACTATTCACTAAGAAGCACTAACTCCCTCAACTTTTCTGTTCCGAATCCATAAAGAAGTTGGAAGAAGAGCTTTTTCAGCTTACCCACATAAGATCCTCAACCTCCTTTGGCTTTTTAAAATTGGAAATATCTTGATATCTTATCACTCCCTGTTCATGTTACTAGCAGTTTTCTTTTATTATTATTTTGTAATATATGGATGTATATTTTAAGTTGTCTTATTCTACCATCTGCTGTATGTATGGCCTGTATTTGACTATATTGTACACAGAAATGATGTATATGTTTTTTGAATGTGTTATTATAGCAGGAGGAGGAGTGGGATCTGAGGGAGAAAACCTGTGTGTGTTAAATGTATAAATGTTAATTGTTTGTCTCGTGCTCTATCATATGTATTGTGTTTGTTTTGTGTTCATGGGACCCTCTCGAAAATGAGATGCTGCGTCTCAAGGGTTTTCCCGAAATAAATCAAATCAAATAAACATGAGAAGATATAACATTAACGGTCACAAGGGTTAAGATAAAAGGAAGCATTCTACTTTTCCAATGGCCCTTTATTTAACAAGAAAGTAAAGCATTCAGACCATTTAACTCCTCGTAGTGTCCATATAATACTGTAGTCCATACGTTTTTAACACACACTTTTAGTCGAAGCTTCTGCAGCGCTGCATGATGCATTTCTATCTGGACAGCGTTTGATCTCAAAGTGGGGGAAAAAATAACATTTCAGTGGAATTATAAGATAAACCTTTATTAGTCTCACAGTGGAGACATTTTATTTTCAAGTAAACACACATAAATGTAACACTGAAAGGAAAGGAACGCAATAATTTAACTGGATTAGTTTCACCAGCAGCAAAAGAGACCAATGTTTACATATAGCTTGGGGAGTGAGAAACAGGACTCAAAAACTTAACACAAATTCCAATAAAAATGTTACCATGTTTTCCATAATGTGAATATTAGACAAAAAACAAGCATCTGTTTGTGACTGTTTACATTGACAAAACAAAAACATCTCCTCGAATGTTGTACGTAGATTGAGATACACCCACGCACAGGAAGCCCGACCTCTGTGCGCGGCTCAAAGCAGCAGGGTTCCCGTTGCTTAAAGAACTTTTCTATCTTTTCCACCCATTTGATGATCTCAGAATGTAACGTCCGTCTAGCACCAGATGAAGCCGTTTCATTGTTAATTTTTGTCAACATCAAACATTTCATGCTTATTTTCAATGAGGCAATGCCCACAGTCGGGGTTTGTGACGTCCACAGACTGTATATTAGGAGTGGACTGACCCAGCGCTGTCATCCATAACGCGAGCCGAATGCGGAAGAAGCCAGTTTGAGTATAAACTAGCTGGAGCCAATCTCATTATTTATTATTCCAGATTGTTCTTTTTATATTTTAATCTTTTATATATGTGATTAATATTTTGAAAGAGATAGCCATACAATGCAAACAGCAGCATATGGACTGACTGTTTCTCAGCAATAAATGGTATAAAAATGTGTCATTTCTTTTAAATAGGTTGGAGAGCATTAAGTTAAGGGCCAACTTTTTTTTTAACTGCATGGTATATCGTATTGAATCGTATTAGCTAAAATTCTCCTGTATCGTATCGACAAGCTCTGAAAGATTCCCAGACCTATCCGTAAGTACACAATAAAATAAAAAAATAAAAAACAAAACAAGAAATGGTTCATAGATTGTCTGGAGTTACCGAGCTGTGTTTTGTCTGATTTAGTACTAACATTGGTTAATCTTGGTCTGTTCCCCTGTGAGCCGGGCAACATTTCCACACCAGGTTTTGTCCACACAGTCACACTATGCTATCACAGTACTTCAAACTATTAAGGCAAGAAAGAATGGCAAATAATGGCATTTAAAAACAGCTTATCTCCGAGTGCAGCTACTTAAGAAAACTGCTCAAATCATGCAAATAAATAGTTTTGGTTGAAAGAGGAAGACAAAAACAGTGGCATTTGAGCTATAGCCTGGTCAGCCAAGATACTACGACTTAAGACGTGAAATGTTGAAATGCATGAACTGCAATGGATAAAATAACATCCCTTTTTTGAAGGCGACAGAACGAGAGGTTTGGCTGGTCAGGCTTACACGTTGAACATTGGAAATTCTTATGGAGTTTCAGAAATTAAGAAAAATTCAATGTGAAAAAGCATTGCTAGTAATTAAACTGACTTATACAGAAGATTGTACAGTGTATGATTCGTATGGCGTTTGTGCCCAAAGTTTGATTATTTAAATTAAGGTAAGATTTACAAAATGTGCTTTTTCTAATGCAGAACCCACGCATGCATCTAATCTCAAGGCTATACAACTTAAGAATTTTGGCAACTATCATTTCTCAGCTTTGTAACTTGTAGTGTAAAGCCACCACCTGGTCTTACAACAGGCACTTTTGATTTTAGTGAGGCAACTGTGCGTGGTTTCAAAAGGACAACTGTTGCAATTCTACGCTTGCTATAAGGCAGACGGCTTGCTATGCTCATAACAAGAAGAATTTAAACATTTGGTCACTGGCTTGGGACCAAATATTCACAGCTACATAAACAAAAACACAGAATTAAATATTTTATAATAAGCAAATAAGTACAAGGCTGTAAAAAGGCACAATCTTTTACCTATTAAATGCACAGATGGCCGTATACGCCGGCGAGTAGCTTTACCAGTGTAACAGCCTTCACATACAAGACCCAAAAAAGCCCTTATCAGCAAAAGTGTAGCTTAAGGAGAGCGCTCGCCCTCCGCGTTTGTGACATTCAAGTCCGTTTTGCTGTTTAAACAACAAATAATGTAACGTTGTGTGAGGTAAAACTGCAGTCGATTGTTGATAGTGTGTTGTCGTTTTTTTGTTGTTGTTGTTTTGATAAAAAAAAGTCAAGTTTCAAAGTATTTGTAGATGGCTGTAACGTAGGTCATGACGCTCTGCCAGTCTGGGCGTTCCATGTTCACCATCTCATTAAGGTCCTGGAAAAGAGGGAAATGTATAGATTTAATCAGGATTAGAATCAGAATTGTGTCCATTCTCTTTTATAATTCAACTTGTGAAAAATGTGGAGCCAAATATATCTAATTGGCTCATTCACATGTGAGCTAGGGCTACTGCACCTCTATGAGTTTCTGCTCTAATTCTAAAAGCATTCTAAAATAAAAAATAATTAAAAGCATTATTTGTGTTCATTTTGGCCCTTTGTAAATGAACGTAATTTTTTATGCTTGCATTTCACATTTTAGGAAGTGAAAAAGCGATCATTTAATTGAATAAGATGTGTCCTTTAAAAAAATAAAATAATTGTTTTGGTAAAAATACAACAAAAATCCAGAGCACTTGATTCTACAGTAATTGTTTTTAAATAAGTGAGGGTCTGGATCTTTGCACCTTTTCATAAGGATTTGGGCAGCTAAAAAAAATAAATCAAGTAGCTGCTGAATAAAAATAAAAGAAAATATTGCGTATGCGAACAACAAACATGTGCTTAGCCATTTCCCATTGTAATTACAGATTTACTCATATCAATCTACATTTTTAAAACGCAATGGCAGCCATCTTTGATATCTGTGTCTGCACATATAAACGTGTCAGATACAAGTGTGTGTCAAAATGCAAAAGCCGAACGTTCAGGTTAAAAACACATTTCGTGCCACATCTTCCCCTTTTTGTATTGATCCTTTGCTGCAGAACACAGCGTGACTAAATAGACACAATAATTCACATAATGGCTATACCATAAAAGTAAAAGGTCAGACATCTGCTTTCCAAGACAATGACCCAGATTTACAAACACACAACAGTCACGCACACTCCAAAACAGACAGATTTACAAGCCAGAGGTTATAAATCTTACCAAAGTGCATTTGATTCCAACGCTCTCAGCAGCCTGGAAAGCTAATGTGAAGTTTCTCCTCTGCAAAGACATTTTATAGGTTAAAATACAACTAGTTTGCTGTTGATGAAGGTGAAATAACAGCTGGTTGATATAACATTACATTCATTTCTACAATATTCCATTTCATAACTCACCTTAAGACACATTTGTTTACACTGTGTACTGTGTTACATGATGCATGCTTCTGTGTACATGTTTTTTAATTGGCTTGTATACGTACGGTTTTATCACATGTTTTTAAAAGTGAAGCGCTTTGTGATCCTGGTCTGTGACAGGTGCTATACACATAAACTCCGGTCCACATTATGGAATAACTCACTAAACACAAGATGAGGATGATTGACAGACGGAGGATGGTTTGTTTACAGATCCAGAAAGTGGCAACGAACGCAAAGCCAGCTCCCTCCATTGCACAAACAACAGTAATCGTTCAACACCATTGTCTTTCTTGCTTCTTCTTCTTCTATTTCTACAGCCCATTGTACATTATCGGATATAATTGATAGGATTGGCACACGCATGTATACGTTTAAGCCTAGCATATAGAGTAACAACTAGTTGCAAGGCGGCTTTTGGCAACTGAGAGTAGATGATGGGTCGATGTGAGCGCTCTTATAACTGGAGATAAACAGTCGATCTCCGGATTCAGTCAGTTGCCCGTGTTCTACTTTTCAGCAACTAGTTGTTCTCAGATCCGGAGATATCACTCGATGTGCGCGCTCCAACAACATGTGTTGAGAGTGTCATCATGTGACGTATAGCGCCCTCTACAGTTTATGTCAGAAAACACACTGTAGTTGAGGCCAGTTGCTGTAGATGTACGCGCTGTTATTCCCGAGACTGGCCTGCTACTCAGATTGTCGATGTGTGCGGGGCAGCAACTCATAGGTGACGGATGTAATCAGTTGCCAGTCCGATTGATATTGGAATGTAACTTAAGTTATCATTTTGGTAAATCATATGTGGCTATGTGCTGAATGCTCTGTATTGTAATTCACTTTAGCTCCAGGAAGACACCGGGAGGTCTGGGGAGCTCATATGCTAAGTGTCTTATGTTGTGTTGGTTTCTTCCTTTCCCATCTGCATACGAAGGTGTGTCTTGCTCTACCAAAAGGGGCTTGTAGACTGTGAATCTTCAGACTTGTCCTGAGAGAGGCTAGGGTCTGTGCCTTGCCTCTGTCAGGACATTCTCCTTGTGCAATGTAACAAGTAAAAGATTAACTTTGTCTCTTTGTTGTGTGAGATTTCATCAGGTTCAACTGTAGATGAAACAGCATTATCACCGATGTACGCTAGGAATTATATAGCGCGCAATGAATACATAATACATTTTAGGATAGGATAAACTTCATTAATCCCAAAGGAAATTACAGAAATGGACTATTTTAAAACAAGAATAGCCAATGGGACATGCAGTTTAGTCCACCAAGGATGTTACTTGCCAAGTCTAGTCCAGGTCCAACTAATTAATGATATTTTGTTCTGAGTATGTTGGCTGAAAGCTCCGTATTAAAGAGACAAATGTGTGTATTCATCCCTCGTCAGTGAAATCAGATCATGATTCTGAACATGGCCCAGGTCTGAGTGGAGTACTGGACTTGCCTTGTCCTGGCCGCTGAGCTCCTGGTAGGGGATGTGAGCGGGCAGATAGGTGTGGAGCACTGCACAAAAGGCCAAACCGTCGTTCCAACTGCTGCTGAAGTTTGTGATGTCGATGTTCTGGATAAATGAAGCAAAAATAAATAAATTACAAACCACAAATAACTGTTCATCACAATGACCACTTTTTAGATTCTGTTCACGATAATGTTCTTTCTCAGTCTAAATATTCAGGTAGGGTTGCAGCAATCTCTTTCTGTATTTAAATAACAGTTTAAAATAGTCATTCCACTAAAACATCATAGATTTGACTCAAAATCTTGGTCTTAAGGATTGATGAAGTTTGTGTTACTTCCAAATTGCTGCAGATATGACATACACTGTAGATAAACATGGCTACCGTAGCAACCACAATGTAAATAAGGATCAACAATGTCGAACGAATGTCTAAACCACTCTCTCTCATAATCATCTCTTTGATAATGTACGTTGTGATTAAATTTATGGTTTCATTCATGAAGTGTGTATTACAAAACCAATTGGTCTGGCCTAAACCAGGGGTCTCTGAAAAAACGTTGATAAAAAAAGTTTATCAAAAAGACTAAAAGACTAATAACATGGACTGTTTCATCTTTAAGCCAAATAGATTAGATACCAGGGCCCCTCTTTGGACACCTCTGGTCCAAACCGTCAGAATGACTTTTCTTGTGCATAACTTGTCTTTGAATTTGATGGAAAAGGTTCAGAGATTCCATTTCAGAACACAATGTATATTTTTAACACTTTTTAAACAGACAGTTCCCAGACTATAATCTGAAGTTAGCAAGATTACTATTGCACAGCTCACGTCCCCTTATCACACACACAAACATCACAAATTCAATGTTTTTAATACTATTCAATTTTCACCCCAAACCCAGTGATTTAGAAGGTTTGGGCTCCACTGAAACCTTTCATTCATTCATTCATTCATTTTCAAGCCCTTTTATTGTCCATTTCTGGGTCAGGGGGGTGGCAACGAGAGCTGCCACCCAATGCTCATAGCACCATAGCACCAGCTGAGTGAGAGTCATCGATTGAAGGAAATAAGGCAATGGATGAGATAATATTGGTCAAGAGAAGAGAGAGACAAATGTATAAAAGTACATTCCCTCATTAGTCCTGAGTCGGTTCAATACTTCATTACTGGTCAGTCATTGGGCACGTGCAAAATGATCCCCACGGGTCAATACTGGGACCCACTCTATTCATAATGTACATGCATTAAAGGGAACGTCCCATTAAGGTTTCCAGGACATAGGTAGATCTAACAAGTATCTGTTGTAGATAGAGCTAAGCTTTGCAAATAAACTGTTTAAACTTTACTCCTGAACTAGCCTGGTTGTACCACACCATAGTACAAATTACATTTCATACTAAGATCTGGAGGTGCTCCATTGAGCTCCGTGAACAGGTGGGAGGGGTTAACTCCTTTTGCAGATTGAAACGATTGGATCTGAGTTTACCGTGACGTATGTAGTGCGCCCGAGTGTGTTGTTAGCATTTAGCATTTAGTCTAGCCATCTCCTTTGCTGCTAACGGAGCCCGTGGGGAGTAGCGCCACAATCTTGACCAGTGATTACATTTGCTAAACATTCCTCTTGCTCCTGCATCAATTTCTTGATAGAACCAGACCAGATTACTTTACTATCGCATTCTTCGGCATTGTCAAACTACAACCTGCCCGTTCGGCGCAAACTCTTGACGTCACCGGCACCGACCTACAACACCCGCCTTCCGCGCTCTCTGAGTAGCCGGTCGAAATACGACGTTGCATGCAGTGAGATGATGATTGAGCGGAGTGTACGGATGGCTATGGCCAGGCTACTCCTGAAACACTTCTGAACCATCTTCTCCCTGGCCCAGTGCCAAAATCCACACAGTCTTTACGCAACAGCTGATGTATAATGCATCCGGCTACAAAAGGAAAAATAACAGCCTCGACCTCACAAGACCCTGCAGCTGGTTATTGATGAGCTACAGCTCCACTCTAAAGCCGAGAAACTGGTGACGCAGACATCGAATTATCGCCATTGATAATGAATTTAGAAACCAATAAGAACACTTCCAGATTTAGCCAGCCCTTTAGGCACCGAAGTTCACATGAGCTCCTGATTCTACACCGCGATCTGGCTTCCCACTATTTGGCTAATTTACATTATTTATTTATGTCATTTATTTTAGTAGTCTTCTCTGTCTTGTCTGTTTCACATCAAATATCTGAGAAAACCCAGGGGTCCTTCCTCACTCCCCAGAACGTCCCTCACCCTTCACTCTCCCACACCTGCCTGAACTGGGCTTGCATTGTTGCAGCCAACGCATACAATATTTGATGGAAAATAATCAGCTACTTCTTATAAATGTATTCAAAAACTGCGGCCTATTTACAAATGCTGCCAATGTATGTATTTTTTTATTTTGTTAGAGCTCCCCCTGGAGTGTAGGAAGAACATCAGAATGCAGATGTCTGATCTAATCTATTTTGATGTTGGAACAATGCTCATAACTGCTGTTCAGAATCTCAAATGTGTACAGGAATTGAGATTTTTCATGTTGAAACAAGAAGTTCTGAATAATAGTTATATCATAATAACATCCTTACTGCACAGTGGACTTGGAAGAAATAAAGATGGTTTAGTGTTTAAATGATGAGATTTTACCTGATATCCCTCAGTTTTCTTCTGGCACCACTTTAACAAAGCGTTTCTCTTTGAGCCTCCATATTCACGAGCCAAAGCAGAAAGTGGGTCTTTTCTCTCCTCCCTAGAAATACAAATAAAACATGTAACACATTTTTGGTCCGTTTCATGGCAGAAAGCTTCACGAGCATTTACAGGACTTGCTGGATTACAAGCCACTACTTTCTTCAACTTCTGTTAAACTGACGCTTATAGAAATGCAGCCATTGTATGTATTTGTATTTTGTTAGCGTGCCGACAGAACACAGGAGTGGATTTGGACACAGCTTCTTCAGCTGCAGATTTCCATTCTTGCTTCTCGATGGGTTTATGTGAATTGAGGGAGAGTTTATTGTACAAAAATAGCACTTATAAATTATAATATTCTTTTATAGTGCTTTTTTGGACACTCAAAAAGGTGCATTACATGGAAGTATCGCCTAACTCATCCACAGTGGTGATAAGTTACTACAGTAGCCACAGCTGTCCTGGGGACTACTGACAGTGTTGATATTGTGACATTATAAAAATCACAGAACACCTTAAAAGAATGAACCTTAAGAGAATTTCCCCAAATTTTTGGAAAAGAACCGCCCTCTCCAGTTTTTTAACAAAACTCTCTAGTCTTATTTGACGAGCACGTATCACCAGAATGATTGACAATTAGGAGGCGTTTTGATGATCCACCCGGAAGTGGAAAATCCTCCTAAATACCTTTAATACTGGTTTATTGCCCCATTCATAGTAGTCGGCGTGGTAGTGGTGGTAGTAGCTGTTGTTGTTTTCTACCTGAGGCGGCTGCGTGCAGTCGGGGTAACAGAGGCTGTGGGAGACGAGGACATGGACAGAGGAGAGGAGGTCATTAGGCCAGCAGAGGGCGCTACGTCTGGAGCAGAAATGTCCCTCTTGATCTCCTCACTGCTTCTTCTGGAAACTATGGCAGAAATCAGGATTTAAATACAGTATATTTTGAATTTGAAAAATAAAATAAAATCATTATCATTTCTATAAATAGCATAAACAATAGATAACTAACAAATAAATCTGATTTTTTAAAGGTGCACTTTGTCGACTGGACTGAAGCAGTGGGCAATTGTTTTGTGGTTTCACATCACAAGTGAACTTCTGTTAAATCGGTTCACAAATTTTAACAAAAAAACTTTCATGGAATTTTACCATGTTTAAATAAATCATTTAAAAATATGATCAAATATTTAGCTTTTCCAAACAATTTACCGAATGTATAATTATTTATAATATCATTTAAAATGTATTGTAGTTTTGAATGGTGAATATTGTCAGGAGGCAATTCAAACATTTTTTATTTCCTTTTCATTAGCAAATTGATCCATTACAGCTGCAGCTGCAGCTGGTATATTGGTGAACAAATGTTTAGAAAAAGGGGGATATACAGTACAGACCAAAAGTTTGGACACACCTTCTCAATCAAAGAGTTTTTTTCATTTTCATGATTATGAAAATTGTAGATTTACAATGGCATCAAAACAATGAGATACCTCATGTAGAATTATCTACGTACAAAAAAAAAAGTATGAAACAACTTAAAATATGTCTTATATTCTGGGTTCTTCAAAGTACCTTTTGCTCTGATTACTGCTTCACAAACTCTCTTGATGAGCTTCAAGAGCTATTGACCTGAAATGGTCTCCAACAGTCTTGAAGGAGTTCCCAGAAATGCTTAGCACTTGTTGGCCCTTTCACTTTCACTCTGTGGTCTAGCTCACCCCAAAACCATCTGGACTGGGTTCAGGTCCGGTGACTGTGGAGGCCAGCTCATCTGGCCCAGCACCATACTCTCCTTATTGGACAAACAGCCCTTACACAGCCTGGTGTGAATCTACAGTCAATAGTCATGAAAAGAAAAGAAACTCATTGAATGAGAAAGTGTGTCCAAACTTTTGGTCTGTTCTGTTTATATAGAGGACTTTACTAAATGTACAAATATGTTGAGTGTGTTGTTTCTCCCTTTAACTGTATGTATTTGAATTTCACTTGGCACTTCCTGTATCGATGGTAAAGTTAATGTCTAACCTGAGATTGATTTGGCAGGGTCGATGCTTGTGACTCTCTGTAGAGCGGATTGAGGCCGGGCGACTGCGGCTCCTCTGAACGAGTGGTCAGCTGTGGACACAAGCACTGACATCATCCACGGCTCTTTTAGAAAAACACCAGATAAGGGACGTCCTCAAAAAATCGCACATGCGGGGTTGAGAGAGGGGCCACATTCCAGGCTAAGACGGACGCACAGGGCCCCACTCCCCGACACAGAAACAATAAATTAAAGAGCAGAATAAACTGAACCCTCGGAGGCTACGGCCCAGTGCGCACGTTCGCACACGGCTCTTGAACTGCGTGGAGACTCGGGACGCACGCTGCATCCGGCTCACTGACCGACTAAACGAAGGCCTAAACTAAGACATGAACAGAAGAGTAATCCCTTCACAAATTTCATCATCATAACTATAGTCCTTGTATTCTACATTATCCTTATTATTATTCATGTTTGCAATAGGTTTAATTCAAGCTAAATTTAAATGGTGCATTGTGTAACTTTTTACGGGGATTTTTGTGTGTGCATATTTGACCTTGTAGTGATGGCTGTATGAGAGGCCAGCATTGATCAGGGTTGTGTCTGAAGCACTCGAGGGTCAAAGGTTCTATAGGTTTTATGGAGCAGAGAAAACCTACCAAACAATAGATTCTACAGCATCTTAGAGACCGCTGTGATGGAAAAGTTTGAACATCCAAACAATAAAACAAGGGAAAGTGAGTGTGTCCTCGTAAGTTCACAGATGTGTGACTTTATGAGAACTGATTCTGAAGTGCAGCAAATTCAGAGGACCAACATGTGTGAGGTCTGAGTTTACACTGTATAACTAATCAATGACTCATTCGTTTCACTTCACCAATTACAAGCCGTTACAGCTTTAGTACATACAGTAAATCAAATGTTATTAAAAAAATGAAAGACTTTTTCTTACATTGCATGGAGATGTCCGTGTAAGTGTTCCTCTTGTCATTCATCGAAGACAGTGGTTTGGCCGCTGACATAGAGGAGGTCAGTGAGTGTCTCTGTCCAAGGAGAAAGTTTGTGTTATAAATGTACTCGAGATGAAGTCCAACACTATTTGATTATTATCGGTAAATAATATAATATGTATTTTGGCGTCGACATTCATGGGTTGTGTTAATGTCACATCACAACATCCCAAAAGAGGATATTGTTCAGTGGTGTGGGGCAGCTGAAAAGATAGAGTTCATGTCTTTGTAAATCCTGGGCCAATTCACTGGAAATAAAAGATCTCAAGAAGTGGTGACAATGTTCAAAATCATACGTCTTTTCTACTATTCTTTCTACTATGAAAGGATGATCTAGGTTGGAAAACATATGGCCATATTTTTTTCTTTCAAAAATCTCTTCTATCACAGAGTTTTATTGGCACATGCCCCCTGACTAAACAGAATTCTAAACCATTGCAAAAGTTGACAGCCAAAAAATAGTCAGGGATTTCTCAACTGATTTAGACTAATGTTGGTGTTCTGAGTCCGAATATCACATGCATTTTGCTCTATCAGGTCAACTTTTTGAGATACAGCCATCGTGTTACGGATTATGTACGTCTACGTTATTATGAATTCTGCTTATCAAATTTGATGGAGTAAATAAAAACTGAATGACTTTGGATACGTTGACTTTTATTTCTTGAGTAAAATGGAAAAAACGTCAAGGGTTTCTCAGCTGATGACCCGCAGAAATTTGTTATTTACGCAAAATCGATTTAAAAAAATATTTTTGTAGCAAAAAATCCTGACCTGATTGAGCAAAACCAAGGTCATTTTCGGACTCAGAGCATCAAAATTAGTCCAATTCAGCTGAAAAACCCTGGACTATTTTCAAGTGCATGTATTAGTATTGCATAAAAATGGACACTGGGAAACCGTCCGGCGCCTCAGGAGGGGGAAGCAGTTCTTTGCCAACACCGTGTATGGTGCGGGTGGAGGGCTGCTGACCTCGACTGGGGATATTGTCGGGCGGTGGAAGGAATACTTCGAGGTTCTCCTCAATCCCCCCGTCACGTCCCCCGTCCAGGAGGCAGAGGCTGAGGATGTTGGGGCGGATACTTCCATCTCCCTGGCCGAGGTCACCAAGGTGGTTGGCAGCCTCCATGGTGGCAAGGCGCCGGGAGTGGATGAGATCCGTCCTGACTATCTAAAGTCTCTGGATGTTGTAGGACTGTCTTGGCTGACACGTCTCTGCAACATCGCGTGGCGATCGGGGGCGGTGCCAATGGAGTGGCAGACCGGGGTGGTGTGGTCCCTCTCTACAAGAAGGGGGACCGGAGGGTGTGTTCCAATTATCGTGGGATCACACTCCTCAGCCTCCCCGGTAAGGTCTACTCCAAGGTACTGGAGAGGAGGCTTCGTCCGATGGTCGAATCTCGGATTCAGGAGGAGCAGTGTGGTTTTCGTCCCGGTCGCGGAACACTGGACCAGCTCTATACTCTCCATCGGATACTCGAGGGTTCATGGGAGTTCGCCCAACCTGTCCACATGTGCTTTGTGGATTTGGAGAAGGCGTTCGACCGCGTTCCCCGGGGTGTCCTTTGGGGGGTCCTCCGGGAGTACGGGGTCCGGGGTCCTCTGCTGAGGGCTGTTCGGTCCCTGTATGACCGGAGCCAGAGCTGTGTTCGCATTGCTGGCAGTAAGTCAGACCTGTTCCCGGTGCATGTTGGCCTCCGCCAAGGCTGCCCTTTGTCACCGGTTCTGTTCACTGTATTTATGGACAGAATCTCTAGGCGCAGCCAGGGGCCGGAGGGGGTCCGGTTCGGGAACCACAGGATTTCATCTCTACTTTTTGCGGATGATGTCGTCCTGCTGGCTCCAACGAACCAGGACCTGCAACATGCACTGGGACGGTTTGCAGCCGAGTGTGAAGCGGCTGGGATGAGAATCAGCACCTCCAAATCCGAGGCCATGGTGCTTGACCGGAAAAAGGTGCCTTGCCCTCTCCAGGTGGGTGGAGAGGTCCTTCCTCAAGTGGAGGAGTTCAAGTATCTCGGGGTCTTGTTCACGAGTGAGGGAAGAATGGAGCGTGAGATTGACAGGCGGATCGGTGCAGCGTGCGCAGTGATGCGGTCTCTGTATCGGACCGTTGTGGTAAAGAGGGAGCTGAGCCGAAAGGCAAAGCTCTCAATTTACCGGTCAATCTTCGTTCCCTCCCTCACCTATGGTCATGAGCTGTGGGTAATGACCGAAAGAACGAGATCGCGGATACAAGCGGTCGAAATGAGCTTCCTCCGCAGAGTGGCTGGGCGCTCCCTTAGAGATAGGGTGAGGAGCTCGGTCACACGGGAGGAGCTCGGAGTAGAGCCGCTGCTTCTCCACGTCGAGAGGAACCAGTTGAGGTGGCTCGGGCATCTGTTCAGGATGCCTCCTGGACGCCTTCCTGGGGAGGTGTTCCGGGCACGTCCCACCGGGAGGAGGCCCCGGGGAAGACCCAGGACACGCTGGAGAGACTATGTCTCTCAGCTGGCCTGGGAACGCCTAGGGGTCCCCCCGGACGAGCTTGAGGAGGTGTGTGTGGATAGGGAAGTCTGGGCGTCTCTGCTTAGACTGCTGCCCCCGCGACCCGGCAACGGATAAAGCGGAAGAAAATGGATGGATGGATGGATGGATGGACACTGGGAATAGGAGCAAATATCCGATATGTTGTAGTTTTTGTGAAAAGGCGTTGGGATTGTGTTTGAGCTTTCTGATATTTCCTTGGATAGAGCCAAAACCTCCAGTTATGTTTTGATTTTGCCACATGATTAAAAGCTTAAATAAGGTGATTTTGCCAAACATGTGTCCCAGTCCCTCAATATTTACTTGTATGGGAGAGATGGCAGCAGCAGGCGGGGTCTTTAGAGGGCTGGGACTGAGGGGAGTCCGGGGGAGAGGGGCAGCTGCTGCAGTGGGGGTGACCGGAGCTCCATTGGGGGACGGACCTACCGCACAGACGATACTCTGATCTGTCGAGAAGCAGATTACAAAATGTCAAATATTTAACATTGAGGGATAAACAAAACGCATGTAAACCCAAACATGCTCGATTTCATATTTATTTATTTATTTTATAAGGGTTTTCTAATCTGATTAGTCTAAAATGTAACCCCATAAATAAAATACTACAGAGATAAGACGTGTAAGTGCACGGGAGAAAGCCAAAATATGCTGTTTTATCTTCCAGCTCACTCTGAATATTCCTGTGGTCCACAATATATTCAGTCAAATGCTTGCTCGTTCTGGCTGCACTCATTAAATTACTTCAATTAAATATGTTCAAAAATCAGAGGATCAAAGTAAAAAAAAAAAAAAGTGTGCTTATATGGGATGCAGAAAAGCAATTATATTCACAATTACAGTTCTAAAGTTTAAATGCTAAAGTTACAAGAGCCTCCTATACGTGATGAGGCAAAAGCGTGTTTGGGTTTGATCAGCTGGAGTTTTCTTTTATATCTCCAAATCACAAGCTCTACTGGCTGTGAATAGTTCAAAATTTTGACTTTGGATGAGCTGGAGGAAGTGTGTGTGGATAGGGAAGTCTGGGCGTCTCTGCTTAGACTGCTGCCCCCGCGACCCGGCAACGGATGAAGCGGAAGAAAATGGATGGATGGATGGACTTTGGATTAAATTGATTTTTTTTTTCTCCATAAAACTAATACAATAATAATTTTCTGCCATTTGCAAAGCACCTCTGAATGCAGGCTTTGCCATTTGCGGCTTGACATAACTTGACTAATCTGGTTGCTCCTGTTAGAAATGTAAGTATGTTTAATTTATAAATGTAGCCGAGACCTTGTGAGGCGTTGTCGAAGCTCTTGATGAGCGTTTTGACGGTGGGAGAAGGTTCTGAGGAGGTGGAGGATCTTCTGCTGAGGCCCATTCCCTGACGCAGAGCAGCCAGGTCCCTCTCCACCGCGTTCATGTAGTTGTACACGCGACCACGCTCCTCGTCCTGCCTGCGAGAAAGACATCCATTATTAGGACTAGTATGGTTCTTTCACAAGCTGGTTATGACAACAGCATGCACAAGTCAGTACTTTTCCACTTCATGTTTTGGTGATCCGAAGTTTTATTTATTAGCCGGAAAAAGTGCGGAGAATACAGGAGGGAAGAACTCTCTCGTTGCATTTCAAAAGAGAAAACAGAAGTCAAATTCCAACGTTCATTTACAGTGATGTCTGCCGTTCATGACAAATAATATGAACTAATTCACGTTCAAGTTCTTTACTGAAAAATGTGTTGCGTTCAGTTCGACGTTCACGCACAAAACTGGTATTAGCAAAATGGGAGCTTCCATATTTTCACCTGGGAATTATTAAATAGTAAAAAATGTAGTGGTCTGAACGTGATGACACCCCAGCTTTTTTATATAAAGGTAAACTAGATATACTACTGGGAACAGAAATAATATTTGGACAAAAAAGAGACAAACTGGTACTTAAATCAAACAAACTAAATCGACAAAGGCTACAAGTGTCTTTAAACACACATAGAATCACTCGGAACAGTGCACTTAAAAATAATTTTAATCTAAACGTGTTTGTAAAATTATAAAACCTAAGCATGTTGTTGAATTTATAAACTAAATATCTACATGTTTTTATCAGTCTTTTATCATTGCACTTATATTTGTGATTTTTAATATTGGTTTCAGAGCGATTCATGCAGTCATTTATAATCATTTCTTTCTAATTTAATTTTATAATGATTTCTTTTAAATTTCAAACAGACTAAATACATTCATTTAATACATTTCTGTGACTCAGCGCCCCAATTCTTTTGTCACTGTATCTTACTTTCGGCTCTTGACCTCGTCCAGCTCTTTGCTCAGCTTGTCGTTCTTCTCCAGAGTCTCCTGTAGGCGGCGCCGCAGGTCCCCGATCTCCTCCTGAGCTTCTGACTTGATGTCGTTGGCGATGACCACGGCCGTCTGCAGATCTGCCTGGAACTGACGCCACTCCATGGACTCCTCCTGTTACAGACACGGAAAAGGGAACGAGCTGAGACCAAATCCAAGTACAAACACAACATTATCTGTGTTCATTGTGGCCCTTAAAGGGCCCATATCACGGTTTTTGACTTTTCTCTGCTTTAAACATGATTACAATGCTATTTGGCCTTCATACACAAACCCACAGTAGTTTATTCATTGATTCTGTCAATCTTTTGTAAGAGAACAATCTGTCTCCTTCCCCAGCGTGAGGCACAGAAACGCTCGGGTCCACTTCAATGACGAAAACCACACTGATGACGCGCATGACCCCGTTTGCTTTGTATTTAAAATAGTTGTTAAATACTTTTGTCAAAACGGGGTAAACAATACACAATTAGTATGCTGTTTTTTGTTAAAAATAATAAAAATAAAAATAAATTAAAAGCCGGCGGGAGGTGATTGACGGATCAAAACAGCGAATCAGAGCGCACAGGCTCCGGCTCCCGAGTCCAGCGTCTGTGGTCTGGTCTCGCGGACACCACATAGAGCTGCTGTTTTTTTGCTTTTGTCAGCAACTAAAAGTGTTAGGATCACGTCAACTTGAATGAAGTGTGTTATGGGTGTAAATATGTGACACACTATTTGGCCCTAAGAGGAAGAAAGCGGCTAGACTTTTTTCATCTGTTCATCTCATGGATCTATTATAATACCGGTTCATCTGCAACACTTCACTGAGACTGTTCCAGAACTACAGGGACAATGGAACTGGACTTACTCAAAAGCTGAAACACGTTATTCCCACGGTAAAAGACGTAACTCGGACCCCCTCGATCTGTAAGTAGTGACGCTAACTCGCTGTATACTTCTGTAAACTAAATAACTAGGGTCTGATTGTGCATCGAGGACATAGGGCTCGATGTGACGGATTGTCATTGTTGGAAAAAGTTTATTCTTATGTATGAAATTACTAAGTACAGGTGATAAACGACAAGAGCGTGATGCTACGTCACCGTGCGGGCAGCGGGAGGCGGGCTCACAGGCAGAGGAGCAGACTCTTCTCTGGATCAGCTTGTTTGAGTCGAGGTGACGTCACCTCTATACAAGAGATGGCTCTAATCTCACAAGCTTTGATTGTTGTGTGGTGTATCATACACATTAATATCACACATGTGCATAGGATTGAGTGTGAAACATGAAGAAAAGCGTGATATAGGACCTTTAAAGCTCGGGTACCATTTTTAAATTAACAATACATTAAGTTTATCTAAACCAGGGCTGTTAAACTAATTTTGGTTGAGGACCTGGTTGGGGGCCGAAAGTATAAAAGTAGATTTTGTTACATTTTGACACATTGAGTCAATTTATTTAGATTGGATATTCTTTTTCAGTAGATTTTGGAAAATAATATCCAATATCAAAATGAGCTCAGTTAAAGTGGATTGAACCAAACCTGAACCAATATAAAGAGAAAAATTCAACAATGTAACTTCTATTTACACGTCTGCTTAAAATGTCTAAATAGATTAAATAATATGGTTGTATTCTTCAGAACATTTGATTTTAAAAGTATAACACGCTATTGTAGCCGAATACCATTAATACTGTTTAGAGATTAAATGACACTTTGAAGCAATTGTGGTTAAAGTTCCAACTCATCATTCTAACATATGCACAAGCCAGTACTTTTCCACTGCATGTTTTGATTTCTGAAGGCCAAGCTACTCGCACTGTGCCAAAAGCTGATTGGAGGACTTCATTCCTCCATCACTTGCAGTCTGTAATATCTGTGTTCGTGCTGTCTCTACCAACAACAATAAAACATGTCTTCTGTCTGAATTAAAGACACGATCCCAGACTTTGTCATCTTCTTCAACTGCAACTTGATACAATAATTAAAAATAATTTGGGGCCACTGAAAATGGTTTTGGGGACCGGATTTGGCTCGTGGACCTGAGTTTGACTTTTCTGTCTGAAAGATGTGACATAGGACAAAAATACATAGAGAAAATATGATACATACAGAAAACTAGTGCTAGAACTTGAATGATTTTATAGCCAGGGACGAGTTAGATGTATTTTATTGCGAAGTTGAATTGTTTGCGGTTTGAAAAGCGTATCGAGCTTTGTGCATGTTGAGACTACTGTATATACTTTGTTATTCTACATTTTAGATAGTGAGAAACACATTTATAGCCGACCAAAGCACAATTCTCTTCTCTAAATCATAAACATATAGTGCATATCCTCTATATGTTAACTCAAACATACTTAGTAATCAGTTAGAAAGCATTGGTAGATATAATTTGTATCTTGTAGCTTGTGTTTTGTCTGCAAAGGATTTTTATGGAACATTTTCTCTTTAACATCAGCTGAATCTCTTCAACATGTGTTTAACTGTGTGTTTGGATTAGTCTTTGAATTTATTGCTGTAAAACTTCAACCCTTACCCTCAGCCGCCGATGGAGGATCTTGATCTCTCGTTCCATGTCGTGCTTTTGGTCCTGCAGCTTCTTCACGGAGTCTGGGAAAACCACAGATGTTAAGATTTATAACGGTGAGAAAAACGTGTAATAGAGCGAGGAAGCGGGCGCCAGAACCCGGACGTAAAATCCACTTTTCTATGAGGTTGTTTGTATTTCAGAAAAAGTCTTCTCTGTAACTAAGTCAGCTCAGACTGAAATCCACGACATGGTGATGGAGATCCATTGTTTCAGAAAAATACTGTTTAACTGCAAAATCTTCATCCGAGAACTACAAAACCCAGAATTCTTTAATCCCGTGAACAGGCTTACGATTGGTCGAGGTACGCATTCCTTCACATACTGCTTGCTACATATATTTTCTTAGGTTTGTTTTTTTGTTTTGCCAGATTCAGTGGTTCAATATGGGGAAACACTCCTAACGTTAGTGGGAAACTACATTCTACTTTTCTTGTTGTAAAATATTTTTTTTTGTTATGATTTTAAGTGGAACATCAGCAAAAAATCATGATATTATGCTTTTGCTTATCACCTGGATTTTCCACATTACATTATAATGATTTCAGGAACTGGAAGCCCATATATGGCCCCAAGAACAGGTATTGCCTTATATGTACTTACATTTCATAATTTTTTGACCATACATGTACTTCCTTCCTTACAGACCAAGGTAAGTCCCAGAGACTCTCAATTTGACTGAAGGAAATTGCCACAAAATTATAATTGTTTTGACAAGAAAACAGCTCTGTTCATGAGTTAAGTTGTTGAAACAAAAAGTCAAAAGAGCCATTTTTGATTATCTGTCACATTTTGTCCTTTAGCTGATCTCCATTCCTTGAGATCACTACTTCTTTGCCAAAACATTGCAAAAGCGTCTTGGTAAACCTGAACATTTTGACTCACTCTCGAGGTCTGTGATGATCAGATTGTCGTGCAGCTTGAGCGCCCGGTGTTGCTCCACCTCGTCCTCCAGCTCAAAGATAGTTTCCTTCATGTCGACGATCTCCGTGTCCTTCTCTTGGATTTCCATTCGCTGTTTCTCGATGGCTCGCTCCTGTTCCGACATTTGCTGTTGTGCCTGCTCCCGATACTCGCGGTACTCCTGGTCCAGCTACAACAGGAACACCACATTTCACTACAGCGCTGGAAGGGTTCATACATTAACGTGCTTGTCAATCAGAATTTGTACAGATTTTAAGTTGAGGTGCGGGAGGTGAGTATTTTATGACACTGTAATGATTACCTCAACAACAAAAAATAAGTATATTTTAGCAGTTAGAACAAGGCAACATGTATTTAAGTAATTTACAAGGAAACAAGCAGCATAAAAGTACAAAAAAAGGGAAAAAAAATCTTGGAGTAGGAATTGACTTGAAAAAGAAAATGTATCTAAAGCCTTTTTAAGCAAATTTTAAGTTGAAATTCTATGTCTTTTTCCTAAAACCATTGGAAAACTTTGAGGAACGCTCATTTGACATAATCTGTTTATCTTTTAGAGAAACGTATCCGTCATTATTATTTGTGTTTTAGTCCTTTTACGATCAAATTTAAATGTTTTACTTTTTACAGTATTGTTTTAGTATCCCCAGTGTATGAAAAGCGTTTATTTATTTATGGTGAATTGAAATCACAAAAAGGTGTTTTTCTAATTGGGTATTCACTTTTTTTACTCACTTGATAAATGTTCTTGCTTATATAATGTTCTATATAAATAAAGCAGAATGTAGAACTGAACTGTGACCCTAAAACATTTGCTCTACTTCTATTGAGGTCAGATGGCTCATTTTAGCTCATCTGCAGTTTTTCATCTGTACAGTTAATTAGCCTTGTTAAAAATACTCACATTATAACTGCTGCTCTAAGTACTACACCAATAACACAGGTTCAACTCGGGAAAATAAAATACTGTTAATTCATTTGTTATTGTTGTATTGGGGCAGTATAATTCTCGACTACAGCCTAAACCCCTTTCAGTCAGGCATTATTTAGCACTAAAATTCTTAAGACACATTTAAGTTTGTTTTTTTTGTCTTATTGTGAAATGTATCTGATCTTTGAAAACATGTGACCTGAGATCTAATGTACATAATGACTGAAGAAAATAAACTACTACAACTACTACTAATTCGAGTTAAAATGTGAAACTATAGACCCCTTACACAGTCATTTTCTGAGAGGTTTTGAAGAGTCCGTCATATATAAGTTTCACATTTTAAGTTGAATACGTTTTGAACGATTTTCGACATTCTCCTGTGTGACAAAACTAAAAGGCAGTGTGTTTTATAATGTGTTAGGACCTCTTCAAGAGCTGACTCCAACCGGATACACCCATTTCTCAATCAATGATCAAAACAAAATGATTAAAAAAAGACTTAAAATCAACCAGCAGTGTTTGTTCCTTTTAGCTTATTTATTTAATTTAATTTATTTTTGTACTTTATTATTTTCATCTTATTTTCTTTGTCATTCTCCTGTTTTGCAACAATTTCTTGATTTTTTTTTCTCCCTATAAATGAAAAATTAAACGTTCAGCAAGCACAAGAAAACACCACTTGTTTTATCATTTACACTCTCTGAAAAGAAGCCACGAAGAGTCTGAAAGCGTGAATTCTGCGAGAAGAGCAGGAGTTTGAATAAAAATAGCGGCGCACTGACCTTCCTCAGAGCCTCCTGAAGCGCGGCCAGTTCGTTGTGCACCTGCTCCAGTTCTTTGTGCATCTTCACCGCCTCGGCCTCCGCCTCCTCCCTGGCGTGGCGCGCTCCCTCCAGCAGCTGGCAGATGTCGTTCTTGTCTCCCGCCGTGTGGAGCGAGTACAGCTCTGCCACCCTCTGCCTCTCCTGCTCCAGCTGCCCTCGGCACCGGCTCAGCTCGGCCTGGTCGTCGCTCACCGCGGCCTTGTACTCGCCGAGCGCCGCCGCCATCGCCGCTCTGTCCTGCCTCTCAGACTCCAGAATCCTCTCTATTTGGTGGTTTCTCTCCTTCAACGCCCCGATCATCTCCTGCGCCTCAGCGTTATCCTGCTCGGCCATTTTCAACGTGTTGGAGAGATGTTGCTGGACGCCTAGGAGTTGCTCTCGCTCAAACCGCGCGTTGTCCGCTAAATCGCCGTAGCGTTGTTCTAGCTCCATGTAGCGCCCGCTTTTAATGTCCTCCTCTAAAGCGTACGATATGTGGTGCTCTTCTAAAAGTGAGCGGAGATACTCGATCTGTCTACCGTAGAGTTCCAGCTTGTCGCTTTGCTGACACAGCGAGTCCATGAGGATGATTTTCTCCTCGCCGAGGCGTTCGTTCTCGCCGTTCAGCTCCTGCGTTATCTGCTGGAGGTCGGCGAGTTCTTGCAGCGTGGCCTGTAGCTCCTCCGCTGTGCTGTGCTGGTTCTCCTCCATCTGGTGAATGCGCTCGGTCAGACAGGCCACAGACACTTCGCTGGTGTTGCCGCTGCTGCCGCGTCGTGAGCGGTCTCGGCTCGGTGCGCATTCCGATTCGGAGGACGACGACGCGCCCGACGGAGCGTCCAGGGCGTCATCGCTGGAGGTGACGGCCTGATAAACTTCACTGGATTCGCTGTCCAGGTTATCCGCGGAGCCACCGTGTTGTTGTCCGGTGAGGAGGTCCTCTAGCGAACCGGGGGCAGAGCCTTTAGGAGAAAAAACAAAGAATGATATGGGGTATGTTTATGTTCTGATGCCCTGCGCTACCGTTACTATAAATGCATAAACAACAGTATTTGATCTGTCCAGAAATGAGCTCCAAAAAAATGGTTTGGTTCAATCAGCCAAACAATACTAGTTACAACGTGGTTAACGAGGCTAGCTGCTAATGCTAATGTAACATTCTTCTCCTTTGTCAGCTTCAATAGTCAGAACAGCTGAAGTATTACACACAAAAATTATCCACCTTTTGTTTTTTTGTGGAAACACGTTCTGTGGGGACTGCTCTCATATAAAAGTGGATGAACTAAGAACAAGTAAATATTAATGTGCAACTAAAACATTATGAATGATGATTAGTAGTTTTTTGTTGAACCGTTTTGCGAACTTTTGCCAGTTACACTACGCCACAATACACTTCGGCCTAAACCATTTCAGTAAGAACTATGTTTTACGACAAAAACAAGAAAGTTAATGAATTATGTTTATGTTATTGGCTGAAACAAAATTACTACAACTACTGAAATTTCCCCACTATGGGACGAATTAACGGCTTAATGTTTTATTATACGATTATTTTTAATTTATGCACATATCAATCTCCAACTTGGTTTTCCTAATCGTGTTTTTAGCTTTCTGGTCTGTAACAAAGTTGTCAATCTCTTCTTGACTGTTAGGAGTTGTGTTTTCATCGTTATTTGCTGTTATTACTTCCTCTGGCTCATCAAAGTTGTCGCTCATTCTTTTTTTTTACCAAGGACAGATATCAAATTTGATACGCGCTGCAGACTAATTGTCATGGTAACGGTCCGAGATGGGAAAATATCAGACAGAAAATCAGCCAATCAGAGCGCGCGTACGATCCTGGTCATATAAAAAGGAATATCTCATCTTATCTTACTACACACTCAGTTTGTGAGTCTGCAGGACTGAGAGAGGTGTCAATGATCTTTCTATGGCTCACCTGTGCCTCCCCCATCGCTCTGCCCGCTCCCCGTCGCCAGGTCTGGACTGAGTGACGTATAGTTGAAAAGTTTCTCTCCATCCAGCCGCTGCTCCAGAGAAAACCCCAGTGCGTTCAGTCTGTCTTTGAGCATCCTGTTTTCACTTTTCAACAAGTTCAGCTCTTCTCTGATGGCGTGGTTTTGGTCTTGTAATAACAGCAGCGTAGACTCCACATCAGCAGCCGTGATCGCAGACACTATGGGCTTCTCCTCTTCTTCGGAAACCTCTTGAGGGATGTCTTTGTCCGCGGGATGAAGCTGTGCCCTCATGTCCCGTAACTCGCTTCTTAAATGTAAAATCTCCACATCTTTGCTTTTGGCCAAACCCAGGAGATCCTTCACCTTGGACTCCAGCTCCACCTTATCACTGATCTGCCCGTCGGACTTGGACTTGCTCATGCGGCTTTCAGATTCGGGCAGGACTTGACCCTTGGGGCGTTTTGTCCCGTCTCCGCTCGCCGACCCGGACACGAGCTGTTGTTTCTTGTTGGTGGAAGCCCGGGAAGTCCGCAGCCGGTCCCGCATGGAACTAGGCTCCTTGGACGTGGATGTTGTTGTGCGCTTGGTCGATGTGCCTGCTGGAGTCAAGGAAAAGGTACTTTAAAAAACAAGGATGCAAGGAAATATTACAGCTCAAATAATGTTCAGGGCATCTTTTCTACTGTTGTTTATTTTAAAATTGTTTTTCAATTATTTTGCTCCAAATTGTCTTTTCTGCGATGAAGGTTTCTGGAGATTCATAAGTGTGTGTTTCATCCAATGCCTTTTCAAAACGCCTTTGCCTTTATTATTTCGCACTATATGACTTGACTGCATTTGTCTCCCTTGTACTTATCTGTGCCATTGCCTGAAATAAATGAATACATGAAAGACATGTATGTATGTTATTTTGTTGTGTGGAATTACTTTCTCAATATGGGCTTTCCTGAGGTTTCTCATATTTTTACTTTAAGTGTTCCTTGCCGATGCTGTAGGGCCTAAGGACAGTAATGATCCAAGACATTTATGGACACCTATGCACATTTATTAACATGTATGAACATTGGTCATCCTGCTTAACCTTGCCTGCAAGCTGAATTCTCGCGGTATTCGTGAGTTCACAAACACTCGAGAATACATCTTGCACCGCTCCCATCAACCCTTTTCGAGTAGAACATCTAGGTGTTCAAGCCAATCACACGCCAGTCTGGGGATTTAGGGCGGGATATCCGGGTTTGACGAAAGCAAGAAGTGCCGGGCCAAAGCAAAACAAACATGGCTACGCAGGAGGACGGACGCGTAGCTGAGGCTATCAAGTCAGTTTTAGCAGAATCTCCAATTTATTTTTTGAAAGATGAACAGCGAGAGGCGCTTTGTGCATTTCTGGACGGCAACCTTGGTAGGCGGGCACACAGCGTCACTTCGCCCAATCAGCTTGAAGTATTCTGCTGCTTATCCCTCCTTTCCCCAAAAGGATTCTCCTGCAGAAGTCCCAGATTGATAGAGTTCTACACAATCATCAATCTGGCTCTTGCCAGGTTACATCCTGAATCAGAATCAGAATCAGAATCATTTTTATTGCCAACGTAAGTAACGGGAGGTCACAGACTTGGAAATTGCTTTGGCTCAGTGCAACAGTCAAAAAGAGATAATAAAAATAAGAATAAAAAACACTTCTAAAGAATAAATTTAAATTTAAAATAGAGTTACAGTTACTATTTACAATATACAAGTGCACATGGTGCACACAATGTAAGGTGACAGCAGTACAGTGAAGTAAAGTGACGTATGATGGGCAGTAAAGTGACTTTATAAAGGGCGGGGGGACAGGTTAAGAAGTGTTCAAGAGTCCAACAGCAGAGGGGAAGAAACTGTTCTTGTGGCGGGAGGTTCTAGTCCTGATGGACCGCAGCCTCCTGCCTGAGGGGAGTGGTTGGAATAGTCCATGTGCAGGGTGAGAGGGGTCGGCTGTGATACGACCAGCCCGGCCTCGAGCTCGGGCGACGTTCTGCTGCTACCCTATGGACCAATAGGGGGCGACAGTGGCTCAGTTGGTAGAGCATTGGCCTCTGAGCCCGAAGGTTGTGGGTTCGAGCCCACTGCGAGACCTTCTCCACTGACTTCCACTGATGTCTGCTGTCACTGTGTCCTTGGGCAAGACACTTAACCCACTTTGCCTGTAAGGAGCGCGGAAGTGATGTTTGCAGCTTGCCTTGATGTATATATGTATATGTGTTTGTGTACATGTATGTGTTTGTGTACATGTATGTGTACATGTATGTGTATGCATCAAACTGAAATTTCCCCATTGTGGGACGAATAAAGGACCTTCTTCTTATTAATATGCGTTTGTTATTATTGCATGTGTGTTTCAAGACCTACGACACATTGACTTATGGTTGTGATGGTGAGAAGCCCGTACCGGAGGTGGTCTTTGGTTTATCCGTGGTCCCGGTGGTGGTCCGTTTGGTCTTGGAGGCGGCAGCACTTGGAGCAGGGTTACCCCCCACCATCGCAGCTAAAAGGTCATCGTTGCTTTTTACCTGGAAAGAATGAACGACCTGCATTGAAGAACAGCCCCTTTGGTTTGTCACAGCAGCAGCAGAGGATGATGGTAAAGAAGATAAAGAGACATGTTGTGGTCTGAGGTGTTCAAAGAATCTTACTTTATGTTCAGACAAAGTTATTATGTATGAAAAAAAAGTTCGGTACCCAAGTTGAAAGAAGTAGATAAATATAACTAAAAGTGCATAAATCACTCAGGATTACTGGTTTAAGGATGGGGACCTAACTTTGATTTGGTTTCATTGATGCATATTGTGTTTGTCACATCTTATTGGACACATTGTCTTTTACATGCTGATTTTTCATTTCTTTCTGTCTCAAAAAAGAGGCCTGATCTAAAGAAGCCAAAGATACTGTACATACGTTGAAACTAATGAATGAAACAAACTCTTTTGAAAGCTACACTGTAAAAAGTGATGTGAGCACATTTTGACATTTAAAAGACACAAGAAATGTCTCCTGACAAATTTTGCAGTCAGAATGTACTCAAATAAAGATTAAAAAAACCACTTCATTCAAGCAATTATTACCTCATATCTAATCATTTTTTGCAGTGTAGTTCTATATTTCATGACTCCAGATTTAAATGTGAAGGGAAAGCATTATAACATGATTAGACGCACAAGTCTACAAATGAATAAGCTTCAGTCGACTCAGTATTCTAAGGGATTTCCGTGTTCACAATAGTACTGCCATTACCTTGGACAAGGTGGTGGTGTTTTTTGCAGCAGGCTTAGTGCTGGTCGTGGTTACGGCCCCGTCAGCCTTTCCTCTGTCAGCGCTTGCTTTAGTCGCCACGGGCCGCACTGACTTCTTCATGCTTAGACCTCCGACGCCACATTTAAAACCTGATCTGTGTAAAAAGAGGGGGAGGAAAAAAAAGAAAGTCATTTGCGTTTCAAGAGGTGAAAAGTTAAGAATGATGGAGATAGCTTTCCAAGAAAAGGAGAGATTCTTTCCACCGAACCAATTCCCGAAAGAGTGAGATCACATCGAGCAAATGAATAATGAAAAGCCGGGGGTTTCCTTCTCCAAAATGTGGAAGAAAGGAAGTTATGTTTATTCAAAGGGTTGAGACCAAACTTTTTAAACAACATAGAAACTACAGTCTATGTATTGTACATGTAAACACTTTTGGGACATTCATTCACTTTGGACACATTCTACTTTAATTCTGTGGCTGTTTCAAACCTGGCTGTTACACCACTGCGTTGTGCATCACACTTTGACAGTGGACACTTCTTACTTCCAGCAAAACAAACCAACCAATGCACTTGTGTATATTTTGTATATTCCTGTATATTCTTGTGGACCCCGCTCCCATCTCTGTGTGGAGTGAGAGGACAAGTGCCCAAAAAAAATAACAATTGTAAACTGCTTTGTGACTCTGGTCTGTGAAAGGCTGAATATAAAAAGATTATTTTATTTCACTTGTACTTATCTATCATCACAATATGAAAAAACATCTTTATTAAGTATTGTCTCACTTTTCTCTGATCTGAACCATCCATCCATCCATCCATCCATTTTCTTCCCCTTAATCCATTTCTGGGTCGGGGGGGTGGCCAGAGATGCCACCCAGTTCACAGAGCACCAGCCTCTCACTGATCCTCCTGCAGGTGGTGAGTCCACAGGAGCTGAGATCTTTCAGTGGGGGCTTCAGGCAAAGTGGGGGTAAGTGTCTTGCCTAAGGACACAACGACAGCAGTCATCAGTGGGAGTCGTGAAGTAGGTCTTACGGTGGGCTTGAACCCACGACCTTCAGGCTCAAAGGCCAATGCTCTACCAACTGAGCTACTGTCGCCCCTGATCTGAACCAGTATTTTCTCAATTTAATAGTGCATTATTGGCTGCTAACATCACAAATGTTGAGAAAGACTCCTGCTATCAAATAGAAACCAACCCAAGTTCACTGTTTCTGAAACCTGTAGAAGAAAATTAGTTAATAAATATAGTGAGAGGGTTTAAAAACAAAACATCGACGGACTACTGCGATTTGGACATGTGGACCTTAAAGAGTGTTTTTGCGGGTATTTCAAAGCCATTTAAACACATGTGTAATTTATCACTACAAACTGGACAATTTCCCCAACACATGAAAGTAGCCAAAGTAATTCCCCTGCTTAAATCTGGAGACAAACATATATTTACAACTCTCCAAAATCTTAGAAAACATTTTCAATTCCAGACTTGACAGCTTCATCAAAAAAAATAATACACTCTGTGACAATCAGTTTGGCTTTAGAAAAAACCACTCAACTTCACATGCACTGTTTGACATAACTGAAGAAATTACTAACGCTATAGACAATAAGAAAAACGCAATTTGACTATTTTTTGACCTCAGTAAAGCATTTGACACCATAAACCATGAACTATTAATTAAGAAGCTAGAACGCTATGGGATCAGGGGGGTGGCATTACAGTGGGTCAACAGTTATCTAAAAAACAGGAAGCAATATGTGAAACTGGGTGATTTTCAATCAAGCTGTTTAGAAATTGTGTGTGGTTTACCTCAGGGTTCCATTCTTGGTCCAAAATTGTTTAATCTGTACATAAATGACATTTTTAAAACATCTAAAATACTGAAATTCATCTTGTTTGCCGATGACACGAATATTGTTGCAACCGGTGATAATTTACATAAGCTATTTCAAACTGTTAATCTGGAACTCAAAAAAGTAAGTTATTGGTTCAAACAAAACAAGTTATCTCTAAATTTAAGTAAAAGTAAAATCATGATATTTGGCAAAGGTAATTCCAACACTCAGGAGATGATTCAGATAGAGGGTATTGTCTTAGAACAGGTGCAAGAAATCAAATTTCTTGGAGTTATAATAGACAACAGGCTAACTTGGAAACAACACATTAAACACATATCCACTAAAATATCAAAAAGTATCTCCGTAATAGCAAAAGCAAAGCAGTTTTTAAATTTCAAAGCTCTACGTACTTTATACTGTTCTCTGATTCTGCCATATCTGAGTTACTGCTCTGTGATCTGGGGAAACACTTACAAAAACACAGTCAAACCGTTAGTGATGCTACAAAAAAAGAGCCATTCGAATTATTCATAAAGTGGGTGTTCGAGATCATACAAACGCGTTATTTATAAATTCAAAGATTATGAAGTTTTATGATCTTATTGAGTTCCAGACTGTGCAGTTGATATATAAAGCAACAACCAACAACCAGAACCAACAACAAAATCTCGGAAGAGCATTAAATGATCTGACTTGGGAAAATCTTAATGCATGTGATGATACTGAAACATGCTCTGAACTATTTCTCGACAAAATTCATGAAGTTTGTAGGTCTTTTACAAAAACAATAAATCACAAAAAAAAGAAATCCAACTCTTTGCCATGGTTGAATTCAAATTGTCTGAAATCAATGAAAACAAGAGATCAGCTACTGAAAAATTCAATTAAGTCTGGGTTGACGACAGACAGACAAAAATATGTATCCATGAGAAATAGAGTAACATCAGAATTGCAAAGAGCTAAGGCAAATTTCTTCATTACTATCATGGAAAATGCAAATGGTAATGGGAAACAAATATGGCAGAATATCAATAAACTTTTAGTGAGGCAGACAAAGAAACATACAAATGACTTGGAATTGAAAATTAACAACCAGCTTGTAAAGGATCCCGCAATATTGGCAGAAGAGCTGAATGTATCGTTTTTACGCTCTGCTGATCAAATAGCTGCATGTTTTAAAACACTTGAATTATCTTACAACCCTGAAACAAACAATCAAACCTTTAAAATAAAATTAATATCTGAGGCTGAAATTGTAAATATTATAAGCACTATGAAAGACTCCAAAGCTAAAGACCATCATAGCTTTGATGTTGGATTTCTTAAAATGCATAAAATGTCCTTAGCACATCCAATTGTGCATGTTATTAATTTGTCGATTAAGCACTCCATTGTACCACAAACATGGAAGGTGGCCACAGTTACCCCCATTTTTAAATCAGGCGATAGAACTAATATAAATAATTACAGACCAATTAGCATACTGTCAGTTTTTTCAAAAGTTCTTGAGAAATGGGTTGCAAAGCAGTTAATTGAACATCTGCAAATGGGCCAAACTCCAGTTTGCACCCAATGCAATTTGGCTTTCGCGCACATCACTCAACTGAATCTGCCATAGCAATGTTTCTGGAAAAAGTCAAAAGTAGTCTGGATAAAAAAAACAATTATGTAGGAGCAGTTTTTCTTGACCTGAGAAAGGCGTTTGATGTAGTGAACCATAGTATACTATTGTCAAAGCTGAAAACTTTCAATTTCTCTGACCAAGCCTTAAAATGGATGTCTTCATACCTATCAAACAGAAAACAAGCTACTGTAGTCAATGGAAAGAAATCGTCTTTATTGCATTGTACACTAGGGGTCCCCCAAGGGTCCATCTTGGGACCTATTTTATTTTCACTGTTTATAAATGATTTACCTGATGTTTGTAAGGATGTAGACATTCAACTATACGCCGATGACGCGGTGATTTATACAACTGCAAAATCATCTGAGGAAGCAGCCCAAATTCTTACATCAGCCCTAACTCAAATCCAGCATTGGCTTACTCGATCATGTCTTCAGCTAAACGCACAGAAAACAGTCTGTATGTATTTCAAAAAAAAAACTTTAATATTGCCCGCTCCAATGTATATTTTGGAGAGCAAGAACTGCAATTAGTTCAAGAGTTTAAATATCTTGGTGTTTTGTTAGATTCTACGCTGTCCTTTAAAAATCATGTTAAAATGATATCAAAAATAATTAGATTTAATGTGTCCAACTTCAACCAAATACGCAGGTCAATGACTGATCAAGCTGCTATGATGTTTTTACATAGTATGATCTTTTCGCACGTAAGCTACTGTATAACTAGTTGGTCTCTGACAGGTGTAACGATTCTTAAACCAATTGAAAGACTTTATAAAAAGGCACTGAAAATCCTTGATAAAAAACCATTTGGTTACCACCATTGTAATATCCTCTCCAAATATAATTTATTGAGCTTTGAACATTTCATAACATTCAAAAACTGTTGTCTAATTTATAAAAGCTTACATGGGTTGGCTCCACCACCCCTAACAAGATATTTTAAATACAGAACAAGTGCCTCGAGAACAACTCGGTCCATGAGCAGAGGCGACTGTGAGGTTCCTGTGAGGAAAACCTCTTTTGGTCAAAATGTCCTGTCCTATAAAGGCAGTGTCCAGTGGAACAAACTACCAACCACTGTGAGGGAGGCAATCAGCTTCAAATCATTTAAAAATCTCTTGAAGGAATGGCTCAGATCAACACAAACCTGTCAACATAATCGATAACATTTTATGTAAAACGTACCTTAGGGCACCACAGCATTTTAGATAGGTATTTTAAAGAGAAAAAAAAAAAAAAAACGTAATGAAATTTTAGATTTTTATAAATCCGTAGCAATTAATGAATTAAGTCTTCCCCTGGGTTTGTGGAAGTGAACCGCCTTCGCTCCCATTTTCTGCCTCACCCTTCCCTGTCCTCCCTGTCCTCTGTCGTGTCCAGTCTTTTGTCATTGTATTTGCCTGAGATCCCTAATGTTCTTTGTACAGTATATTTGAATGTGTATCTTGTGGTCCCATTGTTCCTTGTCCTGCAGTCGTTCTGTTCCTGTACTGTCTTGTGACTTTCTTTTGTGTCATTGTTAAATGTTCAATGTGAAGTTTCACATCAGCCTGTCTAGGGACAACAGATGGAAATTAGCCTATGGCTAAAATCTGACATATTTACATATTTTATATGTTCATTAATATGTACTGTCCCTACTTAAATAAATAAATAAATAAATAAAAATATAAACATTTACCAAAACAAATACAGAAAAGGTTTCAAGAGCGAACTAGTTGTTACGAACTACGAGAAGAATTGAACTTGATGATACAGAAACATAGCTCAACACTGAAAAGTTTCAGCCCCACAGTTAATGGGGTTCAACTGTGGAATAATTTGGAGCGGGAGATGAAACATAGTCCAAACATTAATGTGTTCAAATTTAAATACAAACAAAAGACTTTCAATAAATATAAAGAGGAGGAAATTATATGTCACTAGGGGGCGCAATCGGGCTAAAATAAATTGGTGTTTGGTTTGGTTTTGTTTTTTTATTTCTATTTTATCAACTTCGTTTTGTTGCTTATTATAGTCATTATGATCTTTATTGACCTTGAAGAGTGATGTTGCTTTAAACAGTTGCCATTATTTGTCGTTAATATTGCTGTTATCGTCTGTTCTTTCTTGTTTATTTTTTTACATTTGCATAGTTGCTGTTCTATGTAAAGTGTGTATATTTTCATGTAGTGTTTTGGGGGTGGGCACCAATAAGCTTTTGCTTCGGCCCACTCCTTTTGAGCAGTACTTGTCTGCTCAAATAAACAAATAAATAAAAAAAATAAAAAAATAATTAAACTTTGCGTGTGCATCACAGAGCCTTAACGCTTGTTCATGGTTGTGTCTGCAGAGCTCCAGGATCCATTGTTCTGTAGGTTTTCTGGTGCAGGGGAGAAAAGCTTCCAAACCAGTGATCCATAAAATTGTAGAGACCATGCTGACCACTCATGCAGCCACTGGGGGAAAAACTGACACTTAAAAAGACAATAAAAGGTTCATAATGAGCCTATATCATAAAAAGTATGGGAAATAAACAATCATAATGTTGTCCTAATTATTTTACACTTTGAATTAGATTTACCTGAACAAGAACTACTCCTACCACATATAATTTTACTGTTTAAGTTAACCTGTGTACAGCTCCCCCTGTTGGACAAATGAAGCATTGTGGATCAAGCTGGCAAAAAATGTGCTTTATTTTGTTAAAGCAAACATCAAAATGCAAAGTTATCATTCAGGAAATCAAAGTTAATTACAAAATTCATTAAAATAATCACACAGCAAGAAAAACATAAAACTATGAAGTAGATTTATCTTTCAAAGAAAAGTGCAGATACAAAACCTTTTAGTTAACCACACAATTAAACACACCATCATAAAAACAACATTATCACACTTTTTTTGGGTCAATTAAATGAATGGAACAAATGACACCACACACAATGGATGTAAATATACTAGATGATAAAGAATCGGCAGTGCTCAATCGTATGCGCTACACAATTAAAGTTCCGATTTCTTTGAGGAAGATTTTTTCTTTGAGGAAGATTTTTTCTTTGTGGAAGATTTTTGCTTTTTGAAAACCCGTTGGTTTTCGTCTTTCTTCCAGGTCAGTTTGACGTCTCCCAGGTTGTTTGCTTTAAACTGTTCTTGCAGCTAAAGAAAATGGAGAACGTTCATTATTCCAAGTAAAGAAATGTACGTAAGGTGAAGGTAAATGTTATTGTCCTGCTGGAAATGTGAATTTTGGTTTAAAAATATTAATATTATATTGCATCTAATGTCCATATGTGTGCATCCCTATAGTGACGGGTTTATTGCCTTCATTTTCACTTCTGTGATCATGAGAAGCCTCTTCATAGTTTCACTGAAGGAAGAAGATTCTGAATTCTCCTGTTTTACTGTTGTCAAGTTTCAGAAAATATTCAAAGTCTTAACTACACAAACCTGTTGCAATATTTCAGAGCTGAAGTCGTTGGGATCCACTGGTGAGGACATTTTTATTTTCACCAAAGTCTTTTTTCTCTTTGGACCTGAAAAATGAAAAATGTGTGAAATATGCCAAGAATAAAACTGACATATTGTATTTTCAATTAGACTTAAATCAAGTGAAGAAAACCTTTTCTTTCTCCCATGACTTGAATTGTTGTTGCTTGTTCTCTTACCTTCTTCACAGATGAAGCTTTTCTTTAGTCCACAGTCGTCGCTCTCCCATCGGCCCTCGGCTCCCAGTGCTGCACATTTCTTTGTCAGTGGATTTATCGATGTGTGCGAATAATATGATATGTTGTTTAACGTATTTAAAAGTAAAAACTGGTTCCTCACCGTTGTAGCAGAAAAAACAGTCACGTGGATAATAACAGGGAGAATCATTCCAAAGGCCATCACTGTCCATTGTGCCACAGTTTTCAGGTTCTCTTTCATCATTAGGTTCCCCAGATCTCCACGGAGCATCTCCTTCCTTGTATCTGACTGGGGGCTGAGACCAGTGCCATTTCCTGTCTGTGAGTTTGTCACTGGTTTGATGAAGTCCGATCCAGGCGTCCGTGCGTCCGTTTGCAGCAGCCTTCAGGTTCTTCAGGTCCTTCATGTTGTTCACTGAGGCCAGGTCTGTGTGCTGCTCTCTGCAGTGACTCTGAGCCTCAGACCACGACATCTTCTTATCTATAAAGTGGTACTGAAGGTCCAGAGACACTGACCAACACAGGTGACCTACAGGGAGAAAACACAAACTAAAACATATCTTTACGAGTTCAAATGATGGGATTAAGACAGTTAGAAGATTAGACTTAGTCAAGCACTTTGGCTGAACTGTAAAGTTTTTAAAGTGCTATATAAATAAATCTGGTATGGTATGGCAAGTAAAATGTCTGAAAAATGTGTGATTAATCGTAAGTTAAGAACGACATTAATGTGATTAATTACAAAATAGTATTTTATTTGTTTGACAGCACTAAGATACATGTGTAGATATAATGAAGAGTAACTAAAACTCACTCAGCAGCACGGAGAGCAGCAACGTCTGATCCATCTTCTCCATCTCAAAAAAGTCTTCAGTATCAGGACAAAACCAGAACCAAACCCAGACTAAAGCAGGACTGAACCAGGACTGAACCAGGACTGAACCAGGACTGAACCAGGTCTAAACTAGTGAGGCATATCACTCGTCTTTAAAGCCTGCTCCCTCTGCTCTGCGTGTTGGATACACTTGTATTACAGAGAATTCTCTGGAAACACCTGAACACATGTCTCACCCAAATGAGTTTATGATTATTCAAATGTCAATGTCATGGACAAAGAGGCTACACAACTCCAACAAAAATGAGGTGTGACATGGATACAATGTTTTTTCAACTGTTCCTTGGAATCATTTTCATATTCAAAACTGAAGAAGAGACTATTTTTCACATACTAAATAATGTTTCAAGAATATATATATGAAAACGGATTACATTCATTATTGTTTTGACTATTTGCTCAAACTAGAAGGTCCGTCCTCTCATTATGACTGATGTGGACTTGGAGACATTTGTGAAGGAGGTCTGTATTAGAGGAAGTCTCTGCACAAAACATCTGTAAACAGAAGTGTGCAGACCTCAGTGTGGAGCGAGATTTTCAACATCAGTCGAGGGAAAATAGTCTTGTGAATAATTCTGGTGCATTTACAGTAATGTTTATGAATGTTCCTGTCAAACAAACACGTCTCTCTACCTTTACTTGACATTTATGAAAGTTCCTGTCCCACTGACCGAGGACACTGAACAATTCCAAACATATAGCTGTTTAGTTCATAATAACCCAAATTTAAATTCTCCTTGTTACCATAGTCAAATCAAGTGATACTTTGCGGCAGTCTCGGGCGGAGGTTTTGTGTAGCTGTCATAAACAGAGCTGCTTATCTACTTATTACCCAGCCCTATATGTTTATAACTTTGCAGTATTTATAAAAGGTGTTTTCTTGGACTGATATTGAAGCATTTACAGCTAGTTATGAACCAGAGCAGCTACTTATTTTGTATTTTTTGTGTGCTCCTGACCCAGAAATGGATTAAAGGGTAGAAAATGGATGGATGGATTGTGTGCTCCCTGTGTGCCCTTACTACTGTCCTGTATGTGTGCAGCAACATTGAAATTTCCCCACCGTGGGACGAATATAATCTTATCTTCAGGAGAGCTTGTAGAGTACTAGTTACATCTTTGATTCTGCGGACGTGGTAAGAGACTTTGCAGCCAAAACTCATTTCCAAAATGGTCGAATTGCACTGTAAAATACAAAATTATTCAGAGCCTGATTCATAAGGATGGGATAGATTGCACACAAGTGGAATCAGATCTAGTGAAATGTCTGCTTACTTTTAACTAAAAAGGACAGTATGTAATATACATCTACAGCTTTTATACGTGTTCCCAGATAATGGGTGGCAAGTCATATTTGCCCAAAGTTATTCTTAGTTACAAATTCAATGATGTCCACAATATTTATGTTTACAGTTTTCAGAGCAGAATGAGAAAAAACAACAATCATACATAACGCAGAGGTTGTACCATTTCTAGCTCAGCCCCAGCAGGTGGGTTGCATCAGTGCTTAGGAGCTACATGTGTCACAAGCAGGGGGATTCTGGCAACAAAAGGTGGATCGTAACTGTACTGACTTTTAGACCACTGAGAGCATATTATGTACTGTCCCTTTAAATTAATGGAGGGAGGTTGCTTTGTCTAAGAAGCTGTTGCCAAAAGCAGCGCTACAATGACAGAAAAGATATGATTTAAAATAATATATTGTGAGGTCAAAATTAGAGAGGGGGGATACAGCGAGCAGTTTCATTTCAATGTTCAAGATTCAGTAGCAGTTCTGTGGACCACCCTCAGAACAAAGATAAACAAAAGATATTCTCCATTATGGGGATGTCCACAAGAGGGCGCTGGCGGCAGTTTTTCTTTTTTGGAAAAGTACCACCCAGTGAAGC
This sequence comes from Knipowitschia caucasica, assembly GCA_964034765.1. Taxonomy (NCBI): domain Eukaryota; kingdom Metazoa; phylum Chordata; class Actinopteri; order Gobiiformes; family Gobiidae; genus Knipowitschia; species Knipowitschia caucasica. The sequence continues at coordinate 39,258,534 of OZ035831.1, forward strand.
AGCTGGACTGATAATTTTGTGGGAGTATTTTTCTCCACAAAGTTTACTTGTGTGAATGAATGGGTTGTCAAAAGAAAAAACAGTTGTTAAATTAAAGCTATTTTAAGAATTTAGAAAGTTAAAACAACAACAAAAATATACAAAATGTGAATTCTCCTGAGTAGTTGTAAACAGTAGAACTAGTTTAGTACTGTAATGATCTATCTATTGTATTTGTCGTTAGAGAATTAACAACTTTGTAAAGATTACTGCTGCTGTGATTTCGGGCGATACAAAAATACATTGAATTGAATAAAAGCACTAGTGTTTTGAAAGATAAAATGTTGCAGCTTTTTAAATTCACCACAGCAGAATAACATTTATATATTGTCGTTTATTGGGCTGGGAAAGTAAATCAGTAAATAGGGTCTATTCATCAGTTTGAAGTACTTGTATTTGGACCAGGGACCACACAAATGTATATATTATAATTTGTATCCAAGTACTTTAAGCTGTGACTGCGTGAATACTTCCAACTTGTGTATAATTTCAACATAAAATAAAAGGATACCAAATAAACAGACACACAGTTTGAAAATCGAGATCGCAATTTTTCTGGTCGCATTTAGCAAGTGGCAAAGGCTTTTGCAAGAATTGTTGAAGTTGTCTGCAAACAAAAAGGGAACAGAAGATAAGCTACAAAATCCCTCGACATCTGGAAAAAATGTAATTGATTCTATCTTTTGTCTTGTTTTAGGGCAGAAGGATTTGGGGGTTTTTTCATAATTTTTTATAAGCCGAAACTGTCACAATATGTTTTACAACAAAAGTCTAAAGAATTTTGTGAGAAAAAAATAAATACATGAAAAATTTATATTCAACATTTTACTTAATCATACTACTAACTAATACTATTAATTAATGCCAACGCCAAATAGCATTAATGGATTGGTTAGCATGGATACTAAAAGCAGTAAAATTAAACAAAATGGTAAATGAGCCAATAAAGTTAACCCTATAAGGGCAGAAATACACAATGGAATAAAAGTGAAGCTATGATTTGTAAATGCACTTTTTACCCAAGAAAACCTGCAGCTGTCTGGCTTCAATAAACAACGAAGAATTCAAACTGTTCTCCGTAATGACCTCGATAAGACGCCTAATAACTTTTTAATGAAATTCTTGTGCCAAACTCTGAACACGGCTTGAGCTGACAATTGGAGACACATGATTCGTATAAATGGAAAGCTTAGCTGGGAACGGCATTTTGAGTTTACATGCATTTAAAGCAGTTGAAAAGCAAATACAGGCCCTTATAAAGTGCTCTCTCTGCAGATTTTTAAGTCTGCGTCGCTGGATAACCTGATTTTATGCTACAAAAAGCATGAAAAGTGATTATAGGCACCGCTGGACTGAAGGAATACGTGCTTTAACACAGACTTGGAAAGTTCAAATGAAATAGGAGAAAACGCAGTTTGTTTTCTAGCCTTAGTGTTTAGTATTATCATTTGACTCTGTGACTGAGGAACTTATGAACACTCACTATACACTCTAAATATTTACCCATTTGAAGCAATAGAAAATAAATATCTTTGCAATGTGAAAAGAGTAAACAGCAAGATATAATCCCAAATGTTTGTGTAGCTCCCCGTCCTGGTATCACTGTGTCTTGAATAAATAAACAAAAAATTATTCAAAGTTTCAAATGAGATACAGATGCTGAGGGAGATCGGCCCACATGTGAAAATATTCTCCGCCCTGTGACTTGTGATGAAGCGAATACTTTGGGGCTGAGCTGAAACAGTGAAAAGTATATGGACGTGCAGCGGTGTGAGCTTAACCGTCTGGCACCTTCAAAAACCAATAAAGAGCAAAACAGTCACTTGGTTTTCGAGCAATTTACGCTGCTCTGTAATTACGGCAGAGCCACAATTTGGCTAAACAGTGTTTACCAAATGAGGTTGTGTCCCAAAAGTGTGGGAGACAAGGATTCAACGCAATTTATTTTGTAGCAACAGTCGTCTTGAAAAAACTTCATGTCAATTCGTCAACAAGAGATTCGAGAATTAAACAAATCAAAAACAGGAAAAGCATCGATTAAACAAACACATATTTGACGTTTTATTAACAGTTATTCTTCATTAAAAAATACAATAAACAAACAATCCATAACATTTGTGTTTATGACAAAGTAGATCAGAATTAGTCAATGTTTTTTTAAATAAGAAAATTCACAAACAAAAAAATAAAGAGAAAAGGAACAACATCAGCATCTGTAAAATATACTTCAATGTCCATTCCAAACAATCATCTAGAGATATTATTGTGAATATAAATATTGAGCTTTACTTGCTGGCGCACCTGAAACTGCACCAGTAGTTTTCCCACGTGTTGTAACGTAAGCTCATAAATAACTTTGACTGACCACAAAGTGTTATATGTCAAGTCGCTACTCGAGTCAAAATAATAATTCCATAAACTCTGCTGTGACAACAGCCCTAATCTCAAGATCTCTCCCAACACTTGCCCCAATCAGCTCTCTCTGCTGTTCACATAAACACACAGGAAACAGGAATGTGTGAAAGCGCTCTGGAGAGCAACAGCTGATAGAGCTGGGTCCAAATTCTTTCCTGCACCCCGGGGACAATAAAAATACATACATTGGCCGCATCGCTTTATAGGCCACAAGGTTCATAAAACTTGAAATAAGTAGCAGCTAATCGTCCAGGAAGAGAAATGTTGTCGTATCGCCCAGTCCTAGGTGAAAATAGATCGGTGTGGAGCAATCAAAATCCAATCCAATCCACTTTATTTATATAGCACATTTTATAAAACAAGTTTCCAAAGTGCTGCACAGAGATAAAATCAACACATTTAAATATGCGCAAAGTAAAAACAATACAAATCGGACCTCAGCGCGTGGGGCGGGTGATACATTTGGATGAGGTCCGAGATGTAAGGAGGGGCCAGTCCGTTCAAAGCTTTAAAAACAAAACAATAAATCTTAAAATCAATTCCAAAATAAACAGGAAGCCAGTGCAAAGAAGCTAAAACTGGTGAAATGTGCTCACGTTTTTTGGTTGTAAAATGAGTAATAATTAACAGGGAAGCAACAAAGCCAATCATTTAAGGGGGACTCAGGTCCACATCAAAGTATACTAAACTAGATCTAATCAAAAAGGGACCAGTCAGTTGCAAATGACAGCTCACTAATAATACAGCACAAACACATCAGAATGGCCGCCGTGGGACTTTATTTTCATTGTATGGGAGGGAGGTGAAGGGCGTTCTCATCCATTTCTGACACAAGCTGATCCTTCCCTGTGTTGTGAATAGCTGAACGTCAAAGCAGATGTCAGAAGCAGTTTTAGCTCAGCCCTCATCTTTTCAGAGGATGAATGGTGCAGAATAGAGCAGCTATTTAGGCCAGAGTCAGCCATTTGACTCCCCTGCACTGCATACACGAGCCCACTGTGCCATTTCACTGCTGCAAGAGCCAGAGATGATGGCAGGACACTTTCATTTTACTGCTTAATGTTTGTGAGGTTTGGGCCCCACAAAACGTGTTAGTGGGAAAAAGTGAAACAATATTGATATAACTAAGGAAATACAGAGAGAAGTGCTCATGAGTTTATACCCTGGCATGTTTTAAGAGGATTTTCTCTCATTTTAAAGTTAAGATAAGAGAGGACAATTACCCACATGCCCTGAAGAAGGCCCCACGTTTCTTGAACTTCAGAGAGAAGCTTTATTTGTTCAACAGCTGTGATATTCATGCATTACAGAACATGACAGAACAGGAAGAAAAGGAGCTTTCAAAGAAGATAGTTAAGATAATTGTGTGATAATTCTCTTCACAAAAGGTCAGTGAATATGATAACGTAACTTTGAAACTATTCAAGAACATATTCAAAAAGACGAGCTATAACAAAATGTATCACTAAATAAACAGTGAAACCATGAGTTCTCACGGAGTAGCCATTCAAACCTGTTTGCATCAACTTGTGAACCCAGAATCTAACGTTTTGAGGGCAGTCATTAGGACTAGACAAGAATAAACGTGTTTCAAAAAAGATTGCTTTGTGTAATTCTTGTGTAATCTCTGAAAAATGGCGAGGAAGAAACGCATAGCCCTTTTTTGAGCATTTTACACAATTCTGATCCGTCAGCAAAGGTTAGCATAGACATGTATAACTTGCATGCCACTTTGCCAAATGTTATTAGCAGCACACTATGAAAAATACACAAACGGCTGCCAACGGCCTAATAAGGATCCGAGAGCCTCCGAGCCTGGGAGACTAACACTTGTTGTAATTCAAATTAAATGAGAGTTTGATTTCACTGCTGATGAATGCAGTGGACCGAGTCCAAGGCCGACCAGATCCAAGAAGAACAAATGTGTTCAGTGTTCATTACAGACACAGCTGAACAAAGACACAATCCGCAGCCAAAGACGATTTTTTCATAAGTTACTTCTGAGAAAATTAGGAGGAGGGTCTTCATAAATAGCCCCTTGATGCTGGCCTTCCTCATTCTTGGTTTAACTGCTGGGAGGCACTTCCTTGCCATAACATCAGTTTCCTGTTGTGGCGTCTCCAGTAAAAAGAAAACTGTATATTGTACAGGGACACAGCCGGGTCTCATAAACTATGAATTAGCATATTGAGAAAATGCTTACAGCTAGTACAGCTCAAGTTTGTTACTGGGCTTTTGTGTTTTGCCTGTTTGGATGAAATCACCACTCAATTCACCAAAACCCCCAGCCTGACATAAATCATAAACTCAAAATCTTGGAAGGGGTAGTCAGCACTCTACGGCAATCTCACGCTCCTCTTGGCAAATTGTGCTGTTTAAAGGCTAAATAACAGCATAATTTTACGGCTTTATTAGCCTATTATTCCAACATTCACACTATTGGTGGGAAGCTAAGGCAGGACCTCTTCCAGTGGCTCAGTGGATGGAATATTTACCCACAAAACCAAATGTCTAGCCCCAACAAACACATACTGTGTACAATGAGTATGAGCAAGTCTTTATCATTATTAGCGCATAGACCAGATTATTGATCAAAAACTATATTAATATAACTCAACTAAAATGTTTAACGTACTCCCTACTCCGATATGTACATATATATATATATATATATATATATAATATATATATATATATATATATATATATATATATATATATATATATATATATATATTAGATCCCAATAGGGTTTTAATTTAATTGATTCATTGTGACTAATGATGTGGGGCGGCTGCGGCTGTAAAGTGCCAAACTGCCGTTGTGTCCTTAGGCAAGACACTTCACCCCCATTGCCTAGAATGAGTCTGGTGTGTGTGTGAATGGTTGGTGGTGGTCAGAGGGGCCGATGGCACATACTGGTTGCCTCGCTTCTGTCAGTGTGCCCCAGGGCAGCTGTGGCTACAGTAGTAGTTTATCACCACCGTGTATGGAGTGAATGAATAATGACACATGTGAAGCGTCTTTGAGTGTCCAAAAAAGCGCTATATAAAACCGATGCATTATTATTATTATTATTATTTAAATAGTTGTCAATTAATGTAGTGATTGATTTATCAGGTTTTGAACTAACATAGACGTTATCAAGATGTTTTATGAATAAAGTGCTATAATTACTAGAATGAAATGGAAATGTGCATTTCATTGTCTTTAAAAAACTATCACTTTAGCTTTTAATTGTTTTGTTTATTTTAACTCATTACCATGGGCAATCTCATCAACTATTTGAATAACCGCCAAATTAAGCATTTATCATCCAATCATTCATTAGATCATTACAGCCCTTAAAATGATACAAGTCACAAGTATAGTCCTACATCAACACTCATCATTGATGGATAGATGGTCAGTATTTAATGTCAGTATCCTTGAATTGCCCAGATGTATTGAAGTTGTGTCAGAGACACAATATTATTTGCAATCATAGTATCTGTGATTGTGTAAAAAACCACTGATACAAGTTTGCTCTAGTTGTATTACTTTTATGTGGAGTATAAACATACACCGGAATTCAAAGTGAAGCCCGTAATAATAGAATACAATTGTCCTATAAGAAGTCACCTTTCAGTCCAGTTGAACCACAAGGTCAGCAGATCAATAATTGTATACGTTTATAATAAATGTATGTTGCATCAGAGAGTATCACAATCACAATATTCTCCACAATAATGATACTTAATGATTCTGGTTCCTTATCCATCCTCCTTCTCCTCGATCTCTCCGCTGCATTTGACACAATAGATCATTCCATCCTCCTCCACCGTCTACAATCCATTGGCATTTCTGGCACAGCACTCCTCTGGTTCACCTCTTACCTCTCCAATCGTCTCCACTTCGTGTCTGTCAACAACTGCAAGTCCCACACTTCCCCCGTCACCCATGGTGTCCCCCAAGGTTCCGTGCTCGGCCCTCTCCTCTTCACCATCTACATGCTTCCCCTCGGTCAGATCATCCGCCATCATGGACTCCATTTCCACTGTTATGCCGACGACACGCAACTCTACATCTCCACCAAATCCATCACCCCGGTTATTCGCTCCACCATCGAAAATTGCATCTCCGACATTAAAACCTGGATGGACAATAACCTTCTCAAACTCAACAGTAACAAAACAGAACTCCTCATCATCAGCCCCAAAACTCTCCTGCCCTCTATCCAGAACTTCACTCTCCTCATCGACGGTCACATTGTCACCCCCTCATCCTCTGTACGCAACCTTGGCATCATATTAGACTCCACCCTCTCATACCAAACCCACATCAAACACATCACCAAAACCTCCTTCTTCCACCTCCGCAACATTGCCCGCCTCCGCCCCTGCCTTACCCAGTCAACAGCCGAAATCCTCATCCACGCATTCATCACCTCCAGACTCGACTACTGCAATAGCCTCCTCTACGGACTTCCCACCACTCATCTCCAAAAACTGCAATACATCCAGAACTCTGCAGCCCGCCTCCTCACCCACACCCGGTCCAGAGAACACATCACCCCTGTCCTCCAGCAGCTCCACTGGCTCCCCCTTCAATACCGCATTCATTACAAGCTCCTCCTCCTCACCTACAAGTCCCTCCATAACCTGGCCCCGCCCTACCTTACTGAGCTCCTACAATAGCACCAACCCACCCGCCACCTTCGCTCAGCCGATTCCAACCTCCTCACTCCCATCACCCGCACTAACCGCCGAACCTTGGGGGACAGAGCCTTTGCCATTGCCGCCCCAGAAACTCTAACTCACTATCTAACTTTAAATCTGTACTCAAAACCCATCTTTTCAAACAAGCTTTTCCGTAAACCCCTTTTTATTATTGTATTCTACTCCCCATGTGAAGCGTCTTTGAGTGTCCAAGAAAGCGCTATACAAGTTTGATGTATTATTATTATTATTATACGTGTATAAAGACCCCCTGCCCCGAGTCCACCCATTTATTCATCATACAAAGATTAGTATCCCCCCTGGACTGCCACCTTAACGTGGTGGGGGAGTTTGAGTACTCGGATGATCCTGGGAGCTAAGCTGTCTGGGGCTTCATGCCCCTGGTAGGGCCTCCCATGGCAGACAGGTCTCAGGTGACGAGTCAGACAAAGAGCAGTCCAGAAGACACCATGGACAACACTAATATGAAAACAGTGACGTCGCCCGGCATGGCGCAGCCGGGGCCCCACCCTGGAGCCAGGCCTGGGGTCGGGGCCCGTATGCGAGCGCCTGGTGGCCGGGCCTTAGCCCACGGGGCCCGGCCGGGCTCAGCCCGAAGGGATGACGTGGGCAGTCCCTCCTGTGGGCCCACCACCTGCAGAGGGGTCCGTGGTGAAGCGGTGCTGAGAGGACTGGGCGGCAGTCGAAGGCGGAGACCTCGGCGACCCAGTCCGCACACACAACATCTGGCTCTTGGGACGTGGAACGTCACCTCACTGGGGGGGAAGGAGCCCGAGCTTGTGGGGGAGGTTGAGCGATACCGACTAGAGATAGTCGGCCTCACCTCCACACACAGCTTGGGCTCTGGAACCCAACTCCTTGAGAGGGGTTGGACGCTCCACTTTTCTGGAGTTTCCCGCGGGGAGAGGCAGCGAGCTGGGGTGGCCATTCTCATTGCCCCCCATCTCAGCCGCCACGTGTTGGAGTTCTCCCCGGTGAATGAGAGGGTCGCGTCCCTCCGCCTCCGGGTGGGGGACAAGTCTCTCATTGTTGTGACGGCCTACGGGCCTAACAGCAGTGTAGAGTACCCGGCCTTCTTGGAGTCCTTGGGAGGGGTACTGGACGGTGCACCGCCCGGGGACTCCGTTATTCTCCTGGGGGACTTCAACGCCCATGTGGGAAACGCTAGTGACACTTGGAGAGGGGTGATCGGGAAGAGCGGCCCCCCTGATCTGAACCCGAGCGGTGCTCAGTTGTTGGACTTCTGTGCCAGTCACGGTTTGTCCATCACGAACACCATGTTCGAGCACAAGGGTGTCCACCAGTGCACGTGGCACCAGGACACCCTAGGCCGGAGGTCGATGATCGACTTTGTTGTCGTATCATCTGACCTTCGACCGCGTGTCTCGGACACTCGGGTAAAGAGAGGGGCGGAGCTGTCAACCGATCATCACCTGGTCGTGAGTTGGATCCGCTGGCAGGGGAAGAAGCCGGTCAGACCTGGCAGACCCAAGCGTATAGTGAGGGTCTGCTGGGAACGTCTCGCTGAGCCCCCTGTCAGACGGACTTTCAACTCACACCTCCGGGAGAGTTTCTCCCAGGTCCCGGCGGAGGAGGGGGATATGGAGTCCGAGTGGACCATGTTCTCTGCCTCAATCGCCGATGCGGCGGCTCGTAGCTGTGGTCGCAAGGTCTCTGGTGCTGGTCCCGGCGGCAACCCCCGAACCCGGTGGTGGACACCGGCAGTAAGGGATGCTGTCAGGCTGAAGAAGGAGTCCTATCGAGCCATGATGGTTCGGGGGACTCCTGAGGCAGCTGTCCAGTACCGGCAGGCCAAGCGTGCCGCGGCCCGGGCTATTGCAGAGGCAAAAACCCGGGACTGGGAGGAGTTCGGAGAGTCCATGGAGCATGACTATCGGTCGGCCTCGAAGAGATTCTGGCAAACCATCCGGCGCCTCAGGAGGGGGAAGCAGTTCTTTGCCAGCACCATGTACGGTGCGGGTGGAGAGCTGCTGACATCGACTGGGGATATTGTCGGGCGGTGGAAGGAATACTTTGAGGTTCTCCTCAATCCCCCCGTCACGTCCTCTGTTACAGAGGCAGAGGCTGAGGATGTTGGGGCGGGTACATCCATCTCCCTGGCTGAGGTCACCAAGGTGGTTGGTAGCCTCCATGGTGGCAAGGCTCCCGGTGTGGATGAGATCCGCCCTGATTATCTAAAGTCTCTGGATGTTGTAGGACTGTCTTGGCTGACACGTCTCTGCAACATCGCGTGGCGATCGGGGGCAGTGCCAATGGAGTGGCAGACCGGGGTGGTGGTCCCTCTCTACAAGAAGGGGGACCGGAGGGTATGTTCCAATTATCGTGGGATCACACTCCTCAGCCTCCCCGGTAAGGTCTACTCCAGGGTACTGGAGAGGAGGCTACGGCCGATGGTCGAATCTCGGATCCAGGAGGAGCAGTGTGGTTTTCGTCCCGGTCGCGGAACACTGGACCAGCTCTATACTCTCCATCGGATACTCGAGGGTTCATGGGAGTTCGCCCAACCTGTCCACATGTGCTTTGTGGATTTGGAGAAGGCGTTCGACTGTGTTCCCCGGGGGTGTCCTTTGGGGGGTTCTCCGGGAGTACGGGGTCGGGGGTCCTCTGCTGAGGGCCATCCGATCCCTGTATGACCAGAGCCAGAGCTGTGTTCGCATTGCCGGCAGTAAGTCAGACCTGTTCCCGGTGAATGTTGGCCTCCGACAGGGCTGCCCTTTGTCACCGGTTCTGTTCACTGTATTTATGGACAGAATATCTAGGCGCAGCCAGGGGTCGGAGGGGGTCCGGTTCGGAGACCACAGGATTTCATCTCTGCTGTTTGCGGACGATGTTGTCCTGTTGGCTCCAACGAACCAGGACCTGCAGCATGCACTGGGACGGTTTGCAGCCGAGTGTGAAGCGGCTGGGATGAGAATCAGCACCTCCAAATCCGAGGCCATGGTGCTCGACCGGAAAAAGGTGCCTTGCCCTCTGCAGGTGGGTGGAGAGGTCCTTCCTCAAGTGGAGGAGTTCAAGTATCTCGGGGTCTTGTTCACGAGTGAGGGAAGAATGGAGCGTGAGATTGACAGGCGGATCGGTGCAGCGTGCGCAGTTATGCGGTCGCTGTATCGGACCGTTGTGGTGAAGAGGGAGCTGAGCCGAAAGGCAAAGCTCTCGATTTACCGGTCAATCTTCGTTCCCTCCCTCATCTATGGTCATGAGCTTTGGGTAATGACCGAAAGAACGAGATCGCGGATACAAGCGGTCGAAATGAGCTTCCTCCGCAGAGTGGCTGGGCGCTCCCTTAGAGATAGGGTGAGGAGCTCAGTCACACGGGAGGAGCTCGGAGTAGAACCGCTGCTTCTCCACGTCGAGAGGAACCAGTTGAGGTGGCTCGGGCATCTGTTCCGGATGCCTCCTGGACGCCTCCCTGGGGAGGTGTTCCGGGCACGTCCCACCGGGAGGAGGCCCCGCGGAAGACCCAGGACACGCTGGAGGGACTATATCTCTCAGCTGGCCTGGGAACGCCTTGGGGTCCCCCCGGACGAGCTGGAGGAAGTGTGTGTGGATAGGGAAGTCTGGGCGTCTCTGCTTAGACTGCTGCCCCCGCGACCCGGCAACGGATAAAGCGGAAGAAAATGGATGGATGGATGGACAAAGATTAGTGGACAGGTGAAATGACAACAGCCTAGTGTTTAGGATGTTATGGTCAGCCAATTAAGAAAAACACACACACTTCAGTGTTAATTGAATTTAATGACGTTGGGACTAACATTTTGGTTTCACGGTTATGGAATAGCTCTTGAGGTCCTGGGATACACGTTGACACTGGATTTATTTTGGCAGTACATTCCTGACATCAATCATGATCCCTGGGAAAACTCTGCACATCTCTGGTTACCTTTGTTTGAAAATATTGAAGATGGTCTTGGGGAAAAGTCTGGTTTAAACATACACACCAGATTCTTTGGACTCAGACAAAATGACAATGACAGACAAGTGGCAACAACTAACAAATGTTGACTTTATGGGGGCTGATGATGCATTGTTCTGGGACCTCGCAGAAAGACAGCACCGATCAAAATTAAACAAAATACATGACCAACTTTATAAACATTTCATATACATACACTTTTCACTACAATAAAGTCAATATTACAGTTTAAAGAAAAGCTAGACCCGAAAATCACAAACGAAGCTAGTTAGCATTTGAATCTCAACAAACGCTAACCAATCTGTTTCCGGTTTGGCAAATCCTTTTCACAACAAAAGCCAAAACATATATTATTTAAACACATAGATAAACGTGTATCAACATTTAGCAGAAGGATTAATGTATTATTAATACTATTTTCAGTTATATATGACGCTGGTGTGTAGACAATTTTAATACAATGCGATTTACATGTTAAAAACGTTTTATTTTGAAACTTTAAACGGGTGTTTCCGGTTAAATCATTTTAACTTTTTGACTTATACTTTAGTCGTAAAAATGCATTTGGACGTTCAAAAAATGTTTTATTGCACTCGATTCTAAAGCAAACACATTCAGACTAAACCATTGCACTCGATCAAATTATTTTGCTTTTTAATACTCTGTTTACCTTCTGTCACTGCGCTTCGGCAATACTAGCTAACTCCACATGCTAACCCAACCTTAGCATATTAGCATCACCGGCAAAAACACACAACTTTATAAGATTGTTTGCAGATTGTCCTACCTCAATTCCATCCATTCGTTCCCCCTTGAGGTTATTCTGAAAGTGGGGCGTCATCTGTGGTGGGTGAGCGGGTGGTAGTGGCAGTAAATCGCGGGGAAGGCTGCATTGGTTTGGGCTGATGTCTCTGTGGAGTTGGCAGCAGTAGAATGAGCCTCTGTGTGTGAGCAGCCTCCACTGGTGTCTGCATCACCTCAGCATCACCCACTAGTGCCCGGACAGTAGGGCTGTTACAACTGCCCCCCTATATCCAACGCACTCTCTCTCTAATAAATATTTGCCTGCGTCAGAAAAGGGTAATTTTGTCTTTTTGTGGAAAATGTGAAACTACCCATTTAAACCAAGAAAGAAATTCCCCGATTTTTTTTTTTTTTCACCAGGTCAATTAAGAGCAAGTTAGTCATACGTTTTTACTATTTATTTTACCTTTACTCACTTTTAATACGTTCTAAGTGGTTTCTTAAGAAAAAGGTTTGTTGAAAGGATAAACGGTGTGATAGGTAAACAGTGTGTTGCTATGGTAACCAGCCCTCATTTGGTGGAAAACTCAACTCTGCCTCTGAGCCAGACCCGAGTCCAGGACCAGTCCAGGCAGGACCAGACCCATTCCTGCACCAGCACCATGAAAAAAAGATTTAACTGGAGATAAATTTGGAACTTCTCACATTTAAAAAATATAAGATCCTTTCACAAAGTCGATGACATAAAACTACATTTAGATACATAAAAAGTCAAGTTGGGAAGACCATAAATGTACATACTCTTCCAAAATTATAAGCCGTCAAATGGACTGCTCTGAGTTCTAGTGCATATGGAAATTTGTTTTATTTTTATATTATTTTGTTTTATACTGTATATACATTGTGTCTCTCTGTGTGTATATATATATATATATATATTATATTTTTAGCCTTCAAAAGGAGAGAGCGATGTGATACATGTGTTAGTATTAGGAGGGGAGCTTTTTTCTTGGGGCCTATGTTGTTTATTATCTATGCATCATCCATGTATCATTTATTGATCCATTTGACCAGAGACCAAAGCAAAAAATGCATATGAATGTGCCAGTTTTGAGAAAGTTTTTAGGGCAAAGTGTAAAAAGATTTTTTTTAAACTCTGAAATTAAAAGTTTGGTTTTACATCTACATGAAGTCACTCCAAAATATGAACTTTTTGAGCAGTAAATATTTAAAACATACAAGTTTGATGTATATTGTAGATCGTTTTACATGAAAAGAAGCTATGGCAACAAGCAGGTAGAGAACCCCAACAGAAAACACCTGTGATAGTTATTTTTTTGTTTTGTTTCAAGGCACCCTAAAAACCAATGCCATAATTGAGTCTTATTGCCAATACAAGCATCAAAGTCTTGCTTTGTCTGGAGTGTGGAAAGTGAAATGTATAAAGATGTCACCTCTACACTATCTGACCTGGAATGTTCAGTTTTTCTCCGAGGGGAAAAGCCTTGGTTCGTACACCATGTAAATTAGGTCGATAAGTTTTGGTTACTGACTTTTTAAACAAAAGCACATTCTCACTATCTTTCGTCTCTTTTCCCAGAAGACTGTGTGAAACAACGTAGATAGCAGAATTATGAACTGGCCGAGTGTCAAGGACAGCAGATATAGTGAGAGAGAAAACATACCACTGCCTGCCACTCCATTCATCTGAAGTGTGAGAAATGTGTGAACAGAGTCATTCATAAACACACAATATTATCCATTATTTATTTACACGTTTACATATGATACACACTAATCGTACAATTATTGCTTTGTGCGGTAATAAAAGTATAATACTTGCAGTGACACGTGCTTTCACAGACGTTTACGCCAACACTGGGAATGTGGAAGAAAAATGTGGCTGTAATGACCGTTTTAAACCAGTGAATGTTGGATATGGCTCTTTAAGAGAACAGCGAGGAACAGTTTGTAGGTTAGACTAGTATGACCCAGATCTACAGCTGTTCAATCACACAGGAGGAAAGCACATGTAATACTGTTGTATGGGAATCAGCAGAAGAAAAAACAACATGACATGATTGACCTCAATGCCCTTCATTGTTGTCATAAAAAACACTGCCTTTAGAAAAAAGCTGTTATCACATCAACTAAATGAAATTGAATGCCTAAGAATCATTTTTGATTTATTGATTGATTAATTTCAAAGCTAAATCAATCTCAAATGAAATCATTGCAGGAATTTGGCATTTTAGTTTTTCAATTGTTTCTCAAAAAGTGAAACTAAAATAGTAACTTACTGGAAATGTGTTTACCATCGCCTCAGTATATTAGGAGCTGTTACTTAACCAAACAATACAAATATCAACAATTATGGAACATTCAAAACAATTAGCTCAACATGCCTGCATGTTTAGTGACGCCGAACACTATTCAATCACTTTATAAAATAAAAGAGTGTAAACATAAGATTAAATGAAATGCTCTATTGGTCATCAGCAGGGAAACATTGGCACAGCTTTTAACAAAACAAGCAATCATTCAACATAATCAATAAAAACATCTTAACCAGCAAAATAGTAATTCTCCTTTGACTGGAGAGATGTGCACAGTGACAGAACAAGGGAAGTTTTGTTCTGAAGAAAAGTGTGATGTTCCAATAAACTCAGGAATGATTTGAACTGGAAAACAAAACTCAGTGTTTTATGTGAACCACACGTGGGTCACAGACTCCCTCTAGTGGACACACAATGTAACTTCTCTCAGAGTAAACCAGCAGCTGCTCAGCAGCATTCATGTTGCAGAAAAGGGAATTCTTTCTCATTATGAACGAGTTCGTCTCATGTTACACTTCTGTGGAGAAGAGCAGGCTCTGGCGTTTGCTGTCTGGAGTCGGGATTCCCTCAAGCTGCAGAAAATACAGCAACACTTGGACCTAGAAACACAAGATTTTATTAAAATGATAAATAAAGAGCCACAAATTAATCTCTTTCCATAGAGATAAAATGATTATGTAAGGATTTATTTATGGTACCTGTGCCATGACTTCCAGAGACCAGCAGTCATTCATAGAGATGGGCTGAGTGCTGTAGAGTTTAGAGTCTTTCTCAGATGGTCGCAGCAACGTGGGACCAAAAACTGTGGCCAGGTTGTGCAATGACATCTTGTTAACACACTCATTATCAGCAATCCTTCAAAAGAGGAGACAGTAGTTAAAATTGAACGGTTCACTTTCATGCATTAACAAATAGGACAAGTTAAATACCTTTTTAAATGGTCGAGTATGAAGAGAAAAGTGACCAGGTTGGTTTCAGGCAGAGACAGCAGTAAGTTCAACATGCAGCTCTCCTTGGCCACACTGTCTGACAGAGCTACGAGGGGAAATGCAATTCATTAAGAATAATCACTCAAAGGTGTGAATAATAATAATAATGTATGCATCCACTGACCAATGCCTCCAGCAAAGTTTGGGTACAGCTCGTCAGTGAAGAGCGGCTCTGGGAGTTCACGGAAATACAACTTCAAAGTCCCAGCTATGGCATTGACGTCCATGTCTCTCATCATCAAAGACACATCTTTATTATCTACAGAGAAACAGTAAAACTTAGTCTCATGGATAAATAGGTTTTACAAATACATTGGAATTGTATGATAATCATTTACTTTACACCAAAGCAATCAAAGATAAAACAAAACCAAGAAAAAGCTGACATGTTGTGCTTTGTCTGGTATAAATACAGTCTATGAAACCAATGAATCAAAGTAAAATATAAAAAACAAAATAATAATCAAAGCTAACACACATGAAGCTCTCCAGGTTTAAAATCTCACCGGGGAACAACATCATTGTCAGAACAATACTTAAAGTTAAATCAAGAAGATAATATTATTAATAACATTTTAAAAAGTAGAAACAAGCCAACCCTTTTCCTTTATAATGCCAAAATAATAGATGATTATGTAGTAAATTAAAGGAAGTTAGAAATGGAATCAAAAATTGTTTTTAAAAAAAGTAATTCAACTCTGATAATCAATAGTCGAGGAGGCCAATAACCATCATATGTAGAGCCAATATTTATTTGCGGTAAAAGTGAAAATATTGGTGTCAAATGTTTCAATAATACAAACTCCAACACTAGGACTGTGCTGCACTAAACTAATAATTTGACTAGTAAGAAACATAAATAAAACGGCTGTAAAAAGCTGCTAAAATGTAAAAGATTTGGCCAATATAGGTCTATAGCAGCGCAGATAGTGACTCGACCTCTTCTCCGATAGTAGTTAAATGAGAAGCAAAACCAAACCCTTGAATGATCTTAAAAATGAACTTGGCACAATATGTCTCCTGTCATGTGCGGAGGTGAACGTACTGGTGTCAAACGCAGCCTTCAGCGCCTGTATGTCTGTGGCCACTCCGGAGACTCGGTAGATCCCCACCTCCTCCATCCCTCGGCGCTCGATCTCCTCCACACACTGCCGCACGATCAGTGGCACCTTCGACCGCTCTCTCCTGAAAGATATTAAGAAATCGCTCAGTCATCAGTGCAGCTCCAGGTTGGGCCCAGTTAAACACAACACTCTCTTCTACACTTTCATCACATGCCTCATTTTCCTGCAATAATACAATAATCTTGTCTTTATACATAGATTATCAGTTATGTGCAGTACTTGCTGGACTATCAAGTGCACTTGTGTATATACCGCAACAGCTAAGTTTTGTCCACACTTGAATATAAGCCGGTTAAGCATGTTGTAACGTCGCACTTAAACAACAAGTAGAAAGTATTATACTGACAAAAAGGTGCGTCCTATAGCTACTAAAACTTGATGGAGTCAAAATAATAAGTACATAAACTCTCCTCTGACTATGCCATTAATCACATCAAGTCAAGCCCAGTGGGGGCGGGTCCCTGCTCAAAAGTGGACAAAATGACGTGCGCTGACATGCTGCAATACCACCCCGGGCCAATGGGGGTGGACCCGGAATAAGAATTAGCCAATGCTAACATATAGCATTAGCTGACCTCTCAAACACATTTACAGGATGGTCCAAAAGTTGGCTCTTGGCCCGAAGCTCCGTTCCACATGTGTGTCAATGCTGAGGGGGGTGTTTTGGACCAGTCTAATTTAGTCGCTGTGAATTTTTGAAGTCACTCGTTTAAATGAATGGAGCTCGTGCAGCTGACGCATGCGCAGATGTGTTTTTTCACATTTTGCAGCCCCCGCGGCCATTTTGAATCACTCCATGAAAGCCCAATTTTTGGCCCATTAGAACGGCGGAAATAGGCCTGACTACGTCCGTTAATATATACAGTCTATGGTCAAGTCCTGTGTATTTCCCTTCTCTTCGTGAGTTTGCGCCCTCTGCTGTTCACATAAACAACAGCTGCAACCAAATTCAAACACAACACAAATTGGCTGCATCACTATTTAAGTCACAGAGTTAAATCTTTCAAAAGCCTTTGTTGTATTTGTCTCATAGTTTTTGTCAACAAACATAACACTGTGTAAGGTCATATCTTCTTTAAACATATTCAAATATTACACATCATGTAGTGCATACTTTGTCACCACGTTTATTTTGACGCCGAAGACTCCGGATTGTTTCCTTGAAGGCATCCTCTTTAGGCTGAATTCTCGGCTCGTGAACTTCATCGACAATTTCACTTCAATCTGTAAAAACCAAGTCAGAACAACGTCAAATCTCATGTTTTACAATGTGAAATCTTACTCACGACTCACCCCATTCATCGCAATAACAGTTCTTTGCCAGTCTTTGTTTTGTAACGTTTGCGGGTCCAGCTACGACAAGAAAAATACAAGATTAGCCATAAAGAGTTGAACATTGATTTGATTACACATTTTCCAAAACAAGAAACAAGAACGATAAATTACAGTACAAAAGACAAGGCTACAGAGATCAAATGTATAAACCAGGCACGTCCAAACTAAGGTCTGCGAGCCAAATGCGGTCCTCAGAACAATATTTCTTGAGCAAAGTGGCAAAAATCTCCTAAAACAACTTTTTACTGCTAGTTTCTACAGCCCATCCTTCATTAAAAAAAACAATAACAGTTTATTCAGGTTCAATGCCTAAATTCCACAGACTGTATTAGGAAAGGACTAACTGAATGGATGTGGAAGTAACTGTTTTGAACATAAGCTAACTGGAGCTATTATTCCTATACATGTATGTTCCAATGGGGTTAGCTTTGTGTTGTAACAGGGGCAGAATCATTAGGATCAGAGACAGAGCTAAACCACAAATTTTCCAAAATGGTGAGTGTGACACAAACAGACTTTATTCTACAATCCAAGTCAACAGAAGCCAGAGTAGTAGTAGTAATCTTTATTTATATACCGCCTTTTCACTGCACATCGGAGTCTCAAAGCGGTTTACAATTGTTATTTTTGGGAGTGGGGGTGCCAGTACAGGAGGCACATGTCAGACCTATTGTACATATTTTTAGTGGTAGGGGAAACCGGAGCACCCGGAGGAAACCGGAGCAGACACGGGGAGAACATGCAAACTCCACTCAGAAAGGCCCTGGTCCAACCGGGATTCGAACCCAGGACCTTCTTGCTGAGAGGCGGGAAGTGCTATCCACTCAGCCACCGTGCCGCCCAGAGGGAGTTGGAGTACTTTGGGCTAACTTTCCTCGATGCATAGCAATGTCCCTTTGTATACAGTGTATGCTAGATACACATACGGTGGCTCACATGGATCACGTTCTGCACTTAAATGTACTCGCCGTCAGAAAGTCACAGCCCTGTATTGGCCCTTTGTGTTCTGTCAGTATATCCATTTCCGGCCCTCTGTGGAAATGTTTGTAATTAGAGATTTATATTTATAATCTTAAATTACAAACATGGCAGCATCATAACACAGGATTCGTTCAGTGCGGCAGATGTTGTTTCACCAAAGAAAACACATGAAATCCTATTCAGATAATCCTTTGTCCAGTGAGAAACAACTTAAACGAGACAACAACATTATGTGATTCAAATGTCATCGAGTGCATTTATTAGACATTTATTTTAAAGTACGTAATTATTGTTTATGGCTTTTATTTTGAGATTTTTTGGCCATAAATCATACAAATAACATGTTATTTTTTGCATGCATGTTGGAATGAGCCCCAAGAGTCACTATTTGTCGCTTTGGGCTGAGAGCCTTATTGGCCCGAGTGAGTCCTCTTTTCAACTTTTCTGCCTGAAAAAGCGGATCTAAAGATGGGACAGAGGCCAAAAACACAAACATGTGAAATGTATTTTAAAAAGTCAGCGCTAGGAACTATTACATGGGTATTATTAGTTACATTTTGAAAGTTAGGCCCCTGAGCTTTAACTCTTACAGAGAATTTCATCTTCATTATAAATCGACAACACCGTTTTATAACACAGCTATAAACATATTACTTTCCAATAATAGTTCCCAGTTATAATCGGACTACTTTAATGCCCCAATAGAAATATTTTCCTCATTTTGGTCTGTACATCTGCACATATCACTTGTTTTTAGCTCAAATAAACAAAATAGAAGAAAGCAACTATTTTGAGACAGTATTTAGAGACAGAAAGTGACCTTTTTCAACAATTTGAATCGCTTGCAGGTATTCCACCATTGTCACTAGTTTTAAAATACAAATGGATAATGCTTTACTCAGCAATAATCCCTGAGAGAAAAGTTTGAGAATGACTGTCTTAAAATCAAACTAAATAGATATCAATGTATTTACACAATGATATGTTAATGGTAATCAATGAAACAAAATTGTGTTAAAACTTTTCTGATTCCAACAAGTGCGTCAGTCGTTGCAGCTCCGCTCTACCTTCTGCCTGAGCAGCCTCCCTCGCACTTTATCCCACAGTCGTGCTCCGGTGTTCAGGCCTTTCCTCTGAATCAAGTCCCTTTCCAGCTCCATCGTGTCCATCGCATCCTCAATATTTGGACTAAAATCGCTCATGTTTAAAACCTTCAGATTGAAAAATATCACAGGGCTTATCTAAAGCTGTTATAAAGTCCGAGTCGTGCCCATGTCCAGAAAGCTACTCATAAAACAACAACTTATCTCCTCAAAAGCCAGACAAAAAGTTCAATAATGATCGGTGCATGTGTCCATTGTCTGTTGAAGGCAGAACAAAGGCGGTGGAGCACGCCGCTTGCTGCTCTTGTCCCAAATGGATTTTAGGATTAGCGGTGAATCCCCTCCTACCCTCTTTACAATGCGCTCACACTTGTCACCGCTCAGAGCCAAGAGGAGCGGAAGTTCAGCCCGTGACAGAAGCTCAAGGCTATCCCAGGTCAAGACAGACCAGAGGAACTTGTGGGTTACATTACTGAGCCTAAAAGCTGCTGCTGCTGCTACAGTTAGTCTATTCTATTTTTTCTATTCTAATACATCAGTTCTTTATAAGCTACTCAATTCATTTTGGTATAGCGCTAAATCACTGCAGCAGACGTCTCGGAGGACTTTCAAACACAGTAATTGCAAAAGTAACAAACGAGGCGAGGAACGACTCAAAAGCTCCTTGTAAATGGAATGCTCTACCTAATAATATGTGCTCCCATGCCACGCTCATATCTGGAGCAAACTAAAGTGACCATAATTGGATCTGACTTTGTTTTCGGTGTATTTTAGGATGTGTCTCAAACCTGTTGAACGCCTGTTTTGAGTGGGTCTGTTTTGTCCAGTTCTCACAAGTTGCATTTTTTGTATGAATAATGATATATGAACATGTCTTTCCTTCCTTCTAAAATAGTGCTGCAAGATTCTCAGGCTAAATTTCACTTAACAAACTCTCAAAGGAGGGCCTCATTCTTCTTTCTGATTGGATTATCTGCTTGAATACTGTAAACATAAATATCTCATTGTATTTTTGTTCAAGAATAACTTTTGTTCAGAAAAAAGGCCAAATATGACTCATTATCTGGGGACACTACGTAGATAATATCTCGCATTAAAGCGACTCCTACTGAGGTCTGATGTATTTTATCTGCTAAGCTATATGATATCATGGTTGATCATGCTCCAGCTAGGAGACATTTAGCTAACAGGGCTAACGTTAGCTGAGGAAGAAGCTAACTTAAAACAATCACAATTAGTAACGGTTTTATTTAATTAACATTTTCTGCTGAACTAGAAATAGTTTTAATCAATTTGGTCGAATCCCTGGAGGGCATCCTGACTGTGTATTTTTAATTTGAACAACTAGTATTTTTATTTTTCAGTGCAATTTCTGCTCTAGTCATGAAACGTATTCTACTCTCAGCATAAGTTTAGGACATTGGAAGAGATTATAATAACATATCATAACGTATGGGTTGTGGATTTGAATACATGTTTGTTGAATACAATTTGAAAAAACTGTCAATTCAGCACAAATGGAAAATGAAACCACGATACAGAGACAACTCCACTGACTACACTTCACATTTGTGTTCAAGTAAAGCCCAAATCTTGAAGAACATTGGATTGCGGCTCTCTCCACCTTTCCCCTCTGAGCCACCTGTCCGTTTGGGAAATCTCTTCACTCCGGATCAAAGCAGATCGGGAGAAAGTCACGGTTTGGGGCCAGAGCCAAGGGCCACGTTTGTTACTAATCCTGCCGCCGCTCGCAACATAAAGACTTTTCTTGGTAGCGCAGAAGTTCATAGTATAGTTTATAGTATATTAATAGTTTTTCAGTCAAGTCTGTGACAAAAAGTTGAAGGAAATGTGTTGAGAAATGTACGAGAAAGCAATCCCCTCACGTTATGAAATCAGTCATGAAAAAGCTCTTATCTGGCATTTCAAATATTCTTTCGTTCACATAAAGGCGTTTTCTCTCAGTCCACGATGATTGTGTAAAGATTTAAGCTGTGTTATTGTAAACGTTGTGGTGGCTGGACGGATTCTATGATTCTATGATCATGTTGGCGATTGACCTTTTGTACTTGTTTCACCATGTATTATGTACTAAAACGTGAAAATGACAAAGTAAATAGTCTCATTATCATTTTAACGGACAAAAATATGGAAGTTTTTCAATGGTTTCTGAAGATTCTTTTTTGGATACTAGCAGATAATAAAAAACCATAAACAGTGGCGAACCCTCTTCAGGCCTAAACATGATTACATATATATATGTTTTTATAATATATAATTTTTCTACTTATTATTGTCTTTTCTATGTATATTTTTTTACAAACTACATTGGTTGCGCAGCTTCCAACTTCGGGTCGACATTTGGGAGGTCTGGCGTCTAACAGAGTTTTTATCCAATCATTGCTCAGCGTCATGTGTTGCTATGTCCCAGAATCTGCCTTTAGGCCTTCAGACTCAACATTACAGCCCTAGCTTAAAGGCAATTAAAACAAACCTGGGGCATCAACCAATCAGTGTCAAGTCTCCGACTCCTGATTGGATACACGAGACGTCAATTATAGTCTGTGGTGCAGAATGTGATCAACACAAACAAACAGAAGGAGGTGAATATATCGTTCTGGAAACTAAATAGTTAGAACGCCTTTCTCAAGAAGAACAGAGACCGGGAGAGCCAGGGCCGGGAGAGCCAGGGCCGGGAGAGCCAGGGCCGGGAGAGCCAGGGCCGGGAGAGCCAGGATTTTTGCCCCTGGTAATAAGTTTGTCAATAAGCTAACTTGTGGACCTCGGCTAATGCAGAAGACACGGCGCCGCCACTGATCATAAAAGTTGGAGTCTAGCAATAATTACCACCCCATTTATCAATTTGGATTTCTTTTACACAGACAATTAGACTTGCCTTGATTTGACCTTTGACGACGATCCTCTCCGACAGTTCTCCGTCCTCTTTGCCCTGTTTGGATTTGGGGCCACATTTCTCGTAGCAGAGCAGCCTCAGAGTCTGTGAACCTTCCAGCTCGATCTCAAACTCCTGAAGACAAAAGCAATGTTATTTTGTTTAATATTTAGTTTGTGCAAATGTGGCGAAATCAATGCGGCGCACCTCGTTCCAGTTGGGTTCAGTGGAGTCTCGATGCACTCGGGTCTTTGCCTTGTTCACAAAATATCCAAATGAATCCACCTCCAGAGAGCAGTACAAGTCTGGAACACGGATAAGCATCAGATATTATTATTATTATTATTATACCGACAATTCCCCTTTTTATGTCTAACAACGAAGGCAACATGTTTGTACAAAAACACAAAAACTGAAATGATTGGATGGACAAATGTATATGTAAATTAATGTATGTACAGTTGTTTAAAAAAATATATATGTTTTTGTTTTTGTTGCATCATAATGTTTTATTCATATTCCAGTTTTTTAAATACATAAAGCTGGCAGACTTGAATATTTAAATTTGTTACTTTGGACTTTGGCAACTTGTTTTATGAAATGCTCTATATAAAAAAAGTGGATTAGATTTGATGCAGAGAAGAATCCTGCGAGTGATGGGAGAGAAGTGCCGGGTCTGTGTCATGATGATATGATAAATTAGGGCTGGGCGGTATAAACGGTATAAGCGGTAGACGGTATAAATTTGGCCCACGGTAGAGATTTTTGTTATACCGGCATATTGCGATACGTCATTATGTCATTAAATTGCGCAGGCTCTGACGCCAGCAGAGAGCACCAAAACAAACCGGCATTCAGCAGCATTAGCCTAGCAGCATTAGCCTAGCATTAGCCTAGCACTATTGGACACCACTGGAAACAACGAACAACAGAACGAACAACGAACAACGACACTATAAATAATGACCATGTCTAACTCCTACAGACTTTGTTTTCATCATTTGTGAGTTTTTTATATTTTAAATGAATGCATATGTTTTTCTTTTTAAAAATTGCTTTTACAGTGAATGGTATTTACTGTAACATACATAAATAATGTATGTTATTTGTCTCTTTATTCGTCTCACAACTGATTTTCTAACTCAAAAAATATATATTAGATTCTAATATATAAATAATTAACAATCTTGACTATTTTATGCAAGAACCTGCTAGACCTATATTGAAATTCACACACCAAATTATACCGCGATATATACCGTCTACCGTCTATGACCCAAATTATACCGCGATATGAATTTTAGGCCATATCGCCCACCCCTATGATAAATTATTCACAAATAATCAACAATCATTGATAACTTAGTAAAAAATCCTTTGTGTGTTGTTCTTGTACTTTCTGAAAGACTAAAACCAGCTCAAGGCTGATCCACTCATTATTGGAAATGTTGCTTTTAGAAGAATTAATAAAACATTAAGCCATATGAAATCTGCTGTTTGGACTGAAACAAATAATTACATTTATAAATATTAGTTATCTGCAAGCTGGTTTTCTCTCAGACTGATTTTAAAGGTTCACTGTGTAGTTTTTGCTCCCATATAGCGTTTAGATCATATATTGTAATAATTTACGGTTCTACGGTGGCTTTGCAGGACAATATGAGGTCTTTGACAGTGGTCCCCAACTCCCGGTCAAACTCTTTTTTGTCCCTTATCAGCCACTGTATTTCAAGATGGCGCATTGACATGTAGAGCCCTCCAGCCTCATGGACATTTATAAGTCAAATTCTAAGCCTGTGACAACAATTTAACAACATGGTGGAGAGTACCTTTAAAGAAAAAAAAAACAAGGAAAAATTCAACATTGAAGTTAGCTTTGAAGCAAAAAGGATTCTGAATGGAGTTTGCATGTTCTCCCCGTGTCTGCGTAGGTTTCCTCCGGGTACTCCGGTTTCCCCTGCCACAAAAAATATGTACAATAGCTCTGGCATGCGCCTCCTGTTCGGCGACCCCGCTCCCATCTCTGTGTGGAGTGAGAGGACAAGTGCCCAAAAAATAACAATTGCAAACCGCTTTGAGACTCTGGTCTGTGAAAGGCGGTATATAAATAAAGATTACTTACTTACTTACTTACTAGAGATCTATACTGAGTTTAAATCTAACAAATGTGGCATATTAATAACCAAGACACTATCTATAATAGGCCACATGTTTTATCTATAAACATTTGTACTAAAGAGACATTATAATTGTTTTATATACATAGCCTGAAGTTGTTTTCAGTGTTTTCAGTGCGGGATTCCCTTTTACTGCCACACCCACAGCATGCTTCCATCTAATGTCATATATCCCGTTATAATCGTGCCATTGTTTGTCTGGTGGAGAGTAAAGTGAAACCCTAAGCTTCCAGCGTGGCGAGTTGGCTGAGACATATTTGAGGTGGCTTGGACGCAGTGTTCTCGGCTAATCCCACTGCAGCAGCTGCCCTCGCCGATGACGAGAGGGAGAGATCCTGCAACACGTGCCACCCCGAGCATTACCAGGGGAGGATGGACAACAGAGCTGCACAATGGACTCTAAGAAGTTCAAGATCCTTTGCAACATTTTTCAACCGTGTCTCATCAGAAACAGACTTCAAGCCCAAACGTATAACTCTGTCTGGGATGTAACTGTATGACTATGACAGAGCGCTTTTCTGCTTCTTAAAAACAAAAGTAGCAGAAGTAGCCCGTAATTTAGTTTTGGCAATTTCTAAAGTGAAATTACATTCTTTAAATCACATGTATGTGTTTGCATGCGGTACATTTCAAATTCGGGGGAAAAGAAACAAAAAGCCAGGCGGCACGGTGGCTGAGTGGATAGCACTCTCGCCTCTCAGCAAGAAGGTCCTGGGTTCGAATCCCGGCCGGACCAGGGCCTTTCTGAGTGGAGTTTGCATGTTCTCCCCGTGTCTGCGTAGGTTTCCTCCGGGTACTCCGGTTTCCCCTACCACTAAAAATATGTGCAATAGGTCTGGCATGCGCCTCCTGTTCGGCGACCCCGCTCCCATCTCTGTGTGGAGTGAGAGGACAAGTGCCCAAAAATAATAACAATTGTAAACCGCTTTGTGACTCTGGTCTGTGAAAGGCGGTATATAAATAAAGCTTACTTACTTACTTACTTAAAATTCTACATCTCCCTTCTGTCTAAGGCAGAGGTGACGAACTCCTTTGAACAAAAACAAAAGTAAGATCTGGTTGGGGGCCGAATGTCTAAAAGCTGTTATCTCGCTACAATACATTACTTGATTCACATTAGTTTGATTGGATATTCTTTTCCAGTAGATTTTTTTGAACAATAAGAGTTCACTTATTATATATATATATATATATATATATATATATATATATATATATATATAATATATATATATATATATATATATATATATATATATATATATATATATATATATATATATATATATATTATAATATAATATATATATATATATATAAAATTGTCCACTCACCTTTGGCCCTCCGCGGGCGGTTATCCCTCTCTAAGCTCGGGTCCTCTACCAGAGGCCAGGGAGCTTGAGGGTTCTGCGCAGTATCTTTGCTGTTCCTAGCACTGCACATTTCTGGACCGAGATGTCCGAGGTTGTTCCGGGGATCCGCTGTAACCACTCATCTAGCTTCGGGGTCACTGCCCCGAGTGCACCGATCACCACGGGCACTACTGTCACCTTTACCCTCCAGGCCCTCTCCAGCTCCTCTCTGAGACCTTGGTATTTCTCAAGCTTTTCATGTTCTTTTTTCCGGATGTTACCATCGCTTGGAATTGCCACGTCCACCACCACGGCTGTCCTCTGCCCTTTGTCTACCACCACGATGTCAGGTTGGTTTGCCATTACCATTCGGTCGGTCTGTATCTGGAAGTCCCACAGGATCTTCGCACGCTCATTTTCCACCACCTTTGGAGGAGTTTCCCACTTAGACCTTGGGGTTTCCAGCCCATACTCTCCACAGATGTTTCTGTACACTATGCCAGCCACTTGGTTATGGCGTTCCATGTAGGCCTTCCCTGCCAGCATCTTGCATATATATATATATATATATATATATATAATATATATATATATATATATATATATATATATATATATATATATATATATATATATATATATATATATATATAATATATATATATATATATATATATATATATATATATATTATATTAAGAGAAAATGAAACAATATAACTTCTAAATAAACATTTCTAAATAAAAGAAATAATATGGTTGTATTCTTGAGAAAATTGGATTTAAAAAAGATTCTATTGTAGCCAATCACCAGTACTGCAACTTGATATAACAGTTTAAAATTATCTTGAGGCCTCTGAATGTTTTGATATTGCTACTCTAAGGCCTGTCATACTAGTTTCATAATACTGAAGATAATGTTCACAGTCTACAACATGAAATGACAAAATAAATAGTCACATTATCATTTTGAATTGCAAAACATGGCGCAATTTTCAAAAAGCTGTACTTTCCGTTGTCTATTGTATTGTATCACACTCACTTAGACTCTGTTTGAGGCCGGACGCGGAGTGGACTATGACGTTCAGGAAGCCGTACAAACCCGAAGACTCATCATCTGTAAATAATGTAAATATTAAAATAGATAAAAGAAATGTTAAAGAGTTATTTACGGTTAAATTTGGTTTTTAAGAGAAAATGTACCTTCTTTGCTCATAGTCATCGGAATGGTGTGCACTGTCTGCAGTTTCACACAGGAGTTGGTGAGCATTTGCAGCTCCAAAGACGTGAGAGAGAAGCTTTTAAAACCTACAGGACAAAGTGGGACAGTGTGAGATCAAAGTTACGTTCTATTTTCAATTAAATGTTTAAAAATCTATCCCACATTTTTTCTGTTGTTCTCGAATAATCTCCCTCCACTCGGCTCTTTCGTAATCAGAGGAGATTAGGAATGTGAAACCCTGGGAAGACAGATAAGAAATGTTTAATCACAGCCAGCAGGGGGCGGCAGATGCACACATTCATTTAGTGCAATGACACAACTCCTGCAAAATGATTCCAGAGACAAGTGTTGATAAGCCTGTTCAAATTAAGACCTTCTTTTTAAGCCTTAAATTATAATGGCAACTTTGAGTCTATGTGGCAGTTGTGGATGAGGTCTTTATCCTGTTCAATGGTCTATCCTGTCCAATGGTCATCCTATTCAATGGTCTATCCTGTTTGGGTTTAATGGTCTATCCTGTTTAATGGTCTATCCTGTCCAATGGTCTATCCTGTCCAATGGTCTATCCTGTCCAATGGTCTATCCTGTCCAATGGTCTATCCTGTCCAATGGTCTATCCTGTCCAATGGTCTATCCTGGGTCATGGTCTATCCTGTCCAATGGTCTATCCTGGGTCATGGTCTATCCTGCTCAATGGTCTATCCTGTTCAATGGTCTATCCTGTGTCATGGTCTATCCTGTCCAATGGTCTATCCTGGGTCATGGTCTATCCTGTCCAATGGTCTATCCTGGGTCATGGTCTATCCTGCTCAATGGTCTATCCTGTTCAATGGTCTATCCTGTGTCATGGTCTATCCTGTCCAATGGTCTATCCTGTTCAATGGTCTATCCTGCTCAATGGTCTATCCTGTCCAATGGTCTATCCTGTCCAATGGTCTATCCTGTCCAATGGTCTATCCTGTCCAATGGTCTATCCTGTTCAATGGTCTATCCTGCTCAATGGTCTATCCTGTTCAATGGTCTATCCTGTCCAATGGTCTATCCAGTTCAATGGTCTATCCTGTTCAATGGTCTATCCTGTCCAATGGTCTATCCTGTTCAATGGTCTATCCTGTTCAATGGTCTATCCTGTTCAATGGTCTATCCTACTACTACCACGGCCACCCCCATCACTACTGTAACATGCAATGAGTATATAATTTATCATTTTAGAATAGAAATACATTTACTAGAAAACACATGGCTTCACATGAGAAGTGAAAAATGGTTTTTGATTCACGAGCTCCAAAATATGGCAAAAACAATTAAATGCAAGCACAACTGTAGGCAAGACAATTGGACCCTAAGATTATCTAACTAAGATAAGAAAATACAACCTTTATTTGTGAGGAAATGTCAGTGTTGCAGCACACATTGCAGAACTGAGAGGAGCTTATGAATGTTTGAGTGTGAGGCGCACCTTTCCGTTCCTGTTGGCCACTCTGAAGGCCATGTTTGGAGACATCAGCAGCAACATGGACTCCTGCTCCGACAGCTTCTTCCTCAACCGCTCCATCACCTTGGGGTTTTTTGTTGTTCTCTGTCAAAAAAACAAAAAGGTTAAATCCAACGAGTAAGGCCATAGCCAAATCTCTGTAGTCAAATTTATTCAGGGGCTGTATTTTTGTAATAGATCTGGTGGAAACTGGATGTGTGTTCCTCTAAATTGTCTCAAAATTAAGAGTCTAAAGGCTTTTTGCTGAAATGGCATGTCGACCCGGGACGACAGTGGGAAAGGCTGGTGTGTTGTTTGGACCCATGTCGCTTTTCACCATGGGGGAATGTTTTAAAATGAACCCTAACCTGTAAAAGGGCATAAACAACAGTGCTGAAAACTGTGTGGAGACAATAATACTGGGGCTGCACGATATTGGAAATTAGAGCATTATTCGATATGAGTGTTAAGTATTTCGATAACAATATTATTGCATATTTCTGTCTAATTTCATCTAAAATTACAATCTGCATCGAAACACAAGAGACAAATAACGAAAACTAAGCACAACATTAATAACATTCAAAATGCATATATTTATATACTTTTTTGTTTGTCTGTTGTTCTTGTTGAATGTTGATGTGTCTGTCTGTTTTGTTGTATTTATAAAGAAAAAAAAAACAATTACATTCTTTTTTTAATTATTTTTAATTATTTTTTATTGCGGATCTTTTCAATATGGATATCGTACGCACCAATATCACGTTAACGATGTTTTTTCAATATATCGTGCAGCCCTAATTAATACCAATCTCTCTCATATTTTCTGGTTATGGACAAAATTAAAACCTTTTTGGGA
Source organism: Knipowitschia caucasica (assembly GCA_964034765.1). Taxonomy (NCBI): domain Eukaryota; kingdom Metazoa; phylum Chordata; class Actinopteri; order Gobiiformes; family Gobiidae; genus Knipowitschia; species Knipowitschia caucasica. The sequence continues at coordinate 39,288,228 of OZ035831.1, forward strand.
GGGTGTGTGTTTAAAGCGGAAACAGTGGACTCCATTCTGACCCAGGTTGTACCAAAGGATCCCAAGATTTTTTTGCTGAACCTTTTGCCCCAAGACATCATAGATACTGTTATCTTTTAAAAATAATCCTAGTTGTAACAAGGAAAGTGATCATGAGGAACTGGCTCACAGATGACCCGCCACAGAGGACCGCTGATTAGATATCATTAAAGAGAGTTATTAAAAAAAAAGTCTAACTTTTTCATTATGAGTCAAGAGACACATCTTTGAAAAACACTGGACAAAATGGTCAGATTATAAAAATAGGCTTATTTATCCACATGGAGCAATATAAACAAACTACATAAAGGAAAAATCAGCGAGTGGAAAGATCCCAAATGTTGACGGTTCCTTCAACATTTTTGAAAAAGTGTGGCTATTTTGTTGTTTTAATTATTGATATATTTGGGTGTTGAATGTTCCCAATGAAGACATCCGAGCAAAAAGACAAAGTAGCAAGCAAGGCGGGTAAAAAGCTGTGGTCTTCTGACATACCAGCCCATGTTGATCGGGGTGTAAGGAAATTGCTCCCCAGGGATTTTAGTCCATAATGGTTGCCTAATCCCTACACTTTTCCTTCTTCTTTTTCTCTTATATAGTTTCAGGACTCAACCTTTTGTCTCTTTCACATACAATTTCAGAAATAGTCATGGTAATTAATCAGTTATGAAATATTCAGCGTAAATCCTATGGAAATGACAAAGCGACCATTGCAGTATAACTTTAAATAGTCAAACTTGAACACATCCCGTGATTGAATCCTTTTCATCGTTCCTAAAAGCATCCATATCTTTAAAAAGTCTTTCTATCTCATGTTTCCTCAGATTGTGTCTAGACAGACCTCCACATTACACACGGTCATCTGACTTTGTTAGTTCCTGCTTTGTTTCCTGTTGTTTACCTTCTCTCGCTGAATATCGTTCTTGATTTGGGAGATTTTGATTTTCATGGCGTCGATTTCCTCGTCCTGGATTAACGGGAACGGTGTGGTGTCGTAGTCCTCCAGAGTTTGGAAGGTGAGATCTGCCAGCGGGATGTACCACTTACAGTCGTACTGCTGCCCTTTCCTGCTTACATCAAGAGAAATATTACAGACAAAATGGTCAAGAGCATTCCCACATTCACATAAAGAAATACTGTATGTTCAAAGGATTATCCCTATAATATGTTGATAACCCTTGTTGATACCCTCGGGTCAAAATGACCCACCACAGATCATTAAAAGTAGAAGAAAAAACCCTAATGCATGGTCTAAAAGGGTCTAACTGACCTAGGGCTGGTCAAGTTAAGAGTAATCATCAAAATTCAGCTTGTGAAATATTTTTGAATCACTGTGACTGGGTCACTTTGACCCGGGGAGAGCACAAGAGTTTTTAGTGTAAGAGGTGAGTTTCATTCCACAGGTGTGTGTGCTCGTCCTTGTTTTTTGAAAAACAAAAAACATAAAATAGTCATAATAAACAGTCTCCCAACTGTTTAATATATTGTAAATCTCCATCTATAAAGTTCTCAACATTAATATATCTTTCAGCTCTAATGCAAACGCAACCTGTATATTATTCCAACAAAGAATTTCCCACCAGTTTAGTAATGTGATCTTAAACACTCGTGGTGTTTTGTCTTGACCTATGACCCCTGTGTGTGTAAATGCATGAGTGTGCGTGTGTGTGTGTGTGCGTGCGCGTGTGTGTGTGACACTCGTGGATCGGTCACATGACTCACCCCAGGGCCTGCTTCTTTAGTTTGGTGCAGAGCAGGAGGTCGGTGAACAGGAAAACATGACGCAGTTTCCGAGAGCCTTCCACCAGCTCCACCATGAAGCGATCCCTGAGCAGCTGTCTGTGCTGCAAAACCATCAAATGCAATCAATGATTTTTTTTTTCTGCAATGTATAATCATTCATGCACTGCAAAAAAATACATATATATAGTGCCTTGCGAAAGTATTCGGCTCCCTTGAACCTTTCAACATTTCGCCACATTTCAGGCTTCAAACATAAAGATATAACATTTACATTTTTTGTCATGAATTAACAACAAGTGGGACACAATCATGAAGTGGAACGAAATTTATTGGATAATTTAAACTTTTTTAACAAATAAAAAACTGAATAGTGGGGCGTGCAATATTATTCGGCCCCTTTACTTTCAGTGCAGCAAACTCACTCCAGAAGTTCAGTGAGGATCTTTGAATGATCCAATGTTGTCCTAAATGACTGATGGTGATAAATAGAATGCACGCATGTGTGTAATCAAGTCTCCGTATAAATGCACCTGCTCTTTGATAGTCTCAGGGTTCTGTTTAAAGCGCAGAGAGAACCATGAAGACAAAGGAACACACCAGGCAGGTCCGAGATACTGTTGTGGAGAAGTTTAAAGCCGGATTTGGATACAAAAAGATTTCCCAAGCTTTAAACATCTCAAGGAGCACTGTGCAAGCAATTATATTGAAATGGAAGGAGTATCAGACCACTGCAAATCTACCAAGACCCGGCCGTCCCTCCAAACTTTCATCTCAAACAAGGAGAAGACTGATCAGAGAGGCAGCCAAGAGGCCCATGATCACTCTGGATGAACTGCAGATAACTACATTTTCACACAACTAACTTTCAAACTACAAAACACGTAGCTATGCATTAAAATCCATCTGGGCTTGTTCACACTAAAGGGCACAAAAGTGTGACAAAAGGCCAAAAATTAGATTTTAATAATCAGAAGATATTTTATGTTTTTCATGTTTCCAAGCACCTCCTCTGTCCATTAGAAGTTGCTAGAACATAACTGTTTTATACATTAGACAAGTTTCCTATAGCGGCCCTGTTTATTTTATGTAACGGACGTGATGATTTGACGGAATGGGCTTTGTGGAAGTTTGATAGGTATTTTCAGATGTCCACATTTGATTCAGAGATTCTATTTTTTTACACAAAGTAGATGCAAAGTGATACTTTCATATTGTCAACCAATTAAATGTGAAAACAGACCAGATATTTTTTTTTCTCAAGTTTAATTTTTAGAGAAAAGAGGACTGTCCTCATCACGTCCGTTATACATTTTTCAGGGGTCATTTAATTCATTAATTTTTATTTTTTCACGATTCCTTTTTATATCAAGTGATTTCCTTCTGTTGTGTTAACCATGTAAATCTTGTGCGATTTCATCTTCTGCTTTTTCAGACTGAGGACGTTTTATTTTCTATGTAACTGGCGTCACAGTAGAATGGTCCAATCAGAGGCTAATTTGGTCGTTTGAAATGTTGCTAAACATTTTTATGTCAATCTTTCCTTTTGATTTTTTCCACACTATCTCTTCAATGTGTCTGTGTTTGAAATCTTTTTTTCCAATCTATGAAACTAATTTTAGTTTTTAAGTTATAACCTTTTAAAGTCCAGATACTTCAATTGTCACTTTACTGTGAACACACTCATCTAAGTATTCCTCGACCTGTCCTATAATGCAAAACCATGTTGATGGGCACACAAAAATACGTTGCAATTAATTAGTATATACATATGGAAGCTTTAACTACCACATAACCAGAAATATATACAAATAATCAACCATAAATGTGACTTATTCAACTCTCTACAGGAGAAATGGTGTCAAAGTACAAATGGAACGGCCATCATCTCTCCAATAGTGCAAAGAAACATGTACAAATGATAAAAGTTGCTACCAAATGACATTGTTCCACCCATCTGTTGTTGAAAGACAAGCCTACACCGTTTGGGAGCCACTGTACCCATCGCTATCAACACAATAACAGCGATTTCTTGCAGCTGCCAGTTTTATCAGTTCGACTGCTTTGTTTTCACGGTGCAATCTGTGGTGGCTTTAACCTGACATTGACCGGACATTGACCGGACACTCTTCCTGACACGCTTCCTGCTTTCCACTTGCCTCCTTCCCCTCTGGGCTGCTGTGCTTTTTGGAAAGGAGATTGGCAGGAATGAACTATGCACTGGAAATTCCTGTGATTACTAGAGACGCACGAATTTGGCAAAACATCCATTGTCTTTTCCGGGTAAAAGTGATTGCGATTTACAATATAAGTCGAATTATAAGTTTTTCCCACATCAAAAACAGACCTGGAGTTGTTTGTAGATTAATCCACGCTAATATCATGGACTCCGAGCAGAAACATGCAACTGTGCCTTTACTCACCATTCAACATCACAAGGCTGTGTTTGCAGCCAGTCATTTTCAAATTCACCTCCTCCCTTGGGTTAAACCAAAGCTCGAACAATTATAAAAAATAGATGTAATTGAAGACTGATTAGGCCTATGATTTATCTTTTTACATTGAACTATTTTAACTTCAAAATAGGATTCACATTTTTAGAAATTAAATGTGTAGCTTTAAAATGAAGTGTAACATGCCATAGAAGCTCATAATTTTTACAATTTAATTACATAAATGAAAAGAATTTCTGTGGCCACTAAAAAGTCTGAGTTTGACAGTCTTGACTTAAAACAACTGCATTCGTTACAATTTGCTCATTAGTCCATAATCTATCAGTCTATACAAATATGCATTGATAAACATGACAGTATTCCAGCTACTCAGAATACAAAACGCCACAAAACACGTCTGAAAAGGTATGTGTTCTGTAGCTCAATACATGTGCAAAGTATTCTTAAACACTGCAAGCAATCAATGAGTAAACAGCTCTGCTCCGTTTGAATACTTGATTATAATTACAAAGAAACCAAGAAAGACGGCGGCTGCCACAGACAAAAACAAACTTCCCTATTGTCATTGTATTTGTCTCTACGTGGGAAAAACACGCAGGGACTTAATGTCTTGTGGGAGGCGGCTCAAGCATGAAAACAAATAAGAAAATATCGCCAAGGGGGTGAATTATGGTTATGTTGGCATCTCTTATTTTGAAATCATGTTTGCAGAGAATAGGAGGGGTATAATCACACCGTGCACTAGGGCTGGGGTTAAACTCAACATAGAAAGGATTTATTTTGGTTCTATCTTTTAAAGGATTCACATTAATTATGTTTAATTTACCTTAAACTTAAAATAGGGGACCATAGACTGTACATAGATGGACAATGCTAACCCTCTAGCCCAGCCATTCCCAAACTCAGTAACACCGAGGCCCCCTTAAAAATCTGACGGGTCTGCGTGGCCCCCCAAAATAATAACCAAGAAGACAACATTAAGAATAGGCTCTTCTGGTTATTTTATTTTGGGGAAATAGCCTCTGCTACAAACATTGTAATACAAAAATGATTACAGTGGATTATTCAAGTCAAATAATGAACACAAATATTTTAATATTACAAACAAAATTTAACATTAAATAATGATATAATTTTTTTTATGACCTCCCGCGGCCCCCCTGCAGTACCCTCGCGGCCCACCAGGGGGCCGCGGACCCCACTTTGGGAGACACTGCTCTAGCCCAATGAATGCAAATAGGGAAGTGCTCATGGACAAACTTCCTCTGGCCCCTATTGACTAACCCGTTAAAAAGTAAACTCTTCAAATGGTGAGTGCGTCACAAACGGTCACTGAGTTAGGAGCTTTCAAAAACGGTTTAGCGCGTTTAGATTTGGATATTGTCTTTGTAAATTTAGATACAATATGAGGCATGAAGATGGACCAATCAGAGGCCTCCATTCACAAGGGAAACTCCAGCTTGCCTTAGCACGCTCCGGGAACAAATGCCCATATAAGGAAATCGGCTTCAGCTAGCTTATGTTAAAATAGTCTTCTTCTGCATTCTGCAAAAACTATGGGTGACATCAGCACTTGGTCTGTCAACTGATAATATATATATATACAGCCTATGTGAGGGACATCACCATGGCAACTAGAAGAATCCCCATCACAAAAGATTCACAGGTACAAATAGTATACATTCGTTTATACCATTGATGTTTATATGTTGTTCTATAATAAACTAAAGATGGAGATTTTTATTATAGAATTGTACTATACTTAATAATCACTTAATTTGTGTTTGAGTGCTCCTCATTCGTACTGTTCTGTACTGTAACTTGGAACGCAACACTGAAATGTCCCCACGGTGAGAATCTCTTTATCTGAGAATCAAATGTTAAGATACTAATCTAACAACAACATTCTTACAATTATAGCCCAAAATGGATTAATGGAATTGACAAGTTTCTCCTGAAGGAAATGGCCAGGTCAAGTAGATTCTAAAGAACTAGAAACATCAAACCAAAACCTTTTTCCCACATTGTCTCCGAGCGGCTTTGTTTTCACATCCTCCTCTTTGCTCAGGACACTTCTAAGCAGCAACAAATCACCCTAATGTCTGCTCCAGCTCCAGACTTTCCTCAAGCGAGCGCAAACCAAGAGCAAAGAAAAACAAATCTAATCTATTACAATCATCTCCAGTCAAATCGTGTGAAGGATATTTGATACTGCATTAACTACAGGACTTTTCTGGGAATGTTAAAATGGTCTTCAATGGGAGAGGATGGGAGGATATGCTTTTGTCCTGGGCTGCTTTATTGTTAAACTTCCTTCAGGGTCTGAGCCAGGCAGGGGTGAGTCACCAACAACCTGAATCATTTCATGACCAAAACACCACTGCACCGTTACAGGCACTGCAAAAGGTGAATTATAAACACAACTCTGAGCCCGCGTCAAACTGAAAAGACGTCCGAGGAGTGAATCATTGTGAATATGCTAAAAGTTCATGTCCCTGTTTCACAATGAGAATAAGTCGGAGGAACATTCATGTATTTGGCTTGGAATTTACTCAATAAAAGCTTTATCAAATCAGATAAATCTATGTGTAAGAGCATGAATGAGTAAAGAACTTATTAGTCAACTTAAAGATATGGTCTGAGCCCTGATTTGTTGATTACATGTGATTTAGAATGAGTTGATTTAACAAGGTAATGGATTCATCAAAATAATCAATTGAAATTTCTATTAAAATTTGTCAACACAAAAACAAAAGTTCAGCTCGTAACATTTTTCATACCTGTGACAAGTGTGAATGTTAGTTATTAAAATGACTGATGCTGAGAAGAATGTTTGGGGACTACTTTGCATTGTTTCTTGCAAGCGGAACTATTTTTGATCTAAATTGACGACAAACAGGTCCAAGGAAATCCTCAATTTAAGTGCAGTGCGTTGCCAGCGTTAAAGTTTCTTCTGCAGACTGTATTCTGCCAGTTCATATGTGCGTCTGTAAATACTAAACTTCACCCAGTCCAGAAAGCTCAACAGTTCAGTAAACAACGAAGGAATGACAAATGGAGCAATGAATGTTCGGCATTTCAAAGTCCAAGATTTCATAATAAGCTCATGACTTAAAAAGGTAAATCTGTCAATATTTACAGAGTCAAAGTCCTTGCAGTGATGGCGTGGCACAGATGTGAACAGAATCACACGTCACACACTCAAGCAGTTTATATGTGCGGGAATTTCACGGACCAGGGTCACACAAAGCACTTTTATCAATCAATCAATCAATCTTTATTTATAGGGCGCTTTTAAATTTTTTTAAATTTTTTTACAATTTTAAAGATCGTTCGTAAAATCTACCATAAAGATGTTTCTAACATTGATTAGCAAATTGATTCAATACTGATATAACAAGTGGTGCTGATGAAAAAATATTAAGGAGAAAACTATGAAGTCACACAATTAGAGCTGGAAATCTCTCACAATAACTTGAGCACTATCCTCTCCTCCTTCCTACTTTATCTGTGTAGCGTTATTAGGATTTTGACTGTAGTTTGTTCATTGCTATTCACCCGTTGTCCCATTGTCTGTTTCATGGTACGATGACGGGACCTCTGAGCCTGGCCTCCTCCATCTACACCTGCGGACTGCCCTGCACAACCCGCCTGAGAGTGCTTCAGTCCTGCACTGGACCTGTCCACGTTCTGCGGCCACTGGTCCACGTTCTGTAGCTTAGGTCCTGGATCTATGGCCCGTCCGTTCGTGGGAGCGGATCCCTTTCTCAAACTATGGGTCTCCCCGAGGTTTCTCACTTTTTCCCACTGGGTTTTCTTATGAGTTTTTCCTTGTTGATGCAAGAGGGTCTGTTGGACGGTTAGTGGCCAACTAGAAGGACTGTGTTGATCCAGGACACTTTAACATTCTACAACATGTATGACATTTATCAACATGTGTTCTATATTCTTTATGTGTTTTAACTGTTGATTCTCTGATCTGTGTTGGTGATTTCAATGGTTTTGTTAAGTCCTATGAGATGACTTCTGTTGTGATTTAGGGCTATACAAGAATAAGTTGTATTGTATTGTATTATTGTATAGAGTACAATACAATATGCAATACACGGTTCCCGATGCCATAATATTACAAACTGGCGATACTGCAATTATCATCATACTGCTCATAAAGTTATACCAATATATAGTGACATGGCTCATCCAAATGTTGAACAAACAATTACATTTAATAAATATGGGTTTGGATAATCTTTCTAGGCATTTTTTAGAACAAAACGAGTAGAGTTGTAACATGATTGAAACAGAAATGGAGGAGGTTGTTTTAAAATGCAATTATTCCCAATTTCCAATGTTTGGGTTTAAGCTGTATAGAGTCAAATAAAGGATGTGGTTGTTATGCTGAGAGAATACGATCAGGTATGTGATGGTATACCTCATTACATACCATGGCATGTAATGAGGTATAACATGCCATGGTAGCTCAAACTAAGTTGCAAGACCATGTGACCAATATAGTAGACACTGATAGGCCAATACTCGCCAATACCAAGACCTTTTGCAGAAATGAAATCAAGCTTTTGTGTAAAATTATTCTTCACAATTTGTTTTTGTGTAGGCCTAAATCACAACAGCAGTCGTCTCGGAGGACTTTGCAACGTTGTCGATTCCTCAACAACAGATCAGAGAATCAAAAAGTTCCAACACAGAACATGTAATAAGAACAAACACACAGGAGCCATTGGTCCATAGGGGGCGGATGACAAATGTCCATAAATGATCTTAAATGTCCTTAAATGGGCACTAACCTCTCCTTTCTTAACGGTCATGGATTGCCGACGTGGGGTTATCTCTTCGTTGACGCTGGACAGAAAGTTTTGTGAGATCCGGAGAGCGTCCTGCAGCAAGGGGAGGTCCGGGTGGGACGAGGGCGTGTGCTTCAGGAGGTCCTGGGAGCACAACATCCCGAACGTTTAATGCAAATCAAATCAAAAGGAAATATTCTGATTCATGCGTTTGAGCCTCCGACTTACATGTAGAACGAGTGTGCTGCGTGTCACTCTGTCCACGGGCTTGTAAAGAAGAGCTGAGAAAGAAAAACAGACATTTTTATATGTTTGCTAATTAGCTTTTAAATTTCTGGATTCTCGTTAATGTATATTTGTTTATTGTTGTTGATCAATTATAAGTTTAGATGGCGTTTTAGTGCATGTGTGTGACCTTTTTAATTTACCAAAGACTTTTTAAAAACAGGACAGCACAGTTGTGATGGGAGCATCTATACTGGTTTTGAATATTGGTATTAATTCAGGCTAAAGTGATACAAATCGGCATTGGTTATGATCCCTGATGGAGTATAAACCTTTACTCATACAACGTTGTTCTGTAGGAATAATAACTATTAAAAAAACACACTTGGACCCATGTTGTAATAAGTTAGCAGTTTGTGACTTTTTCACTAGTCTCGAGAAAAATGGGGTTTTGTAGAAGTATAAACACTTACCGCGTACCAATAGTTTTATTTAATTAATTCAACAGGGACAATGAAGTCATACCGAGTTAGAGCTGGGAAGTGTACATGTGAAGGCAATACGATAAACATGTTACTATGACAACACTTACTTTCAAGTGAGTATTTTGCCGACTGGTCTTTGCAATCCTTCGTGCTTTTGACTTTCAGACTCTGCCAAAGACAAAAACAAAACGATCAATAAGATTAGATCAGTTTAAGAAGAAATAACAAGGTTCTTTCTGCTTTACATTACATTATCCATTTAGTATTATATAAAAGAAACAAGTCTATTTCAAGCTCCTAAATGAACTTAAATGGCTTCCCGCAAATGTGTCCTTACATTATTATTACAAATGTTTTTTTTATATATTTCTGTTATTGATTTTGATGGTCCTCAAATTCTTAGAAAGTTTCAGCTCAATCTTTTGTCTGTTTCACATTCCATGAAAAAAAAAAAAATCAAGGGTAAAACATGCCTGAATTGCTCTGAATATGACAAGATTGGGTTGTCATTTTTAACTATTTCCGAAAACGTACTAGACTATAGACTGGATACCAATTTTGAGCTGTAATTAGATATTCATTGATATAGAAATCAAGTCTGACACTACAAAGCAAACAACTATGGCGCTCATAATGACTGCTGTTGATCACCTCCAGAGCATGCAGAGGGTGCGAGGGATGGCTCCTGATGGATCTGAGCTTATCGAGGTGCCGTTTCTCTGTGACCCGCTGGGCTGTGGGAGTAGACACCCCACTACAGAGCCTGCTTTTTTAATAATCAGGTCCAATCTATTTTTATCCCCTGAAAACGCATCCCCCACCCCGGCATGTTATCGTGAAGAAGAGTACCCTGGCCATTACAGTGTGGTAGACATTCCACAGGACCACAGGCTCCTTAGAAAATAGAGTCTACTTTGACCCTTGCTGTAGACTGTATCCACGTGGCTCCTCCAGTCCAGCCTATTGTCCATCTGCACACCCAGATATCTGTGGTTGGACACTACTTTGACTTACTACTACTGAAAGAATGATAACCTTGTTTTGTATATATTTTCATACCCCTCAGGGCGCCTGTAACATGACCAAAAGCCGTGAAAAGTCGATTTAGCATGTTGTGTCCTCATTATAACACTCTCTCCTACATGAAAGCAGAGTTCTTACCTCAGATATCTGGGCGAACTGGGCGTTTGCCTGGCAGCACTTGTCTGCAGTCTCCACGGCAACTTTATAGTTATCCACAAAGGCCCTGTACACTCCGAGCTGACTGGCCTAAAGGGAGAAAGGAGACCATATGAATGTTGGCTCTGTACATTTGCACAGAAAAGTGGAGCATGGAGTTCATACAGTCAGACAACACTCTGGGCTTGGTTAAAAAACACATTTGTATACACATTTCTGTTCCTTTTATCCCATAAACATGACTATTTAAGCATTTAGGCGCCAAAGTACGTAGCTCAGATAAATACAATATGTGCTCCTGAATCTAAAACTCTTTCTATACAGCGACCTGGCTTCCCACTAAACTTTTCTTACATATTTTTTATCTTATTTATTGCTGTTAGTAGTCCTCTTTTTCTTATACAGTCTGAGTGCTTTACATTTTGTTTGTTTCATATAACAAGGGGCGACAGTAGCTCAGTTGGTAGAGCATTGGCCTTCAGGCCAGAAGGTTGTGGGTTCAATTCCCACCTCTACACCTTCTCAACCGACTCCCACTGATGACTGCTGTCGTTGTGTCCTTGAGCAAGACACTTAACCCCACTTTGCCCAAAGCCCCCACTGAAAGATCAAGGCTATGCTCACACTCAGAGAGCAGCCGTCCTCCTGTGGACTCACCACCTGCAGAGGGTCAGTGAGGGGCTGGTGCTATGAGACTTGGGTGGCATCTCTGATTGCCACCCCCCTGACCCAGAAATGGATTAAAGGGTAGAAAATGGATGGATGGATGGATGGATGTTTCATATACATTTCTGGAGCCAACACTTTATTTTACAACACTGGAACTGTACATTAGGAGTGGACTGACCGAGCGTTAACAGAAGACGCCAACTTGAACAGAATCTACCTGGACAAAAACTACACGGCCAGAGTTGATCATCAAAGACTTAAAAACAGTGAAAAGGTAGAATATAGTATTTGTTTTCTTGTTATGTCTGTATATTTACATCAGTGCTTCTCAATTATTTTCTGCCAGGTTCCACTTAGAAAGAAGAAAACCTTTTGCGTTCTAGAACCTACAGCAAAAGCAACATGTTTAAGAAGGACTGAGTTACATCATCAGTGCCACGGCCCCTTTTCTCAGCTCTGTGTCCACTCAGAGTTTGGTCCTATTCAGCAGCGGTTTCTCTTCTTTTATTGCGCGTCGTGTGGAGCGTGGAGCTTTTATCTGAGCGGGACATGACTGCAGGGGCTCTCCTCACGTGTGCACTGCAAGCAGCTCCGAACGCCTACATGCTAATAATGATACGGGACATTTAAAGGAGGGGAGGGAGTATCAACAGTGTGACAAAATGCGTAGAGTTTGGAGAGTTTTTTGAAGTAAAAATATAAAACACAAAAAGGGTATGTGTGCAGGTTTTACACATGTTTAAAGTTGCAATATGTACGATTTTCATGTCAAGTCATCATTAAATTGCACTAATATGTCAAAAGGCATTCATAAGGTCTCGTTATGATTCTCTAATCATTAATGACAAAACAAGGAATAAAACCAGGATTTCTATTGAGGTCTTTGTGAAAAAGGTGTTGACAAAATTCTTGTATATTCAGCTGTTATGGTCCCAGGTGGATTCATCTGCATATCTGGCAACCTGAGTCAGAGTGAGTGGGAGAGGCTGCAGTACCACTTTTAGCCAGATTTTTACATACTGCTCCTTTAATTAAAGTCTTTGTGATGATCCCTTTAGGTGGATCTGCTTTATTATTGATTGATTGATACTTGCTTCTTTAATGTGCTAAAGTTAAATATTTTATTTTAGCTATTGTTTATCTTTTGCACTGTGCTCCTCATTCCTACTGTTTTGAAACTGGTGATGCAACACTGACATTTCCCCACTGTGGGACGAACAAAGAATCTAATGAGCTCCTGGGAAACTTTGGACTATAAAGATTAGGCCTGAAAGTAAAAAAGGTAAAAAAAACCCTGATTTAGAAAGTACTCCGGTTTGTAGCTTGCATAGAACAACCATGTTTTTGGGTAAATAATAATAAAATAATGCATTACTTTTCATGAAAAATGCAGTTGAACTATACCAGCTTCTGAAAGAGGTCGCCCACACACTGGTGTTGGCTCCAGTCCTGGACTCGGGGCAGCAGCGCGTCATAAAACTCTTTGTGGATCTCGTAAAGCTCTGGGACTTTGAAAAAGATGGTCTCGATCTGTTGAACTGTGAGCATGGGCTGAGAGGTGGTGGCCGCTGCTCTCAGTGGCTTCATCGGCTGAAAACGAGGAAAAAGGTTAAGTGAGGGAAGAGCATTTATAAGTATATGCCGGTTAATATTGTGCCATTTCAAGGAACCAACACATGTGATTTGAGCATGAACCATAACTGAACAATAATACTTTACAGATGTAGACGTACGATTAAAAGTGCCTCCAGGTGACTGAGGTATGTCTCCTCACTGGACAGAATTCCCGACAAAACCCACTTCCGCATTTCCAGTCCTTTTTCCTGATCCAACTCAACCTACAGCAAAAAGGCAGACAGGAAAGACAAAAGTTTAGACCTTACATGAAGAAAGAAAATAAGAAGCTACGAGTGCATGTGACAATGTTTGTTATAGTGGGCCTCTGTTTTCAAGCAAGATTGAAAGAAGCCACAGCTGTCCTGTGGCAGAGAGACAGTAGGTGTTTACACCTCAATTTAATGCAATTGATTTTTGTATTGCCCTAATTCACAACAGCAGTCGTCTCAGAGGACTTTACAAACTAATCAATTTGCCAACAACAGACGACAGAATCAAACAGTTTGAACACAGGAATGCAATAATAACACATAGAGCCATTGGTCTGGGGCGCGGGATGACCAATGTCTATAAATGTCCATAAATGTCCTTTAATGTCCCGGATCATCACTTTCCTTAGAGCCTCCTGCATCAGCAAGGAACGACTGAAAAACCCAGTGTGGATAAAACAGTTAGAAACTTCAGGGAGGACTCCACTCCCACGGAAGGTCAGGCTAGAATCCAGGACTACGCTGTTCTTCGACCCATGTTGAAAGAGTGGGAAAAGGAAGCTATTTGTTTAAACAGTGTAGCTTAAGAAAAGTAAGCCGACACTGGACAACTTTAGAAAAAAGGTAAGAGCTTTGCACTAACTTTCTTTCCCTTTTTCAAACATTGACGTAAGAGCTTCACTCTTGTCTCGCGGCTTGTTACGCTGTCGCTGTCATTATGCAAAGTATTGTTCCTTGTGTGTCTTCTGTGTAGATTTGTAAAACTTTTCGCCTGACCCACATGAAAGCAACAGGCTATCAAACTTGAAAACTTGAAATTGGATCATTAATCTGATAAGTCTCTGAAACTAATCCTCCCTCACATAATTTTTCAACCAAAACTTGACAAGTCTCTTCTCCTTAGAAATGCAGCTGACTCCAACAGCACAAAACCCAACACCAAAAGTTTCATTTACCCCATGTGAATTTCAGCCCACTCTCCTGCTGTGCATTGCTGCTGTTGTGATTCACTTTGATTAAAGGTTTGTGTGAGCTACAGATTCCACCGTCTACATGTTTAAAAAAGGAGGTATTTTACTTGAGGCATTCAGCTCATTAATCATATTAGGTAGCATAGCCATAGCGCCAACTTGTTTGATTACTTGTCTTTTGTTTGAACAAGATTACTAATTTAAAAAATGTGTGTGCCACAAATAAAATATTATAGAGCTGACAATCAATCACTAATTTCCTGACACAAATGCTGTAATTGAATGGTCCTTACCGAGAGAGCCGACTCCAGAGACCCGCTGGACTGTGTGTCTCGGCTGCTGCGGCTCTTAGACCGGAATCGAGGGGATGGAGGTGGGGATCCACTGAACGAGTCCTGGGTTTGGTCCTCGGTCTGATCCAGGTCAAAGGCATAGGACCCAGAGCTGTCATTGAAGGTAGCTTCTGTGAAAGAAAGACAAAACACATTTAAAGAAGAAATGCATTATTCTGTAAAACATAATATATTACCCAGGTGAATTTGATGTCTACATTGAGGGATTAGCAGCAAAGTCAGCGCGTGGTTTAATTTAATGTTTCACTTGCAACTGGTTTATACAGTAAAGTCAATTGGTATAAGACATCTATGAGAGCAGTCCTCATTGCAAATCCTGTTTTTATAACACCACAGCTGACTCAGATCTACAGTCTGTGCCAGGCGCTGAGGCACAGCCAAGGCCAAGATAAACCTGGGAAAAAGTGGCCACAAAAGATACTTGGTCTGCTGTGATGTTGAGGAAAATTGTGGGGAATAGACTTACTGCGCAATAAATAGTCCTATATCAATTTACATCAATGCATTATTAAGGTTTTGAACAGCTCAACATTATATTGACTATTATTCTCAAAAGAGAGGCTGTTTTCAATTGGTTTATCATACTAAAAAAGAACAATGCAAGTGTCAGAATTCAGATACATTTACAAAGAACATAGAGGTGGGGATAAACTAGAATTAATTATTCAGAAATGAGGGTTCTTATACTTAGCAAACCAGATGAAATTATGACATATCACAGAAGCAAAACCTCCAACGATTAAAATAAATAAATAAAATAAGCTATTGCAGACTTTTGTTTTGAATAATATATATATATACTGTATATTGAACTTTCAGATGATCCACCGTCCAAGAAAAATACTCAAGTCCAGGCAGCTGAGGACATACAGTAGTAGTATAGAGCCATATAGAGGACTTGTGATGGAGCTACTGGTGCGGCCTCATCTGATAAAACTAGGCGTCTAAACAAAAAGTGAATATGTATTTTATGGTAAAAACAATATCAAAATTACATACTCTATAGAGCTCATATCGATACTAGAACCAATGACCTGAGAATTTTTTACAATCATGTTTAACTTGAAAATAAGTAAGGACATAAGACAATCACGGTGTATTCAACTTAGTATGACGTAAGAAGTATATTCGATAAGCCTGAGTTCAGTGTTTGGTGTTGGAATTCCTTTTAACTGTGAGTATTTGGGTAAAGTTAACCTTCCTGGAAAGAAGACGTGACAGAAAGTTGCAGCAAGTAAAAAGATTATTACTACGAGATGGCTGACTCCCACACGGCCCTCTCTTGACGGCTGGATTGACAGAGTATTTAAGATATTCTGTGACTTTTTCCCCATTTGTGGGAACATTTATTGTATCCGTTTACCCCATGTACACTACTCCAGTTTTTATTTTTATTTTTCTGTACTCTAATTTTCCTTTCTTTTACCATTTTGGTTTACCTTTATATATGGGCATAATTTGTTTATAAATGGTGACATAGGACTGTACTATAAGCCCATCACTGGAAAAATGTATTATGACGAAAACTGTATCTGTTACATTTTGTTAAATAAAATATGAAAATAAAATATGAAAAAATATATATATTCATGAGCATCCAAATCCATTTTAAAATGTTAGTACTACACCAAAAAAGAATGGGAAGAAATTAAATGAAACTCACTCATATCTGTGTGTGGAGGACTGTGCCCATGAGAAACAACAGTGAAACAAAAGTATATTAAAAAACAAGCCTTTTGGGAAAATATGTGTAAAAATAAAAGAGTAGAACTAGGTTAAATGACAAAAACACGCCTTTACATTCAGTGACTCACACAAGGGAGGGTCTAGCGACAGAAACCAGCCCCAACAGCTGTTTATGAGGAGGCAATTTGTAATACGCCAGCGGCTAAACATGTGACAGCAAAACAAGTGTAACCCGTCTCAAAATATACGTTGCCCTTGTGTCTGTGGGATTTGAGACGTTTGAAGGAAGAGGCCTCAAAAGTGTATCCTGTAATCACAGTCGCAGGCCTGAGTCAGCGGGAACGTCACCGAGATGCTTATCGTGGATGACGTCGAAGCAGATGTGGACTAAACAACTAAACAAACACAACAAGCAACTTCTGTAAGAGCAGCGCCTGGGAACGAAACAATATCTACAGATTATAAGTGTCAAAAGGACCAAGTAAAAAAGGAAAAGAATGAAAAAAGGGCAGGATAAGATAAGATACTCTTTACTGATCTCACAATGGAGAAATGTGCAAAAAAAACAGGACCTCATGCAACACTGTGGGAGCGAGGTTAGGGCTCAATCCTCTCAGAAGGTCCCAGGTTCGAATCCCAGTCGGAACAAGGCCTTTCAAGGTGGTGTTTGGATGTATCTCCTGTGTCTGTGTAGATTTCCCCTACAACTAAAGACATGTGCAATAGGTCAAATCAGCCTGACCAAGACACAGCGACATTGCAGGATGGGTCAAATGCAGGGGACAAATTTCATCTGTGCCTGTTCTCTGTATTGTAGACCTTTATGTAAAAAAAATTGGATTTAGAATTTTAATTGAGATTGAATTTTTCCTATTGAATTTTTTAACCATGAAAAGCATGTTTGAATATTTTTGTCTTTGGATTTCAGTCACTAAAAAAATCTGTAATTTGAGATTGCATATTTGCCTTTAAAATATTCAATGATATGTTTATTTATCAGCAGCTTTACACCATCTAAAAAACATTGCCAGGATCAAAAACATAGTGTCTAAAGCAGACTTGGAGATTCTTATCCATGCATTTGTCTCCAGTAGGTTAGACTACTGCAATGGCCTGCTCACAGGTCTGTCCAAACAGGCTGTAAAACAGCTGCAGTACATTCAAAATGCAGCAGCTCGAGTCCTGACAAGAACCAGGAAGTACGACCACATTAGTCCAGTTCTCAGGTCTCTGCACTGGCTTCCTGTGGCTCAGAGAATAGACTTTAAAACAGCTCTGCTTGTGTACAAGTCTCTCCATGGCCTCGCACCAAAATATATTAGTGACATGTTAGTCCCATATGAACCAGCCCGGACTCTGAGGAGCACAGGGACTGGACTCCTGTTAGTGCCCAGAGTCAGGACTAAACATGGGGAGGCTGCTTTTCAGATTCATGCTGCTAAAATCTGGAACAGTCTTCCTGAAGATGTGAAACAGGCCTCCTCTCTGACAATGTTTAAAACCAGGTTAAAAACAGTTCTGTTTAGCTGTGCTACAACTGAGGGATTTTATATTTTTATCTTTATTTTTAATGTACTGTGATTATGTTCAGCACTTTGAATTGCCTTGTGTATGAATTGTGCTATACAAATAAACTTGCCTTGCCTAATGTCAAGCTCTCAAATTCATAGCACTGTGAAATAATAAGTGCTAATTTGTCAGATAATATATACAAATAATAAAGTCAGATAATTTGTTCCATCAGATTTGAAATTCATAGACTGATGGTAGAAAAAAATCTTACAGAAACCTTATCACTCAAAAAAATACATAGTGTCAATTTCTAGCTCCATGCAATTCTTCAGTTATTTTTTTCATCAAATATATGAATGCGTGTACATGAATGCAGTTGGACTGGTTGGATAAACGAACAAAAGAGGATTCCCCTGCAGCGCTTTGGGAGATGGAGGGAGAGATAGTGTGACATCCAGCAAAGGCTTTTCACAATGGACCCAAACAAACAGGAGACGTGAGCTCGGAGTGGATCGAGCCTGGGGAGTGAGTGCAGCGCTAACTAAACACACTCCGGGAAAGTCCAGGAGACCGGAGCCACTGGGGTCAAAGCCAGATAAGACCAGAGCAAGTAACAACATTGAGATTTTCTGTTGCAATGAATATCGTCCCAGAATAATTGTCAGATTTTTTCTGGCTTTCTGGTCCTGTCACGAGATGTTGTGGTTTAAAGTTTGAGCCATTCGAGATGTAATGGGAAAATGCATACTCATAGAAACCTTAGAAATACACTCAATCTGGTAACATTTATAATAGCATATACAGAAGGAAGCCCTAATTATTATTATTTTAATTAATCGATTTGTCAGTGTGATATTTTGTCTACATTTGAGTAAGCTAAAGCTGAGGTTAAGCCACCGGAAGACCTAGATATGTTTTGATGCAATTCCAACTAGTTACAACAAGTTTGGAGGACGAAAACACAATATATCATGTAAAATGTCAGTTTTCCAAAAATCAGGAAGAGCACTAAAGACTCTAGTTCAATTACTCAAATACTCTAGTTCAAGAGTTCAAGGTTAGGCAATAAGTAAAAATAGTGCAAAGTAGTGGTTGAATGGGAATGTAGGATAGTGTAGGAGACGACGGTGGTTACAAAAGGGAGTTTGTCCAATAATCGTGGCTGGAGGATGTGTCAAGGCAGGTTTGTCCGGAAAGTTCACTCATTCATCATCATCAGAGCGGAAACAGGCTTTTCACAAGGTCATCCCACCATAAACACAGCACTTCATACAGAGAGGCTCCTCCATGGTCATGGCTGTTACATGCAAATACCAGCAGATTCATTCAACAACACAAAACCCCCTGAAAGAACACCCATCCGTCTTTAATGTTTGAAGATTAGAGAAAATAAGAGAGGTCCCAGAACTTGTTTTCCTCCCACAATGGGGAAATGTCAGTGTATTTGTAAAGCAGCCTATAGAATTGTTACATACTATCGCCACTACAGCTATAAAAAGTCAATTGATTAATCGCAACAACAAACAATAACCAATTGTGTTACCAAAACGCTATGAAGACGTTCTTGAGTGGCATCGCTTTAGCTTTGTTTTGGTCAAAGTCCCAAACTGGTGTTGCGACTTTGGGCAAGACACTTCACCCACATTGTCTAGTCTGAGCCTGGTGTGTGTCAAAGGTTGGTGGTGGTCAAAGGGTTGCCTCACTTCCGTCAGTGTGCCCCAGGGCAGCTATGGCTACAGTAGAAGTCTATCACCACTGTGTAGGGAGTTATGTGAAACGTCTTGTAAAGTGCCATAAGTGGTAATACTACTGTTATTAGTATCATTAAATGTATGAAAGATCCCGGAGTTGATGCACTAATCGATTACTTGAAAGAAAAATTGTCCAACTAATCTCTAATTAGCGATTATTTTGATAATCGATAACTTGACTTAGTTTTTGAAAAAATCTATCATTTCTAAGATTTAATTTTCTGTTATCTGGAAGAACGCAATTGGTGTTCAGAAAACCAAGAATGGAGAACGTTTGTGCAAGTTTAAATTCTAGGTTTTATGCCTGTTTGGAATAGTGAGCACTAAAGATTTGTATTATATTTTCTATCAATATTTGTTATCAATCCCTGACACCAGAGCCTCAGTCAGCGGGGACTGTGTGGTTCCTAAGTTCGGAACATCTTTTGGACAGTCTACCTTTTCCTCTAATGGAGACCTTTCTGCTGACATAAAACTACAAACAGACTTAAACATCTCTACCAGACGCATGAAACTGTGGCTGAATTTGTAGCAAACTTGTTCACATCTTTAATGAAATGTACATTTGATTAATTGATTATTTATACATATTAAATTTAAGAACGCTCCTATGCACAAGTTTTAAAGATGTGCATGGTCTTTCTATAACACTAAAGGCAGTGCCTCTTGTCTATCCAATGTAACTGTTGTGTCTATATCAAATAAATAATAAAAAATAAAAAATGTTATTTGAAATTATATTCCACAATCCTCATGGAAGCAATGTAGATGAAATTAGTCAGCTATAAATGGGCATGAAATCCTATAGAGAAGCTTATGAAGGTCTGTTTGGCCTATGAATTAATAAGTGGTAATTTCCTAAAGCCTCGGTGCGAGAGCATATGCCCTGGTCACTCATGATGGGACGCAGATTAAAAAGGGCTGGTAATAAATACAGAGTAATGCTGTTACATAAGGCCTGGTCTGGACAGCTGCTCGAGGCAACGCAAGTGAGATTTTCAAGAACAAGAACAGGTGAATCATGAGACTTCTGACGGTCCACTAACTTAATGTGTTCATGAAGATGTCACGGCTTTGCCCAGATTTTCATTCAGTTCATCCTGATAAGAAATGTCTCTAATATGATTCAAGAGCAGGGCCACAGTATGTAAATCTTGTCCTTGTTTTACAATTACTATTGCAAAATGACTTAAAAAATGATCATACCCTAGCTTTAAAAGAGTGATGCATGGCATTTATTTTGTATGAGATTTCAAACCGCAAATAGAAACCTGCCAATTTAAACCATCCAACTAATTTTAAGTTAGATAAGCTGTTTATATAGAAATGTGAGTGTGAAAGAGGACCACCGCTGCTAAACTCAACTCATAGTTATATACGTTTTGTTGACAATGAGCTGCTTTTACAAAGAAACAAAAACATGTTTTTAAACGTACACCAGTTTTAATTTAAGAATGTAAGAATAAGAGCAGTTTTTTCCATATGTACTGTAAGTCATACAAAATTGAAAGGTGAATTGTAGCCAATGCATACAGATTATAGGAACTCTTCCCACAGCGTTCTGTGGGTGCAGCTAGAAATAGCTCTGAAGGACATATAGACGGATGTGTAGAAAATGTGCATTTCCTCAATGCTTTTTTTGGAAAATAATCTATCACCATCGAGTGTTTCCTTCCTCACTCCACAAAACAAAGCAGCGTTGAGAGCAGTTTAATATGTGCTGGCCTCATGGCTGACAAAGCAATGACAACCTTTAATCCTAATCCACGTGGATGAAAACTGGGACAGATGTGCGGCACAAGCCCCGACCGACGATCAATGCAGCCATCAGCACAAAGGACACAGAATGTTGCAAAGTTATTGTGCCAGACCTGGATTTCTACTTTACTGTATACAATATTTAATACCAACGTTTTAAAAATACATATCACTCCATTGACAAAGAGCATTGTTTGGTATATTGCCCAATGCACAATAAATATATAACTTAGTTATCTACAACCTTGTCTGAAAATGTGGTTTGTGGATTTTAAGTTACTATTAATGCTTTGTCTCATATTGATTTTAAAATCAATAAACTCTGAAACAGTCAAATCAATAAGGCTTTTAGACATAACAATACTGAGCCAGGAAAGTAAACAAATCCAAAGAGAAATGGTACTAGTGTTGATATGCTGCTGAGAGCATGAAGTGAGCCATCTCTGTTCCATCTAAAAGTGATGGAAATGGTGTAAACATCTATGTTTGAACATCAAAAGTCCTACAGAACACAGTAATGCTGTCAGTATAGATCGGAGAGAGATTTGCAGCAGCTTTTTGGGGAAAAAGTCGATGTGATGTTGTTAAAAGCTTAGCTCAAGGATTCCTCTCAGAATGCTCTGGTCTCTACGGAAACAGAGAGGAAGCCAAAGAAAGAACAAAGAGACAGAGTCCCACTGAGCTGTGGGAACTTTCAACCAACTAATGACACAGCAGAAAAATATGAATATTAAACATTCATGTTTGTTGGAGCAAAAACATATAAAACGGATGTGTTTTGATTTAAATGTATTATTTGTGGTTATATAGTGGTTATTTGTGGTTATTTGTGTGATAAATACAATTACTTTTGTTTTGAATATCTGCATGCTCATCTTACATCATGTTAATTATGGGTAATCAGGATTTATGGATGACGTTATATTTGGATTATTTCATGGAATATGGCTCCATTAAAATTGTTTTCTCCCCGGATGTTCTGTCTTTGTGAGAGATCAGTAAAACATTTTTATTAATTTTGGACATTTGAAATAGTATGTGTCTGCACGGCTCTTCCCCATGTTCTCATTCTAAAATGCCAAATGAAACTTTGATAATGTGTAGTGTAATCAGTATTTTGTATTCAACACTTACATGTAGTTAGTTTCGCTGTTTTACAACTAATAGTCATAACAGCGGTTATAGCAACCATATGGCAGGTATGAAACACCAGGACAAAGGCAGTGAGAGCGGCACCAGCCTCTGCCTCTGAAGTGAAGCGAAGCAGCCTAAAATTAGTGCCAGTCAATGAGCAGCATGGGCTCAAAGTGGGATGTCCCGCCCAGACGCACCTACTAATCATGCAGTGTGGAAATAGCTCAGGCTGGTCAGAGGCTGAAAAACAGAATCAAGCTTTTAATTCATCCAATATGTGCAAATAAACAGACAATGCAGAGCATCAGAGCACTGGGATCACGGAGGACAGGATTGAAGGAACGCTCATGTGTGTCTTGTGTATTACTGAGCCAAATTCTGCTTTTGTATTGTCCAGAGGTCCATATCTTGTTTCTTGACTGAATAAAGTCATCTTTTTCATGAAACTCATAAATAATTTGTAGAATTTCCTACTCATCAGTCCAGTATCATTTTGTCCTTCAGCCCTGGAGTAGCTAAAAAATGTTCATGAATACATCTTGTTTGTGACAACAGAAAGTAACATTTTGTGAAGAAATCCGACCCAAACATGCTATTTTCATCTTATTCATTATAAAACCATCTTTTACATACTGGGAGATGGCTCTGTGATCACTGACAAAGCATCAGCTAAATAACATGCATAAACCATTTTTGAAAGCGAGGGTTACATGGGTTTTATTCCACACCTTTTGTGGTTTCCAAGTTAGCTACTCTATAGCTTAACATTTCATCTTTACTCATAACAACAGTCTTTGCAAGCATTGTCTATGTATTATAATTATTTTAGCTGTACATTTATCTATGGCATTTAGCGGTGTTGTGTGGTGAACCCTTCTAAAAGTCTATGGTTTCTCAGACTACAAGTATAGAAGAAATTAAAACTTTTTTTTCAAGAACAAAAGGAAAATCCATTCCATTTGATTTCGAAGAGTTCATGTATTATGTAATAGCTCATCTCACTATTGAACATAAACCCGAGTCTGATCCATATTTCATCTAAACATACTTAGCACACAAATGTCATCATAGATTATGAGTGTGTGTCCTGTGTTGGTTAAATTATTCATTTGATTCTGTCTGGAACATATGAAACATTAAAAAGAGAGAGTTCACCTGTCATACTTATGGAATGTAGAGTCTAGCAATCGCTCAACTCTGAGGAGAAAATCCAGCGAGAAAAACAGATTTCAACAGTAGAGCAGAGAGAGTAGAAACAGATCTTTTTAGAACAGGAATAGCGCATGTTTTGGTTGAATAAATACAACAATATAATCGCAAAAATATCACACATAAAAAGATGAACACACAAACTGATTGCACTTGAAACCATAAGCTTACTGAAGAAGCTTAGTTGCAGTGAAGTCCAAGCATAGACTGAATATAGAAAGACAATGTTAACCTCCTCTTCTTGTGTCTTACCCAAGAACACAACGACAGCAGACATCAGTGGGAGTCGTGAAGTAGATCTCGTGGTGAGTAAGTAAGTAATCTTTATTTGTATACCGCCTTTCACAGACCAGAGTCACAAAGCGGTTTACAAGTGTTATTTTTTGGGCATTTGTCCTCTCACTCCACACAGAGATGGGAGCGGGGTCGCCAGTACAGAAGGCGCATGCCAGACCTATTGTACATATTTTTAGTGGTAGGGGAAACCGGAGCACCCGGAAGAAACCTACGCAGACACGGGGAGAACATGCAAACTCCACTCAGAAAGGCCCTGGTCCGACCGGGATTCGAACCCAGCACCTTCTTGCTGAGAGGCGAGAGTGCTATCCACTCAGCCACCGTGCCGCCGTGGGCTCGAACCCACATCCTTCAGGCTCAAAGGCCAATGCTCTACCAACTGAGCCACTTTCCATATTGGAAAGTAAACTCCTCTATCTGAGTAACCGTCACACAAATGCCCATATAAGGAAATTAGCTCCAGCTCGCTTATGTTCAGAACGGCTTCCTCCGAGACGTCAGCACTCAGTCCACTCAGGTCAGTCCACTCAGGTCAGTCCACTCAGGTCAGTCCACTCAGGTCAGTCCACTCAGGTCAGTCCACTCAGGTCAGTCCACTCAGTCAGTCCACTTCTGGGTTTCCAAAAATTAAAATAATCATCAAGGAATATAAATACAATTAGAGCTGGACAAAGGCTGTGACAAGTTAATCGCGACTACTCAATAATTGTAACAGTTCAACTAAGTTGTAGAAATCGATTAACTCATTTCACTAATTAATACTTCTAAAATGACTTCAGAATTAAATGAAAAAGGGTTCACAAAGTATTATTACTCAACCCAATGCGTAACAAGTCATCTCTGTATAAAAGTCAAAGCAAAATCCCATAGTCACTGATCTTTGGGATTTAAAAAACAAAAAGATTATCAAAGTAAGCGTTAATTACAGCTCTAAAAAGCATTGTTCTCGGCAAAATATAACATATGAAGATTTTTTTTACCAGATCGCCACCCTCTAAATGAAGAGAAAGTGAGTACATGTAAACAAGAGGTTGTTTTTTAGTGCTGCGTGTGATGCAGCACAAAATGAGGCTTTCCATTGTGCTTTTCTCATAAACATCTCTTTGTAAATGACTGAAGTGGAGTTTCCCTTAGTGAATGATTGATCACGGATACAACAGGAACCTATATTCTAACGCAGCATGTTCAAGTTCATGTTCGATACAGCTGTAGGAGGAAAAAGTAGGTCAAATTCTTATTGCTGTATGACAAGTCCAGGTCACAAATTGTGAGTAAATTGTGCAGGTTCAATAAAAATGTATGGGAAAAAAAGATCTAAAATAAACATACATGTATAGATCAATTGAAGTCAGTACTGTCGGATTGTGATTTTGTGAAGCATGCATTAAACAGGATTTAAATACCTGAAGCTATAAACGTAAACGGAATGGTGATAGGTCAGCGTCCAAATGCCCTCAATTAAAAGTAAATTAGTGTTGTCTAATTGTCAATGGCATACTTGATCTTTTTAATGAAGAAGTCAGTAAAAGCCTGTATCTGGAATGGAGCAGAGTGAAGAAGGTGCCAAGAAGATTTGATTATTTGGAAAGAATTTGCTTTTAAAGTCATTAAATAAATATATGTTATAATGACAAACTCAGATTGCATGTGTTTAAATAATATCTATACCGTATCTATCTAAAATCCTGTACCATACCCCTTAATGTTTTATAAGTAAGTAATCTGTATTTATATAGCGCCTTTCACAAACAGTGAATTCAATTGTTGTGGTCCTTTTCCCTCTCAAGCCACACAGCGACGGAAGCGAGGTTGCCATACATGAGGCGCATGCCAGACCTGATGTACGTACAATACGTTATGCAACTTATTCAAACATTAGTGACAAAAAAAGCAGCAATATTCAATCTGCGAGGCATCCCTACACTGTACTGTCCTCACTCAGTCCAGCTCATCAGAACTGATATATTCTTCACTGTCCTATATTCGTACAGTTCATTCATTTTTCTTTGGATAACACTTAATAGAAAAATGCCTGGTATGTCTAATAGCCTTAAGGCCTGGCTTGGTCTCCACTCCCTCCCTCCTGCCCATAACCTGCCTGGGTCGGCCCCACTCAAAGGGCCCTCTGTCCCGCTGCTGCCCTGAGAGAGTGGAAGAGGAATGCTTCAGTCGCTTTAAAGGGTGTGGAGGGAAACGGCTAATGAAACCAAAAGTGTTGTACGAGTTTAGACACTCCCCAGTCGGAAATTAATGTTGTTGTAATGACTGCAGAACGGAGTAGAAGGGTTTTATTGCAGACAAGGGGAATATTATTAGTCAACTCAGATCAAACTACATGGTGTGTATTCTCAATTATATTTTGACATTTCCGTGAGTATCTGACCTTCCGTATTTAGGCAAAAAAAAAAGATGTTTTCAACAATAAATGTGTTCTCTAGCAGGACATAATGTAGTTACATCTAAGCAATATGTGGGTCCATGCTGCAAGTTGTATTATGATGCAAGTTTTTTTTACAACTAAATTTTCAGCGTTTAGCTTTTTCATGTTAAAGAAAACATTTGGTACACGCACCACCGTGGACCATGTACTAAAACATATGGAATTCTCAGACAGTTTCCCCGTGTATGTATTTTTAGCCTGACATCTTTAGATCAGTGTTTTCAGTGAAGATGAGACTCTTAACACCAGTCCTCACCAAATCAGCTCTCAGTACGTGAGAAAAAATGTTTTCTAATCAAAGACAGCATGCTGTGGTCTATTTTGCTCACAAAGTATGACTTAAATAAGAGACATTCTGTTGGGAAACAAATGTATTTATGGAACAAAAAAGGAAGCATTAAAAAAAACAAGACACAAAAAAATGTACTTAAAAGATAAGCAAATGTCTGTTGTGTCTTAAACAACGTCCACCTCTGCTTCCCATCTCGACAAAGACAAATGGGAGGGTGTAATTTTATCTGGAGTGGTTTGCTGTGATTGGGGAGAGACAAAAAGTCCATTCATGCTCCTTTACCGTGAGAGCAGCTGGCCTGGTTTACAGAGGCAGTGCCAGCTCTGCCCACTGCTGCAGCGGGGAACAGGTGCCCCAGACATACAGCCCTAAGCCCGGAGTGGTGACATTTTAGTTGGACGTTGAACATAGATCTGGTTTTGTAGTTGTTTGGTCATCTATGCAAAGTTTTATTGACTTTCAACCATGTTACTCCTATTCTCACCGTTATTGGCTTGAAACTTGAGTCATTCATGCACGTCAGGGTATTCTTTGTTGTCCCGGGATTCAAAGATGTCGTTGCTACTTCAATCTCCATTTTCAAAGGCAATTGTACACTGCAGCAGTTCTTCACTTGTTCATTGATTGGTAATATTGGGACAAGAGGAAAATAAATTCTACCCCAGGTTTGGTCAAATAAAATGCAAGACCTTCTTTGACTTGAAGCTCTTGTAAAAATGTAATCCCACTAAAAAACAAACATTATGGTAGCTAATGCTATTACTATAAAACAAATATACAATTCTTTCAGTCCAGATTTGATGCCTTAATTAATTTCAATGATAGTCCAAAATATGAGCTGGAGGAAGGAATGGAGAGAAATGTCCAGGGGTCTTATATAGACTAGGATTATTTTAAAATTCTACCTACAATTACCCAGATTTAGGGCCTGGTTTCAGGGGGAGGTTTACATTTTACCAACCCATTTCCTCTATCACACATTTAAAGAACATTTAAAAAGGGAGGGACCACATTTTTCTGCCTTTCTCAACCACTAAAACCTCCGATAATATCCAGGTACAAAGATAGGTCTGTCTGGGTTTCCTTCAAGGGACCTAAAATATTCATGATTTTGCAGTTCAAGTGGTGCTGAGCTAAGACTTCAGTGCCAACCTCTGGAACCCAGCCAAAACATTAGCGCGACCTCATCACCTTTTCACACACAAGCTTTCAATTAAAGCAGACAGGCACGGTCTGCTGCGCTGGGTGAGCTAGGGGTAGTATATTTACAGTATATGGTAAGACAAGGCTTAAACACTTGATGACTATGTAAGAATTAACCACAGCAAGTACTATGTATCAAACATTGTAAGACTATGGAAGAAGGGGAAAAGGCAAAAGCACACACTCAGACAGTGTTTGTGACTGTCCAATGTGCCGTTTTTATGATTAAGTGATTTAATCATTTCTACTGAATTCATAATGATTATAGAAATGAATTTGGCAAATGAACATAAAACTATTGCAATATTAAAAAGTAAAGAAATGATAGCAATAGAAGCTACCAAACATGGATGAATGGTGATTTGTTGATAGCGTTCCTTTAAGCAGAGTGTGGTTTTCATGGATCATTTCTAGTATTTATGTCTGCCTCCATGAATAACGATAATACCGGACACTTATAACTTACTACTAGGGCTGAAACAACTAAATCGATTAATCGACGACTAATCGATTATTGAAATAGTTGACAACTATTTTAGTAATCGATTAATCGTTTTCTGGTTCACACGACTCAAACAGAGCAAAAATGACATGAAAATGTAGTATTTTTGATTCTGTCTGTCTCATCCAATCAGATAGCAGAATTAGCACAAAGAGCCTGTTACAAACATTTACTTTAAGTTTACGCCATCAATACGTCCTCGAGTGTTGCCACTTTGGCTTTTTGTGATTCACAGCCAAGCAATTACTCGATTAATCGTAAAAATAATCGATAGATTAATTGATTACAAAATAATTGTTATTTGCAGCTCTACTTACGACACTCTCTGTCCACAGTAGATTTTTAATTCCAAACTCCACATTTCTTTTTTGTACAATATCCACATAGAACATTCACTTAACAAATAAATAAAAATGTTCAGTAAGCTTCAGTACATATATAATGCAATATCCCTGCGTCACAAAGAAGCAGGTTTGTGCTTGGAGAGCAAACCTTCAGACCTCTTCAAGTAATGTAATGTTTATTTATATAACGCATTTTACAGACCAAGTTCACCCAAAGCGCTTTACAATGTTCAGAGTCAGATAATGTTCCAATCATTCCACACACTGTGATGACAGAAGCGAGTCCAGAACACACTGGACCATCAGCTCCAACACCATCCATTCACTCTCTCATTTACATTCAGACCTATTGTACATGTTTTTTAGTGGTAGGGGAAACCGGAGCACCCGGAGGAAACGTATACAGACACGGGGAGAACA
Organism: Knipowitschia caucasica; assembly: GCA_964034765.1. Taxonomy (NCBI): domain Eukaryota; kingdom Metazoa; phylum Chordata; class Actinopteri; order Gobiiformes; family Gobiidae; genus Knipowitschia; species Knipowitschia caucasica. Next base: position 39,317,518 of record OZ035831.1, read on the forward strand.
TGCAAACTCCACTCAGAGAGGCCCTGTTCCGACCCAGGACCTTCTTGCTGAGAAGTCTGATTAGTGCCTTATGGTCCATTTTTTTATACTTGTTATTTGATGCCAGAGGTTTTGTTTTAATTGAATTACTACAGCTATTGTTCACTTAACTTGTGCTGTGTGCTCCTCTTTCCTACTGTTCTATAACTTGTGATGCAACACTGATATATCCCCACTCTGGGACGAATAAAGGATCTCTTAATTTTAATCGTCACAATGTACAAATGTGCAACACAAAGCCGTAGCAAGCACAATAAATATAGTACTAAAACCCCAAATTAATGCAATTCCTACATTGTAACACAACAATTTTCACAGATATATAGATTTTTCCATAAGCATAAACAGGGTGGCTGGAAAAAAACAAAACAAAATATCAAAATAGACAAACAAGTCGATGCAAATTAAATTGAGGTTTGGTATCTGGGATCAGAGCAGGTCTGAATCCATGTGCTACATACCAAAAATAACCTAATTTGTCGTGCAGGCAAAAGCATCGATATAGTGCGCTGGTGACATCATTGATTTTCTACTGTGACATTCAAAATCTATCAATGGAAATTCCAATACATTCTCTGCAACCTGTCCTTGTAAATTCCTGTTTAAATGAAGAAATTTTCCACTAAAACAACTTGTTCATTGTGCCTAGAGGGATACAATGAAGCTAATGGAGGTTGTTATATTCCCTTCTCTTTGACCTGCTTTGTGTCTTTAACCCTGATACAGAGTTGTGGCCACAGGCTGTCAATGCAGTGATGCTAATTATATATATGGCAAAACAGAGCATCAGGCAGTTGGCCTCTTTCACAGCTAATCACTCATTTTTCCATCACCAGTTGCACACAAAAAAGTTTACATGCAAGTATAAGTCCTCACAGCAGCAGTAGAACGCTCCATTGATTTGAATGTCATTTCAAAACGTTCTACCGGTCATTATTTCTTGATAACGGACCTCTCAAAACAATAATGACCGCTGCCTTTTGGCAACGCACTCTCTGCTCGTAATTCAGATGGTTGAGTTTATGTTTGGGTCACTCACCACTGATGTTCACAATTCTTAGTTCAGTTTTCATCATAGACTGTATATATTAACGGACGTAGTCAGGCCTATCTCCACCGTTCTAACTAATGGGCCAAAAATTGGGCTTTCATGGAGTGATTCAAAATGGCCGCGGGGGCTGAAAAATGTGCAAAAAACGCATCTGCGCATGCGTCAGCTGCACGAGCTCCATTCATTTAAACGATTGACTTCACAAATTCACACCCCCCCCTCAGCATTGACACACATGTGGAACGGAGCTTTGGGCCAAGAGCCAACTTTTGGACCATCCTGTGAAGGTGTTTTTGAGAGGTAAGAAGATGCTATATGTTAGCATTGGCTAATTCTTATTCCGAGTCCGGGGGGGGTATTGCAGCATGTCAGCGCACGTCATTATGGCCACTTTTGAGCCGGGACCCGCCCCCACTGGTTCTCATGCAGTTTGAGAGAGTTCTCGTTTGGAAGGTGCTAGCCTAACTGTTACTCGCCTAACTGTTACTCGCATAGCCACGGGAAAACCTTTGGGAACCATTTTATTTTCTGTCATTAAATAAACCCTTCGGCATTCCTAAAAGTGGGCTGACGTTTATTTTGTGTGTTCTGTTGGTGCAAAGCCGTATAATAAGCGGGATCATGTATTAAGCAGGTCATTATCGGAAAATATGTACCTTCAGGGCGGAAGCTTCGCCCTGTCGGTATATTTCAATTAGGGCTATAATTAACTTTCCCCATGTTGCTTATATTGTATAAGAAATAAAAATAAATGCACTAAAACAATATTTAACTATAAAACAAACTTTCAATAACCACTTTACTTTGGCAAAACATGCTCGATAACTTTATAAACAGCCGATAACGTAATAACTTGTGGAGACAACAAATTTCTAAGCATGAAAAAACTTATTTAGTTACTAGCAGGTAATTACATCGTCAAGTTATTGGTTCCTCCACACCCGGATTCAGAAGCTGCTTCACGGTTGTGCGTTCTCTTTTCACAGTTTGAAAAGTAACCAACTTCATCCATTTAAATCTGAGGTCTTAATTTTAACAACAAATGAGAAAATCCATTCCACACGTTCCTCTGTCTCCAAACATGTATTGACCCCCATCACATGTTTTAATCAGCTTCTTCAGATGAAAAAGTTATGAAAGAGAGGACCACCCACATTCAGCCAATCAGCTCTCAGCCCAAAGCATCAAAATATATAATAATAGTAGCGTTCAGACATTTAATACTGTGAGTTTATATATGAGATTTTTCAAGTATATAGTAGTGTAATACTTAATATTCACTATTATTTCATGTCTGTGTGCTCCTCGGTCCTACTGTTCTATAATCTGTGATGCAACAATAAAATTTTCTCACTGTGGGACAACTAAAAGGATCTTATAATCTTAACACTTATTTTCTAATGATAGTAAACGTGGGTCAATACATGCCATGACCGTTGGTACCTAACTTTGTACCAAACCGTTTTGTGTTTGAGGTGTGGAAGTCTGTGTACAGTCATTTGTCCCTGATATAAACAGACTTGTACCACACCAAACTCCAAAACATGATTTTCTGTCAGTATTTCCAGGATGTGGACAAAAACATAAAAATACATATCCATTTTAAGTGCTTCATTTGGAGAAGCTTGGCCTCATAGTTACACAATGTTTTTACAACAACGCTGGGACAGTACAGTGCTTCCCTTTACTACGCCTAACAACATTTTACAAAACGAACAGCCCATTCTGTAAAAGCCAACCAATAAAAGGAAATTTCCACTAATTTTAAAACGTAACAAACCACAACAAAGAGGTTTTATTGGTGAAACTTTGCTATAAGCAGTTCTTACATGCACACCACAAGAATGCTATGGCACAACAGTAAAGTCAACCATATGCAAAGAAGGGATGGACTTTGGACATTGTCGATGCAAAAGTAATGCAGGTTGAAGAACTGTTTAGAAAGACGGTTCATACCTTTCCCCTCTTTATGAGATGCCCCACACTGAACAAACATTACACACTGGTTCTTGTTAAGTATGAATCCAATGTGCTTATAGTCAGAATGAAAGAGCTTTGGAACAATACATCTACTATTAGGCCATTCTCAAGCCTGGATAAATGGATAAGGCTAAAAAGAGGGGTGTGTCAGAGAAAGTATACAGTGTGTTGTCAAGAAAATTGCACAAGAGGCCGAGTAAGAACAACAACTGATCAGACTATACATGTGAGGGAAAAGATTGCTGTCATGTTTTTAATCTAGAGAAAAAAAGTAAATTCTGTATTTAACAATTGGTTATTGATTAGTTGGACAAAAACGTTGTCATCAATCAGAAAACAGCAGCACAGGAGATGTGTAAAGAGGAAAAAGGAACGTGACCTAATTAGTTGCATAAGTTTGTGGTGGGTGAGGTATTTTTCTTGGCTTCCGGATTTGGACGGGCAGGTGTAGTGTTTACATTTTTTGTGTTTACTTTATGGGAGTGTTCTACAGTGTTCTACACACTGGAGAGTAGCCTTGGGCAAATTTCCATCCGTTGTCCCACAGTCGGACTCACAAACACACACTCATAGTGGTTCTGTTGGCACCCCCTACAAGTCCCCTCTGTGTCAGCATTGCTAATATTGTTCTTCGTTGGCCTCAGAATCTCCTTTCCCCAAGTTTGAACATGATGTCACTCGTGCCCATAATTTGTGGAAAGTGCTTTCCTGTAATGAATGAGCGGTCTGAGAAGGTAACTCCAGAAGTCAACGTGAAATCCATCATCTACTGTGATTTTCATCTTTCATCTTCAAATTACTTGATTAGATTGCAAAAGGCTCAATACTACAGGATAATCAATCTATTTGACCATGACAACTTTAAAGTGACGCTTTCCTTCATAGAGTGTACTTCTAACACACTTTTTTTTACACATTTCCTGTGCTGCTTGTTTCTACTTCCTTGTATCAAAATGCACTGGTGATAGATTAGAGCATCAATCCTCATTGGAATTCTAATGAGACCCCTACTTGACCATATCACTGCCGGTCTCTCAAGCGCTGTGTCCAGGAGCTTTGGCTCTTTGCCTCTCTTTATGTAAGAACAGTTTAATCCGCAGCACACGGATAACAGTGTTTTTGGACAGTGGCACACAGGCTCCCTCCTGCTCCAATCCTAATGCCCTGATCATCTTTTTGCACAACATGTGGCCTCAAAGCTGCTGCTGAGACCACTGACAAAGGAGAGTTTGTATTAGAAATATCAGGACATTGTGGCGGTTTTTTGCCAACTGGTGATTATTATTTATTTGTGACTTGAATGTTGTTCTTTTAGTAGTATCTTTATTCCATACTTATGCATGTCTGTTGTTTTATAACCCTAAGTCATTCAAAACTCATCTCTCAGTCTGTAAAGAAGGTAAAAAATGTAATCATTGAAATAAAAACGTTTGATTAGTTGTGATTGTTTTTGTTTTGTTGAAGATTAAAATCACGGTTAGCAGCCTTGCTTCGGAGAATAAATCCAGGTTGTTTGCATGTAATCCTTCCACACTATTCAGAAAACAGGGGAACAACTCTGACAAGCAGCTAATAATGATTCCACAAACCTCCATTGTATTTCTATACACACTATAGTTTGATAAATGTCTTGTGCACTGTCCTTGGCTGTGCCACTTTGCCTTTCTCATTTATCCTACTTAACATTGTCACATTGTTTCAGTGTCAATACCTTTTTCCAATGAGCGATTCCCTATTGTGCTTGAGTATAACAACAGGAAATCTGTTTTGATTGGAAAGTAACGTGACACACTTCTTTGAACCTCTTCATCCCCGATTTAAACGAGTTGTCAGAGCTTTTTCATCACTGCCTCCACATAACAAAAAGCCCACCTAAATTTATCACGGTACACAAACCCTTTTAAGTTAATTACTCTGATGGAGCAGAGGCTGACACAACAACAGAAAAGACTGGGTCAGGAGGCCTGGGGGCAGCCACTGTCTCCTATGGGGCTTAACAGAGAGAGGGCAAACGTGCTCAAAAGGATAGTCAGAGTGTGAGAAAGGGGTTTGGACTCACTTTTCAATGCTTGCAGAAAGTATGTACATGAATGTGTTGTGGTCGTGGGACAGAAGAAACATGTCAAACTTTAGTCTTTTAGGACTAGTTGCCTGTCAAAGGTGTGCAGCACACATATTCCAAAAGGCTATATTATGAGGATTAGAAAATTCCCAGACAATTGACACATGTATTATTTGTCACTAGTGTGTTGCATTATGACTATAGAATCACAATACAATATTTCAGTCTACAAAAATTACTAAATACCAATTTGGATACCAAGGCGTTTATGTGTAAGATTCTACTTTTGGACAATAAACTAGGTTTAAAATCAAAATAATAATACTGTTTCGTTCCATACATGTATTTCTGATATAGTTTAAAACATGTCAAGAATGTTTGTATGTGATTTCATTTACTATCTATACTGGCTCAAATAAGCAACTAGTTTATATACTAGTTTGAGTTTAACCTTTGATACTTTGACAACCTTAAGTAACATTGTTGTGTGTTTGAGACGTACCCATATCTCCCTGGAGGCTGGTGTCATGGGACGTCCGGCTGGATGCAGTGGACTCCCCATCACTCGGCCAAGCCGGTGCCGTTTTGTGGGCACCAGAACCCACCACCAACACCTGCTGCTTTAACCTCTTCTGTGACAGCGGCGTGGGCGGGCTGCTGCTCTCAAACGACTGCTGAGAAGGCGAGCGGCTCTTGTCCCGGTGGTACATGGGGTATGCCGTTGTGGGACTGGGGGATACATGACTGGACTGTCCCGACGAAAAGTCCTCCTCGCTGGATGTTAAGTTCTCATTGGAGCTACAGTCTGGCGTGTAGCCTTCTTCAAAACTCCCAGGAGAGTAGGATCGCCTTGGCCATGTTAAATTAGCATCCTCCTCAATGGTCCTGTCACTGATGTTGATGACTTTAGTTTCACTTTCCGACATCATCCCACCAACATAAACAGAAGTGTAAGGTTGACACTCAGTTGGTTTTGGGCTGGGATTGTCTTTTTGCGATTCTATTTGAATGTCATTATTTAACTCATCATAGATTCCTTCAGTAGATCCTCCTCTTTGAACACAATTAGTGGAAGGAGACAGATTCACTGGCAGCGAATTGAGAGATCTCTTCCTCTCCATTTGCATAGCCTGACTACCAAGTGTGCTTATTTTGTCTGAAACGTCTTTATCGTTCACTTTTACCAATCCTTTTTCATGGTGATACTCCATATTGACATAAAACGGCTTTTCAGGACCTCCCATCACTGCAAGAGGTCTGCTCTCGCCACCTGTGTGAGAATTGGCTCTACGAATTCGCTCAAAGTTGGATCTTATTGCCGCAACAGATCCTGGTCCAGTTGGGATATCTGGTTCATCTGTGTCTTGTCTCACAGAGGACACTATACTTTTGGCCAAATCACCTTGAGGATGTGACTTACACCTTGTTGGCTTGTTAAGCTTCTTCTCTTGACCTCTGTCCATTCCATCACCTGGCATCGCTGATTTAAATCCCCACCTCTGCCCATCATAAGACTTCTTTTCCTTTGCCAGTAAAGTCTGCAGGTAGATCATACGAAAGCGCTCTTTGTTTACTTCCTTCTCAAAGTGCTTGATAGATGACTTGCATTTGTCCAGTTCCTGCTCAATCTCACCCATTGAGTTCAGCTCCATCGAAGGGGGATCAGACTCTGGGAACTGAGCCTTCCACGCATCCACAAATCCAACCGGTTCCACCATGTTTAGTATTTGTTTTTATCACAAGAGATCAATCAACCAACAACTAAACCGTCAAATTCCAGGGTTGAGCTTACATGGCAAAACTTCAGTACTTCCATTTCTCTGTTTGGATTGTAGTCCATTCCCTTTGCAGGTAAAGACACAAAGCATTTGTTGAAGAAATTCAAAAATGGGGAAATTGGGAGGAATGAAACAAAAACAGTATGGAGAAATAGTCACATCCAAAATTGAGTTGGCAATTCCCAGGAGATCCTTGTGTCTTGTTCAGTGGCTGTCACAGACTGACTCACGATGCACTGCTGTTTCAGTCTGAAGTCTATTCCTCGTTCAGTTCAGTCACAGCTCATGATGATGGGAGGGGCTACACAAACAAAAAGAAGATAACACAAAAAATCTGAGCAAAAGCACAAGTCAATCCTCCACAAACGCACATTTAACCCTGGTGTTCCCATACAACACTCAATAAAGCGCGTAAAGACTGACAACAGTCACGGTGCTGTTAGAAAATCTTACTATCTATATTTTGTAAACAACGATTAGATAGCAAACCACCAATGCCCGTGAGAAAACTTACCTCTCATAACTTGATTACGTGGTTGTCTTGAAGTTCTTTACTCCAGCAGCAATTAGACAACATGACAAAATCTCGACGAACGCATTAAGATATATTAAAGTGTCTTTAAAAAACTAAAAGTGTGTAGTTAAATCGTACGGTAGCAGCTTGTATTAAAGTGCACAAAGAAACAAACCTTTTGTACGGATTGGACAGGCTTTCGTTCTGATCCGATGGGTCCCTCGGGTCTGCTATAAAAACTCTGGCGATTAATAATCCTGGAAGTGCATAATGTTTTGAAAGAAGTTGCTTTTACGTCGTGTGAAAAATGTCGCCATCTGACGGATCAAAAGTACACACATGACGATCCACTAGCCTGTCGACGGTATATGTCATCAACCAACGAATTCACGCTCCAATAACCGTAACAGTCACTTTCACCACCACCAGATTGTTCAAACATTAACGTTATCACACCATGTATTACACAAGACACCAAAACGTCTCAAAACCATGGATCTATGATCACAACTGACATGACGTGGTTTAGAGGTGCTTTACTGCCGCCTACTGGTTAGTCCTTGCTAACAACTAATTCTCTTCTACGTGTGTCTTACATTTATTTATTTTTTCTATTTTACGATAAAGCCTACATTGTATAACTGAAATTCACGCTGTAGTTCATTGTAATAATTTAAATGGTAATGCATATGAAAACAACATTATTCAATTGACTTATTCCGGTTCCGGTTTCTCTGTTTCCATGGAAACAGTCACAGCTTCTTCCTCAGCTAACGTTAGCGCTGTTAGCTAAAGATCTCCTAGCTGGAGCGTGATCAACCATGACATTATATAGCTTAGCAGATAAAACACATTAGACCTCAGTAAGAATCGCTTTTAATGCGAGATATTAACGAGGTAGAACGCAGAGATCAGGGTTATTTGGAATAATTGTTGTTGGAAAAACATCGTGTCAACATGAGTGAGCAGCTAAAGTTCATCGTCGACCAGCTCAACAGGGAACCGTTCAAGAAAAACCTAAACCTCATCACATTTGACTCTCTAGAACCAATGCAACTGCTGCAGATTTTGAACGATGTTTTGGCTGAAATAGACCCAAAGGTATGAAATAACGTTTAACCCTGACTCCCTAGTTGTGTTACATTCTATAATGACATTGTTAGTGTTGTTGTTTTTGTGTATGTTTGTATGTATTCGTTTATTTGGTAGTGAGAGTGCATGGTAAATGACAAACGTGGTCAATTTAAAATAATTAAATTACATTTTCTTACATTAGTATATTTCTTTATGTGACTCTGGTCTGTGAAAGGCGGTATATAAATAAAGATTACTTACTTACTTACTTTTAAACTATTCATTATTCTTAGCTATGGATCCTGTGCTTGCATGTTAGTCCTTAATAAAGTCTAAACTAAAAAATAAAAATAAAAAGAAGCATTAGGGGTACATTTATGCCTCACATTACTTTCTCAACAATCTTTATATAAATCTATGAAATTTCTTAATTGTGAAAGTGCCTTAAGATGTGCTTAAAACGTAACTGCTATATGAATCGAAAACCTAACCTAGCTTTTAATATTTTGATCGTATTTTTGGAACTTCTCAACCACCCACCGCAGCTTGAATTTCCCATTATAGTATGTCTAAACTGGTTACAGACATTGCTTATTTTATCACAGCATGCTATAGACATCCGTGAAGAAATGCCTGAACAGACAACCAAAAGGATGTGTGCTCTTCTTGGAATGCTCAAATACAAGCCACCAGGAGATCTCTCTGATGTGTAAGAAATTAAAACCCAATTTAGGATACATTATTGGTTAAAAAAGTAAGTAATGATTATAATCAGTATCATTATTGTCCTTGTAGGAGCAGATTCAGACAGGGTTTGGTTACTGGTGGTAAATCTGTGGTCCACCCCATCCTGTTTTGGCTTCTGCAAAAGGTCCCTGAGCTGAAGAAACGGTCCTATTTGGCCCGATTTCTATTTAAAATGGAGATTCCCGCTGAATTCTTGCAGGACGATGTCATCAATGATACCTACCACCAGGTTTGTCAAATGTTACAACATTTCTCACCATGTGTAAAGTGAAGAAACTGTGTTTGATCAATATGTTTATAGTATGAAGAATTGGTGGAAGCATTTAAGACCTATCACAAGGAGTGTGAACAGCTGAGGACATCTGGGTTTTCCACAGCAGAAATAAGAAGGGTAAGAGTTTATATTGGGTATCTTTATAGGAAGTTAACAGAATGTATTTTGATGTGCCTATACTTATGCTATTCTATTAACACATAACATATACCATTTTGTTTCAGCTTCAGCCCATTATAAAAAACTATAATTACATTATTATTTTTTTTCTAATTTGAACAGGATATAAGTGCAATGGAAGAAGAAAAAGATCAGCTGATCAAGCGTGTGGACAGGCTGAAGAAAAGGGTAATGAGGCATCTGGTTCTTGTGATTCCTAAAAGTGTTTTGGGATTTACACAGTACTTATGGAGTAGAAGGAATGAAAACAGGACCTTGGACATTTGTTCCCACCTTCTTTATTAGACCACCAAAGCTTTGGAGAGCTAACACTCTGATGTAATGAGGTGCTGATATGATAGGTCTTTGCCCTAAGCTCTTGTGAAAAGGTGAAATCTGAGTCTGCTATTAGAGTTGTCTAGCTATTTCAGATGACTCAGGAATGAGGCTGATTTTCTCCTGTGTGCCACCAGGTGGAGTCTGTCTCCAACCATCAGAAGATGCTGGATCAGGCAAGGCTGCTGCGAGTGGAGAAGGAGAGGGAGGAGGCACTGGCTCATCAGAAACAAGAGCAGAAGAACCAGGTTAATGTTGTTTTACTATTTAGTATCATTAAAACATAATAGTTATTCTTCCATATATGGTAACATACATTTTATAGATCATGCAAGAAGGTTACATACTGCCATAAGATTAAATTAAAACATAATATTTTTCTAGGATGAGGATTGATGACGATACGATAGGAAGTCAAATAAGTCTGGGTGTACCAATGTCTATCCTATCTTTATCACCACTTAAATTTGACTTAATCTGGCTACTTCCTTATAAGACAAACAGAACGTTTTTTTTTACATTCCACAAGTCTGCATTTGCTTATTATTTTGTTCTTTCCCAATAATTAACATGTACAAAAATAATAATCAACTGCTGCTTTCGCAACATTTTTTTTTTTTACAGTTTATGACATATAGCTGCACTCTTTGTTTCTTCAGTTGATCCAATTTTGCCATTCTACTAAAAACAGTTGTCCTGCTTCAAAACTAACAAATAACATTTTGTATCCTATTCTTCCTTGCAGCTTTTCCAGGCCGAACAGAGACTCCACAGGTCCCAGCAGCAGTTGAAGGACATGCGACAGGCTTCAGCAGATGCCAGTCCAGAAAGTGAGTACACGGTAATGCTGATGGTAATACCGTGACGCAGCAGGAAGGAGAAGCACCCCTGATCCAGCTAATATCTGCCCAAACGCTCTATTTAAATACAAATCTTTGAAGTCCAACAATGGAGCCTATCCCGTGCAAAATTACTCCACTTATTTCCCCCCGTCTCCACAGAGAGCTTTGCGCATTTGCAGTTCCTAAAATGGATCGCACGGGGCAGTTTTAGGAGGAAGCTGCAAGATTACAGTCAGTTATCAGAATACCTCCTGGTGTGTATCCCGTCCTGTTATGAAGTGTTTAAATGGATTTATGAGACGGCTGTGATGGTTATGTAAGGACATTTTGTATTGTGGAGTTAAAGACACAGTGACTTAGTTTGAAGGTGCCAAACTTTTCATGTGAGAAAAATGTATGTTCTACTTATGTGTAATTGACCTTGGAGTGTCCCAGAGGCTGTATGAGTGGTCACATGGATCACAGTTGTGTGTACAGTGCTCCCGGATAAATTGTTTTGTTGGTTTTTCTAGTGCAGTGTTTACAGGTTCATCACTAGAGAAGACCTTCCAAACAATTGATCCATCATGCTCCATCCTGACCACTCCTATATGAAAAATTACCAACTTTTTTTGCATAAAACGTTGCGTAATGCACCTTACATAATGCCAAATAAACTATGAGATTTGAGCTATGTATGCAGTGCACAGTACACATAGCACCAAGGGGCTGGTGCTATGTGTACTGGGTGCCACCCCCGACCCAGAAATGGATTAAGGGGAAGAAAATGGATGGATGGATGGATTTGAACTATGTTACTGCATTGTCCCTTATCAAAAACAGACCTGGAGTTCTTTTTAGCTCCATCCACGCTAATATCAGGAACTTCTGGTGAAAATATTTAATTCCATCCTTTAAACCTTTGAAACTTTTTTCACCAAACATTTTCTATTGATGATATTAATTCACATGCTATGTCTATGAAATTCTATCAAATGACAAAGTGAATGGTTTTATGGCCTAAATAAATGCTCAATATTTCTTTTCTAACATTAAAAGCATGTTGCGTTTTCCCGGCAGTTATCCCCTACTGCTATACATATCATTATTAGACACTACTTGTGTTCATTAATTTACTGAATTGCCCATAGACCTAATGAAACGACTTGAAGAGGAGGTCAAGATAAACTCCTACATGGTGTTTGAAAAGTTACCGAAAGAGCTCGACAGCATGAGAAGATCTGTGCAGTATCTTCAGAAAGTGGCATCGGAACCTGCCATGGGCCAATCAGACGTGCAAGAGATGGAAGACAAGGTAGACAATAGTAGTATTTAATTATAACTGCTTCTTATGATTTTAAAGTCGATTTTTTTAACAGATCAAAGATGCTGAATCACAAATAAGTCAGCTTATAGAGAAGAGGATGATGAGAAATGATCCAATGGATGACAAATTGACACTATACAGGCAACAGGTAAAGAGATATTTTTCAAAGTGGAGTTTACATGCAGTTCAATGTGTTTTAAAGCTGTAATATTTCAGGCCTCCATAATTTTACGGAAGAAGGAGGCCAAAGCGGAAGAGCTCCAGGAAGCGAGGGAGGAGCTTTCTAATTTGGAGAAGGAGCTCAATCAGAGGGGCGGCCAAGGCGACGGAGAGGGCATGGTCAAAAGAGAAGAGGTACAATAAACGCCACACAAGTTTGTATCATTTGTTTGAATTATTCAGGAATGACCATAGACTGCATATATTAAGGTATTATATTTGCTCTACATGTTGTCTCAGTCCAAATAAATTAAGTTTTTCAATACAAAATGTTTAGGGCTGATGAGAGATATTCTGGATTGATATGGTAGACAAAAAGGGGGCATGACAAAATCTGTCAAAGCTAATTTGCCCTTTTCTCATTTTCCCTGTTTTTCAATATTGCGGTATTTTAAAGAAATAAATTATTCAAATATAATGATTAGTTGATAAATATTTTTTCCTACCAAGCTGGTGAGGGTTCCCATTTCAGAACCAATTTGTTTTCCACTCAAAAAATCAAGGACCATGGAGACGAAAACTGGCCCTGACTCAGTTCTTGAACAATACTAAATTAGTAAGTTAATAAGTTAATCAATAGCACTTTGTAAAAGGAGGTAGTTGAGAAGGCGAAATAAAGTTGGTCTGAACTGAAATACAGCAAAAACATTTAGAAGAATCTAATGGGCGCTAACTGCTGCTAGTAAACAATGTGTTGCTATGGAGACGGTCCTTGGCCCTACTCTTGGTCTAGATTGAACCAGGACCCTGGTGGAAAAGGGGTACAATACATATTTTGGTCGATTATAATGCCATACACATGAAACAGCCATAGACTCACAGCCCTATAATGTTACACCTGAAGCGATGATCCCATTTGTTAAAAGACTTTGGCAGAGATGGTATTCTTATCATTTCTCAAACCGTGGTATATTCAGCGATCTGACAAATTGTATTTGATTAATGTTCCCCTATGTTTTGGGGAGAGCCCTTTCTCATTTTCTATTTCATGTAATCTGGTTTCCACCTTCATAGCATTAAATATATTCCTGGGAGTAATTCAGTTTGGGATATATTTGCTCTGTTTTAGAACAATCTTAGTGTTGGTTGCGTATCCTTGCACAGAGTCATAGAGGGATGGATTTGAATAAGCAGATTAAAGTTCTACTAAGGTTTCATATTAGGATGAACCGTTTGTCAGGCATGCATTGCTCACTTAACCTTGCGTTGAGAGTATCCTCCTCACGAGATTGTTCATAGATGATAAATGACACCTCATTGACTTTAATGAGTCATCCCAAAGTGAGGAAACTGAGTGGGCTGTGTTCACACTCACAGCTCATTCAGATAAAGTCATGATAAAGTGCATGAGTGCATGTGAAATGTGTCTGCAAAGCCTCACACCTATCTAGGGATGCTGGTTACTGTCCCACGAGAAGGACACGCTCATGCAGATAGTTAGGCAGGTTTGAATTATTTATATGAATATTAGAGAGGGGCTAAACATCCATAAGAATATGTGAGCAATATTATGTTTGTTAATAAAGAAGCTGTAAGACGTAAATTAATAATGATGAGATCCCACCTCTACTAAACAAATTCATTAAACATGGAGTACGTAGCTTTTGAAACCACAAAATAATGAACTATGTAATGACATCCCGGTCACTAATTTCTGGCTCTCACAACACAATACTTAGAATGTATTTTCGACCTCTGTCACATTTTTAGATTCTCTTTTGTTACCCAGCAAAGTGAAAAAGAGAGTGGATTACCCTCACTCAGCCGATCAGCTCTCCAGAATGTAAAAAATAGCATGCTTTCTTTCAACAGAGACGGCGTGTTCTGGTAGGATTTGTTCACAAAATGTTACTTACTAACAAGACTCTTTCAGTTGGAACAAACAAAACACATGAAACAAAAGAAAGTTGCATACTCCAGCTTTAATTGAACTGTCCTGCTGTTTGTCAGTACTAAAGCTGCTGCTGGTATCCTTATATACTAATAATATACTACATACGTTCTAATTTTCTTCAAATAAAATGATAGGGTAGGCTTAGCATGTGTTACCTGCAGCAGTAATGTATAGATGGATTACTATTACTCTCTGTGAATGGCCAGTGAATAAACAGGCCTTTTCTCTGAACAATAGAAGCAACCCCTGAATCAACTTCAGAAACTCGTCCACGAACAGATTTTCAAAGCCGAGATAAAACAAGATGCTATTTCTGTTCTTATCCAAACACAGCAGGCTCACAAACCCAAAGTTACTTATCCGTCTCCGTCTCTCGCCTGCGTTCCCATACAGACCTAAAAATAGATCACAACGCAGAAAGTGCAGGAGGAAGAGCTTCTATCAGACGCACGTTTAGAAAGACGGACCTTTCTCTCATCTTTACTATAACCAGACTCTGCAGGCTCCTGTCGTAAAACCGGCTATCTCTATTTTTATCACGACAAAAGAGGTTTTCCAGGTTTTAAGAACTTGGCTTAGACTAGTGAATAGGTATTAGCGTAAAATGGAAAATGTGACTAAGCTGTGTGTATTCAGCAAATCTACCAAAGTACTTTTAGACAAGAACTATTCAAAAGTGTAAAAGTGGAAAATGCCTCTTCATATTGTCAGTCAATTTTAGATTCGAGCTTAAAAGGTTCTTTTGATGAGACAAATCTAATACTGCTGCATTAACTGACATATTTAGTCAGATGATGTAAGCTAGTACTGCTCAATGTCACCCTTGTTCTTATTAAAAAGTTCTGAGCCTTAAAAATGAATAGTGTCTTCTTTATATTTAAAATTTAATATTAGTGATTATTAAGCTCACAATATACTGGTAATTAGCAGCATTTTGTCTTTAAAACCATTGTCATGAGTGCTGGTTAGCTGCTTATATCACATGAACCTAACGTCATCATTCACGACTAAAACACAACAGCAAAACAATGGAAGTGTCAGTGTTGTCCAAACTTTGTAGTAAGAGGGCCAGACCTGTCCAGAGGTCGACAACCCGGATTTTAAAACTGTGTTCTGAGCTTTAAAATGGGGTGTGACATGTCTATATGGATTCACACCACAGCTAGTTAGCTAGTCAGTTAACGACTGGATTCCAAAGGTTCTTTACAAGGTACAGCATGATTATATTGGAGCTGAAGTTGGCTGGATGACACTGTGAAAGTACCTCAATGTCTTGATTAACAATAATGAGATCACACCTCTTTCCCACAAATTAATTAAATCTGGGGTATCTAATTTTTAAACCACAAAATAATTAACTGTGAAATTGTATACATTCATAGCCTCTCATTTTTGTTGTCTTTCTTTTTATGCTGGGGTATCAAACTAAACTGTACCTAAAATCCATCTAATGAGTTCCTTGCTCGAAAAAACAGTTTAGTTATACACACATTTTCACATGCACTTATGTTCGGCCATTATCACATTTTTAGATCAGCTTTGTCAGACAGAAAAGTGGAAAATAGAGGTCCACTGTCACTGGAACTTTTCAGAATCAGAATCAGAATCATGTGGATTGGCCCTAGAGATATTGCCTCTAAACCTGATATGTCTAGTCTGACTTTTGACACCATAGATACCAGCATACAATGTTAAACTATAAGCTCTTTGGAAATGTTGTGACGTCACATGAAAGCAACCTATTATCAGAATGTGTATGTGACATTGTAAAAGTTATTGAGAAAGTATTTGTGTATCGGAGGACAGAGCATTTACTCATGAGTAGTCAATGCACTCCTTTTGTTGCTCTGTTTTGCCTAACAGTTGCCCGCTCACAATGCTGCACTACTCTTCCATGCTAATTCCCCGCACAGCCGCGTCTGCCCTTGACTTCCCAAAATACACAAAGAATCGACATGCACATTTGGAGCTTCACACGTCCCCTCTGTCATTTCTGGGACGGTTCTCTAGTGCCGTATTAATTTATAGCTGCTCTTCATTGTGAGTGAACTGTGTCCCAGTAGACCAGAGCAGCATCGGGGCGGGGCAGTGGCGAGAACGTATCCACTTAAAGTTACTCCACTGCATGATGCTGTTTGAAGTGTGTCGCTGGCTGTGAACCTGTCTGGCTCAAATGACTGTTGCAGATCTCGGCTCGGCCACCACCGGCTACCGCTGTAATCCCAGCACTGATTTTAAACTTCATTTTGTTCCAGGCTTTTTATAGGGTCTCAGCTGTCCACAATAACATATCATGCTGCGTCAAACTGGTTTTCTCCATTCATTTCACCTCCCATTGGTCAACGGATGTGTCCTGCTCTTGTGGAAATGAGAAATATGAAATGATAACAATTGGAAATGTCTGGCAGACTTTGAGGGTTCAATTGAAGTGAACCCTGGTGAGCTTTGGAAGGAATAAGCTTTGTTTGTGTAGATGTGAAAGCACAAAGAAGCCCCTTGCTCAGATCTTTACCGTCATTGTGAGGACTTTGTAATTGCTTTTCATTGTCCTTTTGACCAACAACAGTGGACAGCGGATTGTCTCTCTGGTTAAATGAATCTCTGGGATTAAAAACATGTTCACGTATATAGTTTCGCTTAATCCTTCCAGTTTTTTGTATTGATGGTGTTGTTTGAGTGAGATGGAACCAAATAAGTCTCTGCTTTGTCAATCCTTTTCCATACTGTATTTCTGTTTATGTTTTGGGTCCGGTTTTAATTGTTTTTGTCTTTTTGTGTACATAAGTTTCGTAAAAAACGACTGTATTAGTAAATATTAACAATCCCCATATTTTGAAGCAAAGAGCAAAGGCAAGAACTACATATTGCGCCTCTCTTTTTAATAGATTTTCTGACATTCAGTACCACAAATTGCTCAGTAGAGTAAATTGCCAATCCCAGTATTTCTCGTTGTCTTTAGATACAAAGGATGGTGGCGAGGCTACGCAACAAGGCCACCCAATACAAGAGGAGACAGAAGGAGATGGCAGAGCTCCAGAGTGAGCATGGGATCCTGCAGCGGACAGAGGACATTCTCACCCAGCAGCACGAGAACATCCAGAAGAAACTGGTAACCTCCTTCTACAGCACCGCCTTTGTTTATGTCAGAGATTATTTACAAAAGATATTTAGTGGGTTCCCCAGCTAAGTTCTCTACTTTCTACTTCAGCTGGAGGGCAGGTGCCAATACATGTATATGGGAAAGAGGCTATTTTTTTGAAATAAATATTCAGATTCACAAACCCACCATATTATTCTTATGTCTGAATAAAAGTCCTTTCTACTGGCCAACATCATGCTTATGTTTTCAATATTGTCAACACTTTTATGAGAAAATATTTAGAGCATAGCTGATATGTGCTAACAAAGAAGATGTGGAGTTTGTTTTCAACTACCCTCCACCACAATGTTAAACTATAAACTATTTTGGAATGTTGTGATGTCACATGAACACAACCTATCGCTCTAATCTTAAAGAAACCTGTAACCGACTAATGCACCTGAAAATGTCATTTTAAATCACCACCTGTTCCAAAAGAGACGTGTTTAATTTGACCTGCTGCTTTGAGCCGGCTGTGAGTTAGCAGAGCGGTGCTAAAAGCTTCGTGGAAAAGGCTCCACACTTCTGAGCTGCCCCTGCACCTGACGCTCTGCTATGCCGAGTGACGCACAGTGGACAGGCTGCTATTTCTGTGGCCGCAACTGCCCCTCTGCCTCTGACGCTGTTAGCATGTGTAGTTCATTTGTTTTACTCTGTTTAACTTTGTCATTTATGAACTTTACTCCAGTGTCTCAAAAGGACGTATTGATAACATGTAATACTGTACACATAAAGCATAACTATGAAACGTTAATGTTCGGGGCCTTTGCATGTCCTCCATGTGTCTGTGTAGGTTTCCTCCAGATGCTCCGGTTTGCCCAACCACTACAGATCAAATCTATCCTTGAGCTGATGTATTTACAATTATTTCAATTATTTAATACACACTGTCGCATTTGAATAAACAATGAAGAGGTGATTAACGGGAAGGACCTCCTACATTATATTTGCAATATAATCCCATTCTTAGTTCGTGAATTTCATGATGATTCTAACAAAGTTGTTGATGGATTTTCTCTTTCTTAAACTGCTGCATATTCTAGTGAAAATGTAGTTTGATTTATCATAAAGTGACAGTTGGAAAACAAGGCAGTTTTTTATAGGAAAGCCTGTGGACACCTTTCTGATTGTGATTTATATTTGAAATATTAAATATGTAGACAGACCTCCTTGTTATTGTCTAGGCTTGAGACTCCAATTAGAAACAAACCAAATGTTTTCTTTGTGTTTTGAAGGAAAAGTTAGAAGCTGAACGAGGGATTGCAGGCTACAGCAACACACAAGAAGAACTGGAGCGAGTGTCTGCCATTAAAAGTGAACTGGATGAGAAGAAAGGCGGGACACTGGACAACATGTCTGAAATGGTGAACTCTCTAACTCCTTCCACCTACACTTAACTATGGGCTTAAGACGGGGTATACATGGTTCTAGCTTTTTATAGAGGCCAATCAGTATTCTGCTAAAACCTGCTTACAAATGCTATTGTAGGGAATGCATTAGATCAATCAGTGCCCATGTAAATTGCTCACAGTATATCAAGGGTGTCTAAATATTTTTGTAATAAGGGCACTTTAGTTAACCCGACCTGTCCAGGGGCCAGCAGTTGAGATGTGAGTTGCGAGATACAAACACATGCATACATTACTCAGTTTTGTTTATTGTATTATGTGTGTCCCCCCTTTATATTCTGAGGTAAACTAAGTAATGTGTGTTTATTTGACAGGTGAAGAAATTTAACTCTCTGATCGCTCAGAAGAAGGAAGCTTTGTCTCCACTGATTAAGGAGCTGCGATCACTGAGAGAAGAATGCCACGTATGTATTTTAACTTATGTACGGGTAGAAAAAAGCATCACTGATGTCACTAAAGTATATTATGGTGCAGTGATTAGTGGATTAGTGCTTGTGCTTCACAGCAATAATGTCCTGGGTTCGAATGTGAGGTTTTGCATGTTTTCCCTGTGTCTGCCATGTTTTGCCTACCATTAAAAACATGTACAATAGGTCTGAATGTAATGTATGTATATTTCTTCCATCCATTTAGTTTTTAAACAATAAATCGATAAGTTATTATTGTGACAAACCGACTGTGAAGTGTAAGTAAAATTATACATGTTTGTAATTTTCTCAAATAAAAAACCTGAAACTATGATACAGCAAAAATAACAGATTGCATTGTCAGCATTGCACATCTAAAGAATGAAGGTCAGTGGCCTACCTGCAGTGAAAGCCAGATCCCATCAGACTTCTGAAGCTCAGCAGGGCAGGGCTTGGGAGACCTCTGATGGCAGACCTCTGGGAACACCAGGTGCCACTGTGGGGTGGCTGTAAAGTGCTAAACTGTCTAGTGTTCTTCGGCAAGACACTTCAGCCACATTGCCTAGAATGACCTAGAATGAGTTTGGTGTGTGTGTGAGCAGTTGGTGGTGGTCAAAGGGGCCGATGGTGCCAAAAATGGCGCTATATAAAATTGATTCATTTATTATTTTATGATTATATTATTATATTATCAGTCTTTGCTTCAATGTCACATTCTTTTTTACTTTCACTTCACACGTCTGCTACTGTCAGTGAGAAAAATATGAATTTAAATCTATGCTTTTGTGATTTTACTAGCACCTGTTTGCCGGCATTACATCTAAACAGTGACGGCTTATCATAAACAATAATTCAATGATTAAGTGGAGCTATAATTTACTGTTGCTATAATTAACAATCATTTAGACGTCCATAAATAAAATGTGCGATGGGAAAGCCCCCACTGCACGCAGCTAAATGGGAGGATTAGTTTTTCCTACACGTGTTCCCAGAATCCGTCTCACTTGTGCAACTTCTTTTGATGAAGAGACACAGTATGACCGCATAAATACACTTTTCTAAGGACTGTACAAACAAACACTAGTTGTGTGTCTTTGCTGACGTGAAAGTAATATTTGTACATACACCTTAAATAAATAATAATGATTGAGAAAAGGAAAACAAATATTTAGCATGATGCCAAATACAAAATGAAAGATTCTAATCTGCTGTTTATGATTGATGAGTGTACAGAATTGCTTTAGTAACATTATTTATGTGTAAACAGAATATTTAGACAAATATTGAGAGTATAAATACAAAAGAGAGAAATAATTTTTTTCTTTTGGTTTATTTTTTGGCTTTCCCATTTTACCTGTTAATGTTGGAAGCTAAAAATAAAGTTGCAGCTGTTTTTGATGAGCACTGCCGTTCAGCAGGAAAAAGGGCTCTCTCTAATATTCATGTAAAGTTTGTGTGCTCTGGTAAAGATGATTCTTTCCACTTGCGAACTGGTAATTATGATTGCAGTCTGTTCAAGTGCTTTGTTGTCATCAGTAAAATTACAAAACAATAATAAAACTGTCTCAGAACATCATACCGTCATATTTTACTTAAACTGATGTGAGGATAAAACGTAGTGGCTGTGGTTTGCAGCAAAACACCGGAGTGCACCAGAAAATATGATTTTTCTTTTGGGATTTTCATTGGGCAAGTGGGATTTACCATAATTTCCAGAGTGCATGAGTGCACCGTTATACAAAGATTAAAACGGAAAATTAGAATATTGTTCAAAAGTAATTCAACTTACAATGTGAAAGTAATATACAATAATATTTACAAGCCCTTGACAAGCCTTTATTATTTGTTTATAATGTTTATAATTGGCTCACCACATATAAAACACCAAATAAAACATCTCAGAAAGTTTGAATATTTTGATAATAGACTGTTGGCCATAGTCATGAAGATGAACTAACTCTGCATGTATGAGTCCATATAAGCTGTATTTGACTAAAACATTACAAACGTGATTTGTGGTTTTCATATTTCTGTGAGCAGAATGTGAGCCAGGAGTACGAGGAAAAGAAGGCCTTGTATGAACGCACTGCTGCCGGACACGAGAGCAACCGTTCAAAGCTGGAGCAGGTACTTGGATACAAAATGTCAAATATGTAACAATAGAATAACCTTGTGTTGGTAACGTCTGAGCGATTTCATTTTTCCCTTTCGCAGGATGTAAAAGTGCTGAAAGAGGAGACGGCACAAGATGAAAACCAATACCATTATCTCAACAGCCAGTCTCAGGTTGGATACATTTTGGACATTTTTTAATACATTTTCACGGTTTCTCCAATTCACATTCCACTTCAGCCTCATCAGAGCAGCATTTACCAATTCAAGGCGTATCACTTGGATTTAGAGTGAACTGTGACATTGAGGATGTTCACAAAGCATAATAATGGGCAGAAATCTTGATTCTATTCACCGTTCAGTTACATTATTACTTATATATATTTTTAAAGAGTCTAATGTTCACAGGAATTAATAAAATGGATGAATGTCCCAGAGCATCCCCATTCCAAAGGCCCTGTATATACTGTAGATGGACAATGCTAACCTCTTAGCTCAATGAAGCGCGAATGGGAAGTGCTCATGGACAAAGTTTCGCTCTGGCTCCGATTGACTTGCATTGAAAACAAAAGCTCTTCTTATCCTGCAGTCTGAAATGTGCACTGCAACACTGGAATTTCCCCACTGTTGGATAAATAAAGGTTATTTTCTTATTCCTCCAATGTGTTTAGATCGTCGAGATGCAACTCCGGCGAGCGGCCGACGAGATGAAGGCCTACGTGTCCTCAGACCCACAGGAGCGGAAGAAGACCGTCAGGTGAGCACAGGACTGACATCTGCCTTTCATTTTCAAGCCATAAAAACACGTTTAATTAAATACATGCAAGACAGATTCATTCTTCACATTTTGGTGGCAACAAAAGTGCAAATAAATAACAAGTCTGTATGGTGGTGACAGATGGTGAAGATGGTGGTAAATGTTAGAGTTTTGAAAAGACTAAAAACACTAAATGTGCTTGTGACTTCTTTTTAAAGGGACATGTACTTGAAAAACATTGCAGAGCAGGAGTTACTTGGAAAGGTAGGCAAAGCCCTTTATCAAGAAACAGTTTGTATGCAGCTAAAGCATCCAAGCGCATCGTTTTTATGTGTGTATTTTTACAGAAACTGCGTGAAAAGCAGAAGACGGTGCGGGAGAACCACGGCCACAACATGGAGCAGATGAAGATGTGGAAGGACTTGGATTTATTGATTGAGTGTAAAAAACAGTGCTTCGTAAAGGCTCAAAACCAGGCGTCTATTGGCAAAGTCATTCAAGAAGAAGGAGGAGGGGACCGGCTCGTGTTGTGAGCTTAGTAAGTCCACAGAACACACACAGCACATTCAATAGTGCTCTGTGTCAATGCACTGTTTATAGAATAGGACTTGTGAACGCATATATGCAGCGTTTAGCGTTTTCATTTTGATAGAGAATTTGAAAATCAAGCAAAGAACTGTATACTATCTGAGAATCAAACTATATATGATAATCTAACTTTGAAATTCCTCATCGAGTTTTTTTTTTTTCAATCTGTAGGCTTTTCGAGGCGTGTCTAAATTCTAAGCCTTGTTTTTGTTTGTTTTGTTCCCCATTAGCCACTGAAACATACAGTAGGTGTTCTTCCTGGGGTCTATCTTCTCATCGATGTCACGTTGACTTGAAAATTGACAAAAAGGGATCGACAAACAAAAAATATGCATAAACAAAAATTCAGAAATACACTGTAACGGTATACATACATACTGTACATACACACATACATATACATACATACACACATACATATACATACATACACACACACAATAACCCCCAAGACACATCTGTGGTGATAGACTTTCAGGCAAAGTGCTCAAAGATAACAGATTACAAAGTGGCGCTCAGTCAGATATTTCAGGCAACAGACGCGTTGGATAAAGCATAATTCTTATTCAAACAACAATGTACTTCAACAAATACATTTCAAGGCTCTAACATCAACCCTGAGTTTGTATAACTGTAACTTTTATTAATCTGCTATTCCTTTCATATTTTCCTTTCATTGCAGCTCACTGAATTGTCCACTCAAATCAGAGAGGGTCCTGGGGGGCGGGTGGGTGGATGTTGACCCTCACCCAGAACTGTCTGTTTACAGCTAACATCCAGATACAAACACTTACATTAAATGTATTAGTGTTACTCTTTCAGTTATCTCATTTTGAATAGATTTATTTTATTTGTTTTATCTTCTTTCCGCCATACTTCCAGGACAATTGAAGCATTGTTTTGTGCTTTATTGGGTGCATGAGCTCAGTTGTACAGTGTAAGAGCAGGGGCCTTCCCAGTCAAGTGTAAATGAGGTTGTAATAGAATAAGACGTAGGGCTTTTGTAATGGGATGCCTACAGTCGGGGAGATATGTGGGCGTGGAAGCTACATGTGTTATATTATACAAAAGGATTACAATAAATCAACACATTTGAATTATACATTTATTTTTGAATGCCCCTGGGCATTAGAATATGGACTATTATTTGCTTTAATTGTAAGCAGTTCTTTCTTTCTTTTGTCTAAACAGGTTGTGTTTCACTAAGAGGAGATTACAGACTTACATCCATCAGAATAATATTCTGATTATTGGATTTGAGTCTAATGCAAGAGAACATACTCGGGTCATTTTAGTTCATCCCCTGTTTGTGAGCTTGACTCCATGGGTCTGTGGAGAGACAAGTCTTAGTCAACTATAGTAGATTCATGAAATGTGTATATTAAAAAACATAGTCTTGTATAAAAATGAATACTTTTATAATAGAACTTTTGATGACATGCTGTCACATTAAAGCTGGCGTTCCTAACCTTTTGTTTGCCTCATGACTAAAATGGGTAACATCGTAACATTGTGTGAATAAATCAGACCACAACACGCTATCTTTGTATTTAATTAGAAGTGTTTCTTTGTTTTACTGAGCTGATTCACTGAGGGAGGGATGCTACTGTCTTTTTGAGTGAAAAAGCTGATCTAAAGATGTAGACGGAGCCCAAACATACATGTCTGTGAAATGTTGTAAAAGAAGCCAAACAGTTTTGAGAGCGTTGAACTATAAATACCTGTTTACATAGTTCATTTTTTGTGGCTTCAAAGTAGGTACAGCTTTAACATAAGAAGATAGTGCAACGATTAAGATGAAGAGATCCTTTATTTGTTCCACAGTTGGGAAATTCATAGATTACAGAACAGTAGGAATGAGGAGCACACAACAAATGAATATTAAAGGTATAAAGGGGGATTTTCCCACCTCTTCAAAACTCTGGCTTATTTGAGGAGCACCAGCATATCACCAGAATGATTGACAATTGGGAGGACCAATAGTCGTGATGATCCACCAGGAAGTAGAAAATCCTCCTCAATACCTTTATAAAAAGCACCAGCAATAAGTATCTAACTATCTATATGTAGCCTGTTGACAAGTAGTTATACCAATTTAATTCCTATTTGTTACAAAACTACTAAACAAAATTCCAAGACTGTGGGACGGTCCTTCTCTGGACTCTTTTAGAAACAAACTATGGGACTTTGAGGAAAGGCATATCTTTGACATTATGTTTGGAATATTGATGAACCCAGCCGTCAAAGCCTTCGAGCACGACGTTTTTTACACAAAAGTTGAAATAAAAATAAAAATACCAAACCAAAATGCTTTTCTGGATCTATTTAATTTCATATCCATTTCGCACAGTATCTATCATAACACACAGTAAAAGTTGAAGCCGCAGCTGCAGACAGACGCGTAGACCGAGTGAACTTCCTGGATGTTTTGGCGTCTCCTCGGTTTGAACCAACAGCAGTGACGCAGCTCGTCCAATGGTGGGAGTCCACATGCGGAGAGGAAGAACCGAGCTCCGAAGCACAGCGCGGTGATAAACCTCCAGCCCCCAGTCCGCCTGAAGCTCAGAGCCGCTGCACCACGGGCCACCACACCGGCTGAATGCGCCCCTACACCCGGGACTCTTGCCGCAGATCCACCCCCTTCATTTTTGGATTGAGAAACGCGCATCCAAAGCGGACCATAGACGCCCTTTTTGCTTTCAATCAAACAGGCTGTGACAGATAGATAGACAGAGAAGGAGAGAGGGAGAGCAGGTTCAGTGAATGGTACCAGCTCTCAGTTTGCAAACTCTTTGATTGTTTTTTCTTTTTCTTGTGGACAACCGTGTGCGTGTGCGTGTGCGGGAAGCGACCGTCTGCTCAACATGGAGAACGCACATACGAAGAGTGTGGAGGAAGTTTATAGTTTTTTCTGCGTCAATGAGAGCACTGGACTTTCGCTGGAGGAGGTGAAGCGGCAAAAGGAGAAATGGGGCCTGAATGGTATGGACTATTAATGTGTGAAATGTTCTATAACAGAGGGTGTATGAGGAATAGAGAGTGGTGTCTTTTAACCAGAAGAGCAGCAGCAGCAGCAACAGCAGGTCTGGGCTGTGTTGCGGTGTTTACATAAGACTATAAAGGCAGTTGGGATCTGCAACTGAAGAAAGCTTTTGTAATGATCTCAATGAGCAGGTATAAACCAGTATGTCATCCAGGCGCGATCTGTAAATGTGTCTTGTCATTGTGGTTTGCGCGTTGCTTGGTGTGGGCTAAAAGTCAGTGGCTCAGGACAGTCACCTGGCTGACGTCAGTGCAGGGTTCCCACGTTTTTCAGAAACGGCTTAATCATCAGCCAAAGCACGTGTGTGAGAGAGGCTACACTTCACTTATTTTATAGCCAATGCATCCAGAGAGTTTTAAGGAATTTTACATCTGAAAAATACGTCTTCACAGGATCTTTATAGCAACCTGATAGCATCACTGCACATGTGTCCTTAGGCATAAGTGTCTTGCCTAAGGACACAACCCCTACGCAGGAGCAGATAATGATCCTCCAAACTTTGGATTGGAACGCTCATACCTGACCACTTACACCACTCTTAAACTCCTTCTAGCTAAATCTTTAAAACAATTATTCATCTGGCTTTTTAAATATGTTTATGTTTTGTACCTGTGCAGATCTGTAAATGCCTGTACCATTGTCCACCTGTATTTCACTCTGAATTTTCTCAATGGACCTTGTGAAACATTTGGGGAGTATCACGTTCCTTTGATAACACTGTCACCTCACAGTCCCCTTGTTGGCTCGTTGGATAAGGTTTTACTGTTGGACGTGCCAGTGGTCCCAGTGGTCACAGGGCGACCTCGGTGCCCAGGGCCCCTGACATGCATATGACAGAAAGGGGAGGATCAGTGAGTAACTCTACCCCCCAAACATAAGCTCTCTTGTTCCAGGATTAAACAGCTGTTTTTATATTAATATCACCTGGGAGGTCACACAGGCCATGACCACTCCACTGTTACACGCTTTGACCTCTACTTCTACTTGACTCTTGTAATGCCAATTCTGAGACTTGTGTAAAAACATGTTTGTTGATTTCAGTTGAAAATCTGAAATGAATGCAAGTATTTAAAAGATCAGAGTAATACACCTTAATGTACAAAATACATATTTTTGAATAGGTCCAAGGCTATTGGTGTCTCAGACCCTTGTAGAGAGCCAAACTTTGAAAGTATATAATGTTTCTTTGGTGAGTGCTTGATTGTCGGTCTTTTAAAATCCATTTGTGCACCCCCAATGCTCTTTCTGTGTGGAGTTGCATTTTCTCCTTGTGTCTGAGTAGGTTTCTTCAGGTGCCCCCTAATACAAAAAACAAGTCTGTTCTATATAGCTTATGATTGCAGAAATAAGAAATACTTACTTAGCTCATTGCTTAATTGGTTGAAAAAGTTCAATAAATGTATTTAGATGCTTTTGGAACTTTTTATATCATGATTGTTGCTAGGCAAATTAGGTAATGTAATTTGAAGACATTTTCAAACATCAGCAATATTTCTGCTTTGAGGTCTGTGCAAACTGGGCACTAAGTGAGAAACTATTAGAAATACTTAGGTGGCTTCTTCACATTCTACAATTGGATAATCTCAGATGGGTGCTTGTTTTGAGTGCGTCTGTGTCAGCTCTTTGGACACATGAACCTGATGCAAATAAGACCTAACTTGGCCTGATTCATCCAAGATGGGTGTAACCGGGTGAATACTGTTACGGCTGTCTGAGGCTGCATTGAAGGTCATTCCTCTTTTGTTCATGTACAGTATACAGCAAGTGAATATCTTTAGATTTTAACAGTAAACCAGTCCCTTAGCTCTATACTTGAAGTGAAGAGAAAATGAAAAAAAAAAAAAGGGTTTTGTAGCTTGAAAATCAGTCCCCTCCGTCCTCTTACTGTCATCATGGGGACTGGGGGAGCTGGGTCCATCTCACAGTTTCACTCACTAACATGTTTTTTGTGTTTTTTCTGGTGTTTTTCCTATCGTCTCCTTCTCCCGTCGATCACACAGAGTTACCAGCAGAAGAAGGTAAGTCCTCAAGATAAATAAAAGGTACAGTGTGTGACAATGTTAACCGTCACCTCGCCTGCAGGAAAATCTTTATGGGAGCTGGTCCTTGAACAGTTTGAAGACTTACTTGTACGGATTCTTCTATTGGCGGCGTGCATATCGTTTGTGAGTATTTTATATATTTCTTTCTTCATCACAGATACCACACTTTCACTAGAGACATATGAGCCTCGACCATATGCAAAGTCTGCAATCAAATCTAACCTATTTCAATAAGGTGTGCCACTGACTCCACCAAACCAGACCTCTAAAAGCCTTTTAGAGGTCTCCATTTTTTCTATCACTTGATGTTTTATTTATTCTGATGCATGTATAGTTTATAATCTTAAAGTCAACCCCTCATCCCCTCGTAATCTGTATGACGAGGATGATTCAAGTACGAGAAAAAGTCTAAGGTATAATTTTGATGTTGTATATTTCTGTATAAGTCAGCTGGCATGTGTCGTTTAATTAAATCATGTTTGAGAAGTATTGTATATCCAGATTTGGTGCACGCTGGGGTAGTCTTTTCCAAGTTTTTCCAGTGTGGTTTTACTGCAAATGGTAAATTCTTGTATCTTTTAGCTTGTTAAGATCAAAGTATATTCATTCACATGGAGTCAGAGATCTTGCTGTAAATTCTATATATATTGCAGCGCTGTGGACCTGCCTTTCTCCCTTTTCCTTTTATGGAACTCCTTTGATTCTTGTTGTGTGACTGATGACTGCTGAAGATGATCACGTTCTTCTCTCTGCTGTAAAGTGATAATTGATTACACCCGCGGCCTTTTATATGTTCTCCACATAGCAATGTCTATCAGAATTCTTTCATTGCCGTGTGAGTAACAAGAAGCTACAAACTAGGAAGTTGCTTTGGCTTTCGGTGCAAACAAGTTAAAGCGGAGAATAGAATGAGACATGCATGAATAAAAATCTACATTCATTTCTTCAAATCTATATACAGTTTAACTCATCAGGGCAAACAAGCCCAATCGGGAAATGCTCATGGACGAAGTATTGCTTGCTCTAGCTCCTATCGACCTAGATTGAAAAGTCCTAGCTCAGTAATCGCTTGTGTCACACTCACTGTTTTGGGCTTAGAAAAATCTTTAGCGTTCTCTAAATCCAGCTTTGAGCCGTATAAGGAAACAATTTTATAAAAACAAACAACTCCATGCACGTCTGTAGTCAGTCCCGTCATATATATCTGTACTCATTCCCAAAAACATGGTCCCAGGTTGAGGTGCCAGATTCATAAAAGAACAGGGCATCTCTGCTTCAGAAAGATACAAATCGCTCAATCAATTCAGTTCAAATTAATTCTGGCCCTAAATTACAACCACAGGACTTTGCAAAATTGTCATTTCGCCAACAACAGATCAAACAATTGGAACAGGAAGTGCATAATATAAAAAATGCATAAGAGCTATGTGCCCATAGGCTAGCAGGATGACCAATGTATATAAATAAATCCAGATGTTTATTTCGAAACCACACAACACTATTTCACAGAAAAGCAGTTTTGAAAAGGGGTTGTATGAGCAAAACCCAAACACAGTCGAAAAGTACAATACATAAGCAGTACAGGAGAATAGTAACACAATACAATATCCTTTACGGTTCAACACGAGGCCCAAGACAGAGGCCCAAACACTCTCTGATCCAACACCCTACCCCACTCACTCTTTCCTCCTCGTACGTCTCTTTTAAATGCCCATAAATGCAAATATGCAAACCTTGAGTGTGGCAAGAGGAAAATAACAATTCTGTATCTAGTTGTTACATAATAAACTTTCTTTATCTCTTCAAACAAACCAATCTGCCTCGAGTTGAACCCACATCCCAGAAGGCGATCTCAGGACAAACAGTTGTGGTCTATAAATACTGACGTGTTGCCTCCTCTGACTGACACACGTTTGTGTGGATGCACATTTGCACATGGATTATTCTTGAGCCCAGAGTCTTCAGCAGCGGCACAGTTTATGCAGCACATAGCATGGAAGTGTGAACGTCTCCAGTTTGTGCCACACGCAGCTCATATATTATGCTGCTGATTAGAGGCTAAACAGCTGAGCACCATCTGAGGAATGGTGAGGACAGCAGCAGTAGCATTAAGTTGCTGTCGCCATGTGCCAAGAAAGACATTTATGTTGACAAGCTGCTCAGCGGGCTCAACAGACACTGGATACTCTTCATGGAGGGGCTCGTTGGAGAGAACAAAAGTACAGCTAATGGCCTGTTCTTTTATTTCCCACTGTAAAGGCGAACCGTTGCCAAGGTGCCTCTTGGACAGGTCTCCCTCCAAAAAGAGATGATATCTCAAGGGACATCCCAAATGTTTGTCCAAAGATCGCCTTCAGTGATGTAGGTTCAACTCAAGGCAGATTGGTTTGTTTGAAGAGAGAATTTCTTTAAAGAGAAAAAAATTACAATGTAACAACTAGGTACAAAATTGCTTAAAGTTATTTACTTAAAGTTGGAATAAGAGTGGTTTATTTGATGGCATTTTATGGACATAAAAAAAAAAGTACTGAAGTATGTGGAGGAAATAGTGATGCCTTCAGTGCAAGTAGGGGCTTAAAAACATATAATATTTTAACTATTAGTCTTATAGGTAAAATGAACCTTTTCCAAGAAGTTGACGACCAAAACAGAGTTGACACTTGAATGGGCATCTGAAGGCGACACTATCGATGTTGTGCATATGAGCAACACACTCAACAGCACGATTCAAAATTACAATCACAAATAAAGGTTCAATCTGGGTTTTTTTTCCCCTTTAAGGACTGCATACAATTTTCATTCAATTTCATTCCAATCATTATTATTGTCTCAAGCGCTGAGCTTTTTAAGATGTAAAGGGTCTTGAAAAGAAATGCAATGTCTTGGTTTTGCATTCATGAAAAATAACTATTTATTATTTAATATTCAGTATTTCACTTTCACACCTTTATATGCCTTCACAAAAGGTTGCCACAAACAAGCCGGCTATCACGTGATATTGTTAGAAACATTTTAATAAAAAATTGTAATTACACATTTTTAATTACAATTCTTTTTAATTACAATGATAAAATGTCTATGGAGCAGTTTCAATATGTTTATCTAAAAGACACAAATGCAGTGGCCTCACCAGAACAACTGTCCTCCTGAAGCAGGAGAGTAACAGATGGCAGACTCTGTGATAAGCGGCCCCTGAGCGCCTGGTATGTACAGCACAGTCAGGTGATACCAAGGTGTCACTGGCTGCTGTCAGACAGAGCTGCTCTGCGCCACTCGGCACCAAATACGGGCCCTCCAACCACTGTGGGAGGGCCTCACCCACCCCTCTACTGTAGCACCAGTGAAGGACAGAAGTCGACAGTTCTGTGGAAAAAACTAATTTGGCTCAAAATGGACAAAGTTTAGATGCCAGCTGAGATGGGACAGCAAACAATTACAAGGCAGGGTACTTCAGATTAGTTTGTTCTATCATCTGATAGTGATAAATGTACACTAAATGGCCTGGTCAGTGGTGGACTGTTACTCACTGTTACTCTACGGTGGTTGCTTTAAGTACCTTCCACATTCTGCTGAAAACGACTAGCCTGCTAACGGTGCACCAGATGAGTGCAGAGCATAGAGCAGAGGAATAAAAAACTTTTCTGCCACTGGTGACATCTGAAGCTATGTACCCTGGTGCTGTACTACAGCGACCACTGCTTCTAAAATATATCTTCACCTTGACACAGCTTCACACAGACGGCCCAGATCAAACCTGCATCCTCCTTGTTGTGTCTGAGTGAGTCTCCTCTGGGCTCCTCAGTTTCTCCCATCAACACAACAACAAAACATACACACCAGAAGGATGATCCTGACAGGCACACTCTGGAGATCCCAGGTCTGAATAGCAACATCAGAGTATCGCTGTTAATGTACAGAAGGAATTCTCTGTTTCAAGGGTCAATAAAGATGAAGGATGAAGAGATCCTTTATTTGTCGCACAGTGGGGAAGTTTCAGTGTTGCACCATCGTTTATACAACAGTAGGAATGAGGAGCACACAGCACAAGATAAATGAACAATAACAACTCTATACTAAAATTAAATAAATTCTAACTAAGCATAGTTCTAACTTCAGCATAATAAAGAAAATTCCCCCGTGCTCTTTGAACTGTCAACCTAATCTTGTTTGTTTTTCTTGCAAATGTTTTTCAGGTTTTAGCCTGGTTTGAGGAAGGAGAAGAGACTATCACAGCATTTGTAGAGCCTTTTGTAATTTTACTCATTCTAATCGCCAATGCCATCGTCGGAGTTTGGCAGGTGAGACATTTCATTCACTATTTAATTCAAACAAGACCTATAGTATCGTAGGATCAATAGTTCTAGGTTTGTGCCTAAAGGAAACTGCCTCTAGAGGCGGCGGCTAAATTAATTTGGTGTGCACTTAGGACATTCACTTCCAAAACACCACACAAGTATTTTGGAAATAAATCAAACTTTTTCAGCTAAAGTAATGGAAGTAAATGCAGACGATAACAGCTTTTGAAATGTATGGATCATACAGAAATAAGATGTGGGTCATGTGGAGCACACAAGCTACAACAACCCCTCTTCTCCACGCAAGTCAGTACTTTTTTGGGGTATAAGCATTGTTTCTCTGATATCAGAACAGAACTGATGTCTATCATTCACTAATCCCTCTTAATTAATTTAGACATAATTGACATAACTGATATAATCACAAAGCATTTGAAGTTATGAAGCACTTGGAGCTCTGCAGAAACTTGAATAGTTTAATCTGCACTATGCTGTGGGAGGAGGAGCTGGACGCAGAAGTAAAAATCAGGTTTAAATCAAGCTTCATGCCGTCCATGTGTTGGTCCAGTCACTCCTCAATATCCTCACTATGCTGCCCGTGCACAGCCATGCTCCTTATAGACTCCACTCTCCCTGCTCCGTGTGCTGCTGTATTGAGCCTGGAGGCCGCAGCCTGTGAAAGTCCAGCAAGTTTCCTGAAAATGTTGTCTGAATCTTTCCATAACCTATTGAGTTATGGCGCAAATTAACCCATGACCTCTTTCCCTAGTAGGCCGGTGGTAATAAAAGTAATCATCAAAATATAACATTTCAATTTACCAAAATGATAGAAAATAGGAGCTATGAACAAAAACTTCACTTAAATTCGATTCAAAATTCCACATTTGAAACAATGGATACACAGGTGTATATAGCCTAAAAAGAGTCCGACCAGCTCTCATTCTTCAAATTCAGCCCTGTCTTAGAGTTTAACGCCCCTGCTCTGAAATGAATGTTAAGTGGGTAAATATAATGAAAACAATTCTTAACCCTGTTGAGTTTCATCCAATATGAACGGGGGGTGAAGGCCAAATTGTCTTACAGGTGACCGAGGTACATAATATTTGGAGAAGATAAGTTATGACTCAAAGCTAAAATGCACCACATTCAATAAAGCGTCCCGAAGTCTCTAAATCCACAGGAGGAGGACTTTTATTAGGTTATACTTCAAACATTATCAGTTTATTCAGGACAAATGTTGGCACTGAGGCAATTTTCTCTCGCAGGAACGAAATGCTGAGGACGCCATAGAAGCACTAAAGGAGTATGAGCCAGAGATGGGAAAAGTCTATCGCCAGGACAGGAAGACGGTCCAGCGGATCAAAGCCAGAGACCTTGTACCTGGAGACATTGTGGAGGTGGCTGGTAGGTCGCTTCCTACGTCTAAACTTTGTGTCATTATGGTTTGCTTCTCTTTTTATCACAACACAACATGAGCGAGGGAGAGATGATGGTGTTTGGTTTTGAGAGCTGTCTTTGTGGGAGTTTTGAGTAGGAGTTTTAATTTTGTACCGAGCAGTCATTTTCAAGACTGGATGAAATTTTGTGCAGATAATTTTTTTTGAAATTTACCACAAGGGAAGTGCTCATGGACACATTTTTGCGCCAACTCGCTCTGGCTTCTACTGGCTTAAAAGCAAACTCCTCTCGCTCATTAACATTTATGTCACACTCACCATTTTGGGATTACAAATGTGTGGTTTAGCGTTCTCTTTGATGCTGTTTATACTTTGATATTGTCTTTTTGTAAATCCAGATATGAGCCATTTATATGATGGATCGATCAGATGCATTTTTTCGCAAGGGGAAACTCCAGCTTGCCTTAGCAACCATCTTAGCAACACGTTACTGCGCAAAGCTAACCCGTTTGGAACAAATGGCCATATAAGGAAATTGGCTCCAGTTAGCTTTTGTTCAAATCAGCTTCTTGCGCTTTCGGCTAACACTTAATCCACTTCCAATACACAGTCTATGCTAAGGACTTTGCAAGCTAGTTACTTTGCCTCCAACGTATTGCTACAGATTTAAATTAGTCGACCGACAAACCCATATTCCCAGGAATTAAAGTGATAATAGGGTGTTGGTAGTCCATTCTCTGATGGATGTTATCATTGAAATGCCCACTTTAAAGAGTCAATATCAGACTTACTATGGTCACAGATCACATTTAGATCTAGTTGAACCCCCCCCCCCCTTTTTCCCATGAGCCTTTGCAGCAGTGAGTCACCCTGAACGGCCGGTATATTTTCAGACCTTCTTATTAACCCATTGTCTCAGAGGGATAGGCTAAAATGTTATTAGTAATACGGCCCCATTTACCGTCGTGTGTGTAATCGGCCACACTCGCACTGTGTCGCGGCAGTTTGTGTTGTCTGCAGTAGGTTCCCTCCGGTCACTTTGAGCCGCTCTGATTGTCGACGTGTTGATCCGTGCATTGTTCGATAAGAGGGTATTGTGCTTTTATTTGGATGGATTATTTGGTAGCTAATGGGATCTCATACTTTTGAGATTTTTTGTAGACCCTGAATATTGCCACGCAGGGATTGTTGCAGAAAGTTTGTTTTCTCCTGAATATTTTGCCATTTTTAATTAAGAAACTGCTGATGCTGGGGATTCAAGTAACAGTTAATACAACTACTCACCTTTCATCTGTATTGATTATTATCTTGTCTTATTAAGAAAAACATTTATTTATTTATTTATTTTTTTGGGAGGGCAATCACAGTCGGCGTTCATTTTACACTGAACAAATATATAAACACAGCTTTTCTTTTGGCGGCCTTTTTTCATGGGTTGAACCGAACAATAGAAAACTAAAGTTGAAAAAAATTCTCAAAGTATCTCAAATTGTTCACAAACCTGTTTGCAATGAATATTGCACAGGTGTGTGGTGTGTAAGTTAGACCATACCACAAATAGGCCACTCTAAGCAGTTCACTTTTGGTTTTTAATGGGTCTGGGCAGAGTCAGAAAACCAGTCAGCGTGAACTCCATTTGCCTCACGCGTTTCAACACGTTGCGTAGTTTATCAGATTGTTGATTGTGGCCTGTGGAATGTTGCTTCACTCCTCTTCAATGACTGTGTGAAGTTGTTGGGTATTGGCAGGAACTGGAACACGCTCTTGTATACAGCGGTCCAGTGCATCCCCCATGTTCGGAATGTCATAGTGGATATTGTGAATCGTACAGATAGATTTTCCACCTTGTAAAGTTATGTTGTTACTATAATAATTCTGAGTTTGTAATATGTTGGAACTGGAATATTATTATTTTTTGTCACATATCTGGTCACTATAATAGTTAATAATTGATGCACCCTGATGACGCAAAGGTTTGATCTCTCCTCCATATGACATTCTTACTGCCTCTTTTTTACTGCAATGATATCTTGACTTATAGCTTTCTTTATTTTTTAGCTCTGGCTTTCTAGTTGATCAGCAGAACACCTCAATCCTCCTTTATATGAAGTGGTAACAAGACAATTTCCAGGGGTATGTAGATCATGTAGTCCATGCGGTGCTCACAGTGGCAGAATTTTCCAGGACGCATGTGTTGGTATGCCGTTATCGGGAACCTCTGTTTAACCCTAAGGCGATGCGGTCTTTTCAGTGCATAGTGGACGCTGGTATTTTTAGCCTTCATACACTGTTTAGATTATAGTATGTGGTATTTATAGGCCGCAGTGACAGTCGTGCGGATGACAGGTGTCGAATCCCACCACGGTGCCCCCCTGCACTCGGGCCCAGGGGAACAGTGGAGCTGCTCTGACGTAGGATAGTGCAGCACGACTGTCACCTTCACAAGGGCAAATCCAAACACAATGTCAAACTGATCCTTCGAGACCGGTTTTTATACAATATGCATTCAATACTTTTCAATTCAGTTTATTTTTTTATTACAGCCCTAAATCAGTTATTTCAGAGGACTTTACTAAACCGTTGATTCGCCAACACAGATCAGAGAAAGATACGGTTCAAACACAAGAAATGCAATGATAAAAAACGCATAGAGCCAGTGGTCCATCAGGGGCGGAGGATCAATGCCCTCAATGTTGATTAAGTTCTTAAATGTCGTTGAATGTCGAGTGTCCTGGATCATAACCACTTTCCCTCGACCATGTACAGTACACCTGTATACAAACCATACCAGCTGAATGTTTAAGTAAAGTACATTGTGTGCACATACTGTATAGGCCACTCTTGAATATAAGCCACAGGTTTCCATATTATAAAGAAACATTTGCTGGAGACCAAGTAAGCCCTAATCACATAAAAACAAGTCATGTGTATTTCCAGGCTTTTCCTCCTGTTGGCTCTCTCTGCTCTGCTCACATAAACATTTGAGAGTATCCCTCGGGGCGCAGAAAGAGTTTTGGACACATCTCTTTGGACGAATACAAACAACTGGCTGCACCGCTATAGGGTTTAAAGAAAAAAGTTGCGGTTTGTAGTCTTTTCTATAGTGTCTCTATTGCCTTTTTATTTATGCATGCCTACTTGATTTTATTCTGCTTTAACTTGTTTGCACCAAGAGCCAAAGTATTTTCCCAGTTTGTGACTTCCTGTTACTCACATGGCAATAAAAGGATTTTGATTCTGATTTGATTCTTCAGCCAGTGAAAAGAAATGGGTCTTAAGAAGGGAATTAAAATGGACCAGTGAATCAGCGGCTCTGACCCACGGTGGTAGACTGTCCAAAGCCGGGGCCCGACCACAGAGAAGGCTCGGTCCCCTATACTCTTCATATTGGACCTGGGAACTTTAAGGAGCCACTGGGAAGATGACCTTTTAGTTCTTACAGAATCCTGACTACACAATAGTTCATTCAAATACAACGGGGCCAGCCCATGAAGACATTTAAAAACAAAAAGTAGCATTTTAAACTGAATCCGGTTTGTGACAGGAAGCCAGTGCAGTGACGCCAGTACAGGGGTTACGTGTTGAAATAACCCCTGTACTGGCGTGTAATAGGTGGTTAGAAAAGTGTATAAAGTTTTGCCTGATGAGTGCAGGTTTTACAGCTATAACAGAGAGATGATACTTCACAGATTTCCCCTTATTGCTGGTTATTTATAGACCTTAACCCCCTGCGATAAACAAGGGAGCCCTGTACTTTTCAAGCATAGTTTAAAGAGGCAAGAATTTATTTTGGTGTAAAATTATACCGTGGGAATCATGTACATGTAGACAGAAAGCTCCTATTTATTTTTATTTTCAAGCTGTGGTTACACTGAATATGGTCCGTACAATCTAAACCGCTTTTTCCAACCTTATAAGGCTCTATAATTGGTCAATAATGGTGCGTGCAACTTATCAACATTTGTCAGATCTTTTGGCAAGCTCGGTCACATCCTTGTTTATAATGTTGTTATCTCAAAGTTTATGATGGAATGAAAATGTTTGGAATCCCAAGCAAATGTGTCTAGTATTGTGTATTTTTCAGCTACTTCGCAGTCCTACGCGTTGCATTTGTTTTAAGCGCTTAAGAAGGAACTATAGCGTCTTTTTCTGATTTGTATCTTCTGGCCCATGGTTTGTTATTAGTGAAGGACTCAATAAATGTCACGTAAAACAGTGCCGTCAGCAGCTCGCAGCTCAGAGATGCAGCCAAGTGGGCAGAAAGTATCTTCAGGAGATGCTCTTGTCTACTTGTCATTACAATTTTGTACTCTACAGTTGAATAATAGATTATATATCAAAGCCAATAAATACAGGTCAAACTCAAATCATTTAAAACTCCTTCAAACTGATACATGATATGGACTCATTACATGCAAAGTGACACTTGCCAATCTGTTATAGTTTTGATCATGGCTTGTGTTAAGCTTGATTGGGCATTTTGAATTATGTATTGACACCAATTAGTGGCTGAAATTTACCCCGAACACTTGTTAAATGCCACAATTGCGCCATCTTTTTAATAAGTTTGCTTAACTCATTGACTGCCATCCGTTTTTGATGATTTCATTGACTTTCAAGACCCACAGAATATTGTGTGCTGTGACTATGTGAAAAAGGAAACTTGATTCTGAAAGATTGGACAGTCTACTTTCATCAGCAAAAATAAGTTTGTTTCTGGCTAGTTTTGTTCTTCTGTAATCCCCCGTCGAAAAGAGGGAAGTTTGTCAGTAATCACCAAACTTCTCTGACGTCAATGGCAGTCAGAGTTAATGATGGGAAGTTAGGCCAACGTGTTGACATTGGAAAACTGCTTTTTTGGGGCATTTGGCAATTTTCAGTTTTCTAAGTGCAAAATGTCTACCTGTTGATGGTATACAGTAGATACTCAATACTTACTTTAAGACCTTATGCCGGGTTTTATTTTATTTTATTGTGGATATCAAAATTGCATGACAATGTTGATCTGAAATAGATTCCGGCAAAAAAAATCCTATATTATATAAAAAGAACGTGTTTTTCATGAATTTAAGTTGTCTATGCTCTAACCTGTGTGTGACGTCACAGCGGGTAACGCCCATGCATTGAAAACTATGGATCTATGCCACAGGACTGCCTTTTCTCTCTTCTCTCCACTGATGCCCAACACAATACTGCCCTCTACAGGTGACAATTGCTCACTACACATAAATTGCCGTTTTGAGAGTGAAAATGTGTCTGAGGCAGGATTTGAACCCCAGTATCTGGATTGGCAGTGCATCGACACAACCACTGGACTATCTCAATGACAACGAAGTGTTTCAATCTAGTAGTAATATCACACTTGCTGTACACGGCCTTGTCATCTTGAATATCCACGAAAAAAGAACGAATACCAAATTGTAAACAACTTAAAGCGTTGAAACGTACCCACTCTGACGTCACCAAGGGCTGTGAAGTTTTTTCGTCTCTAAGGGCGTTGCTATGGGGTTATTTCGATTTTGGGGGATCAGTCAAAAAAAACAACAACTGATTTTGAAACCTTTAGTAGTTCTCTTCTAATAAAAAATGGTATTAAAACTGTATTTCTAAATAAATCAAGCCCGGCAGAAGGTCTTTAAACTGCACTATATGTTTATTGTATCCATCCCTTAATTTTTTCACAGGCTCTCACAGATCCAAGTATATGTTGTATCTTCTTTGAACCATCTTACATTGAAAGGAAATTGCCTCTAAAATCCTCTGTTTTGGTTTAAAGAAATACAATCATTAAAGTCAGATATAGGTCCTTCAACATGGGCCAGTGCAGTTCTACCATCACCCTACAGTATTATTATAAGCAGACATTATTGTTGTTGACGGCCCCATTAGCATTTTCCTCTGCGCCTCCGTTTGTCCCGTCCGTCCATTTGTCCTTGAAATGCAGTCTTTGGTTGTCATGGCGATGTTGCAGTATGCCGGGACGATACAGGAGAGAACACTGTAGGCCTCCTTTCTAAAATGTGCCATTGTAAATACATTATCTCACAGACTTAAGTGAATGCAATGTCAAACAACAATGTGACAGAATTAAAGGAGACGTATGTTCTATAAGTTGACCCTTTTGAAGATCAGTGTTACCATTGTTTTGGTACTTTCACTTCTCTCCTTGGGTGGAGTTTGCATATGTTCCCCGTGTCTGCGTGGACTTCTCCAGGTGCTCCGGTTTTCTGAAAAGCATACAATGGGTAAAATCCTCCCGCTCCGGTCCTGACCAAGCGAGAGTTAAGAACTGGAGATTGCAAGACTATGGCGACCAGTTCTCCTGACAGATCTGAACGGCATTACAGGATTGGTCCAAAGCAGAGGACAAATTTCCCCACGGGGATGATGACGTATAACTTGGCTCATAGTGGAGAAATACAATGAAAAAGTAGTGAAGTTCAGAGATGATCTTTTGATACTTTAGCTCTGTGTTTGATAATTATCATTTCACATGTTCCAGTCTAAATATACTGTTTTCCTGAGGGCTCTACAGTGACCCTGGCCTGCAGAGGAGTCTGAATGACGCAAGCGCTGCAGAGCTGTGGTAGAGGACATTGAGCTGTTAGCTGCTGCTCCGTGAGAGGAATGGCCCAAAGCTAATCTGTATTTCAGCCATGCCTCCCACTCAACACTCACCTACATCCGCTTAACAGGAGCCTTGTGTACTTTACCAAACTAGCTGCCATTCAAGAGCAGGAATATAGAGTTTACTTTCATACTTGAATCAAAACTTCTATTACTTGCAGTGACTTTGTTATCCTCATTTGACTCTTTAAGGTCTTTCCTTTGACCTTTTTGATATCAGAGACGTGCACTCTACGTCTCTGCCGATTGCCGCACTTTAGAAAACGTTGTGCTTTTGCGTTGCATCTCCTGACCTATAGATCATGCATTGACCTTGACTTTTTTAGAAAGAGTTGTTATGGTTGTTTCAAAATGTCCGTCTTGGTGTGTATGGTCTAATGTTTTATCAAATAGTGTAATCTTTATACATATCATTACTTGACAAACAAATAGAA
Organism: Knipowitschia caucasica; assembly: GCA_964034765.1. Taxonomy (NCBI): domain Eukaryota; kingdom Metazoa; phylum Chordata; class Actinopteri; order Gobiiformes; family Gobiidae; genus Knipowitschia; species Knipowitschia caucasica. Next base: position 39,358,043 of record OZ035831.1, read on the forward strand.
ATCCAATTCAATTTTTTTTCTTACAACCCTAGATCACAATAGTAGTTATCTCGGAGGATTTTCCAACACAGATCAAAGAATCAAACGGTTCAAACTCAAGAAATGCAATAATAGAATTGAGTTTTATTTGGTGTTTTGGGGTCAAGTCCTAGGAGCTTAATGAATGGAGAAATACGGGGCGACGGTACGACGTGGATGAGTGGTTCATCCTCAGGCCTCACAGAAAGGAGGTTGGATTCTGTGTGGAGTTTCTGTGGGTTTCCTCCGGGCGCTCCATCCGGGTTACCCCCATCACCCCAGAAAGGGCAACAGTACAGTGTGCATGTAGCGAGTGAGTGAATTGTGATCACTTGAAACCCAAATGCAGCCATGTTTAACCTGTGTACAAGAGATATAGCAACGGTAATTTAGGGAGGACAAGCCTGCAGGTGACCAGTCTGTACAGACTGGAAGACATATTCCCAGATTTTACTCAGTCTTTTACTTGTATATGGGGCGACAGGGGCTCAATTGGTAGAGCATTGGCCTTTGAGCCCGAAGGTTGTGAGTTCGAAAATGAGACCTTCTCCACTGATGTCTACTGTCATTGTGTCCTTGGGCAAGACCCTTAACCCACTTTGCCGATAAGGAGCGCGGAAATGATGTGTATGTGTTTATGTGTGTATGTGTGTGCATCAAACTGAAATTTCCCCATTGCGGGACAATTAAAGGACCTTCTTCTAAACCTTTGCTCCATATCGGCAAATTCACCAGTACAGCCTTTTTTCTATCTGAAGCTACTTATTGTAGTAATATTGTGGATGAGACATACAATCAAACGTTGATAGTATCCAAGAAAATCCTAAAACTCACTAAACCAAGCCTGGAGCTGGGGAGAATATTGAAAACTGACATTAACACCAACAATAAAACAGTTATCATATAATCAAACTTCATTTCCCTTTGGTGTTTTCTAGCTTGGTGCGCTCAAACAGGCCAAATACTACCACTGATTGTTGCGTTTTGGGGGGGAAAGCATAGTGTCCGTGTTTTCAGAGCTGTTGCTTTGTAGATGTGAAGTTCCCGGCAGCTTGTGAACTGTTGGAGCGAGTGGACTGCGGCAGGGGGCTGTGGTGCTGGACAGACCTGGCCTTATAGGGAAGGATTCACACACATGGAGCCTACCCATCACAGCTGTAGTATGTACCGCTCTGTGTGGCATTTACAGAGGCCTGGCAAGCATCCGCGGGCAGGGGCAGGGGCTGGCTGTTGGCTCTGGTCCACGACTTGTCAGCAAGATCAGCACTGAGGAGCTTGTATAGTATTCACAAAGACTCTAAACTTTTCTTTAATTCGGACCACATCCTTCTGAGGCAGCAGCAGGGGCCAGAGAGGCGCGCTGAAAAACTGCCCCCAGCTCAATATCAATAGCCCCCGGCTCCGATCACTGCAGGGAATAAGAACGCAGGTTGATGTGATTGATGATTTGAACAGTTGTCGTCTTCTACTTTTGGTCACTTTATGCGGAGAACTAATGATCAGTCAAATTGGATTTTAGAGTGATTTAGGCAAGTTGGAGACAAATCTTTCTCTCAAATATTAAGTTTGCTATTCCTAAATCCTTACTTTGGAGAGGCCTTTTCTTATCAACAAATAAAACAAAAATCTTGCTCTCTATAAGTTTTGTTTTTAAGTCTTTTGATTGGTTGGCATTACTTGTTAAAGGAGGCATGTTGTGCAAAATCGACGACGCTTTTAGCCACGATATACATTTTTAATAATAATAATGAATAATAATGCATCGGTTTTATATAGCGCTTTTTTGGACACTCAAAGACGCTTCACATGTGTCATTATTTATTCACTCCATACACGGTGGTGATAAACTACTACTGTAGCCACAGCTGCCCTGGGGCACACTGACAGAAACGAGACAACCAGTCTGTGCCATCGGCCCCTCCGACCACCACCAACCATTCATACACACACCAGACTCATTCTAGGCAATGGGGGTGAAGTGTCTTGCCTAAGGACACAACGGCAGTTTGGCACTTTACAGCCGCAGCCGCCCCACTGTGGCTGGTGTTCCCAGAGGTTAAGTGTCTTGCCAAGGACACAACGACAGTAGTCAGTGGGAGTCGATGGTGAAAGTCTTGAGCGGGTCTTGAACCCATGACCTTCTGGCTCAAAGGCCAACACTCTACCAACTGAGCTAATACCTCATCAAAAACGGACCTGAAGTTGTGTTTGGATCCATCAACACTTTCCTGCCCTTTCAATCTGAAAACTCCATGTCTTAATTCTGTAGTAATGTCATGTCATTGCACTATACAGCACACTCGGAGAAATTGTCTTTGAAATCACATTTAATAAAAAATGGACTTAGCATTATGTACTTGTGACACTTTTCCACCATATATTTTATACTGGTATTATTTCACATCATGGAAGGAAGAAAAAGGTTGCATAATTGTTACTGGCCAAAAATAATGCGTGATAATTACAATTTTAGTATCCACCTTAAATGGTAGACTTGTCTCAGCGTGTCTTTACCCCGGAGTGTTTTCTTTGTAACTTTAGAAGAAAGTACAAAAGTCCAGTGATCAAACTCGTGTCTTATCCCTTCATGTGTCTCTGTGTTGATGTGGGTGTTCTGCTTTGAAATGCCTTTAACTCCTTCTTTCTCATCTCAACTTTGGTCTGGGATGGGGGGGGTTCATTTCCGACCTAAGTTGTTGTGATGAGTTATTTCTACAGCAACTGAAACCGTTGAGCGGTGCCTGGTTTTCCCTGTTTTTACATTCATGACAGACAAAGGCCGAGCCAAGATGCAGCTTGCGTAATCCGCATAGTCAGCAGAGGCCACGTGTTTGGAGATGACGAGACAGGAAGTCAACTGGAACGAGAAAAGGCAAAATAAATATTTATCTTGCACTGAAGTTTAACTGTGTAGTCCTGTAATTGCTCTGCGTAGTTTTGAGAGTTCCTTGATGTCGTGCGCTTTTCTGCAAACAATAGTTTCAGCCCTCAAAGCAAATAATGTACTTGTGAGTTTGGAGAGGCTAATTATACAGTATGACATTATGTTCGGTCTTGTGTAAACTTCAGTTGAGGTGTGCCGTTTTTCACTGAAAAATACATACGCACAAAAGTTCAAAAAACCAATTTGAGCCATCCATTGGAATGGGACTAGTATTGTCAAGTCATTTTGAGTTTTGAACCCTGTCAGAATTAGTTTTTCAAGGGACCTTTTCTCCAACCGTCTGATTTCTTCTCCATTTGTTGTTGGAGCTTAGTGGTATTGGTTCTATGTTTTGAACAATCTAATCCAGCCCTCAGCCCTATCCCACTGCTAAAAGGGATCAAATATGCGGCAGTAAATTCTTAAATCTTGATTTTTAGTAATTTTGTCAGTCTTAAAACAAGATCAATTTAACCTAATCATCTAGTCAAAGTCCAGTTCAGTTTTCCATATAAATATTTATCTTGGCGGGTGGCGCGGTGGCTGAGTGGATAGCACTCTCGCCTCTCAGCAAGGTCCTGGGTTCGAATCCCGGTCAGAACGGGGTATTTCTGAGTGGAAACGGGGTATTACTATGGCGACCACTGCTCCTGACACAAGAGCCTTAGCAGCATCAGGATGGGTCAAATGCAGAGGATCAATTGCCCTACAGGGATCAATAAAAGTGCACCTTTGTAACTCAATTAGATATTGTGTGTTTTAGATATTTGTCATTAAATCTTTGATGTGGTGTTTGGTGAGCTAATGGCCACTAAGAAGAATTGGACCTAAGGAAACATAAGTAGAATACTCCTGCCTTAATGTAACGATGTGTGAGCCATAGTGGCCTGCAACAACTGGGATAAAACAAATGTTATATAAGTTTGGATGAGCACAGTGTTGATATGATGTAAGGGCAGCTCTTAAATATTTATTTTACTGCTGTTTGAGTCTGATCAGAGTTGCTTTTTTGTCAGAAATTCTGCGTACAATGCTAACTCTTGCAGTAAGTCACTGACAGTGGAGCTGTGGTCTTTTGAAGTTGCGAAAAAAGCATAACTCATTATGGTTTACATAAATAACAGTGTCCCAACATAGAGACTTGTCAAAGGAAAAAGATAACATGCCATTTTCAACATTTTTATCTTTTGCATACTTGTAAGAAAGCTATATAAAAATATAAATAGCTATAGAATGTGAAAACTATCTACGAGTTAAATGGCTTTTATTAGATTCACACAGACTGTAAAAGGCTGTAGGTACAGGCACTTTTAATGCTTGCTTATTTTACAGGAAAGTATTTATTTTTGACTCTTGAGCTTGCTGACACCTGGAAAGATATGTCTTTACAGTATCAGCAGGAGCAGAGCGATGTTCCCCTTGTTGACTGTTCAGAAAGAGCCCTCTCGACATGAACAGGAGGTCAGGCCTTTGTTCGGCTGCCATCAGCACATGCAGCCTCCTGGGCCGCTCAGAAGGGGCCCGTCCCGAAACAGAACCCGCCCGCGAACACACGACCAGGGCAGGTGCCAGTGCTGCTCCTGCTCCCTGTCTGCCCCCCCTGCTGTCAGTCAGAAAGGGGGTAACGCATCAGCCGCTCCTGGCATCTGTCAATGCTCAAGGTCATCTATTTGGAGTGTTTCATTAAATTCATAATGATTTATTTTCAGAATTCAAAATTATTCAGGGAATATTCGTTATCAGTTTGGATTGTCTGATCCAGAAATAAATGGGAAAAAAACTTGTAACCAAAAAGGCTTTTTAGAAAAATATATTTTTTATATTTTCAAAAAGAAAATACACATACACAGGACAATAAACTAAGCGCATTTATCCAAAAAACAAAACCAAAACAAGAATCATTGTCCCAAGCTTGTCCACAGCACTGCTCCACATGTTGATCTTTCGTTGGTGATCGGAATGCGTGCTGTGCAAATCCCATTTTTAATGCAACCAACTTAATTGTGAAATGTGTAGTCGGACCTCTGATGCACTTTACAATGAATTGTGTATTTCAAAGTGAAGTTTAGTTCCCTCTCCAGGTGAAGTTACTATTTTTTAGAATCCTGACTTACACCAGACTTCACATCACAAGTGAATATTTAGTCTGCGAACCATCCATTCATTCACTCGTAGGAGAGCCAAGCTTTCGTCTGTATAATAGTGCGTCATCATCGTCGTGATATGGTTTCCTGTCCTGTGATTGGTTCCCAAATCCATGTGAAAAATTAGGCCCAGGTTTCCATTTTGAATGATATGGGGGAAGTATGTTTGTCGTGTTATGTTAAAATATTTGGACATAAAGTGCAGAAAGTCTTCTCTAATGCTCGGTGCAAAAAGAGAAACGCCGTTGGCCTCATTTTTCACCATTTATGACCATAAATGTCAGCTACATCAGAGAGAACACAAATGTTGACCTTTTTAACCAACAGCTAGCAATGAGCTGGCACAATGTCTCAACCGGGTTTGGCATTTGTCATTGTAAAACGTAATCTGGGACTGTGTGTATGTTGGCAAGTGGCACAATGAGCAGAACCGTAGTGGAGCTGAGGAGCCGCTGGCCACAAACCAAGTCGGATGTTGACACAAAGAGACACATGATTTAAAGGTTCTGCATCAGTCTGCGGAGTTACCAAGGCCCAGTGCAGAAAAGGGGCCGGGGATCACAGGGGGGAGGCTGCCGGATCCAGAGGCGCCCGTTTCCATTAGGCAAGGCAGGCAGCTGCCTGGAGTCTCCAAACTGGCAAGGGGCTCCCGAGGACCGACTGATTTGACACAAGCGGTCGACTTGTACGGGCTACAACAGCTACCTGCAGTGACAAAACTTGCCACGTTCTTCATTAACAGTTAAAAAGCCTGCCTGGAGTTGGGGAAGTGTAGTATGTCATAGTGGTCTAGTGGTGAAGTTGCAGCGCTCGTACCGTGACGACCTGCGTTCGAATTTGAGTGAGTCCTATATTTTGGATTACAATACATATATTTTATGACAGATTGCTCAAGAACGGTAGATGCAAAGCTAAGAGCCTAATCTCTCATTTGGCCCTCAGTGTTTAAATAGAATATATAAATACAGAGGGCCAAATAAAAGATTTGATTTTTTAGGATTACAAAATCTGGTGATGTGGTCGGGATTGGGGCCCCCAAGGACTCTGTTGCCTGGGTTCCCGGGGTACCCTTGGAACGCCACTGGTCGGATCCTTCTCTGCGTCTTTGCCAGGCCAATGCATTTGTCTTAACATGCAAGTTGTGTACAGAGAAGCCTCCCCATCAAGGAAGTAATTGTCCAACTATTCCTTTCTCTAAGTCAAGACTGTCCAGGGAGGCCTCTTTGCAATACATTATGAGACAAAGACCTAGGCAAAGACCAGGACTATAATAGAACCCAACTATGTGCGCTTGTAACGGGACAAAACTGGAAGAAGCCAGACGTGTCGGAAGTGGAAACACACAGCCTTAACTGTTACTGTTGCTACTTAATGAAAAACATTTTGAACATATTCAGGGCAATCTCACAACTTTGCAAGGTCATTTCTAAATCTGACAACATTCAGAGCAACTAACCACTCTGGAAATTATGCTGTCTATGAATTCCCAGAAAACAGGACATTTCTGCAAGGTTTTATTTGGGAACATTGTCGTCTTTACTCAAAGCAAAGTAAATATTTGAATAGTTTGCACAGTGTGTATATTGATGAAGGCACTGTTCAATTTCCCTTGAATGGGATTATAGTGAGTTCATAGCTATAGTAGTGTATCCTGAACATAAAGAAATTTGCACAGTTCATTCTCACAGGTTTTTCCTATGAAGGTGTGTTTTTGCAGCGCATTTGTGTTTGTATCTTGGATTTTGTTTATTTCATCCATTAGTAACATGTGATGAAAGTGAAAGTTGGTGGAAGTGTGCCATTTCCCCATTTCCTGGAGCTCTTCTGTGGCAGACGAAGCCGAAGTGGGTCAGCTCCGTCCTCCGTTCCCAACGCAGCCTTTCCCTCTGAGACGGACCATTACGGCTCATGCTGATTTTGTTTCCTCCTTTTATTTGGTTCTCCTTTTTGGCCCATCCACAGACCTGACCGCGCCGCTCAATGGCCTTTAATAATGAGGCTGCTTTTGCCAGTTTACTCCAGACCTGAGACACTGCCAACAGAAAGCTCACAGTCATTTATCTTATGAAAGTGGAAACTACACAGTGCCTCCACAGGTGTTTCCCTAGAGCTTGTAAGGGTTATGTAATACTCTTTTAATACTTTTACTCCACACAAAAAAACTTTCCACGTTATCTTGTAATTTATTGTCTTTATAAAAAGAAACGAAGAGCACAACAAGAACTAATTTGGTCTGCATAGAATAATTGCCTATCCTTAGCAGAAGCAATTAATTTTAAAACAATCTCATTTTGTGTTTCTTCATACCAATGTGATGCAGTGTTAACGAAAGTGATGATCTTGAGACAGTGGTGTATTCCTCTTTCGTATTTTATTGATCTTCTGTATGTCTGTGATTTTAGTTGGGGACAAGGTTCCTGCAGACATACGGATCTGCTCCATCAAGTCGACCACCCTGAGAGTGGACCAGTCCATTTTAACCGGTAAGATGCTTGTTGCCCTGAATTTTTCTGTAAACACTAACCCAAACCCAGTTGCTGCAATAATTGTGTCATAAAAACTTTCACAAACTTTTACAAGTACTAACTATGTTCTTTTTATAGGAGAATCTGTGTCTGTGATCAAACACACCGATCCAGTTCCTGATCCTCGGGCTGTTAATCAGGACAAAAAGAACATGCTCTTTTCTGTAAGTTTATATCACCCCCAAACATCCCTTCAGTATACAATGTTTTTATTTTGTATTTTCTGAATATATTAAAACCCTAAGTTTTATTTTAAAAAACCCATTTCAACATGTTTTTCTTTCTGTGTAAACTGACCCATGTCTTTTCCCAGGGCACAAACATTGCCGCTGGTAAAGCCGTGGGCGTAGTGGTGGCCACAGGGGTGAACACAGAGATCGGGAAGATCCGTGACGAGATGGTGGCCACGGAGCAGGACAAGACGCCACTGCAGCAGAAACTGGACGAGTTCGGGCAGCAGCTGTCCAAAGTCATCTCCATCATCTGCATCGCGGTGTGGATCATCAACATCGGACACTTCAACGACCCGGTCCATGGAGGCTCCTGGATCCGGGGAGCAGTCTACTACTTTAAAATCGCCGTCGCTCTCGCCGTGGCTGCCATCCCAGAGGGGCTGCCTGCTGTCATCACCACCTGCCTGGCTCTGGGGACGCGCCGTATGGCCAAGAAGAACGCCATCGTGCGCAGTTTGCCCTCTGTGGAGACCCTGGGCTGCACCTCTGTCATCTGCTCCGACAAGACGGGAACGCTGACCACCAACCAGATGTCTGTGAGCCGAGTGAGTGCATCCGAACACACAAACACCCCATCCAGCCTCTCAGGAAGGGCTGATAAGGGATTGACTGGCAACGCGTTATCTTACACAACTTTCCTTGTCGAGGCCATAAACTGTAGAAGGAGTCGACTGACCAAGGGCCGGCGTCATTTAGGGTTGACAGATTATTGCAGCATTTTTAACGCGGTTCCATTGTATATTTACAACTTAGTTTACTTTATTTGGGTCAAAATTGACTTCAGTTGTATATCAAAAACAAGCCTCTGTTTCCTGTGAGCTCTTTCCAATTCTGCTGTTACATCACATCCGGTGGGAGCTATTATTGAATTATTATTATATATTTAATTATAGAAAAATGTTGTGTGCAAGTATTGGTTTAAAAAATGTAACACAAATTTATAATGGCTCAATATATCGGATATAGGATCCTTGACTACAAACTTATTCTCAGTACCTCTCCTGAAAAACCGAACCTGAGACGTCATCCATTGTGTTTGCTTTATTGTGGAGAAGACGATTAAGGCTAGCTTGAATAAGTCATGGGGAGACATAAGGCACCTGATCGGTCAGTTGTTACGGGACATACAAGGACGCTATAAAAATATTAACACCAGGATCATACTGAGCGTTAAACCATGTATTTTTAAGCCCTAAAGAAAAGAGTTTCAAAGTGAATAGGAACAAAACTCTGCCCATGGTCACTTCCCTATTATGATTCATAGAGCTGTGGGCTAGCATCGTCCGTACATAAAAACAATCTACGATAGACTGTCTGCTTTTTCAGCCATGAAAACATTTGTAATTCTTCTTTCTATGTACGATGAACCCAAATAAGGCATAGGATTAGAAAGTGGCCAACGTCAAAATTGTTGCTTTTGCTCAGCAACTCTCAAGATACAAGTTTTCCTTTACTGACTCGTTGGCTGTAATATTCCTTTTAAGTACATAGAAAAATTCCATCCTTACCTTTTACACACGCATAATCCTCATCTTTGTAATCTAATTTAATTTTCCACCATCTGCGTAGCCCCCTCCGCAGGACAATATTGACCCAAGAACTAGACATAAAATTTCACGGAGGAGACTTGACTGATTTGGTGCATTGCTGTGCAGCTTCATCCATACCTCCCATGTGTTGTCTGAAGTCGAGGCATTGTCTGAATCTGTGGCATCTTCCTGACATTATTTGAAAAAGCTGCCTGTGATCTTTACAAAGTGCCGGGTGACTTGCAGTGCTGCTGTTGTGTAACTTTCCTGCGTCACCAAGAAAGGAGGAAAAACTAGCTGTAGCATGTCCTCTCTCCTCATCAGTGAGTGGCATCCTACTGCAGCAGAGGCTAACACAAAGCGGACAGATCAGCATTTACTAAGCCGTTATCCTTTTTAGTGGCTATGCTCTGACTCTGACTAAAGCTTGCTTGTGGTGGTATTGTCGAAGTTTGCTGGGGTCCAACGCTGCAGCGACACTGATAAAGTACTAAGCCATTACTTCTGCTTTTAGTGATTTAGAGGCTGCCACTGTGAGCCATTCATTAAACCAGAGAAAGTAGCGTTTATCTCTCACAGCCTTTGAACGCACATGCAAATTGAATCACAGTTTGCCGGGTGAAATTTTCCATGGTTTTCTGTGCATTATAATATTCATCTCTAGCTCCTCTTTTTTTCTTCTGCCAGTTTCATATTCAGCCTCGCAAGCGGCAGGAGATGCTTTCTCTAATTTTTTTGCCTTGAGTTTTTTTCCCAGCATGACAATCAGTCTTCATGGGGGAGGACTGAGAAGATACAAACTAAATAAACTTTTAGCAATGTAATTCAATCATGTTTAAACAAGATAAACACTGCACCACTGGCGTATGTATACAAGCTCAAAAAGTGCAACTGAGGTACACTTCTTCTGAGGTCAAATTCTTCTAAATAGGTTGAAAACTTGCACAATGTACTTGCTTGTGTACCAATACAGGATGCAAAACTTATTCACTTCCTGAGCGTTATAGTAAGTAATCTTTATTCATATAGTTGTGCATTTCACAGACCAAAGTCACACAGCACCTTACAATGTTTGGACTACCCATATTTTTCCATTCACTCCACACACAGTGAGGACACAAGTGAGACTTCTGACTCTGGCGCATCAAAGCCTCTGACCAGCACCATCCATCACTCACTTATTACCTCCATTGCTATTGTACTGTTGGGGAAACTGGAGCACCCAGAGGAAACCTTCAGGGAGAGCACAGAAAGGCCTGGAGTTGGAATCGAACCCAGGACCTTTTTGCTGTGAAGTACAAGCGCTAACCACTTTTTTCGATTGAGAAATCTCTGGCCTCTCTCTGGTATGGGGGTTTTGGAAAAGGTGGTATGGATAGATGTCAATTTCACAAAAAAGGACAAAGATTCTACTTCACCTCAAAACCACTGCTCTTAAGTTAGAGCACTTATTTCAGCGAATATGTTTATCAGACATTTACATTTTAGAGGCAAAATGGAACTTAGGAAGCTGCACAACTTTAAACTACCATTACTGTGGACCCAGTAGACCCCAAGTCTCAAATGCAGTGAATGTGCATTGCACTGGGGTTGCCAGATCTTCATACAATTATTAAGAAATCGTGTGCTTGCTTTTGTTTCCTATAAACACATGTTACTAGGGCTGTAACAAGATAAACACGTGTTACTAGGGCTGTAACAAGTTAATCGAAATGATTTGTTTTGGTTGAATTTATAAACAATCCCATATTCACTGATATAAATTTGATTAACAGATCCTTTATTTGTCCCAATGTGGGGAAATCTAGGACTCTGAAGTATAATGGGCCAACTAATGGATATTACCCTTTCATACGTTCAGAGCCCTATGTGTTACCACATATAAATAGATGGTAGTGTATATTAAGCATTAAGGCCAAAACTATACAGTCACGTCTTCACACATTTTTCATAAACTCTGTCCCCTACAGATTTAATTCGAGTTTCACTCATTTCAAATGGGTATTTTTGAGAAAAGGGAATCAGATTTGAAAACATGATTTTAATTGTAGAATTTGTCTTCTGTCTGTTCCTCGCAAAAGCTTCAGGGCTCTCTCTCCTGTATTTGTCTCACAGCTGTTCTCTGTGCTGCTGCCACCTGCTGCACGACTGGAGAATGATCTGTGACGCTGCTCTGAGTGATGTCTGATTATGGGAAAAATGAAGTTTATTTTTGTTTTGCAGATGTTCATCCTGAACAAAGCCGAAGGGGACAGCTGCTCCCTGAGCGAGTTCACAGTCACGGGGTCGACCTACGCCCCAGAGGGAGAAGTGTGAGTGCAACAACAAGCATCCGTCTTCTGTCCCAGAGCAGGAAATGTAACGTGTTTAGCAGCTCCAAAATGATTTATCTCTGTTCCCACACTGAGGACAAGTTTGTTTTCTGTTTCTGACACAGAATAAACTGATGGCTGAACTGTTCTGCTTCTACTTTTAAGTTTACAACTCTTGAAAAGTCTTTCATCTTGGGCTGTAAAAAGTCAATTGATTGATCACAACTAATTGATTATTAAAATTATTATTATAATCGACCAACTAATAGATTATCTTCATAATCCTTCATTACAACCCCTAGGTCTTTGTAATTGAAACATAGAAAGTTGTTTAACTTAAAGATGACAGGAGATCTAAATGGACACAAAATAAACAAGCCTGATTGTTAAAGCTGGAGTACATAACTTTCAAACCACACATTTTTTTTATATTGTATCATCAAATTCATCTAAAGAGAGGACCATCACAGAGCTCTTTAAGTATGCACACCATGTTTTTGATTTTAACATGGTTTATAGTTTATAAACAATGATATATATCATTATATACATAGTTATTCTTTATATTATCTTGTTTTAAGGTATCAAGACAACAAACAAGTGAAATCCTCTCAGTTTGACGGCCTGGTTGAACTAGCCACCATCTGTGCCCTCTGCAACGACTCCTCTTTGGACTTCAATGAGGTGAAAAAGGATTTCTCCTTCAGCTCAGTTCAAAGTGAGCAAAGGCATCTGCTCTAAACTGCGGTCTTGTTTTGCAGGTGAAAGGAGTTTATGAAAAGGTGGGAGAAGCCACGGAGACGGCCCTGACCTGTCTGGTGGAGAAAATGAACGTTTTTGACACCGAAGTGCACAACCTGTCAAAGATCGACCGCGCCAACGCCTGCAACTCTGTGAGTGACACCGGTCCCTCTGCTGCTCACGCTGCGCTCTCCGCCTCTGACTCAGCCCCAGCTACATGTCAGGCTTCTGTTCAGGGAAGAGGAGACCAAGTTCACTGCAGAGAAGGAGTCAAACTTTATGTGGATGAAATATTTATGATGATATAGTGCAGGGCTGGACAAATCTTTTTCTATGAGACAATTTTTTTGTGGAGCTCAGTTCATACTCGGGGCAATTCAAAGTGAAACATTCAATAATTCACAAATGAAACGTATATAATCACAGTATTTTAACCCTCTCCAGCCATTTGCATCAACTTAATTTCTGATTACCTAACTATTCCACATCCATAGCTGGACTTGAGTTTTAGCAACACACAGTTTTCCACCTGCTCACCAGGGGGCTGAGCTGTCTCATTTCCAAAAGGTCAGGCTCCTTGGTTTCACCGAAATGGATTTTCAAGGCATCAATTTCAGTCTCAGTACCAACTTCCAGCAATTTGAAACCAAAACTGTATACAATGAGAGATTAATATATATAGATACAGAACATGCCAATTAGTAGATGATATCTCCTCTGGGTTTTACCCGGGTCAGCTCTATTTAACACAGCAGGCCAATGTTGCAAATCTGCAACATCCCAGAATGCATTGCCTGTGAAGGTCTCCCTCAAAAAGAAAATTGGGATTGTCACCCCATAGGATAGATTTCTCCATATATCAGGCTTTTCATGTCATTGAAATTTAAATGGGCCCTGAGAGGGTTAGAAAGATTGTGGATAAAGTTTAGTGCCATATTTTCTAACATGTGGAGTAGAGGGACACAAACTGATGGACAATACATTAAGAATTATCATATGTTGTTTCTGCACGACAACATCAATAACAAACATGTTGGTACTATAATGCACTCCAAATAGCAGCTCTCAAAGGATTTAGAAATAGCTTAAATCAAAAGAGCTGGCGTACACTGACCTCGGGGTGCAGGACGTTTCCACACTGGGTGTATTTTTGCCGGCCCCCGCTGCAGTCTACTCCAGTCTCTCTGCAATTAAACTGCTGTCCTCGTGAACCTGCACGGCTGGAGAAAAACAGGACTGCAACAGACTGGAACCGTTGTACGTTACAAACCATGGTTGTCTAAATACACACCACATTCACAGTCATCGTTGGTCTTTACTTTGGCCCTTGTTTACTTGACGATCACCGCTGCACATATCCAACAATGAGCTCAAATCAAACAGTTTCCAAGCGTCTTTTTCACACAACCTAAACATTGCATTGGCCTTTTTAAAAATATTGTCATTGTATATGGAAATCAGCACTATTATTTGTGAATTCCTCCATGCTTGTGTTGTACAGGTGATAAAGCAGCTGATGAAGAAAGAGTTCACGCTTGAGTTTTCACGAGACCGCAAATCCATGTCCGTGTACTGTACCCCCAACAAGTCCCGGTCTTCAATGGGGAAAATGTTTGTCAAGGTAAGATTCAGTTGTTGGTTCCGTCGACTGACATAGCACTCTTCAGAAACAAGAAGTTTTCTGCTAATGTGGCTAGCTTTGGACCATTGAGTACAAACGGAAAAACATTTCAATGACGCCCTATAGAGAAGTGCTCATGGACAAAGTTTTGCTTCAACTCGCTCTGGCTCCTATTGGCATTGAAAAGAACCTCTTCTAGCTCAGTTTGTGTCACGCTCACCATTTGGGCCTTTAGAAATTAATGTTTTAGTGCTCTCTATGATCTTGGTGTTTATATTGTGATATTGTCTTTGACTCCTGTTTTAAGTTTTTGTAAATTTACAAAGAGCACAAACCCCGCCAAGGCCATAAATCATCTTGAAATTCACTTTAATTTCAGCTAGTTTTTGGGAATATCCTATCAACAGACACATGGAGGCAAACTGAGTATCCTTTATGCCTGTTTTATTCTGACAGGGGGCGCCAGAGGGAGTGCTCGATCGGTGCTCTCACGTCAGGGTGGGCAACTCCAAAGTCCCAATGACCAAAGGCGTGAAGGAGAAGATCCTGTCCGTGATCCGCGACTACGGGACGGGCCGCGACACGCTCCGCTGTCTGGCTCTGGCCACTCGAGACTCTCCCCCACAGATGGCGGACATGATCCTGACCGAAACCGCCAAGTTCTCAGAGTACGAGGTATGAAAGCTCTGACTCAAATGCCACGGATGAGTTGTAATGTAACAGATTGAGTGACTGTATGATTACGAATGGGAACGCTGAAAGGATCTCATATTTGTAAGCTTGTTTTTGATTTACGTGATGTCCTTGGCAGTTAGTCCATTTCATAACCTTAAAGCATACATGACATGCAGAGAAATATGTGCCTGCGATTTGGGCCCGCAATGCTGCTATCTTTTTAGAATAAGATCTTTTATTCGCCACACAGTGGGGAGATTTCAGGTTGCATCTCCAGCTACAGAACAGTAGGGATGAGGAGCACACAGCACAAGATATATGAACAATAACTCTATACTAAATAAAATAAAATCAAAATCTAGCATGAAGTAGAAACCGGTAAAACATTTCTATATTTAGAGATTTTCAATGACACCGTGGGCTAAAAACTTTCGCAAATCAACAAAGTGCATTACTGGGTGTGTACCAGTGGTCCACCTCCAGGCCTTTCTGTGAAGAGTATGCATGTTCTCCCTGTGTCCTCCGGGTGCTCCGTACAATAGGTCTGGCATGCGCCTCCAGTGTACTGGCGACCCTGCTTCCATTTTTGTGTGGCGTGAAAGACAAAAGTCCACAACAATTGTAAAGCGCTTTGTGACTCTGGTCTGTGAAATGCGCTCTAAAAATGAAGATTACTTACTGAATGCAAAAGTATAAAGATTAATCTCTTTAATGTAAAATAACTTGTGCTTTGCATCTTTTCTTGCGCAGTCCGAGCTGACCTTTGTGGGCTGTGTGGGGATGTTGGACCCTCCCCGGCAGGAGGTGGCGGCCTCCATCACACTGTGCCGTCAGGCCGGGATCCGCGTCATCATGATCACCGGCGACAACAAGGGCACCGCTGTGGCCATCTGCCGCAAGATCGGCATCCTGACAGAGGACGACGACGTGGAGAAAATGGCCTACACCGGGCGGGAGTTTGACGAACTGTCCCCGGCCGCTCAGAGGGAGGCGGTGACCCGAGCACGCTGTTACGCCCGCGTGGAGCCGTCGCACAAGTCTAAAATCGTGGAGTATCTGCAGGGCTTTGACGAGATCACTGCTATGGTGAGTGCTACGATAGACTGGCTTTAGAGCAAAACTGCTGTAAACTGGTTTGAGTGCGGCACATTTCTTTGTGGAGTGGATTGTGGTCTGTATGTTATGTTTTATTCCCTTTGGTCATCTGCAGTGTGTTTTTAGCCCAAAGTGTGTGATTTTTACCGGACACCACAGAGGTCTCCTGGTAATTAAACATTTGTAGAATCCTTCCGTACAGCCACTCCGCCCCCAAACTGTGAGTGCTCCGAGGTGAGTGTAGCCTGGTCATTAGGTTTTATCACTTTCTAAAGTCCAGCGAGCCTGAAGTGGACCTGCACTGAAGTTGGAGTCAGTGTAGAGCCAGACGTTCTAAATAAATGATAAGACCCCAACTGCACTCGCAAGACTACAGCTACACTTGAGTTCAATATTAAAAGGAAGATTAATTTTTCAATCAGGGGCGACAGTGGCTCAGTTGGTAGAGCATTGGCCTTTGAGCCTAAAGGTCGTGGGTTCGAGCCCACCATGAGACCTTCTCCACCGACTCCCACTGATGACTGCTGTCGTTGTGTCCTTGGGCAAGACACTTAACCCCACTTAGCCCCTGCTGGAAGATCAAGGCTTTGCCATAGAGCAGCCATCCTCCTGTGGACTCGCCACCTGCAGGAGGATCAGTGAGGGGCTGGTGCTATGTGTACTGGGTGGCACCTTTGGCCACCCCCCCCCCCCCCCCCCCCCCCTCCTCCCCCATCCCGACCTAGAAATGGATTAAGGCAGGCATGTCAAAGTCAAATACATCAGAGGGCCAAAAAAAAATGTTTGCTACGCGCCGAGGGCCGGACTGGTTCAATGTTTCTCAACATCCAGAGGCAGTGCCGGTGACACCTGCTGGCTCGATAAAATATGCTCTAAAGCCAATCCTCATACTGTACATATTAGATGTAATAGACATCTGAGAACATGAAAATAGTAAAAAAAAAAAAAAAAAAGCTCAAACTTGGTGAAATGTAAAAGAGAAGTCTGGACCTCTTTTCAAGGCGTTTTTTGATTAAATCTGCAGAATGGGTTATACTTTGGGAAATACAAGTGGATATTCTTCTTCAATGAACAGTTACGGAGAGAAAGAGACTAAGCAAGGATGGGGAAAGTCTAATTTGTTGGAGCAGCAGAAGACGAAAGGTAAAAAACAAATACAGACGTGATTTATTTTGTGCCCATATTATGCGTTATATCTTTTTAATGCAAAGTCTACACCTACATATAAATATAGCTGAGAAAATAAGCTTTAAAATGATATATAGCTTGTGGCTTATGAAGTTCAAAATACATCTGCTATTGCCAGCAGATGTATTTTTTTCCTCGATTGCTCCCGCCGGCGGGGGCTAGCGAGCTTAAGGGGTCAATACATTGCCTCAATGGCAGGCAATGTCCCGGGGGCCATAGATAATTCATTCGCGGGCCGGATTTGGCCCGCGGGCCTTGACTTTGACACATGTGGATTAAGGGGTAGAAAATGGATGGACTTTTTCAATCAATCGTATATTCGTAGGGCACCTTTCCTACACAAGGCAACACAAAGCGCCTCACAACATGGATCAGCATGGAAACATGGAAAAATACAATTAAAATCCCACAGGGCATAAAAGAACAAACATTTAAGATCATAACAAATATCAAAAACATGAAAAATAAGATCCTAATAAAATCCACAAGTAACTAAAAACCTTTTACAACCATTAAAATCACATGGGATTAAAATCATAAATATCCACAGTGCATTGGGGCGACAGTAGCTCAGTTGGTAGAGCATTGGCCTTAAGGCCAGAAGGTCGTGGGTTCAATTCCCACCTCTGCACCTTCTCCATCGACTCCCACTGATGACTGCTGTCGTTGTGTCCTTGGGCAAGACACTTAACCCCACTTTGCCCAAAGCCCCCACTGAAAGATCAAGGCTATGCTCACACTCAGAGAGCAGCCGTCCTCCTGTGGACTCACCACCTGCAGAGGGTCAGTGAGGGGCTGGTGCTATGAGACTTGGGTGGCATCTCTGACTGCCACCCCCCTGACCCAGAAATGGATTAAAGGGTAGAAAATGGATGGATGGATGGCATTGAAAAGAGATAAAAAGTCATTCAGTCAACTCTTTGATTCATACAAATTGTCCTCAGACAGGAGATGGTGTGAACGACGCTCCCGCCCTGAAGAAGGCGGAGATCGGCATCGCCATGGGCTCCGGGACGGCTGTGGCCAAATCAGCCTCAGAGATGGTCCTCGCCGACGACAACTTCTCGTCCATCGTGGCCGCGGTGGAAGAGGGAAGAGCCATCTACAACAACATGAAGCAGTTCATCCGATACCTCATCTCCTCCAACGTGGGCGAGGTCGTCTGGTCAGTTTTCCTCCTCCAGGGTCTGTCGTCTGTCCCTTTGTTTGTACGTCAGTTAGAAACATGTCTCACGAAGTTCCGAGTGGATGTTCCAGTAATGCTCAGAAATGGGACAACGAATAAATTATTAGATTTTTGGGGCTTTATTTTTCTTAAGAAATTGAACTGTTGAATGATTTAGAGACTCAGAATATCCATCACTCTAAATGAGCTGTTAATATTCTGTCGGATGAAGTTTCATGGACGGCAAGATCATAGCTAATCAGCAATTAGAAATGGATTATTCTCATCTAATTCTTTATTAATATGCTGATTTATTTGACATTTATGGACACTGGTCATTCCTCTCTCTATGAACCAATGGCTCCTATGTGTTGTTATTGCATTTCCTGTGTTTGAACGGTTTGATTTTCTGATCTGCTGTTGACGAATTGACAACTTCCTTCGAGACAACCATGCAAAGTAAAAAAAAAAAAGCTAAAATGTTATAGATTTTGATTGCGAATGTGTAGAGAATCGAGGCTTTTCATATATCTCATCTATCAGTTCTAGAGCATACAGAGGTAGAGTATATCAGTTCGGGTTAGGGCTGCGTTCACGTTCTACAGTTGGAGATGGAGTCCAATACTACCCAGTGTCCAAATGTCTTCTCCGATCGTTATGTGATGGTGATAAGATTCACCACATTATGGAGGGCAGTGGAAATAAGCTATAGACGTTTTTGAGTGTTGCGATTGTCACATGAACGCAAGTATCTAACCCAATTATAAAATCTTGAATTCACAACAATGTATTTAGAAATTCATTGTGTTGTGCAGGCTGTTTGAAAAGCAAAAAGCCTGATTCTTCCCTTTGTGCTGCAGTATCTTCCTGACCGCAGCTCTGGGCTTCCCGGAGGCCCTCATCCCGGTGCAGTTGTTGTGGGTGAACCTGGTCACAGACGGTCTTCCAGCCACCGCTCTTGGCTTTAACCCCCCAGACCTGGACATCATGGAGAAACCACCACGGAACGCCAAGGAGCCGCTCATTTCTGGCTGGCTCTTCTTCAGATACCTCGCCATCGGATGTGAGTTTGGACCAAAGTGCCCCACTGTAACGCAAACAGCGAATCCGGCATCGCATGACAACAGCTGAATGCATGTCGCGTGGATGCAATCTTACATAGAAAAAAGTTACAAAAGCACCAAAAATAAACATGTATCTATATCTTTACATAGGCCATTATCCTTAAACTTTATATCACATAATCTTCTCAACAGAGGGACGGCTTAATGAGGTTTTTAGGTCACCGTCTTGTCATATATTGGTTTCTATGACAACTTTTAAAATGGTTTTCTTCCATGTTTGTGCAGGTTATGTTGGCGCTGCGACGGTGGGAGCTGCTGCCTGGTGGTTCATTCTGTCTGATGACGGACCTCAGATCACACTGTACCAACTGGTGAGGCTCTGTCAGACTGCTCTAGATCTACGCGGTTGTTTTTATGTTTGACCCAACTTTCTGAATGTTGTGTTATGTGATCAAGAACATGCAATTACCATTATGCTCCTTATCCTCAATGTGATTTTCGATTTCTTTTAGAGCCACTTCCTTCAGTGTGAGCCGGACAACCCGGACTTTGAGGGTCTGGACTGTCACGTCTTTGAGTCTCCGTATCCCATGACGATGGCCTTGTCTGTGTTGGTGACGATCGAGATGTGCAACGCCCTCAACAGGTCAGTGTCCGGATCATCAGTCCTTAATGGAGGATGGAATGAACAAAGCTTCACATTTGGTTATCGCACTCCTATAATCCTAATCATGTTTTAGAATTAGAACTAATGTATGGATTATAAAGTGTATGAATATCACACACAATTTCATTTCAGCTGACTCGGCTGTTAGACCTGTCCTGTTTGTTTTGTCAAGAATGCCAATTGTAATGAATTTGATGTTAAAAAGGTTCGTAATGAGCTCTCGCTGTGAAGTCGCCTGTGCGCGGGACTCATGGAGCTGAAGGTCCTTATAACAGTGGATCAAGATACAAACAACCACTCAATTTCTGTCTTTAAAGAACCATAACACTTTGGATTAGCCCTCTCTAATTAACAGCTAATCAGTGTATCCTTTTCCTAATCCCAGCCTTAGCCCTAAACCTAACCTTAACCATAAAGCTAACACACGTGGGAAAGTGTCAAAAAGTAGATCGTTGAATAAAGCCTTGTTAAATATAAGAATAATAAGTGATTAATGAATACTAATTAAGAGCTAATTAACCATAAATATAACTTTTTTTTAGCTGCTAATTTTGTGAGGGCTAAACTAAAGTGTGACCTAAATAGACTTCATGTTTTAGAATGGGAAAATATGTCTTAACAATATTTTGTGAAAGTATGAAGGGTAAAAAATGCTTTCTGCCTCAAAGTGCTACCGATTAAAATACAATACCACAAAATAAACAAAGCAAAAGCATCAGATAAATTAACAATCACTCTATACTAAAATAAAATAAAATCTCTAACTTTAGCATAAAAACCTGTGAGATTAAGGCCCTGTTTATAATTGATTAGATTTGAAGGAATAAAATGCTGTGTGTTCTGTGTCAGTCTGTCGGAGAACCAGTCCCTGCTGCGGATGCCTCCCTGGGAGAACGTGTGGCTCCTGGGGGCCATCTGTCTCTCCATGTCTCTGCACTTCCTCATCCTCTACGTGGAGCCGCTGCCGGTGAGTGAGAAACACATACATTTCGCAGCCAATCCCTGCGTAAAACTTATGACCCATGATATTGTACTATTTAGTGACTTCAACCTCCTTTTCTTATTTTTTTGAATAATAAAAAATACTCAATCAAAATGACATATGGCAAGCCTTTTTTTGTTAATATATTAATGTATTAACAAATAAATATATATATGCAAAAATATTCTAATTTTCTGGTCTTAATTGAGATTTCTTACAAGCTGTTAGCCAATTATACTTATATCTCAGTTGAATTAGATACGTAAATGGACATTTGAACAATATTCTAACTTTCAGAGCTACCCCTGTATCTTAACAATGCTTCTAACTGGATCCAAATGTATTCTTTTAACCCTTTGATCTCTCCTCTTCGCAGGTCATCTTCCAGATCACTCCCCTGGACTCGACCCAGTGGCTGATGGTGCTGAAGATCTCCTTGCCCGTCATCCTGCTGGACGAGCTGCTCAAGTTCATGGCCCGGAACTACCTGGAGATGGGTAAACCCCTGGAGAAGGCGCCCCCTAAAGGCTGCGCTCTGCCCCCCTGCACCAACGGCATCTCCTGGCCCTTCGTGGCTCTGTCGCTGCCCCTGGTGCTGTGGGTCTACCTCCCCGACAACACTAACCTGGCCTCCCTTTGGCGCTGAAGCCTCCACCCCCCCCCCCCCCCCCCCCCCCCCCCTCTCCCAGTCACCCCCACCTCACCTCTTTCCCTTTCCCTGGCCCTGAGCACCGCGTGAAGTGGACATAACACCATCACTAACTTTCATCATGGGGAAAGTGGACGTATACTGTGCATTGAAATGAGTGACTTAATACGTGACAGAATGGGGTATGGAAAACTACTGACTGTTATGACATGTTTTTGGGTGCGTTCATACTTGGGCCTAATGGAGTGGACTCTAATGCGTTTACCCCGAGGTGAGCCAAACAAGCCCTAGTCCCCCCTCCTGAACCTAACTCAGTCCATTTTCCCATTTGCATTGTAAAACAGTGGGATAAATAGAGTGGTCTGAGTCTGAGAAAACCACATTGGAATATTTGTGCAAAAATTCCCAGTGTGCGCAAGAGAATATTGAAAACCGCTGGAGTACTTTAACTTTTTTCAAATCTGATCACAACATCTTATCTTTTACATACTGAGAGCTGATTGGCAGAAAGTTAGATACTCCAGCTTTAAGGGTACATAGGAAGACACTGTGAAACTGGGAGATTTAAAAGCAAGCACCTACTAGAAGCCATTAAGTGCGAGATCAACCAATCAAGTGCTCTGTTCAGGCGGGCAACAGCTTGTGTGAAGAAAGTGTCTTTTCAGAGGGAAGAAGCTGAAACATTGGCTTTTCCAGGGTCATTAGCTGCATTTTCACCAGGCCCAACTCTACTTGGCTCTACTCCACTCTACTCTGGGCTACTCTACTCTACTCTACCATTACGCTTTAGTATCTGGTACAGTATCCTCATAACCAACACACAACAAACCATTATCCCCGGCATTTCCACAGTAACTATCGCTTCCAGCAGTACTCTGGCCACTGTGAGAGTAGAGTAGAGTAGAGTAGAGTAGAGTAGAGTAGAGTAGAGTAGAGTAGAGTAGAGTAGAGTAGAGTAGAGTAGAGTAGAGTAGAGTAGAGTAGAGTAGAGTAGAGTAGAGTAGAGTAGTCATTTAAAGAGCTGTATTCAGTCTCTTCGTGTAAAAACCATTAGAGCTGCTTTTGCTTCAGAAAAGAATAGAGTCAACTTTATTCATGAGTGAATATCCCCGGGTTTGTCTAGTCGACTATAACAAGACTACTATCGTGCGACGGACAGAATCTGGCTTTGTAAATCTGTTTGAAATGAATGTCCAGACGTCCCATGTTTTTATTTAAGGTGTTCTTATTTTGGTCCTGTTTTAAGCATAATAAAAGTAACTACAGAATAGTTGTAAGAGCTGTACAGAGAATTTACAAAGCTGTTTTATAACGATGAATTTTTAGTAATTTTGGGCTGGGGTATGGGGACGAGAATGTAAAGCGTTTTGGAGAGATGCATTTCAGGGGAGCATAGACTTCGGGTCATTGGTCTGTTATTGAGCAAAATCCACCTTTTAAAAAAAAAAAGCTTGTTACTGTGTGTTAAACTTCCCATAAGTCAAAAGTGATTATATTTATACTTGTTTTTTTTTCCCCGTTTCTATTTCAGTAGTTAAGACTAGTTTGGTATTATTTTTGAAAATCCGTTTTTTTTTTTTGTTAACACTTTGCATGAGTATGAAGAAAAACTGCCCCATTTTTTTTATTGACTTTTGTTTTTATTATACGTTTATCTCAACTCCAGAAATCTGTTATACAAACCTTGCCTTGTCATAAAGAGTTAATTTAATTTCAAGGCACTTGTTCCGGAGCACCAATTAGCATGAGATATATTCATATTTTTTGTGGTTACATCAAAAAATGGCACAGCAAATTCCCCTTTATTTTTATTGTTTTAAATCACATACAGATGCACTGGTGTCGGGGCAATAGAGCTGACGAAAGCACAATGTCTTTTGAAAATAGAGATGTAACAGTATTATTACAGTGGACAGAGTAAAGAGTGGTTGTCAAGTCTCCAGTCCAGTCATATAATGTGTTTTTATTACTTATTTTTCCCTCTAAACTCCACAGACCAATGATTTGAAGTGTACCTGGCTGCTCGCGTCCGTCTGTTCTCCATCTGTCGTTCTTTTCTGCTTTAGGCAGAGCACAGCTACCTCAGCGCTGTTACAACCACATCACAACACCTTCTGAAAAGTACAACGTCACAGGGACAACCAGAATCACATCCATTTTATCATGGCGTTTTAAGAATCACTAAAGGTGTTCGGTTTCTTCACGGCAGAAATTAAATAAATATTACATATGCTTTTACACTGAGATGTAGTTTTGTTTTTAAAGAGGCAGTACAGTGTTTTGTTCAAGTCAAGAGTAGAGGAGAAATAACACATTTTTATTATTCTGCTCTGAATAAAATATTTGGATTTAAAATGATCTTAATTAAAATGCGTTTTTGCTTTCATTGTAGTTTTTGTATTTTTATGCCCTGTGTCTTCAAGGCCTCAAATTAAAGGCAACATGCCGAGCCCGAGTGTTAGCATCGTTCAACTCGCTCTGGATTCTACTGACTTTACATTGAAAATTGAACTCATTTTGGGCCTGAAAAATCTAGTTTAGGGCTCGCTGTGATCCTGGTGAGCTATAAGACCAATCAGATGCACGGGGGAAACAAACTTGCCTTACCAACACATCCATGGTCTGCTCCTGTTAAAATCGGCTTCTTCCGCACAAAGCAAACACTATGGTGGCGTCGGAACTCAGTCAGTCCACTCCTAGCATACCGTTCATGGTAAAGGGCCTATGAGAGCAGAGCGAATAGAAGTGAACTTTGCTAACATTGTTTTACATCAATAATGAGATTGCTACTTCCTGATTTGGATAGCAGGCAGAAGCTTATTATGTTGACTTAATAATGCACTGTACTGCCCTCTTTAACATTCATATTGTTATTTATTGACATTATTTTGTGGTTGGTTTTACATAAACATGTTTTCAATATGTTGTTTGGGTTTGTTTTAACACACTGTCTTGTTTTTTTCACATTTAAAGTAATGCTGCAGTCATGGGATTTCAACCTACATATACATTGACATACTTGCTTTCTGTTAAAGTGTGTATGCGTCGGTTGTTTCTCTAGTTATTATAGTTTTACACCAGTCAAGTGGCAGTTTGTGATAAAAAGGTGAAATAGACAGAAGGAAATGCACTAAACCCATAGCCTGATAACCCCCTTTTGTCTTTTTCAGCTTGCCAAGCTACTAAAATGTGAAATTTGTAAAAGTCCATTGTCCAAATTATATGTGTGGCCCATATTTGTACCTGTCAATTCATTAAAACTGTAAATTAATATATTAAACTAGTATTTAGACTAGCTTTGGTCGTTGTTTACATGTGGTTGCCATGGTGACTCCGTCTATCACATCTGCCGCTCTTGTCCAACCAGGAAGTAGTGTAAAAAAAAGTGTAAATTCTGGGTTTTCCATGAACGCAGCATCATTTTAAGTCTTTTGTATAACGTGCACATACTTGAAATTGTGAAAAAGGCACAAAAACATTGGAGCTACTGTATAAATGTACATAGCACATACACTGACTGTAAAAAGACTTCATCTAACACAGACTTGAACCTGTCACTGTTGCTCTCCACTGGGGGGCGCCGCATGTACGCTTCAGTAACAAAAATACAGGCGGTGGAGGAGTGGGAGTGGCTTAAGGAAGTGGTTAAAATATGTGGTAATGGAGCACTTTAAAACCAACAGAATCCAATAAAATTATACATTATACTACGGTATTTTTTTGGAGAATGTTCCCTGTAGGTGAAGGTTGCATTATAATTGTATCGTTTCAACACAAACCACAATACACTTTTAATATTAGTTTTCTTATTATCAGTGGGTTTTTGACTAGTTTTAGTTCTATTTACTTGATTGAAACATTTTAATTAATACATTATTTTAAGCAAGAATGTCAGAAACAATTGAGTTTCTTTTATGGCCTAAACACAAGTTTGAAGATGTAAGCAAGTAAATTACCTAAAACGTAAAGATAATTACAATACGTAAATATCATCTTGAATTTGGTCAAATTGAACAGTCTTAAAATTATGCGAACTTTGTCTTCAAATGATTACTACAAAAATTATGCATTTCCCAAAATAGACCAGAATATTTTTTTTGTTCCTGACCTCTTTTGTCTGCTCACGTGCCATCTGCAGTCTTTCTTTAGGACATGATCCCAGGTGTGAGTGAGCAGCACTGCCCCCTCCTCCTGGTTGACGGTCCTGGGAGCTCGTTTGAGTATTTTCTCTCCCTTTTCGCTCTAGGTCTCGTCAGTCTAGTCTTATTTCAAGCACACATTTTTTCGGTCAGAAATTGCTTGCCTTAAAATTAGATATTTAGAACTTATGTATGTTCCGTTGTCAAATCTTGTCTACAGTTTAATCCTATTTCTATTAAGATAACAAAAAAGGACTTGCTAATGGTATCAATTTCTGCAGTGTGTAAAAATAAAAGCAAGACTTACGGTGTTAATTATGGGTTTTAGAATGTAAACGTTGCACTGGAATTGTCATAACACCTGAGTGGCACAAAGGTTTATTTAATCTGAAAGCATTGCACCAAACTGAGAAAAAAACATGTCAAACTGTTGAAATAGTTAACACTTTGAATGTAAAAGTTTGTCTTAATCCGATGGCTAATTGAGACGTCTTTTGTTGCCCCATTGCCACATGATTTTAGCTTCTACTTTTAACTCACTCCCACTTTTCTCACTTTTGCTGTAATATCAAATAACGTTGAGGTACTTTGCATGGATTTGTTCAGTTTCTCATAATAACCCTATTAAAATTAGAGCAATAATTGTGAATAGTGTGTGTTCAAATGCTTATGGTACAATGTGAATGTCAATGATTGTTTTGCCTTTAAATAATTGTCACAAGTGCCAGGATCCTGTTGAATGGATTTGAGATATTTATTTTGAGAGATGGATATTGAGTTGAACATAAGAAAATAAAAATGTACCTGGATGTTGTAGTTATTACTAAATCGCCATAGTTCTGTAGGATTGTACCACTGTCTGAGCTTTCTGCGTGGCGTGGATTGGTTTGGTTTGGATTATTTTAGGACACACAAGTGATGTTTACTTCTTTATTAAACATGTAGACACTTATTAGTATACTCTACAAATAGCTATTAAATACAGTCTTCGTCCTGGCCATAAAGCATTTTCTGTAGAACAATGGACATAATACACAGCCTCAGTTGATGTATACAGGTGGATGTAATTTCCTGCTTAGCATTGCTGCCTGTCGCACCTCCTCCGGTGCCCATGGGTCAGCTGCAGGGTCAGCTGCAGGGTCATCAGCCAGGAACCACCAATCACCAACGTTTCGCCCCTTTAATCCTGGAACGTCTCATGGTGGCGGAGCAGTGACAAGGACGTCTCCTTGTCACTCCCTGCAGCTGGAGAATGTTATCCCCCGCAGCTGTCATTGAGGTTAGCTATACTTTCCCCAACTCCTATCCTTCCTCCTCAACCAGAGCCAGAAGCTGCCCTTTTCCGCCTCCTCCGAAAGCTCTCTTGTGGCCCTGCGCAGCTTTCCCCCCGTGACTCCTGCATCCCTCAAGAGCCGTATCATTGACAGCCCCACGAAGCCTCGGCAGCCAACTTCAACAGGGTAGATGGCGGCCTTCCATCCAGCCTCCCGGCACTCTGCAGCCAGCTCGGAATACTTGGCCTTCTTGCGCTCGTAGGCAGCCTCGATCTCCCCTTCTGATGGAACTGTGAGTTCAATGAGATGCACCACTTTTGCCTCTGAAGACCAAACCACAATGTCAGGGCGGAGAGATGTGATGGTGATCTCCGTGGGGAATTGGAGCTGTTTGTTAAGGTCAACCCTCATGTCCCACTCCTGGTTGGGGGCAAAGGGCCGCGATGTCTCTTTTGGCCTGGTGTAACTTTGCCCATCCCCTTCCCTGACAAAGTTGGTGTGGCTCTTTGCTGGTGGTAGCTGTTTGTTACCCTGTCTGCACCTTTCCAGGACCTCGGCGAGCTTCCTGAGGACCTGGTCATGGCGCCACCTGTAGCGTCCCTGGGAGAGCGCAATCTTGCAGCCTGACAAGATGTGTTGAAGGCTTGCGTTGGGAGCGTTACAGAGTGAGCAGCATTCCTCATTGCCAAACCATTGGTGCAGGTTACGAGGACAGGGAAGCGTGTCATAGGTTGAACGGATAAGGAAGCTGAGCCTCGCCTGCGGGATCTTCCACAGGTCAGACCAACTGATATTGCGGTCGACAACTCCCTCCCAAGTTGTCCATCTTCCTTGCCGGCCCTGTGAGACGGCCTTGATCTTATAGCGCTCTTCCTCCATCCTCGTCACTTCTGCCACCACCATCTCCTTCTTCTCCTTGCGAGTGGCCTTTGACCAGAACCGTGGTGCCTCTCCCCACCCTAGACCTGCTCTTCCTGCCTGGACTCTGCCCACGATCTCGCGATGCTGCAACCTGCTAACCGCATGGCCCACTTCTGCTTCTGCGTTCCACTTTCGGCCAGTGGGAACCTTGGCTTTTGCATTCCTTACAGACTCGTCGGTGGACTGACTCAGCTCGAGAACCAGCCTGGCCTTCTCTTGCATGTAGCCCACACTTAGGGACTGCAGTGGCAGTTGCAGCGCGTTCCTCCCAAAGAGGCCAGAGTCAGAGAGGCACCGTGGTAGCCCCAACCACTTTCTGATGGAGGCGTTGGCTTTTCCATCCTTTTCTCCTCACGGTGGATGAGGGGATCTCACTCATCTTCAGGGGCCACATCAGTCTCCTATAGAGTGTGAATTGGTAGCACCAAACCTTGTATTTCCCAGGGAGCTCGCTTTGGTCGATCCTTGCCAGGCCGTCTGAAAGCTGTTTCATGACGGTCCTCCCCATCTGTTTATCAGAGAGCTCTGCAGAATACTCCCTCCCCAAACTTCTGATAGGTTGTTCAGACAGAAGAGGGATTCTCTCTCCCCCGGCGACAAAGGTGGTGCTGTTGTTTATGACTCCCCTTCTGAGTGACAAACTACGGGATTTGGCGGGCTTGACCTTCATCCTGGCCCATGACATCAACTCGTCAAACCTTTTTAGCAGCCTAGATGTACATGCTGCTGTTTGGAGGAGACTAGTGACATCGTCCATGTAGCTTCTCAGTGGGGGAAGCCTCTGGCCAGATGAAAGTTTGATCCCTCCCACCATCTGCCTTGCCCCTATGAGAATAATCTCAAAGGCTGCGACAAACAGAATTGGTGAAATGGCACATCCCATAGCAATTCCCACCTGCAGTTGTTGCCACCCAGTAGTGAAGTCCTGGAGGGCGAGACACATCTGCAGGTCACTGAAGTACAGTGCTACCAAGTTCCTGATGCAGAGGGGCATATGGAAGAAATCCAGAGCGTAGCTGATCAGCTGATGTGGGACTGATCCATACGCGTTGGCGAGGTCGAGCCAGACGATGTGCAGGTCGGTCTTCTCCCTCTTGGCTCTCTGGATTTGGTTCCAGATCATTGACGAGTGCTCAATGCACCCTGGGAACCCTGGAACTCCTGCTTTCTGACAGTTGGTATCAATATAGCCATTCTTCAGCAGAAATTCGGTCATCCTTCCGGCCAGTACAGAGAAGAAGATTTTCCCTTCAACATTCAGCAGGGCGATGTTTCTGAATTGGCCAATGTCTCTGGAGTTTTCCTCTTTAGGAATGAAGACTGCTACAGCTCTTTGCCACTCTGATGGAATGATTTGCTTTTTCCAAGCTGTTCTCATTAGGTACCACAGTAGCTCTAGTACCTTAGGGCAGTTTTTATAGAGCTTGTAGGGAACTCCATTGGGGCCTGGTGCTGATGATGACCTTGCCTTGCTCACCACTTGCCTGACTTCGCTGAGCTTGGGGGGCATTGTGTTGAACATGACTGTTGGCAGCCCAGGCCGTGGCACATACCCTGGTGTTCCTAGAGGGACGTTTCTCAGCGGGTCACTGTACTGCCTTTTAGCATGCTGTTCTATTTGCTCCCTAGTGGCTTCGAGCTTTCCGGACTTCTTCTCCTCTAGCAGCCGTCTTGCATGCTTGAAGGGATCCTTGAAGAAGCTGGATCGCTCCTTTTGCTTCCGCTTACTGCGCCTGCGGATGCGTTCAGCTCGGCGGAGTCTTGCTAGCCTTTGCCTCACTTCTTCCCAAAGGACTTTCAGGCCTTCTCTCTCTTGATAATCTGCCTTCCTCCAGTTCTTGCGGAGCTGTCGTCGTCTCTGAACAAGCTCTGTGATCTCTTTTTCCCTCCTCCCCTTCACTCTTGGGGCAGACCGTCGTTTGGGGATAATGTCACCAAATCTGTCCTTACAGCTCTGGTATATGGCATCTCCAAACTGATTGAGCTTGACTTCGACGCCTCCACGCAATTTACCCTCTAGGATCTTGATCAGGTCTGCGTCCAGTGTTTGCCATGCCTCTGCTTGGTTAGACTTCGGCCATTTAAGTGTGTTCCTTCTCGCTGGTCCCCTGGTCTCTGCTGGTGGCTCTTTTCCTTGTGGGATGGCTTGAGTGGGGTCTTGGTGTTCGCTAGGGGGCTCCGGGTCCATGGAAGGGACTTCTTTCTCTGTTTCTCCTATGCCTTCAGCTGCATTAGGTCCGTTGGCACTGTGGTTTTCGACCCGGCTCGTGGTCCCTCTTGTCTTACCCGCTGCTGCAGTGCAAGGTTGCTGTTGGCCTCTCCCGCCACACTTCGCCTTTCCCTGATGGATTCGCAACCCCCTGAACGTCGTTACCTTCTCCCATCCACAAGCACACTTTCGGAGGACCTTCTCCTCTCTGTCTGAGTTTCTGGTGCTTTCGTTGTCCTTTTCCATTGCAGTTGTCGTTGCCGTGTGGTCCGTCCTGTTAGGCCCATCTTTCATCCCGCCTCTCGGAGGGCCTGCGGGTTGTTTTCTCTTAAGATTCTTCGTAGTTAGGCA
Organism: Knipowitschia caucasica; assembly: GCA_964034765.1. Taxonomy (NCBI): domain Eukaryota; kingdom Metazoa; phylum Chordata; class Actinopteri; order Gobiiformes; family Gobiidae; genus Knipowitschia; species Knipowitschia caucasica. Next base: position 39,388,468 of record OZ035831.1, read on the forward strand.
TGGGTGTCTCTTTTCCAAGAGACTAGTGGGTTGGGTAACTAGCCGCCCACTCCCAGTGCGGTCTTTCCCTGCTGTCAACCAGACTTTCCTGGCTGTCCTCCAGTCTTCCCTGGACTCCAACTGCCCTGTTCACAGTAGTCACTGGGTTGCCAGATCATCAGTTGATGTATACAGGTGGATGTAATTTCCTGCTTAGCATTGCTGCCTGTCGCACCTCCTCCGGTGCCCATGGGTCAGCTGCAGGGTCAGCTGCAGGGTCATCAGCCAGGAACCACCAATCACCAACGTTTCGCCCCTTTAATCCTGGAACGTCTCATGGTGGCGGAGCAGTGACAAGGACGTCTCCTTGTCACTCCCTGCAGCTGGAGAATGTTATCCCCCGCAGCTGTCATTGAGGTTTAGCTATACTTTCCCCAACTCCTATCCTTCCTCCTCAACCAGAGCCAGAAGCTGCCCTTTTCCGCCTCCTCCGAAAGCTCTCTTGTGGCCCTGCGCAGCTTTCCCCCCGTGACTCCTGCATCCCTCAAGAGCCGTATCATTGACAGCCCCACGAAGCCTCGGCAGCCAACTTCAACAGGGTAGATGGCGGCCTTCCATCCAGCCTCCCGGCACTCTGCAGCCAGCTCGGAATACTTGGCCTTCTTGCGCTCGTAGGCAGCCTCGATCTCCCCTTCTGATGGAACTGTGAGTTCAATGAGATGCACCACTTTTGCCTCTGAAGACCAAACCACAATGTCAGGGCGGAGAGATGTGATGGTGATCTCCGTGGGGAATTGGAGCTGTTTGTTAAGGTCAACCCTCATGTCCCACTCCTGGTTGGGGGCAAAGGGCCGCGATGTCTCTTTTGGCCTGGTGTAACTTTGCCCATCCCCTTCCCTGACAAAGTTGGTGTGGCTCTTTGCTGGTGGTAGCTGTTTGTTACCCTGTCTGCACCTTTCCAGGACCTCGGCGAGCTTCCTGAGGACCTGGTCATGGCGCCACCTGTAGCGTCCCTGGGAGAGCGCAATCTTGCAGCCTGACAAGATGTGTTGAAGGCTTGCGTTGGGAGCGTTACAGAGTGAGCAGCATTCCTCATTGCCAAACCATTGGTGCAGGTTACGAGGACAGGGAAGCGTGTCATAGGTTGAACGGATAAGGAAGCTGAGCCTCGCCTGCGGGATCTTCCACAGGTCAGACCAACTGATATTGCGGTCGACAACTCCCTCCCAAGTTGTCCATCTTCCTTGCCGGCCCTGTGAGACGGCCTTGATCTTATAGCGCTCTTCCTCCATCCTCGTCACTTCTGCCACCACCATCTCCTTCTTCTCCTTGCGAGTGGCCTTTGACCAGAACCGTGGTGCCTCTCCCCACCCTAGACCTGCTCTTCCTGCCTGGACTCTGCCCACGATCTCTCGATGCTGCAACCTGCTAACCGCATGGCCCACTTCTGCTTCTGCGTTCCACTTTCGGCCAGTGGGAACCTTGGCTTTTGCATTCCTTACAGACTCGTCGGTGGACTGACTCAGCTCGAGAACCAGCCTGGCCTTCTCTTGCATGTAGCCCACACTTAGGGACTGCAGTGGCAGTTGCAGCGCGTTCCTCCCAAAGAGGCCAGAGTCAGAGAGGCACCGTGGTAGCCCCAACCACTTTCTGATGGAGGCGTTGGCTTTTCCATCCATCTTCCTCACGGTGGATGAGGGGATCTCACTCATCTTCAGGGGCCACATCAGTCTCCTATAGAGTGTGAATTGGTAGCACCAAACCTTGTATTTCCCAGGGAGCTCGCTTTGGTCGATCCTTGCCAGGCCGTCTGAAAGCTGTTTCATGACGGTCCTCCCCATCTGTTTATCAGAGAGCTCTGCAGAATACTCCCTCCCCAAACTTCTGATAGGTTGTTCAGACAGAAGAGGGATTCTCTCTCCCCCGGCGACAAAGGTGGTGCTGTTGTTTATGACTCCCCTTCTGAGTGACAAACTACGGGATAGATAGATAAATCCATGTTCAAAAACCTTTTAATACAAATGATAAACTGTATACTATACTTTATTAATGAACACATTCACAGTGCAATTAAAAAATACGTTTTAAGGAATCTGGCTGAGTCTTGGGTTCATATATAAGTTTGTCAAGTTGCAAATGTATCATATCTTTTTATTGACGACTTGGATAGAGGGGAAAAACAAAATAGTTCCATTTTGTTAATGGTCTATGTAAACCATGGTCTAATACCATTAAATATATTTCTTCCGAGGCAGATATTTCAGAGGTAATGAGGTGTGCGCCTGATAAACTCCACTTCATTCACTCACCATTGGATCTGTTTGAATGATTCTTGTCAGCGTCTGATCTACTGTATTTAATAATCAATGTCAAATTCTTCCAAATTAAAGTTTAAACTCTGACAGAGCTGATAAACAGGATATATATGTATAATTCTTGCTTTTGGAAGATGGTCGGTGGGCGGATCATGTTGTTTGTAGCTCCTGATTTAGTCTTTTCATAATAAATTGGATAATCTTGTGTGAAACATCACTTGAGTCTCCTGATCACTCACTCTGCCATTGACCATGATGCATTCCTCATACGTTTCTTTTCTTCTTTTGCAGCAATGTTCAAGTAAAGTCCAGCTCAGCTCACTCCTCATTCAAATCCGGTTTCTGTTATTTTTGTTTTTTGTTGTGCATGCGTGTTTCAAAAGCAGCAAACCTTAAAAAAAACGCTGCATGTTGAGTTTTAATTGATCATAATTCAAGCCACCGATTTCAGATCTTACAGTGTACAGTGAGTGAGCATGCCTGCCATGTTGTGAAATAGATTAGACCAATTTATGAGGAAAAGTAGATTCAGAATGTGCTGTTGTCAATATAAGCTCAAATCATATTTTTAAAGGAAATAATTTTATGTAACGTTGAAAACCAAACAGTTTTTGTTTTGTTTTTTTTGCACAGACTTTGTGCATAATAATAGAACAGTGGCAGGAAGTACTGTATTTTGAGATTGTACAATATATACGTGAATAAAACTACTTCATGAGTTTCTGAATTGTGTCGGAAGTGTTTTATATCATCGCAAATAGTTTCGGTGGGATTGGTTGGTGCACTTTTACCATCCAGATAAAGTTAAAAACATTTCACTTAGATCTCAGAGACAAAAAGGAAAAGCCTTTTACCAAATGTAAAGCTTTGAATTCGTAACTTTGCCAAGTTGCGAGTCTTGAAAATGTTTTTGACTAGACTAGTATTTGCAGTAAGAATAATTATAGAAATATAGACTTTCATTTCATTTTCAACCCCTTTTATTAGTCCATTTCTGGGTCGGGGGGGTGGCAATGAGAGCTGCACCCAACGCTCAAAGCACCGGTCCCTCGCTGATCCTCTGCAGGGGGTGAGTCCACAGGAAGATGGCTGCTCCGTCAGCGGTGAAACAGCCTTGGTCTTTCAGCAGGAGCTTCAGGCAACGTGGGGTTCAGTGTCTTGCCCAAGGACACGACAGACATTTGTGGGAGCAGTTGGAGTAGGTCCCACAGTGGGCTCAAACCCACGATCTCCAGGCCCAAAGGCCAATGCTCTACCAACTGAGCCACTGTCACTCAAACATAGACTTTGAGTTAGTTAAATTATGATGCAAAATGCTAAATAAATCCTACACTTCTCTTCCTTCAAAGTCAGTATTGTTTGTTTTTATGAGTCAAAAATATCACAAATATTTGTGGAAGATCTTTCCTCTATTCAAGTGCAAACAAATGGGAAACTCTTGATTCCTAAAACCTCAGTCCATTTTAATGCAGACAAGACGTGGAAAGACTCGACCAAGGCACAGATAAGACACTTTTATACATCTTAAAAAATATGTACAAAATACTATTAACAACTGTTTGAAATGGTAACAACTCCCCAACGTTTGAAAACACAAGATTTCAAACTTTCTTTCTTAAATCAGTTTGTTTTCTCCTCCACATTTGCCGTAATTATTTGAGAGATCCAGCTTGACTTCTTAAAGATTTCAAAGGCAATCGTCACATTTTTACTTGGATCCAAATGTGTCCAGGTCAGTACCCACCAAACTACTGCTGTACACTACATTCAAAAAAAGTTCATTTCCCAGTATTAAGCTTCAAAAGGCGAGAAAAAAGTCCTTTAAATCCCTTTGTTAGTACAGAAAAAGTTGTACGATTTAAGTAAAGAGTGAGGAGACAAAACATCAGAGGGAGTTGCTTAAGAAAATAAGTTTCAAAGCTGGGATCATGCATTTTAAGAACAAAAAAAGTGAAAAGTAACAATGTGAATGAATCAGGCCATGTGATCCTCTTGTTCACCAAAAAGTACATGCATGTGAAACTAGAGCAAGCATGAGAATTAGGTACCCCAGCTTTAAAGTGAATACCAGTTCCTTTTCAAATTGAGAAGAGAGAGAATAATTTCAAGCAAGACCCGCCCATGTTCACCCCCACAGCTTCCTGATTGGATGACATCAATTGAAATTCTTTGCCATTGGTCAAAAACTATTCTCCTCCAGAAAATTTGAAAACCACCTCAATTTACATAAAGTAAAAATATACGGAAAAAAATATGCATTAAAGTAAATATGGAATACAATTGAAGTTGCTGGCATCACCTTTAAGTGGCTTCAATTGACACGGTAAGCTAATGCTATGCTAACAGTTTAGCATTGTTAACCATGCTAAGTTAGCATCAACAACGCTTTACAAAAAGGGGAGGACCGAGAAGTGCTGTAGAAGCTGCAGAAATGTTATGAGACAAAATTATTCACGTGACATCACAACCTCCATGTATGGGGCTCCAGTCCGGCTCATCTCTCCCATCAGCTCCTGGGTCATTGCATCCCAAACCACTGCTCCTGGTCCCCCCACTGCGCCGCCTCGCTGTCGCTGCCCTCCAGCTCGCCCTCCTCGCCGCTGCCCTCCATGTCGTCTCCGTCCAGTTCCACCGTGGCGTCCGTCGGGCTCTCCTCCTTCTCCATTTTCTGCATCCCTTCCAGAGACTTCTGATCGTTCGGGTCCAGGCTGCGGGAACAAAGACAGAGCAGGTCAGAATGTCAGAGTCGAGAGCGGGACAAGCGGCTAAAGCTGGGGTTACGGACTTCCGAACCACAAACTTAGATCAAACTTGTTCCAATCTGGTGTAGCTGACATTCAAACCAGAAAATACATATACATACATATAATACAAATCTATACTAGTTCCTCACTCTCAAAACAAGTTGATCCACTAGTTTTCATATGCATATTATTTTGGCCCAAAGGTGTCAAATTGTGACATCCAGGGCTCTTTCTTAAAAGTTAGCAAAAACACAAGCTGTTGGAGACAGTGTGGAGAAAAAGTGGCAAATCCTGTCCATGTATACTGGTTCTGTCCCTTAGTGCAGAGATACTGGAAAGAACTGAAGGCATGTATGGACATTGTTTTACGTACAGATTCACCATTTACATTTGAATTGTTTTATTTGGGAAAAGTTAATGTGAGACTTAAAAAGGATTTGAATTTGAAGTTGTTTAGAATTATGCTGTTAGCTGGGAAAAAGGGTATTACTCGAAATTGGCTGAAGGAGGAGCCCATCCAAAGAAAATTGGTTAGATGTGATGAAAGATATTTTTACAATGGAGAAGATGACCGCAAGTATAAGGCTGGAAAGTGAAAAATTTGAAGAAATATGGAAACATTGGCTTAAATTTGTGAGGACGATTAGATTTTATTTGAAAAGATCATTTTAAATCCCCAAGTTTTGTCATGCTACTTTAGTGTGTTTGTGTTATATTTTGTTTTTTGTTGTCTATAAAAAACAATCGATAAACAATAAATGAAAAAAATAAATAAAAGTTTGCAAAAGATAAATTGTTTTCTAAGAGGAAGGCAGGATTTTACTTATAAGCTTTTCATCTATGAAACACAAAATGTAGGTACCCCAGCTTTAACCTGTATGTATAATATCTTCTCTCTTTCTTCAACAACTTCTTCAGACAGAAAAAACAAGTAAACATAGAACAAACCTTGAACAGCCAATCAGCTCTCAGCCCAAACGCCTCATGAAGTGACTCAGAAGAAGGAATGGTTCATGTGTTTTGGCTGCGTCCAACTTTTTGCCTCCTTATCCTTACATGTCTTTTAACAATTATCTTGAGACAGGTTAGGTCCAGTTTTGGTCAAGTAAAACCAAAACTAACCCTTAACGCTTTATTGGTAAAAGATCAATAAAAATGAGACGGCAAGGAATGATAGGGAAGGAGGTATTTGTATATGAATTTGGTTGCGTCTTGGTGAAATGGCAGATTAGTGTGTATGACGGCAATTAATCTTACTCACATATAGACATCTGAAATATAATCTACTAGTTAGTCTAATTAGCTCGTGGCACAACTTTTGACCGTATTTAAATGACACACCCATTGAAGCAGGGGTCTCCAACCTGTAGCTCGGGAGCCACCAGTAGCTCGCCAGCCCCTTACAGGTAGCTCGCCAAAGGAATTAGAATTTTAAAAATACACTTCAACGAATACTTTTTGACCCATTACATATCTATTATCAGTATAAATATAGGGTTTTACAGTATTATGGTGTATTTTATATGTGTTCTCTGAGTTTGGTTGTAAATATTAGGGGTAGCTCTCTGCCTGTTTGTATAGAAGTATCTCTCTGATTGAAAAAGGTTGAAGTAACCAGGGGGTCCACAGCTCTAAATACAAGTGCTGTTTACCTCAGAGCGATACTGTACTGGTCCATCGCCTCCTGGTAGTCGTTCACCGCCACCAGGAAATCTCCCAGCATCCTGTGCAGCACGCAGTCGCTCTGATTGGCCAGAGCGTTTCTCAGAAGAGCGATTCCCTCGTCGTACTTCTGCTCTCGACCTGAACACGGTACACACAAACACACACATAAAAATCAGACGGTGAGCTTGGATTTCATATTGTGACTTATGATAAAATATTTCGCGCTGTATAAATATGATGTATTATATGACTTGGATCGTACGCGCGCTCTGATTGGCTGATTTGCGGTCTGATATTTTCCCATCTCGGACCGTTGCCATGACAATTGGTCTGCAGCGCGCATCAGATTTGATATCTTTCCTCGGTAAAAAAGAAATAATGAGCGATGACTGGGAGCATTTTCAGTTAATTCTATTATCAGGACGAGTTCCAAGAGCCAGTAACAGTCAAGAAGAGATTGACAACTTCGTTACAGACCAGAAAGGTAAAAATACGATTAGGAAAACCAAGTCGGACATGAACATACTTCACAAATATCTAAAAAGCATTGGTAAAGACACAGAAGAGACTGAGAACTCACAGCGGGCGCCTCAGTCATCTGATAAGTTCTTCATGTCACAGTTTGACAGTTTGGTCAAATGTGTTTTTGCGAGTTATTCGGCGAAAGAATAAGTATAGTGCATCATTTTTGCACATTAGATATGATAATGAGACAACTTTTAGAAGGTTATATTGTTTTTTTATTTTACAAATGTGTACATCTACGGCTGTAAAGAATGTCATTTCACCGGAGAGATTGCCAAACCTTATTTATGGGCAATATTTTTTTGCTGTACTGGTGGGACTGGTGCTTTGAGACTTGGGTGGCAGCTCTGATTGCCCCCCCCCCCGACCCAGAAATTGAATTTTCTGCTGTTATAATGACATCATAATATAATAGACAAGAGCTTTTAGACAGAAGGGGCGAAGTCAAACGTTTGTGCCAGGAAGTTCCCAACAATTTAACGTGGATGGATCTAAAAACAACTCCAGGTCTGGTAAAAAGTTTTTTTTTCTTCACATAAAATATATAATAATGTTTATTTATTTATATATAGCGCATTTTACAGACCAAAGTCACTTAAAGCTCTTTACAATGTTCAGAGTTCAGATATTGTTCCAATCATTCCACACACGGTGATGACAGAAGTGAGTCCAGAACACACTGGACCATCAGCTCCAACACCATCCATTCACTCTCTCATCTACATTCAGACCTATTGTACATGGTTTTAGTGGTAGGGGAAACCGGAGCACCCGGAGGAAACCTGCGCAGACACGGGGAGAACATGCAAACTCCCCTCAGAAAGACCCTGTTCCTACCAGGATACGAACCCAGGACCTTCTTCCTGAGAAGCGAGTGCTATCCACTCATCAGCCACCGTGCCGCCCCAATATATATACTACATTTGTTTCTACTAATTAAAGTATAATTTGTAAAAGCGCTTTGAGAGCCCTTGGTTTGTGAATTGCACCATATCAAAAAACATTACTTACTAAAACATGATCAAACCAAACTAAAACACAGTAACTGCAGAGTCAGTCAGTTTAACTCAAAACCTTAGGTCATAAAATGGATTCATTCGATGTGAAATGCTTACTCAGCAGCTCGGCCTTCTTGACCACGGCCTTGGTGTAGTCCGGTCTCTGGGCCAGGGCTTTGTCCAGCAGACTCTTGGCCTTCTCCTGGGTCACCGGGTCCTCCAGACAGACCGTGGCGAGGATGGTGAGCGTCTGAGCGTTTGCGCCCAGAGTCTTGTAAATATTGTTGGCCATTCCCATCGCCTCACGGATCCCGTTAGACGCTAGGTAACAGTCAATCAGGCCTGCAAAAGGAATATTCAGAAGATGTACCGAGAAGTTCATTATATTATTTCTAAACAGTCACAACAAAGTCACATATAATCAAACTCATGACGTCCATTAAACTCTGAGATACGATCATAGACAGATCATGTGAGACAGACCTTCGTAGCAGTCCAGTCGACATGGGGCCAGGCGCATGGCTTCTCTGAAGTGGATTATAGCCTCTTGCACTCGGCCCATGTTCCTCAGTGCTGCCCCCTTCAGGAGAAGAGCCTGCACACTGTTGCTGTTCAGCTGGATGGCTTTGGCCCCGAGGTACAGAGCACGAGAATATCGTTTACTGTAGAAGCTGTGACATCTGAAGAATTAAACAACACAATCAATAACACGGAAAGTGAGTGACACAAGGCGTGAAGTTCATCCTTGTCTTTAACAATTTAATTTAGCATTTGTAACCTGATGTGTGCATAACCTGAGTGCTCTATGATATTGACATTTCCCCACTGAGAAATCATTTAATTCAGGTTTATCCCATTCTATATTTTACATTATAGAAGTATTTTAGAAGCTCTATACCCTTTTCAATTAACTAAAGTCACAGGCATGCCCCGCCATAGTGAGACAAATAACAATTTTGTTATGTATTTTGTTCTTTGCTAGAACTTACTCAAACACATCAGTTGTTGAGGTGAAAGTACTGTGAATTAATAATGAATTAAAAATAAAGGGTCACAATTTCTCTCCTCTGAACTAACCATGTTTTAAAGCTTGGACTATTTACAGAAGTCAAGTATTCTATTTCTATACATTAATTTGCAAAAACAGAAATCTCTGGGTTGTGTTCTTCTCATCATCAAGTTTTTATTATTTGTCAAGAACAACATTTCAAAGAAAATATTTGAAAGAATTGGCTCAAGAAGGGGTACAACTGTAGTTGTATGGCACTGAAATAGATCTGGCTTTTCAAAAGAACTCCTCGGTAAAGGGCAATGAGATGTGATTAATTGATCAACTTGTTTCTGCAGTCAGTAACAATAAAGACAACATGGAAATACTACACTAAAGATTTGTAATAAATTGTGACACAGTGTTATCTGAACTCACCCAGAAATGACCCAGGGCTCGGCGTGTTGGTCTGAAATGTTGAACAACCGTCCTCCCAAAACCTCCACATCTTCTAAATGTCCTTCACGAGCCATAAGATACCCGTACACATCCATGCCTGCACAATGCACCGGTTTAAACACGTGGAACAACATGATATTTAGTCTTGATCTTACCTTTAATCAAATAAGGGTCCAACATTTGAGCTTGTTCAAATTTGAGGATGGCGTTTTTTGTGTCTCCGGCTCTGAAGTAAACATCCGCCAAACTCACCAACAGATCTACGTTATCTCTCAGCAGAGACTTCTTCTCTAAAGAGCTGGAACGACAGATGCAAACAGACTTCTAAACTTGTTTTTGTGATTACAATCGTTCACATCTGAGCTTTAGTTTTGAATTTGAAAATGTTTCAGTCCTCCTGATTGTTGCAGAGCTCCAGCTTTAATCCAGTAATGTTTACCAGAAGGGGGGCCAGAGAGAGACCAGAGAGAGAGACCAGAGAGAGACCAGAGAGAGAGACCAGAGAGAGCGACCAGAGAGAGAGACCAGAGAGAGCGACCAGAGACCAGAGAGAGACCAGAGAGAGAGACCAGAGACCAGAGAGAGACCAGAGAGAGAGACCAGAGAGAGACCAGAGATAGCGACCAGAGACCAGAGAGAGACCAGAGAGAGAGACCAGAGAGAGAGACCAGAGAGAGCGACCAGAGACCAGAGAGAGAGACCAGAGAGACCAGAGAGAGACCAGAGAGAGAGACCAGAGAGAGAGACCAGAGAGAGAGACCAGAGAGAGCGACCAGAGAGACCAGAGAGAGACCAGAGAGAGAGACCAGAGAGAGACCAGAGAGAGAGACCAGAGAGAGACCAGAGAGAGAGACCAGAGAGAGACCAGAGAGAGACCAGAGAGAGAGACCAGAGAGAGAGAGACCAGAGAGAGAGACCAGAGAGAGACCAGAGAGAGAGACCAGAGAGAGAGACCAGAGAGAGCGACCAGAGAGAGCGACCAGAGAGAGAGACCAGAGAGAGAGACCAGAGAGAGACCATAGTTGATGGGTGACAACAAAAAAGATTTGAATCTTTATGACAATTTTTGTTTCTCACATATTTTCCCTTTTACACAATTCTGGTTTTGATTGTTGTTGACCTCCATCTCTTATATAATTACAGAGTTTGACCTCCGTCCTGGCCTCAGTCCTGGGTCTACAGCCTGATTCCTGGGTCTGCAGCCTCAGCCTCAGCCCAAGCCACCTAAACTGGCTCATCTCGACATGGAGAAGCAGTGGCTCTACTCCGAGCTCCTCACCCTATCTCTGAGGGAGCACCTAGCCACTCTGTGAAGGGAACTAATATTTTGACAGCTTGTATCCATGTCGGCCTTTACCCAAAGCTCATGACCATAGGTGAGGGTATGTGGTAAATTTAACAATATTTTATTTGAAATCATATGCTTTTATCTTAAATTATAATGATTTTAGTGTAGTATATTTAGCATTCCCAATCCTTTTAATGCCAATCCTGCATCCATCATGTATATGTGCGAAAAGTGCAGTTACCATATTGTGTTGATGGCCCTCTGGTTGTCCCCCACATGGATGAAGGCATAGGCTTTGATCCAGACCGAGAGCCAGTCCAGGTTTGGGATGGTCTGAATCACATCAATGGTCATAGAGGCCACTTCTGCCCCTTTCACTGACAGCGACAGGAGGCCTGGACACAAAACTGGTTGTTTCAATTCACAATCCAAGAAAAACATGAATTCAAATGCATTTTCAATCTAGGTTTGTTTTTAGACTTTAACTGTCCCGAGGCTCACAAAGCCATCTGCCAGAAAAGTCGATAATACTTTGCATATTCCTGATCTAAAGTCCTAAAATATTGACCCAGAACGAATGTTGTTTGTATTCTAGATATTCAAACAATCGAGAGGCTTAAAGACAACCGTGTTTTATTCTTAATTCTTTGTAAATATGTTTGATTTACCGATGATGGCGTCCAGAGCGAGGGGGCACTGTCTGAGCACCTCTTTGTAGCTGGTGACCGCAGACCTCTCCAGACCCGCTTTTCTGTACAGGTTTGCCAGCATCATGTTGATCTGAAAATAAAAAAATAAACACAGGAAAACTTAAGATTAAGAAGATAAAAAGTTAACATTGTTTATAATCCATGAATTATATACAAACTATTACTGATGAATAGTTGAAAGCATCACATCAGAAACACAATACAAACATACAAACTTGATTCACAGGTTCAACTCTTTTTTGTGTACATTCTGGAACCCATGTTTAGTGTAAAAAGGCAATGTTTTTGTCATACAGAAGAAGTAAATACGTCACTTTGGAATAAAATTATTGTAAAACACTGATAATAAAGCACAAACAGTAACAGCATTGAGGTACCTTCGGTGTCCGCTGCCGAGAAGGAATTCCATCAAGCACAGCAATGGCATCTTTGTCTAGTTTCAAAATCGTGTAACATTCAGCGATCTTGTACTTGACTTCAATTTCTGATGGTAAACTCTGAAAGACAAGACGCATTGTATTGTAACTAGATTACATAAACTATAGGAAAGGACTTACAGGGTTGTTGGTGTGTGGTGACAGACTACCCCACCTACCATCACCATCACTCAACAGACTCATGATAGGGGAAACCGGAGCGCCCGGAGGAAACCCTAACAAGACATGCTGAGAAACACAAACTCCACACTGAAAGGCCTGCACTGACGTGGCATCAAACTTGGGTTGTAATCATTAATTACAGTTTGTTTAATAAATCTATAAATTAATGTATAAATGTACAATAAATCTACATCTAAGATAAGGTAAGATATGCTTTATTGATCTCACAAGGAGAAATTTACATGTAATTGAGTAATTTTTTGTGTGGCCTAATTAAATCTTTTTCTGGATACAATGTGGATACACTATAATACTCGATGTCAGCCGTTCTCACCAGGGAGGCATGAGCGCTACCCACTCATCATGACACCATGTTGCTCGGTTGTTAAGCAGAAAGGCAGAAAGAAATGTATAATGATTTTTAATTACTGGGAAAGAATCTATGCAAACTTTGAATAAACAAAAACACCTGAACAGTGAGTAGTAGTAGTAGTAGTAGTAGTAGTAGTAATCTTTATTTATATACCGTCTTTTCACTGCACATCGGAGTCTCAAAGCGGTTTACAATTGTGATTTTTGGGAGTGGGGCCGCCAGTATAGGAGGCACATGTCAGACCTATTGTACATATTTTTAGTGGTAGGGGAAACCGGAGCACCCGGAGGAAACCTACGCAGACACAGGGAGAACATGCAAACTCCACTCAGAAAGGCCCTGGTCCAACCGGGATTCGAACCCAGGACCTTCTTGCTGAGAGGCGAGAGTGCTATCCACTCAGCCACCGTGCCGTCCGTGAGAAAAAGAACAATGTTTTATCACTGTTGCCACAAATGTGTATCCACCAACTCATTTTTGAGTCCTGACCTGTGCTTGGATGTTGGCTGAAGCTCCTCCGGCTGAAGTCCTCACTTTTGAGGTTTTGCTCAGGACTTTCCTCATCTGCAGGGCCATGGTGTATTTACAGGCTGCGTTTCTGTATTCTTTGTCATGGAAGATGGCATCTGCATGGTACACCAGCAGCTGGTACTTCTGCGCTGGAGTGAACAGTTCTCTGAAAACACAGGTCATATCAAAGAACCAGTAAACGTTAGAGGGATGCTTTTTTTGGTTGGACAGAAAATATTCAAAATGTAGTTAAATGAAGGAGGAAGATCAGTGCTCAACAAAGCAATTTCAAACAATTATCAAAGAACTACCCATCAAATGAGCCGTCATAAGAGTTTATGTTTATCTATGCAGCACAGTACAACATCATGAACCTCCAGAGATGTAGAGCTTTAAGGTCTTCTCACAATGTTCTGTATTTACGAGAGTGATTTACTTACTTTACTTAATAGTGACATAACCAATCCAACAATCATAATGTCAGTTTTCTGTCTTGATAAAATAAAGGTAACGCTATATCTTGGGGTTTCGGCATGATCATAATGAAACACGTTTCCACAGACACAAAACACCACACTGTACTGTTCAATGACATGACATTGTAAACTGTTTAGGTTTTCTGGCAGTCACCTTCAGTATTATATTATAATCATGTATATTGATCCATCTTTAATTTATTCATTCATTGACACAACATTGATTAAAAATAGATCCATGTTTCAGAGCCTCCACAAAGAAACAACACAGTGCACCTTTAGTGTTCAAGAAGTCATTGCAGCGGGTTCACCAACATTGACATTGACACATTAACAGCTGCTTGTATAAGAATCATAAACAAGTCCAAATGAAAGTAAACTGTGTCTTTTACTCACGGGTTGTTATTGCTCATCGTCAGCAACAAACTGCTCATAATCCGCACATTAGAGTGAAGTCCAGCGGCGGCCATGTCCCGGATATGATCTATAGCACTCATCCTGCTCAGATATACAGATATTTATAAGTTTGAGCGCGTGAAATTCTACAAAGTTTAGATTAGTAAACAGCTAATGCTAACAGGTAGCAACTAACGAATCCAATATGGCGTCCGAAGCACTTCCTTCCGGTTTCGGGAGCGTCACAAATGTCTTTTGTGTTGCGGTTACCTCTGTGTTAATGTAATAATTTAATTTATATAAGCAATATACTCATCTCTCAAATCACCCAAAAGCAATAAAAAACATCACACTTTTTGAAAGATTTCCCATTTACATTTTTGTGAGTATTGTTTATTTTTATTTATTTTTTCATAACAACCCTGGCCCCCCCCCCCCCCCCCCCTTCCACTGGTTCTATGGTTCTATGTCATCCTTCTATGGTAAATCATTGTCTGTTTTTAAACTGAAAGATCTGTACCATTTTGATATGTATATAAAAAAACTGTTAAGTAATGTAGAATATAACAATAATACAATAATATTATAATATATTTATAATGTATATCTATTAGGGCTGTCCAAAATAGCGCGTTATTAACGCGTTAACGCAAATCAATATTAACGCCGTCATTTTTTTTATCGCGCGATAAAAAAAAAAAATTTTTTTTTTTTTTTTTACTTTTTATTGCAGACAAACACATAGAAACAAAGAAAAGGACTAGTTCAGATACATTGTAGACAGAGATTACAAACAATATGTAGTTGGAGATACAGGGGGCCAAAGAAGAAACCCAGAAGGGCACATAGGAGGGGAGGGACATGAAGTGGGAGATGGGGGGAGGGGTTAATAAAAAAGGCAATACAAGCAAACAGTATACAGTCATAGATATACCGAAGGTAAACAGAGAAACAGCATAGAGTATTTACATGAACAAATTTACAAAATATTTACAGATTGTTTATCATCATCATAATGACACCATGATGTTTCTATACAGTCTATGGTCTATACCCACACATACACACACACACCCACACACACACATTGAAGGGGCTTTTTGTTACCAATTATTTATTTTGTCATCCATTTATTGATGATTTTGCATCAAATGTTAGTGTGTAATATAACACTACACATTGTTTTCAATAAAAAAAGCAATTGCACACAGCACGCAAATGTGTGACTAATTTGCGATTAATCGCGAGTTAACTATGAAATTCATGCGATTAATCGTGATTAAATATTTTAATCGTTGGACAGCACTAATATCTATTTCTTATGTTTTTCTTATGATCATCTTGCACACATCTGAATCGTATTTGCAGTACCACTTTACTATGTTTCAGGAAGGAAATGGATTACTACTGTAGCCACAGCTGCCCTGGGGCGCAGAGAGAAGCCCTGCCCTGCTTAACTTCAGAGGTCTGAAGGCACCTGAAAATTGTACTATGATGCTTTATGATGCTTTATGATGCTTTATGATGCTTTATGATGCTTTTTGTTGTTCCGAATTACACAGGTTTCAGTGTTGGCTCTCACTTGAGTCCTCTTTCTTTAACTTGTGTCCCCCAACACTTTTATCATCACATGCGCACCACCAGCTGGAACTGATACAAAAATTAAACTCTACAGCCATTATTAACAATGCAAATTTATTCTCATCAAAATGTCTTAAATAAAAAGAAGGGTAGAATAGATTAAGAGATTAAGAGATCCTTTATTTGTCCCACAGTGGGGAAATTTCAGTAATAGAACAGTAGGAAAGAGGAGCACACAGCACACGTTACCTGAACAGTAGCGGTCCTAATTACAATAAAACAAAATCTCTAACTCTATCATCTATAACGAATATAAAAACTATCTTGGAAATAATAATACATGTAAAAATTTAACATTATATACAAAGTACTGTGTATTCTAGTGCAAGTAAAGTGTGGTTATATGTTAGCATCTGTACACTAGCAGCAGTATGTTTACATCTGTAAATTAGCAGCTGTGTATTGCACATTCAAGTATAAGATAGGAATATTGCACTGGTATAAAATAAGGATATTACAACGATGCATGACACATGGAAACAAGTTGGAATACAAGTGTAGCGTGCTGATATGGATAATTTCCACAGGCACACCAAACAACATCTCGAGGCCACGGCACACTGGTTGAAAAACCCTGATATAGGCATGAACCATAGTTTTGTCCTCTTAACTTGGGATGTTTCATGCTTGTGTGCAATACTTCTTCCAGAATGATGAGAAATTAGTAGCATTGCCCTGTGATTGAGAATTTCAAACAAAATATGCTTGAATGGCACTATTCTAAAATGTGTGACTTTTCCTGGTTTGTTTTTCCAAAGGTAAATAAGGCAGACTTGGTGAATGTAGCATTCAGTGATACAAAAACACAATGGTAAACTTGAATCATAATACAACAAACAGATGACCATTTATTGCTCTGCATACTGTATATTATATTTAGGCACAACTGACTAAACTTTAGGATCTCTATCCCAGACCTACAGTATATTATGTACAGCAGGGGCCAATATTGTTAAAACACTCCTTAAGACATCTTTGATAAAGCAACTAGTGCCTCCTCAAAGATGGTTAGAAGTGCTGGTCATGCTGGGTTGGGGATTACTTGAAGATAAAGGCCCTCCTCAGTCTGGAGAAGAGCTGTGACAGAGCAGACTTGGGGCGCTACTGGTCGGCGCTCAACCCAACATTTATGTTTCACAGCAGCCGTTTCAAATGCAGCTGTGTCCTCTTTGTAATCTGCTCTCAGGAGTGTGTCTGCCGAGCCATACTCCACCAGAGGACCTTTTACAGCTGCTTTACTGACTTTCCAAGTTGCGCAGCTTTATATGGCAGTTTTCATCTAACTCCAGCTGCTGCTTTATGTTGTTGTGCAAGCAGACATCCATTAGACCCGCACTATGGTCTTTGGATCCAGTCAGTTTGAATAGTTTTTGGGTGAGCGCATTGGTGACAAAGAGGAGCCTCGAAGGTCAGTTGGCGAAATCCTACGTGGTGCAGGAAAAGGGTGTAGGGGAGAAACAAGTTTTTAAAGACAGTGATGATGTGAGGTTGTTGCAATATAACACAATTTCAATGACCACTGTCTCACAATTTTCATCTGTGGTCTTGTCATCTGAGCTCCCAACAGATTCTTTTAAATTCTTGGTCCGGGCAAGCTCTGATAACTGTTCCTGGGCCCTCGGGAGTGCTGCCTGTTCAACACCATCTGTAGCGGTGTCTTCACAGGTCTCAAGAGACTGAGGTCCTCGGAAAGTGTCTGAACCTCCTCAATGTTATCCAGGAAAAAACATTTTGGGCAGCAGCAGAAGTGTCACCAGATGCTGTTGGGGACTGGATTTCCTTGATGGAGTCGTCTTGAGACACAGAACATTAATGGTCCTGTTGGGGCTCATCAACCTTGGAAACTTTCTCATGATCTGCTATCTCTTTCTCTTGAAATCTGCTTCTTTTGGTCTTGGCTCTGGCTCTGTAAATTCAAAGCTGTACCAAAACAAGTTATTCCATCCGTCCATTTCTAATGTGATCCTGGGTGACATCATGGGCATCACAAACAGTTATCTCCTCGTGTTCCATCCGTGCGGGTTCTGGTGACTGCTCAATCACGGGTGCTGCCTATTCAAGTGTCTTCAGGGGATTCGAAAGACACAGGGTCTTCAAAAAATGTTTGAACCTCTTCCTCAGTGTTATCCACAGAAACATTTCATCTTAGGAAAGATTTTCTTCTGCACACCCAAAACGTCTTCCTGTTTTGCCACTATTTGGGACAGGATCGCTTCTGCTTGGATGGAGTCATCTTGAGCAACAGAACTGTCTTTGTCCTGTTGGGGCTCGTCAACCTTGGAAACCTCCTCAGGAACAGCAGTCTCTGTCTCTTGAGATGTGCTGTCTTCTTTCGGTCTTGACGCTGGCACCATAAATTTAAAGTTGTACATGTCACCTTCATGATGTGTCATTTTGAGTGAAGATGCAATTTATGTACGGTAATCATGGATCCAGACCACCTCTAAAATGTTATGATATTTCACTGTTTAACCAAACAAATGAATTTTATTAATATTTAATGGTTTTCTATCTGGCAGTTTAGGTTAAGCATATAATTGTATTTAACAACAAAGAATAAGTCCTGTTTGAGTTCTGGTTTGATATAGGTTTACTCAGAAGCAGACAAAACATTTCTTAGTTCACCGTGAGGTGGGTGGGTATTGCTGTAGGGTTGGGAGGCAGCAGAGTAGGAAACAATCCAATTATGTCTACTTTAAATCCAAAACCCAATTAGTTAATTAAAAAGAAAAGCAGCTTTTAAAACTCATTCCAAAACGTATTCCTTACTTCCTCATATTGAAATCATTACTTGTGACTGTGATATATTTTGATCATAGACTATTTTAGAGACCGGTAAAAGTTGTTGATTTTTCACTAATACTAGCACTCTTCATCATCAGATTAAGTATTGTGAGTACTCAAAACATAAAAGATGTATGCAGCGTTACTCAGTACTCTTTTATAATAGAGAATATAAATTGGGTTGACAAATGCAGTCCCCAAGAGAAGAAGGAATATGAGAGTATGAATGCAGTATGACATGAAGTGGTATATAGGGCGGCAGTAGCTCAGTTGGTAGAGCGTTGGCCTTTGAGCCAGAAGTTCGTGGGTTCAAGCCCCGCTCAGGACTTTCACCATCGACTCCCACTGATTACTGTCGTTGTGTCCTTGGCAAGACACTTAACCTCTGGGAACACCAGCCACAGTGGGGCGGCTGCGGCTGTAAAGTGCCAAACTGCCGTTGTGTCCTTAGGCAAGACACTTCACCCCCATTGCCTAGAATGAGTCTGGTGTGTGTGTGAATGGTTGGTGGTGGTCGGAGGGGCCGATGGCACATACTGGTTGCCTCGCTTCTGTCAGTGTGCCCCAGGGCAGCTGTGGCTACTGTAGTAGTTTATCACCACCGTGTATGGAGTGAATGAATAATGACACATGTGAAGCGTCTTTGAGTGTCCAAAAAAGCGCTATATAAAACCGATGCATTATTATTATTATATATTGTAAACGACTTTTTAGTATTTACTAGTGTGCATGTGTGTTACCTTGGAACCTATGTTTCGCGGGTTTTGGATCTCTATAAATAAACGAGGACCTAACTTTGAGGAGAATCTCCAACTACAATTTGCCTCTTTCTGTCTCTGTCCTCCCTCTACCATTTGGTATGCTACAATATCCTTCTTTCTTATATAAATCCCACTTGATCACAAACAGCACACTTGTTGTTGTCCTGTTACATCCAGACAAGAGCAGACAGACATAAACAACAGCAGTGTAAAGTCATTTGAGTTCATACAAGTCCATCAAGCGCAATATCACCACGAGTCGCACGGGCCCAGCGCAATTACAGCCGCGCATGCGCAGAACCAAATTCAGCAGCTGAACCGTATGTCAAAACAGAAGCAGCGCTTGTTAGCTTTGTTTTCGTCCATTTGTAGCTGCAAAGTGCTTCAACTCACGTCCACGTACCATGACCGAACAATCAGCGCTACTTCTTCGAAAACAATTGGCAGGTAATGTGCAGACTTCACCCGGAGCCCAAAGGGGATGTTTTAAAAGCTACTTAGCTGTCAGCCTCTGTGTTAGCATGGGTGAGCATTAGCATTAGCATTAGCTCTGTTTACGCCATAGACTCCCAGGCAAAATCTCATTGCATTTGCTGTTTATTGTTAGCAGAGTGGTTAAAAAAACACGTTTTATTATTGTCGCTTGCAGAAACACAACACTGCATCTTTCTTTATCCCAGTATCCAGGCAACAACACAATGCAATGTCGCTTTAGATTATGGCAAGTTGTGCTTTAGTGAGGAACAAAGGAATAATCAGTCTCTCACGATTGTATGCGCTCTTCTCTGCGTAAAGCATATTTTTGCAGTATTTTCACTCTATTACGAGTAGCAGGTTGGATTATGGACTATGGTTGAAATGGTTACGTCTGTGTCTTGCTGAAATATTCCCTGGACACGTCCCGCTTGCTGTCATCTGGCCCAGATTTACTGCACAAATCAAAGTAATGAAAGGCTGTATTATGAACACGTACGGGCTATAGACTCTGACAGCCTTTCACATGGTGTTTATGTATGCCTCGCTTTGTCTACAGTGGTTATAATGAGAGAGAGAGAAAAACCTGTTTTATTGTTGCGTTTTATTCCATCCACCACTGTTGTGAGAAACAAGCGTTCTTTTTATGCGTTATCCTTATTGGCATGTAATTTGTTTCAGCCGCATATAATATTAATTTCTCCAGTCATTAGTCAACAACAACAATATATACAGACAAGATCAAGTTCATGTAAGAAGACTGGAGATAAAATCGAGCTTTTAATTAAACTATGATTCAGTTTATTTGCAATTTGACCACAAATGGCAAATAAACCGAATCGTGAACCACCTCCATAAATCATACCTAAAAGTTATTTATTCATATTGCATATTAATGAGTATATGCCTAAATATGCTAGAATTAGCCAAATTAAAGGATAATTATCAGCACTTTACCTGCTATCGTGTGAAAAATAAACAATTGCTCTCTGTTTCATATTTTGCCTTTTTGTGCTTTGTGTTTATCATTGTTTTTAATCACTTTGTCCCAGAGCTCAACAAGAACCCTGTGGAGGGCTTTTCAGCTGGTCTCATAGATGACGACGATATCTATAAATGGGAGGTTGTGATTATCGGCCCACAAGACACCCTTTTGTATGTATCACATTTGATATTCAAAAAGTGAATTCAGCAAAATTCAATTTTGTGTTTATTCTGACTCGTTTGTCAATAGAAGCTTCTGTTATACTTTCAAACAAAAGAAAAACAAAATGACACAATCGTTCTTCTCACACTAATTAACCAATTAAAATGTGTTTTCTTTATATTTCAGCGAAGGAGGTTTTTTCAAAGCTTACCTCACCTTTCCTTATGACTATCCACTACGGCCTCCAAAGATGAAATTTATCACTGAAATCTGGCACCCAAATGGTAAGTCAATGACCTCAACAGTTAATGGCTTGATGTCCGTGACTTTACTTGCATTATTTATTTGAAGGTGATAATGTAACGGCCAAACAGAACCAGAAATGATACAATTGTTGACAAGAAATGTACTAAGAGCATGAGTTGAAGGAAATTCAAAACATCATATTCTATAGTCAAGAGGCGATATAGAAAAATGCAGACGTTACAAGCTCAAAGAATGCAAGTCAGCTGCTCGACAACCGGATATACTTGATTTGTTACATTTCAGGAGTTATTGTCAAAAATACTTGAAGATTCCAGTCTATACAATAACCTTGACAGCTGTTCCTCATTTTACGCAGTCCTATTGACTGTATATAAACAAAGCACTGTCTGATAAGTTCAGATTATTTTGGACAAACTTATTTTGGACATGATCTGCTCAATAAAAGGACATTTTTTGGTTGATTATTACAAAATGTTATTGAACATTTATTGCCAATATTATGGCAAAAGTTATTTCTTTTCCATGTTGTGAGAAACAAAAGTATTCATGTGTGTAAGACTGGACGTCAGAATCTTTACAGTCCAGTCTTTTTCTATTTACTTAACATTTTCATCAGACATTTAAAAAGTATTGGACTGTATTATTCACGTCTACTGCAAATTAAAATTGCTTCTATTTATCGGTTGACTAATCATCATTGGAATTGATACTGTCCGCATGTAAAATGTAACAGGTTTTTTGTATCTCTCCAACAGTTGCAAAGAATGGCGATGTGTGCATTTCAATCCTGCACGAGCCCGGGGAGGATAAGTTTGGTTATGAAAAGCCAGAAGAGCGCTGGCTCCCCATCCACACAGTAGAGACAATCATGATCAGTGTAATCTCTATGCTCGCAGACCCCAACAGCGACTCGCCGGCCAACGTGGACGCTGCAGTAAGTCATTTCCACCTTTTACAATGGGATCACATCAAAGGGCTGCCATGGTGACGGCCTTGCATAGGGGATTTCCTCTGTTAGAATCAAAAAGACAAACGTTATCTCCCAGATTTTTGGAAAATAAACGATAGAAAATGAAGTGCAGAGCTGTGGCCAACTGTGTTAATCTGTGGTCATTGTTGTCGTCCTGATTGGAAGAGAATGGACTACATGCATCATTTATTTTTAGTGACCTTTTATATAAGCAGTCCCACTAAGATTGCAGAATCTATTTTTCAGGGGAGTTCTGGCCCCGGAGAAAGGGGGCTGGAGTGGGGTCGGGGTGGGGTGTTATGGGGGACTATAGTAGATGTGAATGAGCGCAGGACCTTCAAGCTGTGAATCACAAGCGCCACTGTGTCGCCCTTAAATCAATCAATCTATATTTGTAGAGTGCCTTCCATACACAGGGCGCTTCTCAGTCCACATCACACAAGGCACTAATCATCACATAAAACGAACACCAAAATCACCATTTAAAACACTATTGAAAATCACACAGGTAATTAAAATCATAAAAACTGTTAAATCACACAAGGGATTAAAAATAAAATAACCACAGTGCATTAAAAACAGAGATAATATCCTTCTGCATGAAAAAGCTGCCAAGGTTTAGTCCTGTCCCTGTGCTCCTCAGAGTCCGAGCCGTTTCATATGGCACCAACATCATCCTAAAAACAACTTAACTGCACCATTTAAGAGTAAAATAGAGTATTGTCTTTCTCATAAATGTTGCATGTACGTCCTTTATAAATAACTGGGTGCCTCTCAGGAGGAGTTTATATGATGCACATTCGATACATGCACTGCTTTGAGTCATGCTCGTCTGGTTCCTGTTACAGAAAGAATGGAGGGATGACCCCAACGGTGAGTTCAAGAGGAAAGTCGCTCGCTGCGTAAGAAAAAGTCAAGAAATGGCTTTTGACTAGAACCATCATTAAATTCCAGGGTAAGTCCACCGTGTCCAAAAACAACAGCGTCCCAGCTCCAGACATTGTTTTTGAGAAGTCTGTTTTCTTTCAGTTTTAAGGAAATGCCTTCAGAGAGAAAATTTCAAGCCTTTGCCCCTTGTTTTGCCAGTCAAAGGAATTTGTGACCGGTCGTCATTTTCCGCAAGATGAGCCAATTTGAGATCCTTGCCAGCGAAATATACCTATTTTCCTTCCTGGAACTGTATATTTAATTTTATTTATTTTGAAAAATTAATGATGTAAGATATGTCACTACTGTAAATGACTTGCTTTTTTATCTGCTGCTGAACAGTTTCTACTTTATACCAGGTTTCTTATGCAATTTAGGGTCAGGATTGTGTGAAACAAGAGGCTGTTTTCGTTAGGTCATCTCTGTGTGCGTTCTCACTCCGCAGCAGTGGTCATGGTGAACACTGGCGCTCTGTCCCGGCTGCCTTCTCCAGCCTTACCTCCTCATATCTGCTCGGGTATCCTTTGCATCTGTTCTGACTCTGATCGGAGACTTTATTTTTCCGTCCTCTTTGTTTGCTGAGAATCGGGCCTCCTGTTAACAACATGACACTGGTGCAAGTCATAAGAACGCCATATTCCGTGCATGAAACTGTTGTTTGGATTCAAGCAGAAATATTATGCAAAATGGCAGTTTTTTGCTCTTTTAAAGGAATAGGCAACCGTTTTTACATACTGACATGTGTTCTTACCTTAGACTAGTTGATATGTACCTGTCTGGTCTTTGTCCGTGCGCTCTGTCATGCAAATGGAGCACAAAGGCAGCCTCTTCCACAGACTGTATAGTACCAAATCAGCCCCCCTTTAGAAGCTCCCAAACTCTTCCACATGTTTCCTATTTAAATAGTTACGTGACGTGTTACACTACAAAGTGTAGTAACACAGAAATTTAACATGTTGATTTTCTCAGCGGATAAAAAGAGGGAATACGAGGAGCGCTTCGTCCGCGCACTAACTCCCATAGACTTCTCTCCCGCTCATGCTGCTTCTATTGTCGGAAGTGAGCGGGAGAGAAGTCTTGGGAGTAGGTGCGCGGACGAAGCGCTCCTCGTATTATTACGCCTCACAATATATTACCCCTTTTTATCCGCTGAGAAAATCGACATGTTACATTTCTGTGTTGCTATACTTTGTAGTGTAACACGTCACGTAACTGTTTAACTGTGCTCCGTTTGCATGACAGAGCACACGGACAAAGACCAGACAGGTACATATCAACTAGTCTAAGGTAAGAACATATGTCAGTGTGTAAAAACGGTGGCCTATTCCTTCAACCATGTTCCTTATCAAAAAGACCTAGAGTGTTTTCGGATCAATCCACGCTATTATCAGGAACTCCTCCCCTTCAGTCTAAAAGCTCCTGTCTGTCCTCTAATAGTAAGTCATTGTACCAGTATGACGCCACACTCATTTTCTACCTTTTTCAAAACAAAAGTAGTGCCAATAATTTTGTTTTGGCAATCTCTCCATTGAAATTACTTTCCTTGGCTTGTTTGCAGCCGGTAATTTTCAAATTTGGAAATGAGAAAACCAAAAAATCTACACCTTCCTTCGGTGCTATCATAGGGATAGGGCATTATTTCGCCATGATGCCTGTTTCACCATATATATTTTCTAAAACATGAAATTACAAAGTCAATAGCCTCGTTATCATTTTTAATTCACAATAATAATGCATAATATTTCTTCTTTAAGCTGAGCTCCGCTATGGTTTAGTCGTATCATATATTTTTCTCATTGATTTGCACCAGTGTTGGGTGATTAACAGGAGGACCATGCCAACTTCTCAGGAATAACCAGCTCATCTTTGGCGTCACTTATCACCGAGACTATCCGCGGTTCAACACTTTTTGTCTTTTCACACACAAATCATCAACAAGCAAGAACAGTCTGTGAATCTGCTAAGCTGTGAACATGTCGCATACTGCCATCTTCGCTTATACCTCCTCTTAAACAAGTCGAGATCATAGGTTTTTCAATACCACACAGGAGCATTAAGAATTTCCACAATAGATTTAGAGTCACACATTTCAGATAAGTACTCTGCTAGTTTCTCTTATTTAATTTTGGCTTTCACACGATTGGAATTTTTCAAACACACCTATTACACACTTAAATATGAATATAAATGTGTATTAACCTTCAATGTGATTTATTTTTGAATGACATATTTTTGGTTGGATTCAATCATTTAGTCACTTTGTTAGTCTTGAGATGGTTTGGGATATAGATTTACAACATTCAAGAGTGGATTATGGCGCATGCAATCAGGCTCAGGTGGAGGAATCATGGTTTGAAGTGTTTTTTGTGCATTTGCTGCAACAGACATGCATTTTGTCTTTGGATCCTCAAATCTTAACCATGACCACCTCTGACCGGTGTTCACTGTTTTGAAATCTCAAAGCAATACGCTCAAAATACAAAATGGTGTCTCCAGGAAATCCACTCTACGCCATTGATATTTTTTATTTTTCTTATGTTTGGTTGGTTTTTGTTTTCCATTTTGTGTTGATGCAATGCATATTGGACATGATGCTCAATAAAGTGTGTAAACTAAACAGAATGACTTTTAATTTTAAGACGTATGTTACAGGAGACTATTCACAAAGGTTAACTATTGAAGGGACAGTATGTACAGTAATATCATTTTACATGACGTCTATCTTTTATGTGTCCCCAGATACTAAGTCACATGTACAAATCATATTTGATATCATATTTTTAAAGAGCGGCTGGTGCTCAGTGAATTGGGTGCAGCTCTGACTACCACCCCCCTGACCCAGAAATGGATTAGGGGGAAGAAGATGCATGGATAGATGGATTTTTAAAGTGCAGTTATTCTTAGTTCAAAATACAATGACACATGATATTTTATGTTTTAAGCTCTCATTTGGGTTGCTAGTATAGTAATGAAATGTAGCTGGTTTTGGAACTTATGTTTTGCTTCTCATTTACAACACATTTCACTAAGAACGCACCACACAAAAGAAAGCGATTCAAAATTAATTACGTGCTTAGGAGCAACAAGTGTCATAGACCTGAAGATTCTGGCTACAGAAGTTGGACTGTAATTGTAATGATTTTGTAATTAATTATTTATTGGTGATTCTGGAAAGTGATGTCAAACTCAATGGTTTCATTGTACTGTCAGAAGACACATCTCTAGGTGAATCCACATATTCACATTATTTGCCATTGTACTGTAACTTGGTGTGTTATGCTTATGGCTTATCTGAAACCCAGTATTTGTGAGTAGATTTAGACTGCTTGATAAATCACTTCTTTTGCTTTCTGCTGATTTTAGCTTTATATAGAAATATATAGTTTTTTTAATAATGCAAAAGAAGCAGTAGATTTGACCTGCTATATTGTATCTATCAGTATAAAGTAGTGACAAAGTGGAGTACTTCTTCCACCACTGATTTTGACCTACATGTCTCTACTTGAGCCATTATCTGGCCTCTGTTCTCAGCTGTAGTTTTGTTTTCCTGATGCATATTGAATGAGAACACACATTAGGTTAAAGTACCTGGACCCCCGCACTGTAATGGGACGCCCTAGATTAGGATCTGGTTTCAGGCCTGGTTTGGTTTCACACTTGTGGGTCGATCTTCGGACCTCATAACGCCAAACGCATAGATAACATCTCTCTGCTAGGAATACTCAGCTTTTATCATGAGGAAACAGGTGACTTTTGTGGAGAACCTGAAGAAAGAAAAATGGGTACAATGTGAGCAGGCACCGGTGACGAGGTGAGTGAAAATACAAATTCATTTAGATTCATGTTTTTTGTGTGTAATATATCACATGTACTGTATTCTTGTGTTTGTGGACAGGTCTGCAGAAAATAGCAGTTGCACTTCAAATTGTGAGTCAAAAGTAATTTTAGGAATTTAAAGCTGAGGTATATAAGATTTTTGTTTCATAAATTATAGACTTATTTTGTCCCAACATGTAAACCTGTTAATTTTGCATACTTGTAACTCACT
Organism: Knipowitschia caucasica; assembly: GCA_964034765.1. Taxonomy (NCBI): domain Eukaryota; kingdom Metazoa; phylum Chordata; class Actinopteri; order Gobiiformes; family Gobiidae; genus Knipowitschia; species Knipowitschia caucasica. The sequence continues at coordinate 39,415,512 of OZ035831.1, forward strand.
CATATTTGCCTTGAGAGTCACTATTTGACACTTTGGGCTGAAAGCTGATTGGCTGAATTGGGGGTCCTTCTATTTCACTTTTGTATCGGAAAAATCTGGGGCCGTATTCCTAAAGATTCTTACTGCTAAAAGTTGCTCCTAGTGGCCAAATTCTAAGAATTTTCTTAGAATCTTGACCAACTCTTAGAATTTCCCCTAAAAGTGAGGAGTAGCTCCTAGTTAAGATAAAAGCTATTCCTAAAAAATCCTAGCTCTTAAGAGTGCTCTTAAGGGGAGATCCCTTAAGAGTTGAGAGGAGGACTTTTAGCGACTTAAAAGTTCCCTAAGAGCACAAAATGGTGGACGGTGGAGACAGGAGAAATATTCTATACACTGGATGACAGTGAATCAGTGAAACGCTACAGATTCAAGCAGGAATCATGTTTGTGGTATATTTAAAAGTCAATCATGTGACCAGCTTCTCATTGGCTGGTCAGCAATAACACCTCATCCATTTTACCTTTGTTACACAAAAGTAAGTAGAAATGGTAAAAGTTGAAAGAGAGGAAAAAGTGGTCCTAAATTGTCACACATTCAGTACGAATGAATGAATACTTTATTTTGAGCCATGGCAAACAAGAAAAAAAAGGACAAAACAAACAAAACAACAACAGAATAGAAGTACAAATATACAGTTTTGTTTTATTAACAACAATCCAGCTCAAAAAGGAGTGGGAGAGGATAAGACTTTTAAGCTCCCTTGTACTTGATTTGTACAGTGTATGTATAATATGTTTATATTAATATTGTTTCCTTAATTCCTTATAAGTCTATACATATCACAGCCTTTACTAATCCTAACGTTATCATTATCATCATTTATCCATATAATATTTATAATAATAATTTTCTTTATCATGTATATTATATATAGAGTAATATTTAAATTATATGTATATATATATATATATTAAAAAAAAAATTGTCCACTCACCTTTGGCCCTCCGCGGGCGGTTATCCCTCTCTAAGCTCGGGTCCTCTACCAGAGGCCAGGGAGCTTGAGGGTTCTGCGCAGTATCTTTGCTGTTCCTAGCACTGCACATTTCTGGACCGAGATGTCCGAGGTTGTTCCGGGGATCCGCTGTAACCACTCATCTAGCTTCGGGGTCACTGCCCCGAGTGCACCGATCACCACGGGCACTACTGTCCAGGCCCTCTCCAGCTCCTCTCTGAGACCTTGGTATTTCTCAAGCTTTTCATGTTCTTTTTTCCGGATGTTACCATCGCTTGGAATTGCCACGTCCACCACCACGGCTGTCCTCTGCCCTTTGTCTACCACCACGATGTCAGGTTGGTTTGCCATTACCATTCGGTCGGTCTGTATCTGGAAGTCCCACAGGATCTTCGCACGCTCATTTTCCACCACCTTTGGAGGAGTTTCCCACTTAGACCTTGGGGTTTCCAGCCCATACTCTCCACAGATGTTTCTGTACACTATGCCAGCCACTTGGTTATGGCGTTCCATGTAGGCCTTCCCTGCCAGCATCTTGCACCCTGCAGTTATGTGTTGGATCGTCTCAGGTGCCTCTTTGCACAACCGACACCTTGGGTCTTGTCTGGTGTGGTATATCTGGGCCTCTATCGCTCTGGTGCTCAGTGCCTGTTCCTGTGCAGCCATGATGAGTGCCTCTGTGCTGTCCTGTAGGCCAGCCCTTTCTAGCCATTGGTAGGACTTCTTGAGATCAGCCACTTCTGTTATGCTCCGGTGGTACATGCCGTGTAGGGGCTTGTTCTCCCATGATGGGCTCTCCTCCAGCACCTCCTCATCTCGCCCACTGCCTGAGACATTCACTGAGTACGTCATCCGTTTTGGCCTTCTCCATGATGTAGTTATGGAGTTTGGATGTTTCGTCCTGGACAGTGGCTCTCACACTCACTAGTCCTCGGCCTCCTTCTTTACGGCTTACGTACAGCCTCAGGGTGCTGGATTTGGGATGGAACCCGCCATGCATGGTAAGGAGCTTTCGAGTTTTAACATCCGTGGTCTGAATCTCTTCCTTTGGCCACCTGATTATTCCTGCAGGGTATCTGATCACTGGCAGGGCGTAGCTGTTAATTGCCCGGGCCTTGTTCTTGCCATTGAGCCGGCTTCTTAGGACCTGCCTTACTCGCTGGAGGTATTTGGCAGTTATATAGTAAATAGTATAACTGCCAAATACTATTATTATAGTATTTGGCATATACATATATATATATATATATATATATATATAAAATTATAAGTGCTCATGATATATACGTATTATGTGTGATAAATTGGTGCTGAGCAAGCTCTGATGATGGTGTATAAGTCTAACTTTACTATTCACAGTATTTATGTACCATTGATATATCTGACTTTATAGCTTTTGGTTATTTTTTACAATAACGCAGTGTTCCTAAGATTAGATTCCATGATTGAGTTTGTCCATTTTAGGGCCCTTATTTTGCCTATTATCATCAAAAATATGTTTTTTCTAACTTTTAGGATCAACCAATCACAGCGTCTGAAATGATGACTCATACCTAGCAACGGGGTCGGCCACGCCTCCTCACTAAGATAAAAGTTGTTGTCAATTCCTTGCTCAGAGTTCTCTAAGAGTGTTCTGGAATAACTTTTAAGCTAAGACTCCTAGCTAGGAGTTTTTAGGTTAAGATAAGAGCTCTCTGAGAGGACTCTCAGAATCTTTAGGAATACGGCCCCTGATCTAAAGATGTGATAGAGACCAAAAGGAAATGCAAACTAATGATGGTACCAAACTGTTTTGAGAGCAAGGAACTAGTTTGACGTAATATATCACAGAGTTCTAGTTGTTTGTGGTTTTAAATGTAGGTACTTTATATTTTTATCTTGTGTTCTTGAATGGATTTGATTGATTGATTGATTGATTGAGTGTTCATATTAGGCCAGTTTCCAAGTTTAGGACCTCCATGTAAACACAAGACCAATGTACACGCACAACGTATTTCATTATACACTGCTAATGATGGGCTCATGTTCTTGGGCAGGTTGTGAGTTTGGACCCCATAAACGAGTGAGAAAGTATGACATTGGCATCACGTCGGGGAACAAACAGTTTTACTTTCCCAAATACATGACGACAGCTCCTTTTCTAGAGGTAAGTGATGTTACCGGTTTGATTCTCCCCCCTCTCCATCTGCCCCCCCTCCCGCCCCCACCTCTTTACACGTCCCCCCCTCCCCCCCTCCCGCCCCCACCTCTTCACACGTCCCCAGCCCAGTGGACACCGCCCAGTGGACACTGCCTCCGGCTGCCCCGGGCCCTCCTGCCCCCGCATCCCCAGCCCCCACCTCGGACAGTACACCCCGGTCCCCCCCCTCTCCATCACACCGGACCAGGTGAGGAGTCAGCTCCAGCGCCTGAAGCTGAGGAAATCCGCAGGACCGGACGGGATCAGTCCCAGGCTGCTGAGGACCTGTGCAGACCAGCTCTCTGGGGTTCTCAGCTACATGTACAACCTGAGCCTCAGCCTGGAGAAGGTCCCTGTCCTGTGGAAGACCTCCTGTGTGATCCCGGTTCCAAAAACAGCACACGCCAAGGAACCGGCTCACTACAGACCAGTTGCACTGACCTCCCACCTGATGAAGACCATGGAGCGGCTCATCCTCACCCATCTCCGCTCCATGGTCAGCCCCACCCTGGACCCGCTGCAGTTCGCCTACAGACCCAACATCGGAGTAGAGGACGCCGTCATCTACTTCCTGCAGCGGACGCTCTCCCACCTGGAGCCCGCAGGGAGCGCTGTGAGGGTCATGTTTTTCGACTTCTCCAGCGCTTTCAATACCATCAGGCCGGCACTGCTGCGGGGGAAGATGGAGGACGCGGGAGTGGACAGTAGCCTCACTGCATGGACCATCAACTACCTCTCAGAGCGACCACAGTACGTGCGGCTGCGCAGCTGTGAGTCTGAGGTGGTCGTCTGCAGCACCGGGGCCCCTCAGGGCACTGTCCTCTCACCGTTTCTCTTCACCATCTACACCTCAGACTTCACACACGACACACACAGCTGTCACCTGCAGAAGTTCTCCGACAACTCCGCCATCGTGGGCTGTGTGTCTGAGGGGAACGAACTGGAATATCGGTCGGTTATCAAGGACTTTGTCGACTGGTGTGAGTGCAACCACTTGTGCTTGAACACCAGTAAGACCAAGGAGATGATCATCGACTTCAGGAGAAAACCACTTTCCCACACGCTGCTGATCATCCAGGGGGAGGACATTGAGCTGGTGGACAGCTTCAAGTACCTGGGTGTTCACATTAACAATAAACTGGACTGGTCCCATAATACAAACGCCCTGCACAAGAAGGGCCAAAGTCGCCTCTTCCTTCTGAGGAGGTCCTTCGGAGTGAGCAGGCCTCTGCTCAGGACTTTTTATGACTCTGTGGTAGCTTCTGCCATTTACTACGCTGCCGTCTGCTGGGCCCCGGGCAGCACAGAGCGGGACAGAAACAGACTGAACAAGCTGGTCAGGAGGGCCAGCTCCACTCTGGGCTGCTCCCTGGACTCTGTGGAGGAGGTGAGGGACAGGAGGTGCTAGCCAAAGCCACCTCCATCATGAACAATACCTCCCACCCACTGCACAGGACTGTAGAGGAGCTGAGGAGCTCCTTCAGTGGAAGACTGAGGCACCCTCAGTGTAGGAAGGAGCGCTACCGCAGGGCCTTTATTCCCTCCGCTGTCAGACTGTACAATAAGTCACTTTAAATGATCACTGTGTGAAAACCTGCACTACTATTGACACTGTTTCCAATTGACACTTGTCACTTTTGTTGTACATAATTATTGTCACTTTTATTGTACATATATATCCTGCATGTAACACGTTTGCACATTTCCTCCTTTTGCACAATCTGAGTGTCCTATCCATGCCAAATGTGACATGTAAATTTCTCCTATGTGAGATAAATAAAGCTTATCTTATCTTATCTTATCTTATCTTATCTTTTTTCATATAGTGCATTTTTCAAACCAAAGTCACCCAAAACACTATACAATGTGGCTATATTTAAGGGTTGTATTTATTTTAGAGCTATATTTTTTTTGTGTAGCCTTAAATCACACAGTATCTCAAAGTTGTTGATTCGTCAATACAGATCACAGAATCAAACTCAGGAAATGCAATAAAAACATACACATTGGAGGCATTGGTCCATAATGGGCAGATGACCAATGTCCATAAATGTCCTGGATAATCGATCCCACTCCCGTCCCATATCTGAGGCCAGGACTCCCTCTGAAAAAGAGATTCTGAAATATCAGCGGGACATTCCTGGTTCTTTAAAGGACAATAAACAGTAAATAGTTCTGATAAAAAAATGCTTTTTTCTTCAAGTATGAGATTTTTATGTGTATTAATTGATTAATGATGAATTATAGTATTTTTTTTTTTTTTTTACAGCAGCACGCTTCCCTCGCAGCTGGGAAAAGGCGGTACCTCCACAGCATCAGCAGCATCTACAGCACAGAGCAGATGAGGCGACAGATGAAGCAGCACTATCTGGACGTCCTACACAGCTGCCTGCAGTCAGGTCTCTGCATTTTCTCATTAGAGGCTGCAACACACGTCAGACATCAACATCAGATCTGGATTGAATTACATAACAAAGCGTTACAGTACTTCAAAAGTCTGTATTTTTCATCTTTGTATTTTTTCTTTTTCTCAAACTGGATCTTGATTGATGGAAGACTAACTAGCAAAAATATTACCAGGGGGAAAAGTTACCTGCTGCCTTGTTACTGATCCATTCATTTTGCCTCTCAGGTCAGATCTCAGTTGGCAGAAGGAGATGTGGAGATCTTCAACTTAAACAAAATCAGAAATTCAGACAAGAATCATCTGAAAAGGAGAATGGAGCCAGAGTCAAGCCACAAGGGAGAAGGGTCACTCAGCCCAACATTCGACTTCCAAAAATAGTCAACCGGCAATGAGTGTCCATTTCCTAATGCGTCACTTTGTAACGTTTCTTTTAGAAGCTCTGTGATTGCCTCTATGGATATGTTATTGTCTGTAAGTACAGGAATTAAGTGATTTCTCTTCATGGAAACAGCAGGTCAGATCTAGAGAGGTGACACTGTACAACATTATGGGTTTGGCAATTAAAAACAATACACTATAAATGTTTACTGTTGTACTGTGGAACATCACTCTATAAATATGTCACTCCAGTAAATCATGTAGGTTTATGTGTTTATGTGATAAATACAGATCATAAGCATTTTCAAAAGCCTTAAGAAAATGCATTTGTAACTGTTTAATGCATTTATAAATGGATAAAGTGAAAAAGAAAACCAATCTGTGTAATAATTTCAAGCAAATATTTGAAAATTGATTCTTGTCTGATTGCTTTTGTGTTATCAACAACCTTCAGAGGTTCCCCCTGCAGTTACTCTAATGTCCAGCAGGGGGCCAAAGAATGAAAGGGAGACCATAGACTGTAATATATACTAAGGAGAACCTAAACCTTGATTCTATTAATTCGTGTTGTAATAATATATGTATAAAAAAACTAATTATTTTGAAAATAAGATTTTTTTTATAAATACACGTGAAAAAATAGAAGGTTTAGCGTACACACCCAGACCGAGTGTATCACATCCATGTCTGTGATCTCAACAGAGGCGGGAACAGCTTACTTTAGTGCGACTAGAAAAGTTGACAACCTTCAAGAATGAACTGTGTCGTTGAAGGAAACTGCGTTAAAGGTAATGTGAAATAATATTTTTAAACATTTACTCATTAATCGAAGTGTTTTCTCATTTATATGGAGTTTCGCTAATGCTAACCTCTGGAAGAGAGCGAAGCAGTAACAAGCTAGCGCCACTGAGCTAGCTTGTTACTAGCTCAGTGGCTAGTAACAACACAGTCTATGGTAAACCTAACCCTAACCCAATAATAATGATTATTGCTTTGGTATTTAATTTAGCTGAACTCGCTTAATTATTCGGTTTTTAGCTCTAACTGCTTTTCGTAAAAGTCATACAAAAGTGTATCCTAGGGCTGTGCTGGAGATCTAACTTTTTTGAATGTTTGTCCTAATAATAATAAATAATAATGCATTGGTTTTATATAACATAACATACAAATTATGTGAACATTCTAAATGTGACCATGTGAAATATTTTGTACACCAGCGACTAAGAAAGAGCCTTTTGAGTCCCTATTTGAAGCTATAGGCTGAGAGCTGATTGGCAGAGTGAGTGTGGTCGCTTTTCTGTCTGAAAGGCCTCAAACACATGTATGTGAAAAATGGCAATCCAACCAAACAGTTTTGAGTGTGAGTTAAATGGATTTTATTACTTTATTAGTTCAAATTAACAAATCATACCAATGAATGACTTTGCTTGAACATGCACATGCTTCAGGTGCAGGGTCCTTTTGACAGTATAGTTAATCATTATTTCAAATTCAATCACGGGTCAAACATTGTTTTTTGTTATCTTTTTGGAGAAGGCATAGTTTGTCTGTCTGTTCCAGCGTTCGGTAGGGCGGTTCATGCCCTGGCAAGACTTGGAGATGAGCTGTGGTTGGACCCATTGGCCAAAGGAGTAAGCAGCATTCATCAAAGAAAACTCACTTATGTTCTTAAACCAACGCTATTTGTTTTAATGTATTTATTTGTGTGTGACCGTTACTGTTCTCAGCTGGCCCTGAGGTCTGTGAACTCAGCACACTCTGCCTACTCCTGCTTCCTCTTCTCACCACTGTTTTTCCACAAATACAACCTGCGTTCAGCCACAGAGAAGAGTGCTGAGGCCATCAAATGTAAACTTCTAATGAAGGTCCGGCCTCCATCATTTACACACACAACTTACATATTATACATGTTAAATAAACAGCTTTTTGTGCTGGTCTGTAGTCCATACTACCTCTTTTTCGACTTCCTTCCATTGAGCGCACTGTGGAACGCTTTGAAATCTCCATTGAAGAGGATCTAGTGAAAATGAAGTTCTTTTGCAAACATGGTAGGACCTCAATCATTTCACTGTGTACTACAGCAGGAGCAAAGCACGGAATGGCTATGATTAAAACCAGATCAAATGTATGAAAAGCAACTGCTAAACTTCCATAAACTACATAACAGCTGCACAGTACTTGGTGGATTATTAAGCACACCTGTATATAAAGTACACCCTCTAAATTTCAAAAGAAAGTACATAGTTAATTTTGACATCTCTCTATTTTGACAATTAACTTGCATCCCATCCCCACTAAAACTTCTGACCACAGCCCTAATCACATAAAAACAAGTCCTGTGTATTTCCCCAACACTTCCCTGTGTCAGCTCTCTGCTGTTCACATAAACACATGGGAACAAGTGCTATATCACTAACTCTTTCAAAGAACTTAAGATAATGTCTTTGCGTAACACAGAGGCAAAGCTCATGTGCATTTCATTGTTGTGAAGAGTTACACATTGTGTACATTTGTGATCTGTTGTACCTGTAGCACCTCCTGGAGTGCAAACTGATGATGAACTGGGAGCTGATTCTGCGGCCTAATTGGTTGATTTGTTTATTTTGTTCACTTTGATCATCATAATTTCACACCTGAGACACATCTTTGTTTTACATTTGTTCTGAATTTAGAGTGTTAAAAATATAAAAACCCTGTAATTCCCAATTCATTTGTTTAAATAGATTTTGTATAACTGTTGGAACTAAATTATTTTAACTGGAGAAAGGATTCTTTCTATCACTGCTACCTTGTACTTATATGCTCTCTCCGCAAGGTGGAGCTGTGTTCAAACCATAGACTCGTTCAAACGGTCCTGTCTGGACCGTTTGTTTTTCTTTATCAAGATTATAAATAGGATAAAGAGGATAAAACAACTATAACCAGGGTAGCTGGGGGAAACCAAACCAAACCAAACATTGATAATCCATTCATTATCAATTTGGAGTTGTCTGTTTGGTTTAATTTGAGATTGCAACAAGACAGCCAATTGATTGTCAAAATAATTGTTAATTTCAGCCTTGGGTGAAAGATATGTTGCCATGTTTATGAGTTCTTTCTGTTACAGGCATTGTCAAAACTCACAACCTGCGCTTCCAGGAGAGTGATGCTCTTCAGGCGGTTTTCTCCTCACACCTCTGTCCCAATGTCCTCAAAGCTCCAGCCAAGTCAATACACTTCCCTGTTATAATATGAATTGGGCTTTTCCCCATGTGCAGACAAACATGTCCCTGTGTGCTCTGCTGCAGACTCCTCAGTGACATGGTGATGCATTTCCCAGTTTCCCAGGAGGAAATCACATTATCAATATCTGCTGCAAAAGTCAGTCTGAGAAATTACTTTGAAAGAGGAAATGGTGAGTCAATTTGTATATCCTTCTCCTAATTAGAGTTTCAGTTAAATCTCATCAAACCAAACATTTGTCACTATGTCCCCTAGCAGTGACATAGTTTGCGTACTTACAGTGTAGTATGTATAGTAGTTGCTAAAGCATTCATTGCTTCTGTATGTGGCAGGTCACATGAAGCTCATGCACACAGAGATGTCCTTACACCCAGACGAGTTCCATTACTTCCAGGTCGGAGTGGACTCAGACATAACTTTCTGTTTGAAGGAGCTCCGGGTGAGTTATTTTTATATTCTGCGTTTATCAAGTCAGCTGTGGAGCTGTGCTTTGAGAGTGGCTGATGTTTCCGTGATGCGTGTATTGGATATGTGACCGTGTGTGATCGCACCAGCGCGGTATTCAACCAGAGATCAGTTACACTTGAACTTTGAGCTGCTGTTTGATGGAAAGAAGGATATGTTCTTATATTCAGAGTTTAACCACAATGGTGATATGCCTGCAAGGATAGAATTACAATAAAAATGCTTTTGACATTTTTGAAAGTAGTAGTAGATAATGTTCAAAATGTACATAGAGAATCCAAACGCAAGGGCCTGGAACGTGAAAGGCATTCACAAAAGGAGAATTTATTGCAAAAAAAACAACAAAAAACGTATGCTTGTCCCATTGAGTTTCTTGTAAATATTACCATGCAGAGATAAAGGTACCAAACCTTTTTTCTGTATATATAAAAATAATAGTGTTGTTTTTACCAAACAGAAAGATGAATTGTGAACAAGACATGCTGTCTTCGTCTTATCAGAGAGCTGATTGGCTGAGTCAGGGGGGTCCTCTCTTTTTCACTTACCTGTTGATAAACGTTGACCTTGTGACAGATGCCAACAAAACATGCAAGTTCAACTGTGTTTTTGAGAGTGAAGAACCTGTTGGAATTGATTATAAACATTATTTTTTTAAACTGTTTGAATGTTGAATAGGGGTGGGAACCTAAGGGTACCTCACGATACGATGCAATACACGATACAAAGTTCACGATAACAATATCACAATAACGATATTATCACAATAACGATATTATCACGATAACGATTTTATTACGATATGACGATTATCGATATATTGGTCAGAAATATACAATATGCCAATTTATGGCATAAATAAAAGAAAAAATACACTTTATTTCATGATAAATGGAATGGAGATGCGTAATGTAGCCATATATTAAGTATTGATACCAATTTAAAAAAATAATTTGTAACCAAAAAAAAAAAAAATTATATCAATACTTAACCCCACTTTGCCCGAAGCCCCCACTGAAAAATCTCAGCTCCTGTGGACTCACCACCTGCAGGAGGATCAGTGAGGGGCTGGTGCTCTGTGTATGGGTGCAGCTCTGACTGCCACCCCCCGACCCAGAAATGGATTAAGGGGAAGAAAATGGATGGATGGATGGACTTGGCAAATGCATATCAATAATTGAATCGCGGGAGAAAGTATCGCGATATATCGAATATTTATCGTCACACCCCTAATGTTGAATGTCATACACTTCTGTGGTTGCAAATAACTTCAGCACCACACTCAGACAAAGGCAATGTGGACAATATATCTTTTCAAAATGATGATCTGATCTAATGTACTAAATCTCTTTATGTTCCTGCAGAGGGGCAACATGCCCTGTGCCCAGCTATGGATTAGCAACAAGAATGTAATGAATTTAGGTCACTTTTAATTCAATTCTTTCTCAGTTGCTTTGAAGGGGAAAGAGTAAAATTCCAACAGCTAATGTCCATTGTGCAGCTTGACAAAATGTGCTTTCGCTAAATCAAATCAGCAGATAACATTTATTACATTACAGCCAACAAGAACAGTACATGCTGTTAAAAAGTCCCTTGGAAAGAGACAGAATATTACCATAGAAGCATTAATGAAATGAAAAAAACAAGAACATCCATCCACTTTGAGTTCTGACTGATACTGACCCAGTTTGCAGTGTGTTTAAAACTTTCACACTTCAGACAAGGCAAGTTTAGTAAAATAGAATAGAGTTGGTAGAGCATTATTGTTTAACCCTGATATAATCGTGTTCCCTGATAAAAATGTATTTACTGTCCTCTGGAAGGGTCTCAGAATTGTTATTAGCCCAGAAAACATAAAATTAGAATCAAACAGATTGTAAAGTCATTGGTCCATAAAGACAGATTAACCAATGATCATAGGTGTTTGAGCAAAAGGATAAATGTCCCGGAATATCTCCTTCGTCAACATGGAAATAACCCAGTGTGAGAAAAAAGTGAGAAACCTCAGGAAAAAGGTTGCAACAAAGAGAGATCCACTCCCAGGCTGCAGACTGCAAGAATATACCCCTTAGTCCACTCTTTCTTTTGTTTCAATTCAATTCAAGATACTCGTCATTTTCTTATTAGCAAAAAAAAAAGACGTTTTATGCTTATATAGTGTACAATAAATATTCACATCTTCAAGATAAGAACTAATTTAACTTTATAATTGATTGTAAAGTGAAATTAGAAGTAATATTAATTGTCCATTTGGATTTTTAACACTGTCAAAAGAGAAATTCTTGTTTTGATGAAAAGAGATATTTCCTCAAAATCAAATTGAAAATCCTAATTCTGTATAATGCGTCCCTCGTTACAGCTGCATCAAAGGAAGGAGTCAATAAAGCTTTACAGAACCTTTTGTGAGAGATTAATCAAAGCGTAACACTTTTGTTGTTGGTCTGTTTCAGGGATTACTGACGTTCGCCGAGTCTCATTGTCTGCCCGTGTCTGTTTACTTTGGCGCAGCAGGGAAGTAAGTCTTGGGGTTAGGATTTTAGATTTTTGGCTAAGCTCTTAGATCCAGTTCACAATCTATAACAAAAACACTCCTTGGCGATCCATTTGAATAGCTTTCGTGTGGTGAATGAAAGACCACATGCTTCTGTCTGCTGTATACAGTTGTGTTTAAATGCCGTGTCGCCCCAGGTCAGCAGTGGGAAAGGGTGGCGTGTTGTTTCGACCTTTGTTGTGTCAAAAATAAAAGGATCAAAACCATAGACTGTATATATTAACGGAGGTAGCCGTGCCTATCTCCGCCGTTCTAACTAATGGGCCGAAAATTGGGCTTTCATGGAGTGATTCAAAATGGCCGCGGGGGCTGGAAAAAGTGAAAAAACGCATCTGCGCATGGGTCAGCCGGCACGAGCCCCACTGGTCCAAAAAAATTCACTCCCCTCAGCATTGACACACATGTGGAACCAAGGCCAAGAGCCTGTAAAGACGTTTTCGAGAGGTCAGCTACTGCTATATAGCATTGGCTAATTCTTCCTCCGGGTCCACCCCCATCGGCCCGGGCTGGTATTGCAAGCATGTCAGCGCACGTCATTTTGGCCATTTTTGAGCCGGGACCCGCCCCCACTAGTCAAAACGAACTTCTGACTTTCACAATAGCTTTAGAATGAGGTATAACTTGCCATGGTAGCTCATATGGAGTTGCAAGGGTGTATTAGTATATCAACAATTGTATCAATAATCAATTATGAGACAATATATTCTGACATATTGATATTTTGGCACATCCGTAGCACACGGCACAAGATAAATGAATAAGAACAATACTAAATTAAAACATAACTCTAGCATAAAAAGAAGTGGTATACATAAGTGTATTCTCTATCTTTAGCACAATAAGGAAAGAAGTCTTAAAATCTCTAACTTTAGCAGGATGAATAGTATAAAGTAATTCACAATTATCTTTTTATTTGAATTAACTAATGTTGATATCCTCTTTCTGGGGTCTGTCTCAGGCCTGTGTGCTTCTCCATCGAGGACATGGTGCTGGAGGCGACTGTGGTATTGGCGACTCTGATGGAGACTGAAAGCAGGGCCCCGTCTCAGCACACGGCCACGCCCCTTAACACCACCACCTCCAGGTACAAACACAGCAAGTTCAGCGGCTTATTTGTCAATGGTTAATCCTAAACTGCAGACGACGGGAGAACATGCAAACACCATGCAGAAAAGCCCCCGCGCCAGATTTTGTCAATGTAATTATGGAACCCTTTTTCATACTATGCACCATAGATCAAGTCCATCTGACATGTCTTAAAGCTGGAGTACTGTTCCAACTTCCAACTGATATAGTCTCGTAAAAGTAAAATGTTTTATTATGCAAAGAGCTCTGTGAGACACTAATTTTTTTGTCTAAAAAAGCTGAACATGTAACAGAGGCCAAAAAAATGCAAAAACTAGTGAGAGAGCTAAAGTGTTTTAAGAGCGAGGGATAAGTTAGATGGATTTACTAACTATCTAAAAATCAAACATATTAGATTTTTAGCGGTTTGAAAGTCAGGAAGCCCAGCTTTTAGAACATAGGTCATTTGCAGCAGCAGCCTGGTACTTGGTCAGATATAATTACACTGTCTAGTTCCCACAGAGATTTACTACCTGTACCTCCGTCCTGGCATGCAGTCAAAATAGTTGGCTCTCATTGGCCAGTTTTAGCTGCTTAAGTGGACATGGCGTTTCAGAATCCACTCTTATGTCTGCGGCGGGGATAACAGCAGGTCACGCCAGAGTCAATGTGAATAATCCTCTAATATGCCTACGTCGTCTGTGCGAGGACTGTCCACGCAGGATGATGTCAGCCAGAAATAACGTCACTGCTGACTCTGCACTTATCACAAACCTCTCCTCACAGCTGAGATAAAAACGGATCTAAAATAAACATGCACAATAGGCTAATCCTCCAGCTCCTGGCCACATCCTGAGCTCAAACTCTAGAGAATGAATCCTACGCCTGACAGGTTTTCCCAGCAGCAGTGAAGGATACTCTAAAGCTGCAGTGCCCAGGGACTTTGTTAGTGCCCCACAATGAATTGCAATTGTTATTAAACCCATAAGAGGTAATGGGCTACCACGATGTGTTATTCATCAACAGAAAACAACCATATCATTTATATTTTTGTAAACATTGTCCCAACTCAATTAGCAGTAGTTCAATAAAATATTGTGCTATCAATCACATTTGGAACAGGCCAACTCATTACTCACACATCCAACTCATTTTGTTAAGAAAAAAATACTAGAAAAGATTACCCAAACTCATGTTAAATACAAGTAATCCTTTAATCAGAATGTAAAAATCTATTCATGAAAAAAACAACAGATGCAAAATATATGAGCTTTAAACAAATGTTGACCAACTTTTTTAACCAAAACAAAAACCCTCTGTTAAGTATTAAATTAATGTTTCCTAAGCCACTTTTTTGGCTAAATTAACCAACAATTTGGTCACCTACCCCATGTCAAATCGTCTTCATTCTGAGAACAACAGTGAGTACGTTTACAAAGCACTCGTGAACGTGACAAGCTTGCCCTGATTCTAATGGACAGTAAATTGGAATGAGACATCGGGCAGTGATGCATTTAAGAGCACAGGTGAAAACTTGTTTAGAAAGGTAAGCATTTGGACAAATACGGGCAACTCACTCATTTTGTACGGGATCAATACACAGTCCTATGCTGCAGGAATTAAAAAATGCTTATAGTGATGATTATGGCAACGTTATTTAGAATTACAGTAATAACGTTTGGGAAAGTTACAAAATGCCTTTGAAAGCGTCCGAAGGCATAGAGCTTTAAGCGGCTTCTTTTGCGGGGGATGCGCACGGAGACGGGACCAAAACTCCTCAGACCTGATGTACACCGTATTCTTATGCTTTGTAAACACACTCAAACACACACTTAGAAATCCCGTCATAATAACTTCTCGCCGATCATTTCAACACTCTGCTTGATTGGACATCTGTCATTGTCAGATATGTCATTATTTGAACCATAATTACAGTGTTTGAGATCCTTATTGAGTCTGCTTATTATCGGTAGCTAATTATCCTGTGAGGTAAGTTGTTTTTCTGCTTCGCCGCCCAACATTCCTGACTTCATGCAGCCAGTGTGAATATTGCTCATGCCACTGCTGTCTTTCAAACAGACACTGGAGGCAAACACATCCATAACATTATTCGACTCTAATGAAATAAACGTACTGAAGTCGTCATGTGATGCAAGACTTTATGTATTTCACTCAGATTGGTGAATACAGTCATTCACAGTAGTCATTTTGAATTGTGTATTTGTTTACTCAAAGTTGTGGGTTGGACTAATATTCCAAGTAATGTAAAAAAAAAAAACAATATTAATATTTTGTGAGCCATGCTTTCCTGCTGAGGTTTTTCTGGTTGAAACATTTGACATCTATGCTAAGTTTTGGGGGCTTATGGTAGGGATTAAAGAGTTCCGTCTAGGTGACGGATTTCCGTCAAATGAAATTGGTCTGGAAAAAAAAATATATATATATAATGATAATAATACACACAATGAAATGATTGATTATAAAAATAATATATAGTAATACATATACGTGTGAATCTGTTATATATATATATATATATATATATATATATATATATCGATGTATAATAATTTGAATATAATTGTATTTATATGTATATAGAAATAATAAGTAATATAATCACGAGTGGGCCTTGAACGTGCCGTGGCCACATGAGCGCTCCGCAAATGAATCAAGGCAATGGGACGTAGCTGAGCTCACGCGCAAATGAAGACGCGATGAAGTTAGCGTTGGTAACACGGAGGTGAAAGTTTCTGGAAACTGCACGGAGCTTTTGAAAAGGAGAAGAGGAGGAAAATTGAATCTCGAACGGAGCAATAACAGCAGCAGATCCGCGGACTGGTAAGCTGGGCGCGTAATAGAGGAAAGGTAATTAACGTTTACCAAACGCAATGCTATTTTACTTAACGGAATGTACAAAACAGACTTTGCTGCGACTGGGAATGGGGACAAACATGTCTTGGTGAGCTTTTGATATTGTCTTGTTTGCGATCTTCTTGCAAAACTCAGCGTGATGTAAAAGAGCCAATCAACGAGTCATGGTGCGAAAAGATGAAAGTGGCCGGTGCTTGTGCGTACTTTGCCATAAAAAATTGCATGTATGAGAAAAAAGTTTTGATTCGCCACCAGCTCAAAACTGCGCACAAGGCAGCTGTTTGTGCACTTTCCCACACTTCATCTTTACCTGGTGCATCAGCAACAACTGACACTAGGCTTGCTATGGCAGACCGTGTCTGTGGCTTTATCGCAGAAAATAACGTTCAGAATATCACTACCGCTGGTAGATTTATTTAAATCATTTGCAGTTGATCGAAGTGCACTGTGCACTCAAACTTGATAGGGAAACCTTTTTCTTCAATATTGACGTGTCCACAAACAAATGTGGACAGAATTTTATCGTCCTTTAGCAATATTTTGACGAGGACAGAGCCAAAGTGTTGACGCTCCATATCGCCTCAAGTAAAGCTACTCTCACTAATATTCTGTCAAAAAGTTTACTCGTTGCTTGATCCACTTATATTTCATATCAAAATACACTGTATATCTTTGAAGAATTCATTTGAGCTGTATTCAATATACAATCTATTATACAATAATATATTGTAATTACAAATATAACTTGGTCCTGCATATTACTGTGATTTACATGTGATAAATTTCCATGCAAAAATTTTCAGTCAAATCTTTTTTTTTTGCTTTAACCCCTGGCTTATGGTGACATTAAAAGCTGCCAATCCAGTTCAACTTGATTGAGTGACTGAGATTTATTAACACGTGGCACTGGGGCCGGGTATTTTTCAGTTTCGTATCTAGATACATGAGACTGTCTATTCAGTACGTATGATATTGTATTATGTTACTGTTCTATTGTGTTTCTTTGGAAGTAAGGAGAACAAAGAGATTCACTTAATCCCTGTGAAGATTGGTCGACTTTTTCATCTTTTTTGACTAATAACTGTTGTCGTGAGTTGGGCTATGCAAAAATAAAATGGCCTGATGTGACTGTGTGTGTTAGGTGTGAAGTGGAGGCTCCTCAGGACAGGTCTGGAGTGGAGCAAGTGGCCTCGAGTCAGGGCAGCCCCATCCTCGCTCCCCGCCTCTCCCTGTACCCCTCACAGATAGACCTCCCGTGTGGACAGGGAGACCCAATCCGGACCCATGCTCCCTCTCCAGCTCCTTCACTGGTAACAAAAGCTGGGACATTGCTGTTTGGTTTGATCAATGCAAAGTTACTGCTAAACTTGTGAATTCTCTCAACAAAATGAGTTAAAGAGATATGTTCTGCCACAGTAGTGATAATCAATGAGTGTGTTTACAAATCATAAGGAGAAGAAGTTGGCGTACACTCAATGCGGTGGGATTATCAAACCGGTCTGATGAGTTTTTGGTCCCGTCTCCGTGTGCCCCAAAGAGAGATGTAACTTTGCCTTAATGCTCTATGTAACTGCAATTCTAAATGAAATTGTCGTCATACATAATGGGAATGAGTGGGTACCCTATACCCGTCCAAATACACAAATTTTTCATATAATGTTAGCTTTTCCCTGAGCTCTTAAATGCATCACTTCTTGCTGTCTCATTCCGATCAGATGGACTTGTTTACATGTAGCTCAGTCGCACCAGCACCTCGGAATGGATGGTTATTCACCTGGTTTTGCACAGGTTTATCAATCTATTCTAATTAAACTGGAGGAGGTGGAGGATTCGGTTTTAACTAGTGATTTGTAAATATAGTCAGTTGACAAACGTAGATAAGACTAGAGAAGATAAGAGAATGTTTATTTGTCCCAGAGTGGGATAATGTTGGTGGTGCAGCACGTACACAGGACAGTAGGAAGAGCTCACAAGGAGCACACAAAACACAAAATATACATAATAGATCATGATTATAGTGTATATTTTGAGAAGAACAATTTTTCTAAAGAAACAAGCTCAATCTGTGTGTGAAGTTAATAAATAAATAAATAAATACATGATAAATAATCACACAACATACATAATTAACGCTGGCTTCTTTTTTAAAGATGTGCACATTGTTTCAGGTTTAAATTAGACTTTACCCTAGTGTCAAGACTACAAAGTGCTGACATAGCAGTAGATCAAATGAATGAGCAGTGAGTTAAGATCCAAAACAGGAAAGCAGATTTAACAATCTGGGCGGCAGTAGCTCAGTTGGTAGAGCGTTGGCCTTTGAGCCAGAAGGTCGTGGGTTCAAGCCCCGCTCAAGACTTTCACCATCGACTCCCACTGACTACTGTCGTTGTGTCCTTGGCAAGACACTTAACCTCTGGGAACACCAGCCACAGTGGGGCGGCTGCGGCTGTAAAGTGCCAAACTGCCGTTGTGTCCTTAGGCAAGACACTTCACCCCCATTGCCTAGAATGAGTCTGGTGTGTGTATGAATGGTTGGTGGTGGTCGGAGGGGCCGATGGCGCATACTGGTTGCCTCGCTTCTGTCAGTGTGCCCCAGGGCAGCTGTGGCTACAGTAGTAGTTTATCACCACCGTGTATGGAGTGAATGAATAATGACACATGTGAAGCGTCTTTGAGTGTCCAAAAAAGCGCTATATAAAACCGATGCATTAACACTTAAAGGAGCTATACCTGTTTCTGCTAGGTTTTTCTCAGTTTGAATGTTTAGCACCGCCCCCAACTCGCTCACAGGCTTCAATCTAGCTTTATTTACGATCTGATACGTATGCAAACAGTAGCAGTACCGCAACTTCTTGTAAGCTGTACAACAATCACAAAAGCAACGCACTGCTAACGAAATATATAATTGAAAGATTACCGCTAGTTTTGCGTCCAAATGTCCGATCACAGAGAGTCCCAGGCAGTCCCTCTCCCGCTGATCTCTCCAGAGGATACCATTACGCCAACGCAATGTATATTCACCCGCCAGAGGAGCCAGAGGAGCCAGAGGAGCTAGCCACTTTCTGCTAACATGCTACTGTGTTTAGCAGCACTGCAGAGGCAAGAGGACGCAGCCTGTTCTGTGATTGGAGGAGAGCGGGCGTCACGCTAAGTCTCTACTCAGAACTTTTTACGGCCTGAATTCATACACAGCTGAATCAATGAGCTCAAGTTTTCAATTAAATTATGGATTTTATTACAACTTGTATGTAGTAAAACGCATTTTTTTTTAACTAATTCGAAAATAAATCGGGTATAGCATCTTTAAAAGAAGTGAGGAGAGGTTTATTTAGAGGAGCTCATAGATTTTTAGTTCACACTCTGGAGTCGTGCTTTTCAGGTCGTACACCCAAGTACAAAGTCTTTGTTTTGTTTTCATTTGTTCAAACTGGAAATGTTCCCAGAGTCTAGACTTAATGCGTCACTGTTTTGACGTGTGTCCTTGCATTTGAGGTGAGTTCGGCTCAGATATAGACTGTAGTCAACTAGAAAAGAATGTGTTTTGTACCGTGCAATAGAGATATGCTGTGGTATGCATTGGATAACTTTACTCTAGAGATTATGATATATTTCTCTCTTTTTGAAAGTTTTCCATGTTTTCGCTCCATTTTCATTTACTGGGATGCAAGAACAGAAAGACATCCAACTCATTTGATAATTCCTCTTGTTTGGAGAATGATTGAATGTAACCTTTGTGGGCTTCACTTCCAGTTGTGATCGCGTCACAAGCACAGTGCTTTTCCAAACTTTACTAAACTATTGTGTGGCGTTTGTAGGTGTGCTCGCTGCTGTTCAAAGCACTGTCTCAGGCCGAGGACGCCGCTCTGGATCCTAAAGTCCTGGTCGGTGTCAGTGATGAAGAGGACGTGATGGAGGAGGAGCCACAGAGCCCACCGCTGTAAACTACTCTATTTTTATCAACATGGGAGAATATTTCTGTATTTATTGTTCGTATTTATTTGTTATTACTTAATGTTAACTCATAGATTGATAGAAATGTACAATACTGTATCACCTTATAGACGCTGTTGTATTTTTAAAATGTTGGTATTTATTGTTATGTATCACTAACAATGTTATAAAAACAGTTTTCAATCTGCGTTTTTATTATTTTTTGGCAAAAGGGGCGTTATTTGGCTTTATCGCTGGGCTTCACCTCATTTCAACACAACGCAAATACATTCATAGTTGTGTCATAAAAATAATTATGGCATGTCTCAGTCTAAAAAACAGTTTACACTGCAAAAAGACTGGAAAATTCAAAACAATTCAAACTGAATATGTTTTAGGACACTTTGGGGCGCAAACAAGTGACGGCTCTTTGTGAAGCTGAGAACCTGTAGTTTACTCTGATGACTCAATGTTTCTAATTGTAAGTGGGAACAATCCTTGCACAGAGAAAAATCCAAACTCCAAAGTCTGCTAACATCTATGATACAATAAGAGGAATATATCATAAGTACTATTTCAACTAAACAATGCGGCGCATTGGTATTTTTAATCTTAATATAACAATTTGGCCAATAATGCTTCGGCAATCATGCTGTGAGGCTAACTTTGGGCGGCACGGTGGCTGAGTGGATAGCACTCTCGCCTCTCAGCAAGAAGGTCCTGGGTTCGAATCCCGGTCGGACCAGGGCCTTTCTGAGTGGAGTTTGCATGTTCTCCCCGTGTCTGCGTAGGTTTCCTCCGGGTACTCCGGTTTCCCCTACCACTAAAAAATATGTCCAATAGTTCTGGCATGTGCCTCCTGTACTGGCCCCGCTCCCATCTCTGTGTGGAGTGAGAGACAAATGCCCAAAATTAACAATTGTAAACCGCTTTGAGACTCAGATCTGCAGTGAAAAGGCGGTATATAAATAAAAACTTACTACTTACTTACTTACTTTATAAATATATAATAAATATATAAAGAAGGGTATCTGTAGAATGGCTGTTAGTTTGTGACAATTCCCGTTTCAAAGAAGAGGCAAAAGTGACTGAAAAATAGATTTAGGACTTGTAATAAAGCAAACAGGTCCCAGTGGAACAGATATCCCTGTTTACTTTTGTAGTTTGTCCCGTTCCTGTTGTGACCCACGTTTCTCTCATCGCTGTAACTGCACACGTCTCTTTGATGTTCTCTTCTGTGCTCGTGTTGTGGTCTCTGCTCAAAGACATGATCTCACCTGTGAAAAGCCACGCCCGTTTACCTCAGATAACTCAAATATCTGAAAAATGTAGCGCTTCAACAACATGACAAACTCAGGCCAATATGAACTCGCCAGCGTTTTATCCGTGTGAAGAGGAGGAAGAGGTTTAATTGCGGTTTCTCCACAGTGTGTTTGAACCATACAGGCCCCACTGCGATCTGTTTCATACACTTATACCATGGTCAAAACACTGTACTACATATTAAAAAACACATTTCAATCCTCTATGCTCTCAAAACAAAAACATGTTTGCGGAAAGGCATTTCTTTTTGAACCAAGAGCCAGCAAAAGCTCCATAGCAACGGTTGCCATGACCAAAATGCAGACGCACACACTGGGGAGAAAACGCAAGCGTTTTACATTTACCTCATGAATTTTTCAAAACTTTACATATATAGCAACTTAATTCAACATCCTGATTTTTATTAGACCCGTAAAAAGTAATGTTATACATTTGCAAACTTACTCCAAAATACAGGAATAGATAAGTTGTGGAATGACAGTACATTTTCTGGTTTAGTCTTATGAGCGCTTTCACAATCTTGACTTTGGAGGAGCAGCAGCTTTACTCAGAGCTCCTCGCCCCATCTCCATCTCAACAGCTTGTATCCGTGAGTAGGTGAGAGGTGAGCTTGTCCTTTCCGTCGTTATCTTTGGGTGAGAACATGTCAACCCGTAAATTGATATCTTTGTCTTCTGAAGCATGTTCAATACTTAAATCTGATCCTCAAGCACAGCTGTTCCTGGAGCCCCGCTCCACTACCCCCCCCCCCCCTCACCGACCTCTCAAGGCCCCCCCCACCAGCAATGTTTTTCCTTTTACACTTAAAAAACCTGAAACATACAAAGGATTTGATTTGTTGATGTAGTGATTCATATCAAATATTTGAAAATGTCATACCATTCTCATTTGCTTGTTATAGTGAAATTATACTTGGTGTAATTCTGCATTTCACCACCAGGGCCTCTGTCTGGAGCAGTGGTCTCTAATACAGTGTCTGCGGACCCATCTCCAGATAACTATACTTCTTTCGGTCAGGACCAGAGCTGGAGGATTTTACTTATTGTACATGTTTTGAGTGAAAGGAGAAACCTATGCAAACATGGGGAGAACATGCAAACTCCACTCTGACTATTCTGTCAGGGATTCTCACCATTCTGCATTCTGTAAGCACTGCTCTAGGGTTAAACGTGCATAAAACACAATCTGAAGAAGTATTTTGCGTCCACAATACATTTAAAAGAGTGCACAGACTCAACCAGATAATAAATATTCTTTTTATTAAATATTGTACTGCACCTGTACAATTCAAAATGTTTTTTTCTTCTGAACACATTACTAGAACATCCAAAATATACTCACATACTCTGCTCATAAAGTCAGGACATCAGAAAAAAAAAACTAGTGTGGAACCAGAGGAAATAAAAAAAATCATCACAATTGCTTGAAGTTAAGGCTGAGTAGATTGTCCTCACTGTTATGAAATGTACAATCTCAAATATTTACATGTGTGGGAATCTATCGCAAGCCCTTTTAATGACCAAACCTTATTTTGAAATTTAGCAAAATGAAGTTATGGAGAGGAAAACGAATTCATGCCAAGCCATCAAACTTATCATTTCTGAGAACGTGTTACGAGAATGACTTTGATCTACTTCCATCTAACACATTATTTGTCAGTGCTTTTTCCAGCGGCCAAACGGTCACTGAACATTATCGACGAGCAATATTAAACCTTTTATGACATTGTATATTTATCATAATCCTAATAAATTCTTAAACTATCACACATAGCCCAAACAGTTGTATTGGTACGTTCTTTTTATCAGGTCGTTTCAAAAAGCAAAACATACACAGATGAATCCTCAAACAGACAGAACACCATTCTATCCCTACTTAATCTATCACACAATTATAATAGTCCCACATGTCTACCGCATACAAACGCATACAAAAAAACACACTCACCCAAACTTTCACAGATATGTTGGTTTGTGCGTGGGAAAGATTTCGGCCCAGTGCTTCACCAGACTTCATTATTACTACGTGGCCACAGCCGCCAGCTTTATTCTGTGTCCCAGCAGCAGTGGTGGGGGACTAAAGGGATATTTTTAGGCCAATATGGGAGGCTTGCTTGCACTCAAAACCTCACATGAACTGGCGTGACAAACACACACTGGTTTTGCATTGATTTGAATAGAGGTTAGAAAAATACTAAAGAAATCAAGAGGGGCCTTTTGTTCATCGCTGTCATTTCTTCTATTGAAATCATCCTCATTATTATTTTTATTATTATCATTATCAAAGTCTGTACTGTTCCATTCAACCAAAACTGGAAACTTTTGCTCAGGTCCATCTAAATGTTGTTGTTTTGCCTGGAATGTTCCACTGTAGCCACGGCATTTCCTTAAACATTGAAAAGATAGACGCTGACTTTGCTTGGCTAATTTACAAGTCAGATTTTTGAGCAGTAAAAACACTCTTTAAATATGTCATGGTATCACACTGAGGTAGTCCATTCCACGCAAAGAAATAACATCTCCATGGCAACAAGCGGGTAGCGAGTTGCGCAATGCACTTTTAAAATCTAAGGAACTATTTTGTTTTGCATAATTATCCCTAACAATAAGATAGCTTTGTTTTAATACTTTTCCACAAGTTCCTTAGACAAAAAGATACGTTAACTCTCTTTCAGCCGTTTTTTAAATATTGTTTGGCCAAACTTAATGCCTTCATTTAGTATTCCATAAAGGCGTTTTCTTATACGGGGCCCTCCCATGCCATTTGTCGGCATATCACTGCCAACTATGAACTTCCGTTTCCTTCGTCTTAACGCGCCACATTCCCTTCTTGGAAAGCTCTGTGGGCGGCCATTTTGAATCCGAACCACCACCGAGCTCCGTCGTCAACTCTTCCACTTGCTTTCTGCCCAAAAGTGCTTAGTCTGGGTTTCATTATACAAGAAAGAAACTCCAAATTCATGGTGACAATATTCAAGCGGGACAGGAGCAGTGGTCCGTGAGGCCAGGAGAGGAGGGGGGGGGGAAGTCCTAGTTCCCGTCCAGCAGGAGTTCAGACGCCACTTTGTCCATTTTTAAAGAGACTAGTCTGTGTATTCGGCCACGATGGACAGCAGCACAGTGATGTCATCCGGCTTTCCTCCTGTGGATGGAAAATGCTACGTTAAATAAGTAAATGAGGTGACGTTTAATGTTAGAATTGTTGTTAAGAGCCTAGACACTCTTAAGTTGTTTTTAGAATGATTTAATTATGCCACAAACAATCACAGTTTTTACCTTTTGGTATCAGACATTTTGGAAAACTACCATCGTATGAATCCCATCAAATTACAAAAACACTTTCACTTTATAGTATGGCAGAAACATTAAAGCTAAACTTTCCAACCACTAAACAATTGATTCTACCAATAGTTTTCATATGCATGTATTTTGGCCTCTGTCACATCTGTAGATCAGAGGACCACCCTCACTCAGCCAATCAGTTCTAAGCCCAACACGTGAAAGAGTGGTGCACAGGGTTCTTTCTCACAAGTATGCAACAGATAACATTGTTGGTCTCATTCAGAAGGAATCTTGTCTTCATCTTATTAAAATGCTGGTATGTATTTATGGGGAAAAAATTATGTACCCCAGTTTCAAGTTTTAAAATAACAGGCAAACAAGTTCCTATGGGCCTACAGTCTGTTATGAAAACTTGTATTCATTGCATTGTCATAAAGTGATATAGATAAAGGGAAAAAAGAGATGAAGAGAAATTTCAGTGTTGCATCACAAGTTACAGAACAGTCGGAACAAGGAGCACACAGCACAAGATGGGTGAATATTAAGTACAGCACAACTCTATACGTCAGATACTTACTTTATACATGTGTAGATAAATCTGTTGAACACTCGAGTCTAGTGCAAGTGAATGAGACTGACGACACGCGTTACTCTTACCTCGTACATTCAGGCCGTTGTCACAGGCAAACTGAGCGAAGGGCGACATGTAGTTTGGATCGTAGGCCAGATCGTGAGCCTGCTCCGCGATGCTCCGAGCCGTCTGCTGGATACTCTCATAGTTCGAGTTCTAGGAGCAGAAAACACATATTTCAAACACCAACATTCTCAATGAAGTCCATGTGGAGGTTGTGGAAGTCGTACTCTCCTCTCGTGTGAAATGAGGCCACCCTGATCAGCGTGTGCAGAATCTCACCTTGATTTTCTTGAGCTCCTGCAGGATCATGTAGTCGGGCATGTTGTCAAAAAGTCCATCTGTCGCCGTGAGGATGATGTCACCGAGCTGAACGTCGAACGAGGAGCTGTCGGCGGCGTCCGGGCTGTGGACACACGAAGACCACGGCTCATTTCAGGATTGTATAAAAAGGTGGGACCCCGAGGGAACTTCCAGAGGCGACAGAATGGGTCCATGAGAGCGAGACAAGGCAAGATTTTGAAGTGATTTTAAAAAGAGGTATGTGTAAAATGTGCACTGCTAAATGTTGCAACACACAGTTTAAGAAAAATAAGTTTAACCCCTCAAAAAAACAGTTTTATAATTGGTGGTCGACTCTAAATACAAACATAGTATTTATATTATTAGACATGTTTTGTAAATCTGTTTGAACTACTGTATAAACCAATATGTTGCTTGGTGCGATGGGTCTGTAATACCAAGTGTCAAAGCTTCACTCATTATTGGGATTAGGGATTAAAGCGCTGATAGCCAAGCGCAGTCGCCACATTGTCAGATTACAATTAAAGGCATATGGCGCTGGGTTTTTCACTCCTCGCTTGGCCTGGTGGGGCGAAACCCTTGACAAATATTTGTAATTGAAGTGAAGTGGCAGTTTGTGACACAAGAGAAACGACAGTAAGAGCAAGTTCTAAAACTCACCAAAACAAGAGAGCGGCCATCAATTATTTTAGTCATTTCAGAAGATCCAGGACAAGGCAGAGGACTGTGTCTCTCAACTCGCCTGGGAGCGCCTCAGGATTCCTCCAGGTGAGGTGGAGGAGCGTGTGAGTATGTGTGTGTGGAGAGGGAAGTCTGGGCGCGTCGGATTAAGAAAATGAAGAACAGAGTAATCTATGGTTTATTAACAAAGTATATACTTGTTTTATCATTCCACAAAATGACCATAAATGCATATTAATAACATGTTTTAGGAGAATTTTCTGTGAGTCAGAAAAGATTTTAAGGAATATTTAAAACAAGTTATTGATTGAATTAAACTGTAATCTAAAGCCTGGTTCACACGGCAGGATATTTAGGCCGATTTAGACCCGATTTACCCCTTACGACAATCTTAAGAAACGCTCCGATTTCCGTAACAAAATCTTACAGATTATCCTGCCGTGTGTGGTGTGTTAAGACTGCACTCGTCGCTCGGAAGGACATCGGGACTGCTCCCGATCTCAAATCGGGGATATCCAACATGTTGGATTGTTTTGGCCCGATTTCTTGTCGTGTGTGGTGTCCTCCGAGGATAAGCGAGCGCGTTGCCATGACTACGGCGTGTAGCCAATAAGAAGACGAGGTGACAAGCCGGTGAGGAAACACCGGAAAAAAACCAAAACACAGCAGCATGGCTTTGACCATTGCCTTTTCTTTGGATTACGCGTCTTCTCTGTTAACAACAAACTGCACACTATCGCCACTGCATCCTCTTCGTCCGCCATGACTGTTTACTCTGAAGTCACGCTTGATCTCGAGAGATTTTGTGAGATTTCCGTCTGACCTGGGAATGCTCGGGGGGCGTGTCGGTTCGTGTGTGATGTTTGTGGCTTGCGTGATCTTGCCGTGTGGCTACGCACCACACACTGCACGACCAAAGTGGTTAGACACAGGATTTTTAATCTCCCCGTGTGGGGTCTAACACGGAGAAAAATCGGCCGACAATTTTAAAATCGTCTCGTGTGAACCAGGCTTAAGAGTTTTTGTAATTGAATAATGAGATAAACTATTATTTATATATATTTTTTATAATTATGTCTAAATCAGATCTTTAAAGTCACCACTATCACCAGTAATACAATAGAATACAGTCATTAATACAATAGAATACAGTCATTAATACAATAGAATACAGTCATTATGAAATGGGCCTTAGTCCATGCTCAGGTGTCAAAGATACGCTCAAATACTTTTACTCCAGAAACCAAAGCTCTGTTCATATCAGTGTCAGTTCTGAGAAGATGCCCTCCTGCTGCCCCCGTTCAAAGATAGTTTTAATGACTATTTTCATTCCATAAATCCTCTCCTCAGGGACACGGTGTGCTCCTAGTCTGTGCAGAGCAGGTCAACACCACAAGATTTTGGACAAATTAAAAAACAACACAACAAGGACAAAGCAACAACTTCCTCTGAACCTGACGCCACTTTAATCTTCAGAAATGTGCAGATTTATCCAACAATCTATTAAACCATATACGAGTCTTGTGCGAAATGAGATGGGACTTTGTAACTGTGACAATATGAAAAGTGCTACAATCAAACACATTGCCCACAGCAGTATCAGCTGTCGATCTCCAGAGCTGATTACGTGGCACACCTTCCTCTTTCGGTGTGTCTTTTTGTGAAATGTAGAGTGATGCATTTGGACATTGAGTTTTAGTGTGAATGTTATTGTCAAAATAAAGGTTGTTTCCAGTGAAAACAGTCGGCTCCGGGCTTTGAGTGTTACTTTACAACATGAAAACCTGTGTTCTCATCTCATTCAAGAGATAAAGACATTTAGCAGGTTTAGGTTCAAATTAAGTTCCAAAGAATAGACATGAATTGGGGAAAATGATATGGTATGGCTGAAAAAAGTGGGACTAAGGTGAAAAATATTCAAACAAACAAGCACTGAATTACTACGGAAAAATACCATGTCTATATTTGTCCAATAAATATTTCCTGTTTTCTCTTTCTACAGTGGACACTTCAAAGACCCCTCTGGGCTCCTCTGCTCGCCCCAGGAGACCAGACATCAACCCGGTGCAGAGGCGGGAGGCGTGTGTGTGCGCTGGTGTGTGTCTTGGTGTATGTGTGTGTGGTGGTGTGTGTGTGTGTGTGCTGGTGTGTGTGTGTGTGTGCTGGTGTGTGTGTGTGTGCGCTGGTGTGTGTGTGTGTGTGAGCTGGTGTGTGCGTGCTGGTGTGTGGCACAGATCCAGCTCCCATTCTGCGCTCCAGTCGTGACGTTTGTGATGCGTTCATGGTCCTGTTACAGACGAAGCATTCACAGACGCAGTGGAGGAACTAACGCCCAGAGACAGACGCAGTGGAGCTCACAGAGGGGTCAGGCCTGTATAAGCTTTATATAACACAAGTGTGGATACAGTAAATATACAGTCAGGGGAACATGAAAATGCATTCAATAAAACAGTGGTGCTTTGGGAGACATCACAAACCACAGAGTTTGTTTCAGTAAAACAGAAACTAGTTGCATGGACTTAAACCTTCACTCGTTCCTCATCAGACGTGCGTCACATCATTCATATTTACATGAATATTTGGTCATAAGCAAAGTAATCTTCATAGATATTACTTGTGACATGTTGGGTTGTTTGATTCAAAATACTTTATAATACATTACTTCTGCAATCATAGAATCTGTCCCCAGCATTTTAAGTCTATGTAAGGTTAAAATGACTACTTAAATTGTTTAAAAAAAACGATAGTAGCAATGAATTGTCGATGGTAACTTTAATTAAGAGAAACCCAATGCTTTGTTTGGCCACTGCCCTGGAAGAGCCCTGACCGCCACGATGCGACCCGACAGCTGCACAGCTTGACGGTGGAGAAGAACAGAGCCGTGGGTGAGTGTGCGGTTACCTGTCACTGAGCACCGCGCCCTCGGATCCGGGCGGGACGATGGACAGCTGGAAGGGAGTATTGAAGTAGTGCTGCTGTTCGTCCGAGCGATGGACCACCTCCCCCTCTCGCACCACCAAGAACCCAGAGTCCCCCAGGTTCGCCGTGTGCAGAGTGTGGCTCTGTCGGTCCAGCACCACGATGCAGGCCGTGCTGCTGCCTACGGGTTTAAACACACACCGGGATCATTTCAACTTTAACAATGTAAAGCCAGTCCAAGCATACTCTTTTAGTTCAGAAAAGAAACAAACTGAAGTTAAATTAAATAATAATTTGTTCAAAATACCTATATAACATGACAACATTAAATTAAAAGGAACTGATCAAATGCAAAAGATGAGTTATAAGCAAAATGTTCCTATATAAATAGATGGAGACCTTGGTATAACAGTAAAGCCTAAAAACAGTTGTGGCCCCAGACCAGAATGAGCTTCATCTCTGGGTACATGCAACACTTTTCCTTCAATAAACAGGCGGTCCCTCCTGTCCCGTCTACGCCGGCGAGGGGTACACGGGGAAAAAGGTTAGGAACCACTGCCCTACAGAACAGCTCTAAATGACCTAAAAACATAGCACACTGCAGGCTAAAGCTCAGGGTAAACAAAAGGAATTCTACAACACGTTTCCATCCTCAAACTCGTTTTTTTAGAGTTAACTCAAGATTAGCCTAAATAACGATTCTAAAAGCGTGAACACAAGCCGCTTAATACTGTATAAATAAATATGGATTTTTGTTTTATTTGTACAAAACACAGCACAAACTGAAGAAAAGTCCAAGTGGATGAATGGGATAAAACTGCAGCAGATTTTAACTAATGTGAGAAATGTAGCGCTGTGGCACTTACAAGCCCATCATGAAAGAGGGTGGAAAATGTGCCAGATCTACTTTCCTTGGACAGATGGACTCAAGCTGGACATTTTAGGATTTGGGCCAAGATGGAAAAACACTTATGTTTTCCGTTAATCCGCTCATCCTTATAGTTAGTATGCATGCAAATAATTGTGCTTTAAAGCTGTAGTATGTTCAGAGCGCTGCAGGCCGTGTCCTGACTTGAACCAGGAACACGATCACATTAGTCCATCTCTCTGCACTGGCTTCCTGTGGCTCATCTCTGCTTGTGTGCAAGTCTCTCCAGGTCTAATCCAGGTTAAAAGAGTTTTGTTTAGCTGTGCATAAACTGAAAGATGCCATCTTCAATTATGTTAATGTACTGTGATTATTTATGACATTGCCTTGTTTTTTGCAGCACTTGGAGTTGCCTTGTGTATGAACTGTGTGAAGTAATTAATAAACTTACTACTATACAAATAAAGTTGCCTTTTGGGCTTACTACAACATTTCAAACAGTACTTTTTCTACTACAGTAAAAAAATATGCCTTTTCCTTACGGTATATTTATAGTGAAACATTTATGCTTATGTCAAACCCTTTTCAGTTTAATATCATGATCAATACTAGTTTCTTCTTTGCATAACCACTCAGCTCCTCTTTCCTGCAGTGATCGGGACCAGGTCTGGCTTCCCATTAGAACGGCATAACAGAGAGGAAATATGAGCTCTGTCTGTAGCAGCTTCTGACACAGGACCACGCCCAGCCAGTGCAAACCTGATTCAAAAACCCAAATATGCTCAAGAGGGAGAGACCTTGAGCCTGGATGACTCACTCCTCTCCGTTCTCTCTCCAGATCAACAATTACGCACGGGAACAGAGCGAGCCGAGGAGGAGAGGCCGGCACAATGGAGTGTTGTTGAGCGGTGGAAAACTACAGCGAAGACGTCCCCGCTGAATTGGACATGATGGGGCAGGCTTTGTGATCAGGATGCCACACAGGAAAAGGGCAGAGTGTGGGGGTATAAAAGGAGTTAGGTTAGGCGGGCCGGGAGCTGGGTTATTCCTTGGTTTGTCTTTTAATGGAAACTGGCTGCTCGGTGACTCACGATGTAAAAATCCCTGTTGAGCTAAACCGCTAACAAGCTGAAATCAACAACATAAGAATTCAAAACAGACAGGGTTCGTTTTTAACAACTCATACGGGCCGTATGAGTTGTTAAAAACGAACCCTGTCTGTGCTGTAGAAAGTGCTGTTCAGCTTACACAACACAATAGGTTTTTGGGTAATCATTAGTTGGTCGGTGATATCAATATTAAGATAAGGAGGTAGTAAAAGGAGTGAGTCAAGTGAGGATCAAGTGCACTCGGGGATAGAGGTCGACTAAGGCTATAATTAACTATTACTTTGATAATGTGTTGTTTTTTGGATCATGAAAAGCCGGCAAACATGAGATGATTTTTATTTTTACAGGGACAGTGTACAACAAACATTAGTTAAGAGGAGAGATGCATTGTAGCAGGTTGTAGCAGCAGTGCTAATTTACACCTGTAGTTTTCATCTATTTCATCTATAAATTAAATCATGCCGTTTTCTCTGGATAAACTGCTCAATCCCAGAAACAAAAAAGTTGTATTTATTGTTACTCCATGACACCACTATGGAACAGTGCACTCATTTCTAACATCGTGCAGCCATAATCTTAACGTAGAAAAGGCTGTAGGTGTGGATGACTGGTGTAACTGGATTCATTATAAAAAATGTTGAAATGAGACAGATCTAGATATGGTTGAGTTCTTGTTTGGACCTTTAGGCCTGGACCTCCAGCTGCTCCTGTGTCACCCGCTGATCCAGTTTATTATTGTCTCTGCCACAGCAAGGCCTTTGTTTATCGCACACAGAATGAACTGGCTGTAATTACACTGGGCTCCACACAATCCAATTTATAGGGGACTTAGCTTTTAAGAGCATTTAGCCAGAATAAGGGTTTAGTTTTCCATAAACCACTGAAAGTTGCTTGAACAGTGATTCGAGACGGTTTCATTCATTTGTTTTACTGAATCCAAGAAGGCATCGCTTCAACAATCTGTTTGTGTAAATGAAAAAGAATCTGCACCTCGCTAGTCGCTGCTGTGATCTGCTGCTATGTCTGCACTTTGTAAAGATGTTTACATTGACATAATGGGGTGCCAATACAACTCTATGGTAACGAAGCCATTTTTTAAAGACAGGTTGAAAAATAATGATAATATTTTATTTGAACATACACCCCTAACACTAACCCATAGATGTTTTTTTTTTTAGACACGTGAACAGAATTATTCACTTATGCAAATATAAAATCCCTTGAAACGCACACAATGACCACACAATCAGAGCTCGACTCACCCAGCAGCGGCGCCTTGTTCTGCAGCAGCTCGTAGTAGCCGGTGGTGAGGACTCCCACTGGGTTACTGGGCACAAAGCGGCCCTCCTTCACCAGCCGTTCACACGTCTTCATCAGTGTCCCTGAGAACTGCGAGGGGTCCACGCCGTAGTCTCGCCAGCCGCCCACGCCGTCCGCAACACCTGAAACATATATGCGGGAATACTATAATATACATATAATAAAAACATAATTTCAACTAGACATGTTAGAGCCATGTGAACCAACTTGGATTGAGGAGCACAGGGACTGGCCTCCTGCTGGTGCCCAGAGTTGGGGCTATAAAAATGTGGAGGCTATGCAGTTAAAATGGGTCTTGCTGAAAACGTGACACTACTCAAATCCAGAACTGAAAACGGTTTTGTTAACTGTGCACACAACTGAAGGGTTTTCTCTTCACTCTTTTTAGTGAACATTTATGATTTTAGAGCATTGTGTGATTGTTTCTAGGAACAGAGTTTGATTCTGAATAACCTTGCAGCTCTAATCTGTAATGAAAGTAGTAGTGTTTGCTCCGATTACCCACAGGCAGGCATAAGAAGTCGTGTTGGTAATTATTTAGTCTGTGGTCACTGATAAAGGCAGCTTGAAATTCTTCCTAGAAAGGAAACAGTCGGCACAAAGCAGTGACCATACAAGGCTAACAGCGCCGCAGCAAATCACTCAGAGGCCACAACATGTAAACAGCACCAAGGAAACTGCATTCACACCTAAAACAACAGCGACAGGAACATCTAAGCAAGAAAAATGGTTGTTTAATGCGTAAAGAGATAGTATATATTCTTATTTAAATTACATCTATATCTTTGATGTGTTCCCAGAAAACAAACACATGTACATATCATACTTGATTTGATTGATGACAGTTTAAACTGGAGCTATCGCAGTGTTACTGGGATAATGGCAAGTGCAATGTTGATGTCGCAAATATGTGCAATAATTTCATCTATAAATTAAATCATTCCGTTTTCTCTGGATAAACAACATGTAAACACCAAGGAAACTGCCTTCACACCTATAACAACAGCAAGGCCATTATTTTATATGGAGTTTAGTTTTTGGGACAGTTTCAATGATCAGCTTTGAAGCATTTGCTTATTGACAATTATTAACTAGAATAGCCGCACTGAGAATGCAGAATGTCTTTCAGATGGACACTGTAGGTCTTTTGGTGGTATTCCAACAACAGTCACCTAAAAGCTAGGACGGGTAACTTTCAAAAACTCCAATTAAGTAGTATGAAATAAAATCCATGTAACTAGTTCCTTGCTCTCAAAACTATCCACGTATTTTCTAGCTATTGTCACATCTTTAGCTTCTTCAGACAGAAAAGTGAGAAAGAAAACCTCCTTCACTCATCAGTTTTTTGTACAATACATCAAATAGTGACTCACAGGGCTTTTTAAATAAACAACAAAGTTAGATACCACAGTGGTTGTTCAATTTCTGTTGTGGACAATTTTACATATTGTTTACGTTTCTATATGACTATGTGCAAGACTGCTACAAGTTCATAAAGTGATTGTATTTATAGTGATTCAAACAACTACATTCTTGGTAAAAAATGGTCCATACCACCTTAAATGAATGCAACCTTTACATACAGAGTGGTCTACTTTAAAAGACAGAAGTCCTTTTGAGCTTCACAGGCCCAATAGGAGACATAACAAAAGCCATGCAGTCCACTTTGGTCTGACCCTTGAATCTAGACTCTTACCAAACACGTGTATTTCAGTTCAGTCTACTGTGGTGTACGCATGTGTTTTCCCCTGAAAAATCCAATCGGGTTTTTATCAGAGTACAAAAGGACCCGCCGGAGTGCCCTTTGACTTCCCGTTTACGTCAAAGGCTCAGTGCCAATGTTAATGTTCATGCAATATTTATTTGTTCAAAGAGAAAACACGTGCATGGCCACATCCATCTGAAAGGGGGAGATCAGCAAACAATAAAATAGAAGCGATCGGACACTACAAATACACACAAACAGCCTCCTTCACGCTTGGGGGTGGCCGGATTTGCCCTGGGAGGTCAGGTTGGGGGTGATCCTAAAAATGCTGTTGGCAATAAATTAGTCAGAAAGGGAGACAACTGAGACAATGGTTGTGAGTAGGAAAAACAGGGCTCACAAGCAGGACTATCCCGGTGACTATTCCTGTATGATGTCTTGATAAATCAGCGTTATCAAGACATGTCTGTGTTGCAATGCGCAGAACAAGACCAGTATGTAAACAGTATATCTGTATATTAAAGATAAACTCAGTCACTAGATTATAATAGATCCCCATAGCAAATATGTTGATAATTGTCAAAGGGGAAATAAACTATTGCAATGGCTGGCTATCGTTCACGTAAAAAGACATTTAAAAAGCATTATTACTAGTATTAAATGTATATGTATGTTCTTACAACAGGGGAGTTGTAAAGAGTTAGCATTGTCCATTGTTCATTGGTGATGTAACAACACAAAATACACAAATGCATAAAATAAACAATTACACACTGGCAAAGCTTACGACCTAATGCTGGTATGAATAAAAGTACTCACCCAAAACATCAGCCGTCCTATGTCGGGCCACGAAGCACGCATCGTCCCCATAGCACATGCCTTTTTTCAGGATGCCTTTACGAAAGTCCTTGCCAAAGCCACAGCTCGCAGTCACCAGGCTGTAGTCTCGGCTGTCCGTCTGAGAAAGCCCGCCGATGACCGCTCTGGCAACGAGTCGACCGTAAGAAAGCACCGACAACATCACCCACAAGAAATACCCCGCTCAACGCAGCTCCCACGGCGGCCAAGCGAGCGCCTTCCTCCGGCTGCACTGGACTGGACTGGACGCGGCTCCTCGGGGTAACAAAGCAGGGAGCTAGCGGTGGAGAGAAAGACAGCAGTCCCACGGGTGCTGGTTGGAAGTTCCCCCACAAAATGCTCGCCTCAACCGGTGCAGAATATCCTCAGGAGTCGGTGGTGGTGCCTCTGAGCCATGGTGTTCGGTTTTAATCCCACTACAGACGCAGAAGAGAGCGGACGGACTGAGAGGCAGCCCCGGTGCAGGAAGACAGGCACGAGCGTCACACGCGAAATGTGTCTTGTGACTGTTGTGACGTCAGGACGCGTTACGCAAGAAAACCTTTTCAAAATAAGAGCTCAACGTGTTGCTCAAAAGGTTTTCCGGTAGTTTTCACATTAAAGTATGTTTTTTTTTACGTACAGTAATTTTAAAACTTACTTTGTGTTTTGATTTTGGTTGCTATTCCAAGTGCATGTAAATTTGACTAAAGCAAAACATTTTGCACCGGAAATCGGAAAAAACCATACGTCCTTCCTACAGTCTATGGTCCTTCATCTTATCCTTCCTTTCACTAGGTTCTTGGTCATTTAAATTAGTTTGTGCATGGATCTATTTGTGACACACACCTAAGTGGCATTAAAACATATAACATAACACAGACTTTAGAGCTCAGAGCTACAGTTAAGGTCAAGGCAGGAGAAGAAAGGAGTTTTGATGAGACAGTCTATGATGTAGTCATGGGGGACGAAAAAAAGATTTACAATTTTCCTAAAATTCTCCCTGTACACATCACTGACTGTGGCTTGATCCATGTATCACTATGATTTGAACCCTAAAAAAATTACAGTTCCAATTGAATTCATATAGCCCTAAATCACAACAGCAGGCCTTTTGGAAGATTAAAGAAGACTAAAGTCCTTTAAACACAGGAAATACAATAACAAACACGTAGGAGCCATATGTTTATGAATGGGCGTAGAGCCTCCTGCATTGGCAAGGAATCATGTCCTTCTGAAATCCTATTTACAAATCAATAACATGTAAGGCAATCTAAAAAAATTTTGTTGGGCTTGGCATGTGTTGCTAATTATTAATACTATTGTTATAAAAATGTCCCATAAAACAACAATTCCATTTGAAAGCCGGTATGAGACAGAAGGGATACAGGGAATGAGCTACAGACATGTGAGGCAAATTATTCAAATAAATACAAAGTATGTAGATCCTTCTGGTGCTCTTGGGTTTTGGCATTTGTGTAGTTGAAGGAGTCAAAGCACAATGATTTGTTAGAACATCATTTATTGGACTTATTGCAGATTTAAAAGCATAACACATCAAACAAAATGAATTTCAAATACAAGTTTCCCCTTAAAATACATTTGTTTTTATTAGAAAGGTTTCAACAATAGAAGAGTGCCTTTTATTAGTTTAATATAGCACAGGATGTGTTTAAAAATGTGATGCAGTGGAGTGCTGATGTGCCGACACAAACTGTAAACAAAAAGCCTTAAACAGGTTGTGACTTTCCCATTGTTTTAAAAGACCCATCAATAATTACTGACAGGTGTGGGGAAGAAATTAATTATCAAATCAGCTGGAGACATTGTGCACAGCTTTAAACAAGGCATTCCTGTGCGTTAAGAGTAGCCATATGTTAGATTTTTCCTGATCAAACAGTCATATGTGGCGGAGTCTAGCTGCAAATGGAGTGCAAAACACCTGAGGTTTTCATGGTGACATATCAATTTACCCCTGTGAACAAAACAACTAAACATTTGCTCTCATTGTAGTCTGAGTGGAAATCTTTTCAGTATTGGCAGCACGAAGGATGCAGGACCCTTCAAATGCAGAAGACAAAAGCAGGAGTGCAGAGCAGGACCCCAGTGCCTACTTGCACTCATTTTTTGGCCTGTTTTGTGACCATGTTGCGAGGAGGAGTCACCGGGCGGCTGCCGTTTGGCTTCTTCTTTTCGGCTGGTTTCAAAATCTAGACAGGAAAAAAAGTTTTTCACAGGTTTTAGAATACACGTTTAATGTGTGGGCAAAATCCGCAACGTAGCAGCCATGTTTTATGGCAGTAAAATCCCTCACCACACACTTTAGACACTTTTCTAACCACCTGCACTCACGACCACTGAAGTGTGATGGC
Source organism: Knipowitschia caucasica (assembly GCA_964034765.1). Lineage (NCBI taxonomy): Eukaryota > Metazoa > Chordata > Actinopteri > Gobiiformes > Gobiidae > Knipowitschia > Knipowitschia caucasica. The sequence continues at coordinate 39,452,920 of OZ035831.1, forward strand.
GGAGATATCACACCTGTTCGTGGTAGGTCTGAGCGCTGCTGCAGCTGTCAAAAGCCATGTATACACTGTAACATACAGCTGCAAAGGACACTATGCTGAGGGGCAGGAGCAGGACTGAGGGCTACAGGAAGACCGTGGTAGTCCGCCAAACTTATCACACAAGCCACAAACGTATTCATCAGACAGTAAATAAAAGGTAATTGTCATGTTATACTGGCGATTTAATGGAGGTTGTATATGATGTTGATGTATATACACAGTCCACTAGAAGTATGCTGTAAAAAAACACAAAATTGACCACAACAAATCTGAAAAACAACGAGACCGCAAAAGGTGAATGTGATTTAGTGAGGGGCCACTGTATTGAGAACTGAGAACTGTACTGTGACACACAATGTCTGCAACTCTGCTTTACATTTGATGACAACAGCGCGGCGACGATCCTCTCAAAGTGAAATGAGATGCACAGTCCCTGCTGAAGACTAGCCTTAAAAAAGAAATAAAGAAAAAACTAAGCATGTGGTGGAGCCATAGATCGTGATGCCAGAATCAGTTGTGGTGGAACCTCAGTACTGCACCCTCTGGTGTTTGAGCCTGTGTACAGCTGAGAGCGCACCTACAGCTTTCACAGAGACTGTTTTTATGAGGTATTTCAAAAACCTGCTTTCAAGGCACCTCCTACTTGAAAAATTGTCATGGAATGCTGCTCACATTGGTATCTTCCACTTGTGAAATGCAGGTGATGAAGGTCTTGCATCACACTTTAACAACAAAGATAATTGGTTTGAGGTCTCAGTCTACACTCTATAACACATTGTAATCAGCTGAAGCCCATGTGCATGTTTGTTTGTAAAGGGCTTTAGAGATTAACAATATAAAGCTAAATACATGATGTTGAAACCTGTGGAATAAACCCTGAAAAACTTGAACCGTGTAAGAAAAGATTTCATTACACCCAGAGATTATAGTGTAGTCACCCTGCCTTAAAACAAGTTAAAAACATAGCTTCTTGAAAAAATATTTGGATGTTTGTGATTTAACAAACGTCCAGTGAAACTCGTGATGTCCTTAAATTATGTGCGTTTCTTTAGTTGAACAAATACTTAGTATTTGTTTACGTTTTCTCACCAGACCAGTTTTGTTTTATGTGATTTTCTGTACCAGAAACCCCATTGAAATTGCATTAGGTTCTAACTTTTGCCTCCATTCCACGACAATTGATTCATAAAAAAAAATAAAAAAATAAAAATAAAAAGAGTTTCAAGGTTTTATTCCAAACCCAGGACAAAACATACTTAGTATTTGATCTGCAGAGTGACTAACCTGAAAAGAGCACATCAGAGTGTCGTCCACACTCATCATGGCACCTGCGTTGTCAAACTCTCCACAGTAGTTTGGAGCCGAGAACAAAGTCACCAGCTGTCGCTTTGCAAAGAACTCGTATCCATCTTCAACGACCTGTAGGAAAATAAATGAGCTCAAATAAACTGATTCTAAAAGACAAGATGCAGGTGATGCAGAATAGTGGTTAGGACATTGATTCCCACAAAAACAATACTAATGAACTACAAAGTGAGATTCATGTGACCTATGTTTATTACACAACATTAAACCGTCCTTGTTTTTCCTCGCTGTGTGAAGGAGAGGTTCCGCAGGTCTTTCCTTCCTGCTGCTGTCAGGCTGTACAACAAGAATGTGTAACAAGAACTGCTGAGTCTGCACAAGTGTCACTGATAACTCACTAGTAACTTTGTCACTAGTCACTTTACCTGTTATTAGTATTACTGCATTATTACATATCTGATATTTCTGCTTTTCACAAGTCACTTTACCTGTTGATATCATCTCTGATGTTTATTCTGCTCATATTCATATTCTGATATTCTCCGCTGCTAAAGTGCAATATACACATCTGTAAATACTTCTGAACCAAGTGCAATTATAACCCAAGAGTTTATTTCATTCTATTTTATTCTTATTTTAATTATAAAGTCTATTATCTTAAATAATAGACTTATTTCATGTGTGCAATCTGAGTGCTTATCTAATATCTTATCTTTAACCAAAAAGAAGTAGCAGGTAGCAAGTAACAGATTTTTTACATCAAAAAGCATCATGGACTTGAGTAAAATGAATACATTTAAACAGTGCTTCAATTGGAGTGTTGTGTTAAATAGAAATGCATTTGACAATACACATTGAAGTTGTAAATATTCAACACTTGCTGAAACTAAGGCAAATACTGCTGTATGATTGTATATTTATGTTTATATGTTTGCTTGTGTACGTATAGACTGTAAGTGCAGTAGGCAACATGTACAAAAGGTCACGTAAACTAATGTAAATATTACTGAATGTATGGATTCTGCTCGAATACATGAAATCAATCAATCCATGTTTGTAATCTGTTATGCTAAAAACTGATATTATTCTTAATTCTTGCTGCTTCATTAAGCTTAAGTTGTAGACTTTAGATTTCCTTCCTTGGAATGCTAAAACTAGAGATGTTATTACTTGGATCTTGCGTTTCTCTGAGTAAGTGCAGAAGTGCCACATTATTGGTGTGGGAGAAATGGCTTCCTCATTAACAACTCGACTGTGGCAGTTAGCACCACAGTGGCTGCGACTCGCTGCACTGAGCCCTGACAGCAGACAGTCTGCCACAGAGACCACACAAACCAAGTCTCGTGTTGATGGAACCAGAGCAACAGACACGATGTTAGGGGAGGTCGCAGAGAACAACAGGAAAACACCAGTAAGTATATAATTACTGCTAAATTATGTTAAGTTTTAACCTCTGATGCTTTGTTATCACCTCCTCCAACTGCAGCGGCCTTCAAACTGTGGCTTTCTGCAGGAGAGCTATTTGCTCTTGGTATTTCATATATTATATAGGGCCGAGCAAACAATTATTACCGTCTTTTCTCAATCAATTGGTTGTTTAGGTCAGGGGTTCCCAAACTTTGCAGACAGAGATCCCAAAACAGGCATACAACAGACACTGCCCTCTATTATACACTTCACAACAAGCTAAATCCCTTTTTAGTCATAAATATGAGATTAGCCGTCAATGTAAAGCAGATAAAGCTGAAGAAAAGCAGCTTGAAGACAGATAAATAATTCCAGTTTTATATAAAAAAAATACATTACCCATTTAACTATTTGACTCAAAACAGATCAATCATAATTCATGAGCTGAATTAACTATTATATTCTTACTAGGTTTAAAAAAAAATCTTGGATTTCTTCACACCAAAACCGATTTTTAATTTTAAATCGATTATTTTGTTTCTATTTAAAAACAAACTACAATTGACAAAGAAATATATTTTCCTTTATGCAGTTTAATCTAAATCCCCATGGAGCAGAAGTGTAACATGCTTGTAAACGAGATGGCCCTGCCATTGTAAACAGTGAAAACGCACCTTAACAGTTTTCTAATAACTTCACTTACAGTGACACAATGCACCTTCAAAGTGACTTCAAACGCACAAACAAGGGCCATAGCAAATATATCAAATCGTATTAAACACATGCATTATTTACATGAAATATCACATTTTTAAAACTAATGATTACTCTAAATACAAATGTTATAACAGAGAAAGTCTTTTACCAAAGCCTCCTCCTCGGGTTTTCATGCTTGTTCTTTCAACCCTGTCAGAGTAACTGTGCTGTAGTACAACGCTCGGTCCAGCTGGTGGCGCTAATACTAACTTCAGTGACTAGCTCATTGTCAAGAGTTAAGTTTCCTGTTCACATTCTGCTACTGTAGCTAACAGAGCGGGGAACACGCATGGATCTATGCTGAACCTAATGAACACGTTCTTTGTATCAGAGCAATGAGAGCAATGTGCAGCAGCTCAGTGGGACACGTGTGTGTGCGCGCTGCGGACACGGGAGCACACTTTGGAGTAACAAGCGTGAGCACTGAGAAATTAATGAATGACAATGAAAGACGACTGGAACCTGCGTGTGTTTGTGCGTGCGCGTGTGTGTGTGTTCTGGCGATTAAATAAAGACTGTTTCTTGAACGTTTGAAGTGTTATTGCAACAGCACCAACTGTGAGCGCGAGCGTCAGGACAGAGGGAGACTGTTAGCATTAGGTTAGCTTCAAAATGACTGCTCAACACCTGCGGTTAGCGTGTTAGCACTGTAACTCTGCACTGGAAAAAAAATAGATTTTCACTCAAACAAAATCGCCCTAAACGTCAAATTTGACTTAATAATTCACATCGAGTTATCGCCCAGCCCTAATACTTAGAGCTGGAGTACCAACGCTGTAATGGTTGTAGCACTAGTTTTAACATGCATCTAGTTTTGGCCTCCATGCTCACTCAGAAAATCAGCTCTCAGTATAGAAAAGACAAAACGTTTTCTAACATCTGAAAATGTCACTTAAACAAGAGTCTTTTCATTGGAACAAACAAAATGGATTAATGATACAAGCTGGATTCTTTAATTTAGGTACCTGGTGGGCGCGGCAAATCAGATCCAGGTCGTGTTTGTGCAGGAACTTGGCCACGACCTCGGAGCCAAAAGTGAAGGAGACGCCCCGGTCGTTCTCTCCCCAGCCCAGGACGTCTTTATCCGGGTCAGACCAGAGCAGGTCGCACAGCAGCCCCTGGTCCGGGACGTCAGTGGGACGCATGATGCGGCGGATCTGCTCCATGGACTGAAGGTCGGGGGACAGACCTGCAAAAGGACATCAGGACATCAGCAGCTGCTCGTGAGAAAAACAGCTCAGCTCATTTCGTCTATGGAGTAATGCTGCAGATTAATTTTTAGCACTTGAAATTTTTATGTTGAAAATGTTGTTGCTCAATAAATGTGTTTTTACCATCTGCCAGAGAAGTGACTCAAAGGGGCCAGGCAATAGGTGGCAGATCTATGTTGTAATGTTATAATAAAAGGGCAACATTTAAATATAAACGACACAGAATCAATTAAGAAATCTAGTTTGTAATGCACTTAAAACCTATTACTTTTTTAGCCTCCTATCATCTCCTCTCCATTCCCTTAGTCCATTTCCGGGTCAGGTGGTGCTCCGTCACAGCCTTTGTTTTTCAGCAGGGGCTACAGGGGAGTGATGGAGTCGGTCTCTTGACTTGGGGGGACTGAACCCAGAACCGTTAGACCCAAGGACTAATGTTCATGAATATTATCACTTGTGTATTTGTGTGTGGGCTGCAATGTTTAACCTTGACCACAAGGCTGCGCCAGATTACATATTAGTGAGCAGGACAAACAGAATTCTCGCATGCAAAAAAAATATGGGTGTAGTTCTTCCTGAGACTCTTGAACAAAAGCCCAGACACATCAGAGTACGGCATGAAACTGCACATAATCCTTCAGTCGGCACCTCCCCTAAACAAGCAGTGGGTCAGGACACTTGGTTTGGTCTGTGGGTCTGAGCAGGAGGCTAAACTTTGTGCTTCGTCAACTACACAGCAACAAGTTATGAAAAATAAGCAAAAAAATTCTCAAATTTGGCAAAGTGTATCTCAATTTGAGCACTATTTGACTGCGTTAAAACAAGATTTGCCAATGGGACAAGCTAAAATTATCTTGTTTTAAAAAGATACAAATAATGTCTCCCTTAGAATGAGAAAAAAAAATAGCTTTGTCCCATTGGTAAATCTGGTTTTAAGACAGTCAAAATGTCCTCAAATTAAGATAAAAACCACTTGATTTAAGCTTTTATTACCTCATATTTTATCATCGTTTGCAGTTTATGTAGTTACTGTAAAACAATCATATTTTATTATATTATATATGTAAGACGCTGTTATAAAAAGGGTTCCAACAGGTTCTCAAGTCTTTGTAAAAATATTTTTAAAGGCCATTAATAAAATAATAACCACCACGGCCAATTTCAGGGACCTACCAGCAGAAGTTGCACACAACACAAATGTGAATACCCAGATATTACAATACAAGACTTCTTCAAAGTGTTTTTAAGGTATTACTTTAAAATTCATAAATTCCAATGGATTTAAGACTTTTAAAGACTCAGTAGGAACCCTGTATAATAGAATAAAAAATGGATAAGATATTTCCTTGGTAGCAGCACCCACCTCCATGGCAGCAGAAAATCTTCTCATCCACAATCGCAGCGATTGGGAGGCAGTTAAAACAATCTGTGAAGGTCTTCCAGAGTTTGATGTTATATCTTCTTTTACCTGAAACCAGAGATGAGACCAATTTACTTTGAGATAACAACAAATGAAAGGCAAACAGACCAGAATATCCATGTTAACTTTCCTTAGTCTTTATTACAGCCTGGGGATAAGGAATAAGAATTTAAATGAGCCGCTATTTGCTCTTGCCTTTTCTCGTCTGTTTGTTTTACGTCAGATGACAAGTGCAAACTTGCACTGGATCACATGAATTCTCACGTCAACAGAAAAACAAAAACAGGCACACTGCTGACGCGGTCTTGCACTTTCCCAGACACAACATTTCTTTTAGAGGGTGTGTCAAAAATGCAGCACATGTAAAACACTTGTGTGTGTCACTGGTGGACATGACAATCTTACTATTAACATGCAGCATTGATCATAAGGTTATTATGGTTACCACGGTTACCATGGCCCCTGACTTAGAGCGAATGGTATAACACATCGAAGAAGCTCAGATTAAAAAGGGTTAGGGGAAAACAAAAGGAGCCAGACGCAAAAAATATTCACAACAATAGTTCACATGACATGAGTTTGAGAGCGACGCTGGAGGCCCCAGAGGAGTGTGACCTGAGCTCGCACTGTTTGTTTCTTCAGTTTAAATCCTGGCTCAGACTCAGACTGATTGCAAAACAATTTCTTGCAGGTGCTTCCTCTGCCAGCATAAAGACTGAAATATTGCCAAATAAGAAACCTAAAAATGTAAGTTGTCAAGATATCAACATTTCCATTATGACTTTAAAGTTGTCTTGTCTATTTTTTGTACTAACACTTGCTTAATTCTGTATTTTGTTTCAACCTTTATTACCAAAGGTGATGTTATTTAATATCATAACTATTATTAGTTATTGCAGTTAGCAATTCATTACAAATCTATTGTGACTTGGTACAAACAGGGAAAAGAGTAGTTTGACAGGTTTGAAGACGCTCGATATTAAGCAAAGTCTGCATTTTCTGCAAATGTCAGGAGGGGTCACATTAGAGCCGCTGCTCTTTCATGATGAGAGGAGGCAGTGGAGGTGGCTCTGGCATCTGTTTGGGATGCCTCATGGATACCTGTGTCAGGGTCTTCCTCCGTAGGAGGCCCCTTGGTCACATTGAAATGATCATCTAAGTGGGGGCCAATATTTGAAAAATAAGTAAATAATGTGAATATTCACCGATATTGCTCTTGATATCGAATTTGGTGAACGGTTCATATTTTATAAAGCAGCAAAAAGGTTATTATTTTTGGTGAACATATAAAACAATATTGCTCACTTCAATAAAGTAAAACTCAAAACATGCACACTATGTAAAACCGTCTAGCTCTGGTCCTGACCAAGCCGAGCATCAACATCTGGAGATGGGTTCCCGGGCGCTGTTACTACGGCGACCACGGCTCCTGACGTAAGCCTTAGTGGCATCAGGATGGGTCAAATGCAGAGGATGAATTTCCCTACGGGGATTACTAAAGGCCACCTTTACCTTTACATTTAAAAAGAATTCCAGCACATTTCTACTGGACTAAATAAAGTTATGGGCAGACTCCCAGTTCATGTATGTACTGACCGCCCACGCCTACTTACACTCATCATAAAAGCCATATATTCTGTTGATGGAGGCGCACTCATGATTCCCGCGCAGCAGGAAGAAGTTCTCAGGGTACTTGATCTTGTAGGCGAGCAGCAGACAGATGGTCTCCAGGGACTGCTTCCCTCGGTCCACGTAGTCGCCCAGGAACAGGTAGTTACTCTCAGGAGGAAAGCCACCGTATTCAAACAGCCTCAGGAGGTCATAGTACTGGCCGTGGATGTCTCCTGGAACACACAAGGGCATTCAAAATACAATCATAAAAATCTATCCATCCATCCATCCATTTTCTACCCTTTAGTCCATTTCTGGGTCAGGGGGGTGGCAATCAGAGATGCCACCCAAGTCTCATAGCATCAGCCCCTCACTGACCCTCTGCAGGTGGTGAGTCCACAGGAGGACGGCTGCTCTGAGTGTGAGCATAGCCTTGATCTTTCAGTGGGGGCTTTGGGCAAAGTGGGGTTAAGTGTCTTGCCCAAGGACACAACAACAGCAATCATCAGTGGGAGTTGATGGAGAAGGTGCAGAGGTGGGAAATGAACCCACGACCTTCTGGCCTTAAGGCCAATGCTCTACCAACTGAGCTACTGTCGCCCCCATAAAAATCTAGTAAAATCCAAAATACATTTATGATTGACCAAAGTCCTGCCCAGTGCATCGTTCAATTAGTCGACCTGATACTTGAATACATTTTCACAAGTGCAATTATAGTCTTTATGTATTTATTTTATAACTGGGAAGAAGAATGGTTCTACCTCTGACCCACTTAGATATTCATACCAGATAATAGTAAAGAATAGAATAAATGCATTCACAGCTCATAAAGCTTCATTGACTTGCTCACTGGAGTAAAAAGTGAATTTGTGAATAGAAGTATATTGTATAGTCTTTCTTGAAAGGTGACGGCTTCTGTTTTGACTTCTATGAATGTGAAACGGATGAACTGCCCAATGTCTGATATTGTCAAGTGTCTTTGTGCCTGTTCCAAAACACCATTCTCCATCAAGAGAAAAAATCTAATCTAATTTAAGATTAATCTCCTACTTTCATTCCATCAGTTCATGCTCTTGGCACTGATTCTGTTTTACATGATTGTGATTTCATTACGCAATACAAATAATCACAACTATCCATACTTAATGGAGCAGCTCTCCATGACAACATGAAAATCTCATTATTTAACGGCTGCCTTCCTTGCTTTTGTCGTCACAATAAAATATACATGATAAAAAACAAAGCAAAGGCTTACAACTTCTAAAAAACATTGAAAAAGAAGACAGATCTAACGTCACAATATCTCTCAGTTTCCCTTTGATGAGGGTCTTTCAGTTTCTTGGAAGGAGAGCTCCTCTCAGACCCACTGACCTAAATAAGACCAGTCAAGAGGATGCAGTCTATTGCCTTTTCCATTCTGTTGCAACATGAAAACATCAGTTTCCTTATTTTACACTCATAAACATTTTGCATTTTAGTGTAATGTATGCACTGCAGTCTCAGAAGAATTTTCTTAATGGACAAACTGTTAATTATAATAAAAATAGGTATTTCATTCTATTGTTTGTGAGAAAATGTGACCAAAGAGCAGGTTGAACATACCATGGCAGAATTTATGCATTCATGGCCATTTTTCAGAGAATATGAATGATAATAGAAAAATGTTCCAAAATGACTGAGAACGAGGGTTACATGGCTAGTTAATCTACAATAACTGGCCATTAATAAACTTAACTGGTGTCAAATTCAAGACGTTAAAAAAACACTTGACATCGTATCAACAAAGTAGACTACCAAAAGTAAGTGATAGAAAACAATCTTGTAGGAACTAAGAGCAATATTATAATATATTATATACAATTTCTGGTAATTTCAATTTCAATGACAAGAAAAACACTACAAAGCATGATGCTCAGAAGGAGCATCCTCATCATAGCAATCCTTGTTTATATAAAGTTTTAATACATCCATCCATCCATTTCCTCCCCCTTAATCCATTTCTGGGTCGGGGGGGTGGCAGTCAGAGCTGCACCCAGTCCACAGAGCACCAGCCCCTCACTGATCCTCCTGCAGGTGGTGAGTCCACAGGAGCTGAGATCTTTCAGTGGGGGCTTCAGGCAAAGTGGGGTTGAGTGTCTTGCCCAAGGACACAACGGCAGCAGACATCAGTGGGAGTCATGAAGTAGAAGTCTCGTGGTGGGAGGAACCCACAACCTTCAGGCCCAAAGGCCAGTGCTCTACCAACTGAGCCACTGTCGCCCCCACAATACAATACAATTTATTTTTGTATAGCCCTAAATCACAACAACAGTCATCTCAGAGGACTTAAAACCATTGAAATCACCAACACAGATCAGAAAATCAACAGTTAAGACACATATGCATTGGTCCATAGAGAGAGAGCAATGTCCATGAATGTTGCTAAATGTCCACACATGTTGAAGAACGTTAGAGTGTCCTGGATCATCATCACAGTCCTTCTTTTAGACACTAAATGTCCAACAGACCCTCCTGCATCGGCAAGGAAAAACTCTAAAACCCAGTGGGGTTATAGAGTTTTATCCTTTTATGATTATAATTTCTAATATTGTGACTCCCAAAACAATGAGAAGTCCACTCACTCTGGACTATTGAAAGGAGCTTTAAAGAGGCTGGACTTACCGCAGATCTTGAGAGGGGCCTCCAGCTCCAGCAGGATGGGCTGACTGAGGAAGATCTCCCTGGACTTCAGACACAAACCACGGATCTCGCTCTCCTGAAGCTGCACGTTCTTCCCTGGTTTGGCCCCTCGCACTGCGATCACAAACACACCAGCATGTGAAAGTCCGGTCACATCAGATCTCAGAAGCGTACTGAGATGGGAAACTTCTAGGAACACCAGAGCCAGAATGGGGCGGTTACAGAACGCCAAACTTTAGTGCCCGTGGGCAAGACGCTTCTCCAACATGAGTACTGTGAGTTTGGTGTGTGAGTGAATTAGAGCTGCAACTAACGATTATTTTGTAATCAATTAATCTATCGATTATTTTTACGATTAATCGAGTAATCGCTTGGCTGTGAATTGTGTAGAAAAAAAATATTTTTTCATCACAAAAAGCTAAAGTGGCAACACTCGAGGACGTATTGATGGCGTAAACTTAAAGTAAATGTTTGTAACAGGCTCTTTGTGCTAATTCTGCTCTGATTGGATGAGACAGACAGATATTCATGAAATTAAAAAAACAAAGTCGGTTTTAATCAAAAATACTACATTTTCATGTCATTTTTGCTCTGTTTGAGTCCCTGTGAACCAGAAAACGATTAATCGATTACTAAAATAGTTGTCGACTATTTCAATAATCGATTAGTCGTCGATTAATCGATTAGTTGTTTCAGCCCTAGAGTGAATGTAAGTGGTCAGAGGGGCATTGGCAGAGATTATCACCCTTACCTCAGTCGGTCTTCCCCATGACATTATAGAAGTAAAACAAACAAGTGAATTCCCCCCACCAAAATTGTTTAACTTACAACACTAAAGATATAATGGAAACAAACCTAATTTAGCTTGAAAACATATCAAACACACAATCAGTCATTATTTTTTGCAATTACCCTTAAAGCTGGAGTATTCAACTATTTTCTTCATAAATTACACAAAGAAACAGGCTGTACTTATCTTTTTAGAAATTTATGTAATTTTGCCAATTTGTAAGCGAGCCCTGTGGCTCACTATTTGAAGAGGTGGTTTTACTTCTGAAAAAGCAGATCTAAAGATGTGACAGAACAAACAACACATGCGGAAGCTAGAGATAGAACCAAGCTGGTTTGAGAGCGAGTAACTTTATTACATAGTTACTTTGTTGTGGTTTGAAATGTAGGTCTCTTTATGTAGACATTTATGTTGGTAATTACTTTAATGCAACAGTTTTCTGGAGGCAGAATGTAAACAGATGATGCGCATTAACACGCCTACCTTTGCACCTGCTTTACATTGATCCATAACATGTATTTAAAGAACGTCACTGAGATTATGAACATAGTCGTGTCATTACAAATATAGTTTTAGCATAACACGTGTTGTGATAGTTACAGTATAACGAGGTCTGGCATGGTTTCGCCCATTATATGACACTAAATAACCTTACCTTCTAAAAGGCGCTGGATGATACTGTCTATGTTGAGCTTATCGACATCTGCCATTTCAGATATATTATAAAAAAATATTCAGTCAAAAATGAAAAAGGTTTTTGGCGTTAACACACTGATGAAAGCTAGGCTACGTTAGCATTAGCTGCTAGCGTTAGCCTGTTTGGGATGAATGCAGATGTGAGACCCTGTTCCGAATCCCCGCAGTGTTGGTTATTGCCTTTGCTTGATGTCTATTGTGTCATTGGATTAAAAAATAAACAGCTAGAAAAAGAGGTATTGCCGCTGAAAGGGCCCAAATGAAACCCGCCAATCGCAGAGGTGGTGTTAGCCTGCGATGGTGCCCCTGTTTTCTGCCGCACCTCGTTCTACAGACAGCGGCTTCAGAGGGAGCCCGAGCGCCCCCGTGTGGAGGAGCTGGGGAGGACAGGGCGAGCTGTAAACAACAAACATCCCTGTGCTGACCATAGACTGTAAAGTTTATTATATACCCTACTTTCTACTGTATGGCATGGGCTCAATGTGCCACAGTAAAATGAAAAATAGACCACACTGAATATAGACCACTGGATTGTGTGAGGTACAACTTGTCCTTTTGAAAATTCATAAAATATTCATGAAATGTGGCAACAGTGGCCTACATTTAAAGGGGTACAGTTAATCCTTCACATATCTATGCGTTTACACTGCATTCTAGATTACAGAATCTACTGGCGTCCTCGCCCCAGAACGGGGGCAGGAGTGGGGTCAGGGAAGATGAACACAGGAGGGCTGCAATTGGCCTTTGTGGCCTCTGCCAACACAAAGAAGTCTTCTGAGATTCTAATCACCAGTTTGCAGTGTCATCCAGCCAACTTTATATCCTCCAGTACAACTCTGCCGTACCTCATTGTACAGCTCAGGACCTCTTGAATACATTTGTTTTAGATTGTGTGATTTTCAATAATGGTGCTAGCTAGAGAGATTTGTCATTTACATTTGTCATTCAGCCAACTTCAGCTCTGTCATAGATATTGCTAAAGCTCAAAACAGCCCAAATCCAGCCAAAACAGTTTTACAATCCAGGTTGTCTACAGTCTTACTCCTCTTACTAAATATTTTGTTGTTTGTGATCCTGCAATTTAAGCTTCAAAGGGGATAATATCAGGTCTAAAAGCGTGTGCTTGAGAGTTTGGTTGGTGAGGCGGAAGGCACAGCTGCAGCTACAGCAGGAATTTGCCGCCATAGTTTGCCAAATTCATATAATTTATAGCAGAGTTCTGCAGTTACACATTTTGTCCATGAAGAGAACAAATAATGCTTTTATATAAGTGTCTTTTGAAAATTCATGTTTAGTCTGAAAGCGTATGTGTACTTATTTAAGTGTAAATTAGTATTTTTTTTTTCTCTTATTGATTAATGTACCAAATAGTATGTTCAACAGATTTTATGATATTATAGAATATGGCACTATTGGAAATATTTAGTCAAACATCCTCCTCAAAGGGGTGGAGGGAGAGTGCGGCCCACCTCTGAGCTCACAGCATGAAGAGGATTCTATAGGCTCCGTGTGGTGACAGGACGCCCCGCTGGGTCCGGCTTGATCAAGAATCCCTGTGAGGCGAGGATTATGTGCAGTTATTTTCACGGCTGTCAGAAACCATGAAAACACCAGGCAAAAGAGAGAGAAGTCACCGGGAAACGAAAGTGACACATGGTAGGTTTTTAGAACAAAATGCATTTGCACTACTTTGGACTTTTGCTTAGGCTTTTAAATTCCAAAACTTTGTTCTCTTTATCACAAAAAAAACCATTTACTCTATAGTTGATTGAACAAAAACTACTGTTTGTTGAACCTTTCCTAAAACTAAGTATTATACTGTAGTGAGACTCTCTTTAAAGAAAACATGGTTGGTTTTATATCTATATCTCCATTAATTTGGAATGGGACAGAGTGTGTAAGGACAGTGTTAGAATTTTTTTAACGTTTTATATTTTACAATGATGTGACACAATTTATAATGAAAGAAAAAGACTCAGTACAGGACCGTAAATAATATGTAACTTAATAAAAGCAAAAAAAAACTACTAAAGGACATGGATCGAAGACTGGAACAGACAACACAACACAAAGAAAGAGCACAGGGCATTTATCGGGGAGACACAGGTTAGGGCGCGGCAGACAATCAACAAAACAGAAGTAAAACTCAAAATATTCACAAGAAAACTGAAATTAAAAAATACCAACTACCAAAATAACAACAAATATCCACCATGTCTCCTCCTATTCCTGTAAACATTTGTGGTACAAGCTCAACACTACACTCAGATGTTGGTTTTTGGTACTAGTCAAGCCTGGGTCGTGTATTTTAATCTTCCATCCCTCAAACATGATAAGATCTGCATTCAGTTAACACACATTACATTCCCAGCAGTTAAAAAGCAAAAAGCATAATGTCCATGTATAGTCGCCCTGTGCACCTGCAGCCATAATAAGTTGTATGTATTTGCCTCGAGGATTGCGAACGTGCACAGTGCATCAATAAGCCATCAGAGAAGCATGTGTCCTGCTGCTGATAGTGGGAGCTGATCATCGACAGGCCACTCATCGATCCTCATGATTGGTTTGAGGAGACAGATGCACCATTCATCAACTCGTGTTATGACAAGATTGGACGAATTCGCTTTTGTAATGTGTTCCAGGGAGAGGGTGCAGCTCGTAGACCGTGTGTTAGGACTGGACTGACCGAGGGCTTACGTCTCCATAGTGTTTGCCAACTTTGGAAGAAGCTGATTTGAATATTAGTTTGCTGGAGCCTATATCCTTACATGGGCATTTGTTCTGACAGGGTTAGCTTTGCTCTGTAGCAGGGGCAGACGTGTTGCTAAGATGGTTGCTAAGACAATCTAGAGTTTTTCCCGGGAAATAACCTTTGAACTCATAGGGTGTTAGCAATGTTCATCTATATAGTTTCCGATACAGTAACATAATGGAGAGACTTTTGGCTGTAATCTGATGTTTTTATCTGTCCTGCTCAAATACATTTTGTCCTTATAATGATTTATAGTTTTTATCACATTGCACTTAATACTGAAAAATAACTAATTGTTTTCCTTTTGATTTTACCCAAAAATACATAAACATACACAATTTAAGTGGTAAAAAGTAATAGTCAGATAATTACAATAAGATGCTTTAAATCTTATATTGTTTTGTGTACAAATGTGGAGCCCCAGACCTCACTTTAGGAAACAGTGATAAAGGCAGTCTGAGGCGTCACCTGTATGTGAAAGCCCGATCTTGACAGATGTCTGATGCTAAGCAGGAAAGAGTCTGGTTTGTGCTGTTATGGGAGACCTCTGGGAACACCAGCTGCTACAGCGGGGCTGCTGTAAAGTGTCAAACTGTTGTTGTGTCCCTAGGCAAGACACTTCACCCCCTTTGCCCAGAATGAGCCTGGCATGTGTGTGTGCGTGTCCTAAAAATGGCAACATAAAACCAAACCTTTTTAAATTGTAAACTTAGGGCTTAGATTTCTTATTATTATGATTACTTTTTATATGTGTGTTGTTCAAAATGTACTATTAAACCCTTGATTTAACATTATTACAAAATCAGTATCACAAATATCATTAGTACTAGAATTACTTTTGCTACTATTTTGCGGAGTGAAAGGAAACATTCTATCAACATTTGAAGTTAGAGTTATTTTGCAAAAACAGAAAAGTGCCATAAAAAATATTGACTTAAAATTCAATCAAGCCACGTATTTCCGAGGCTTACAACAGGCTCTTTACCAAAAAGTTTTTTGAAAAGCCAAATATTTTTTGTGCAATAAGAATATAGTTTCACCCCTTTTTACGCAAACATTTTAAGTTTTAGGACCAATAACTACATATTTTGAAGAGTGTCTGTCAAGGAATTTACTAAACGGAGACATCTGGTTTTTACAAATTAATTCTCAGCATTTGAAAGGTGCTATATACATTAAAATGACTTAGTAATTACTTACTGGTCTGGGCATGATAGCACAAGGTTTATCTTATTTGGTCCACATCATGTTTTAATGAACAACTGCCCCTGAATGATAAAGTCCTGCAGTTACAAACGTCCTCCAGGAGATGGCGCTCCTAGTCACCACATTTCAGCGCGCGTTCACATACCTCCAACATGATTGAAGACCATTACATTACCAATTTCCTTGTTATTCTCAATACATCTTTCAATATCACATTTACTCGAAATTATGCATCATTTTTAAAACATGTTATTAATTATTGTAATGTAATTTGCGCTAATTTCCACTCTTCTAATTAAAATTGTAAGGCATTATCACACTTTCTCATGAATATTTAATGTAAGTTTGATCTGGAAGACTAATCAACTTTGGAACACATCTAGGAAATTACTTTGGTTTAAAGAGCAGTTGGTAACATTAAGTTTATTCTCGACTTCTGCCAGAAAGCCTACTGACATCTCTGACTATCGCCAAGAAAACAATCCTACAAAACTGGCTATCTAAAAACTCCATAAATACCAACCACTGGACTAACTCTCTCTCTCAGCACATTTCATCTTCACTCTCTGCTGCTCATCATGATGGAGAATTACAGACCCTCACAGAAACCTGGAAACCCTTCATAAACTATTTTAATATTACTAAAACATTTACAATAACGTAATGTCAACAATAAACCAACACAAGCAACTCTCTGTCTGCTGCCGCCCTCTACCACCAAATACATCCCTCTGATTAACCCCACACAACTGCAGCACACGCACGTATACATGAACTCACACATACATGAACTCACACAAACATGGACTCACACAAACATGGACTCACACAAACATGGACTCACACAAACATGAACTCACACAAACATGAACTCACACACACATGGACTCACACAAACATGGACTCACACAAACATGGACTCACACAAACATGGACTCACACAAACATGGACTCACACACACATGGACTCACACAAACATGGACTCACACAAACATGGACTCACACAAACATGGACTCACACAAACATGGACTCACACACACATGGACTCACACAAACATGGACTCACACAAACATGGACTCACACAAACATGGACTCACACAAACATGAACTCACACAAACATGAACTCACACAAACATGAACTCACACAAACATGAACTCACACAAACATGAACTCACACAAACATGAACACACACAAACATGAACATGCACATAAACAAATACGTACAAACATAAGGACTCGTTGTATCGCAGTCATTTTACTGCCCATGCCCACAACAAAATGTTACTGTTTTCTCTTTTATTTTGTTTTTATTTTTCTTCTCCTTTATATTTGACTTTGTTTCGACACCTGATCTGTTGACTACCTCTGCCAATACCAGCACTATGAATATTCAAGGGGATATACCTATTACAATAACATAATAATAATAATAATAATAACAATAACAAATAATAACAACAATAATGATAATGATAAATCATAACAATAATGATAATTGAAAGAAAAAATAAATAAATAAATAAATAAATAAAATAAATAAACCACCTCAAACATGTATATACATATACACGCAAACTCCTCACGAACACAGATTAGGGTCACCAGCGGGGATGGTTGCCAGAGGGAACTCTCTTTGGTGCCACCCCTGCTTGATTTATAATGCATCAGTCATGACACTACACATCCTAGCACCTCTACACCACACCCGTCATAATATGTATATCAGATATCAGGATTGTTTAGAACCTTTTTGGTGATGGTATCGGCGGCAGGACCAGTCTATAGATTTACAGTGCATATACGTTTTAATTTTTGTTAAATTGTTATTGTTTTTTTGTTTTTTTTTACCATATCTCACTCACTCAAACACGCACCCGCACACACACACACACCACTCTTGTGCAACTCTGAACCCCCCCCCTCCTCCCCACAATGCTACCATACAGGAGTTTGTATAATCTATTTTCTTTGTATGTAATTACTGTATATGTTTTCTTTATATATAACTACTGTAAGTTTTCCTTGGATGTAACTACTGTATATGTACTCCCCTATCACTGGGTGATTCAATAAAAAAAAAAAAAAAACAAAAAAAAATAAAACAAGAAATATCTGCCAATATACACTTCATAACTGAGGACTTTATAGGTTGCGTCCATGTTCCAGAATTCAACCCGGAGAGCAGGTGCTTCTCGAACTCTATGGGAAAGAAGCCATTTTTGAAAGAAAAGGTCCAAATGTTTTTCCATTCACTAACTTAAAATAATTAGAACAACGAAGAACATGTGGTACTGTGTTTGTTTCATGTAGATTGGCACATGGGATTTTATCTTTGCTCTTTTTAATGAACTGAGATTATGTGACTGTCTCTATCTTGCTTTGTTTGAGTTTCCTTGTGTATGAATTGTGCTGTACAAATAATCTTACTTGCTTAGATTGGCCCTGGAATTACAGAGGAATTAGCCCTAAGCAAAGACCAGGGCAGTGGCTTTTGACACTGTCCATAGTTACCAGAGAAGAGTTTTCGCTTCTGTCGTCACCCGGTTTGGAGTAGTTGCAAAAATATCTGATTTCTGAAAAGTGTAAAGCGCTTTGGCTGACCTCGGTCTGTAAAATGCGCTATATGAATAAAAATTACTTACTTACTTATACTTTTGATGCCCTCCCTCAGTGGTTAGCAGTCTCTCTTCTCAGCAAGAAGGTCCAGACAGAGCCTTTCTTAGTGGAGTTTGCATGTTCTTCCTCTGAGTGCTCCCCAAAAAATTTACAACAATTAAAAACATCTAACTCTGGGGATGGGTTCCCGGGCGCTGCACTGTGGCAATGTGGTAGACAGATAGATAATAATAATAATAATACCAATATTATACTTATATTGCTGCGGCTGTAAAGTGCTAAACTGCCGTTGTGTCCTTAGGCAAGACACTTCACCCACATCGGCTAAAAGGAGTATGGTGTGTGTGAATGGTTGGTGGTGGTCGAAGGAGCCGATGGCACAGACTGGTTTTCTCGCTTCTGTCAGTGTGCCCCAGGGCAGCTGTGGCTACGGTGGCTGAGTGGATAGCACTCTCGCTTCTCAGCAAGAAGGTCCTGGGTTCGAATCCCGGTCGGAACAGGGCCTTTCTGGAGTGGAGTTTGCATGTTCTCCCCGTGTTTGCGCAGGTTTCCTCTGGGTGCTCCGGTTTCCCCTACCACTATAAACATGCACATTAGGTCTGAATGTAAATGAGAGAGTGAATGGATGGTGTTGATTGGAGCTGATGTTCTGGACTCGCTTCTGTCATCACCGTGTGTGGAATGATCGGAACAATATCTGACTCTGAACATTGTAAAGCACTTTGGGCGACCTTGGTCTGTAAAATGCGCTATATAAATAAACATTACTTACTTATCACCACCGTGTATGGAGTGAATGAATAATGATATGATATGCAAAACCAATGCATTAATATCATCTTGGAGGACCTTAAAAAGTTAAATCGCCAACACAGATCCGGAAATGCAACAATGGTGGCCAATGCCAATGGTCCATAAATGTCCATTAATAGAACATTGCACTATGGGGATAAATAAAGTGTATCTTGACCTTAACCATAACATTAACTTTAACCTCTTTGAAATGTTGTGATGTCACATGGATATCTCAAGCACAAGGATCATTTTGCTCCAAGAGGAAGAATGTGAAGTTGTTTTGTTTAATAAAAGAAAGTAATTTTGTGATAAATAATGTCAGTTTTTATCTGCACGACATCCACAATGCAATGATTCTCCCCATAGCCGTTATTGTCTCCCTGTGGACGACACATAACTAGTTTTCCCCACTCCATCCAAAGCACAAACATAAGCAGAGCGATCCTCCATTACTCATGCCCTGCAAAGTGCCATGTCAGGCGGATATGTGTAGTCAGCGTCTTCTGTGTGATGCCATTTCTCCAGAGGATCATTGAGGCCCATCCCAAACCAACAACAAAATATAGTTACGCTCTGCAAAACTCCATTTAGGCCACTGGGTCTCATACTGTGGTGCATGTACTGCCTGTGGTACAAGAGCCATTGAAATAGGCTCAAATTGCAGTGATTTTGTGGCAATGATGGATGACTATTTCATATGATTATTAAAGACTATACTATAATTACAGGGTTTCACTCATAGATTAAACCTTTAAAAAAGCGCAGGCCATTATGAAAAAATGACCTCTTTTTATGTACATAGCAAACAGACAGAGCAGGCCATACATACCGATATACTGTGTGTATTGTATATTTACTTTTACCTATGGACCGTAATGTATTGTGTCTTCATAAAGATCAATAATAATAATAAATTCCCGCACTTTTCAGAAAGCATTATTTTAGATGGCAACTAAAGTGAATAAATAAACTAATCTCCAATCACTTTGAAGAATTACAGTTAATTTTAGTATTTTGCAGTTTACTAGATGCATGCCTTTCAATTCAAGATTCAAGATTTGCCATTTGCAGTAAAACCACATTGGAAAAACTGTGCAAGACAACCTCAGTGTGCACCAGACACAGAAAACGGCACACACAGAGCTCTTGCCATCAATGTTTTACTTTTTACAACTTGTTTACACAATAGGCCAAAGTAAAGTTCAGCATTCAGCATTTTACTTTGGACTAGAGCAGAGAAAATGCTCCGACCCAAGCGGCTACTCCACCTTGTGACCCGTCCTGCTCCACCCAGAGGCTGCTCCATCTCTGCGGCTGTGACCTGTGCTGCTCCATCCTGAGGCTACTCCACCTGTGCTGCTGTGAACCGTCCTGCTCCACCCAGAGGCTACTCCACCTCTGCTGCTGTGACTCGTCCTGCTCCACCCAGCGGCTACTCCACCTCTGCTGCTGTGACCCGTCCTGCTCCACCCAGAGGCTACTCGACCTCTGCTGCTGTGACCCGTCCTGCTCCACCCAGAGGCTACTCCACCTCTGCTGCTGTGACCCGTCCTGCTCCACCCAGCGGCTACTCCACCTCTGCTGCTGTGACCCGTCCTGCTCCACCCTGAGGCTACTCCACCTCTGCTACTGTGACTCGTCCTGCTCCACCCTGAGGCTACTCCACCTGTGCTGCTGTGAACCGTCCTGCTCCACCCTGAGGCTACTCCACCTCTGCTGCTGTGACCTGTCCTGCTCCACCCTGAGGCTACTCCACCTCTGCTGCTGTGAACCGTCCTGCTCCACCCTGAGGCTACTCCACCTCTGCTGCTGTGAACCGTCCTGCTCCACCCAGCGGCTACTCCACCTCTGCTGCTGTGACTCGTCCTGCTCCACCCAGCGGCTACTCCACCTCTGCTGCTGTGACCCGTCCTGCTCCACCCAGAGGCTACTCCACCTCTGCTGCTGTGACCCGTCCTGCTCCACCCTGAGGCTACTCCACCTCTGCTGCTGTGACCCGTCCTGCTCCACCCAGCGGCTACTCCACCTCTGCTGCTGTGACCTGAAGGGCTGTTGCTGATTATTACTATGTTTAGCTTTTTTGAATGATCAATTTTGTTTATTTATTTTTTGCTGCTACTTGACACATGAATGTCTCCGACGGGGATCAATAAAGTATCTATCTATCTATCTATATAAAATCCAATAGTTTGTTTCTTACAATTATGATAAAAATAATTCTGATTCTGATGCGGAGGAACACTGACTTGACACTTGAGATTGTTCTTGATGCAAAGAGTTTCTGGAACAATAAGTGCTTTTAACTTTCCATCGTCATCCTGCACCAGTGAATTTAGGCGCAGGAGCATATTATGTAAAAGACCGTTTGAGTCTGATGTCAACCATCCATCACACGGGCCCCACAGACAACAGCAACCTTTGGGTAGTGGAAGTGATGGGTGTTCGGTCCCATCTGGGTCTCCACCGGGTCCCCACTGGGCATCGCTGTTCCATAGCACTGTGCCGTCAGAACACTCCGTTCCCTCGATTTAAAAATGACAACGCTAATGTAACCTCATGTAGGAAGACACGGTAAAGGCAGCGATGATTTGATGTTACAACTTGGCAAAAAAAAAATCAAGCAAACAAAGAAATAGCAATAGAGCTAATGCTAATTGTATCATTTTATCGAAGTTTTTAGCTTTCTAGTCTATTTTCTTGCTAAATTGATAAGCCCCTAAGCGTAAAAATACAAAATCAAACCATTTCTAGATAAGCACTCATTACTGTTTACTTGCAGCTTGCACATTTGCACCAGGTGATAGAAGAAAAAGCTATAACAGACATTTGACACCACTTTTAAGCACAGACTCTATTGGGTAGAATCAGAGCCATATTACAGATTTTTATGTCAGCGTGCCTAATACTGAGAAACAACCCGCCACTTAGATGCTCTCCTGGGTCAAAGTAAATAAAATAGGCTGCAGTGCATCACCTGCAATTGCCATTTCATCCAATTAAACATAGATTATTACTGCAGCTAATGCCACTGAAACGCCACTGCATCTACAGAAGTGCCATCGCTGACAGTAGAGCAGTTTTGAGTGGAGCGCAAGACTCCAATTGGCCTCTATATGATGAACAAACAATGGCTTTGTTCTTTGGGCTGTAAGTAAAGGGATGTCAGCAAGTGCAATAGATTTTCATGTTTATAATAATGCATATTTCTGACTGAGGGACACGGTATCATGTCATTCTCAACAATAATATATCTAAAACAATCCGTCCCCTTGGCATAACGACGACCAGTACGATCTGCTGGAGAACAGTTAAGCCAATGATGAGGATCCCTTGACATTTTTGGCCATACATTCTGTCAGACTTCTGAAGCTAAGCAGGGCAGGGCCTGGTTAGTACTGTGATGGGAGACCTCTGGGAACACCATGTGCCACAGTGGTGCAGCTGGAGTTGTAAAGTACCAAATTGTTTTTGTGTCCCTGGGCAAGACACTTCACCCACATGGCCTAGTATGAGTGTGGTGTGTGTTCTTTGAGTGTCCAATGAATCGCTGTCTAAAAACCAGGAAGCTGCAGGGTGAGCGTGCGTGTGTCTAACATATTTTCAAAAAGTTCCACTTGCTCTCCTCAGAGTGACAAAGTAACTGACATTCACTTAAAGAGGTTTTATATGTGTCTTTTCATATCTATAAAAGAACTCATAGGCGCACACCTGCCCAGAGGCACAGTATCATTCCTATACAAAAATCTTGCATCCAGGCGGGGATTCTGAACACCTTCAAAAATGGAATCCGTTTTTTGGAGATATGTTGCTCACAGACAAACGAACCAATGCCGGTGATGACTTTACCTCCTACCAAAATATGCTATAATTTTATTTGTCATCACACAATAATACAAAAGCAAAGTATATGTCACACACAGGGACTGGACTCCTGTTAGTGTCCAGAGTCAGAACTAAACATGGGGAGGCTGCTTTTCAGATTCATGCTGCTAAAATCTGGAACAATCTTCCTGAAGATGTGAGACAGGCCTCCTCTCTGACAATGTTTAAAACCAGGTTAAAAACGGTTCTGTTTAGCTGTGCATACAACTGAGGGATTTTATATTTTTATCTTTCTTTTTAATGTTCTGTGATTATTTATTGCTTTCTTGTTTTGTTCAGCACTTTGAATTACCTCGTGTATGAATTGTGCTATACAAATAAACTTGCCTTGCCATGTCAATGTTTGTATTGAATAACATTCTGATTCTTACTTAAGCATTAAAGTAAACATTTCTGTGCACTATTCTTTCACTCATAGAAGGTGCCACCAATCATGACCATTTATACACACCAGAAAGTCTAAGTCTGTGTGTTTCAGAGGAATTTGAATTTTGGAGAACAAGGAAGCCTATCCAGATGTTGATTGACTGTGCATAAAATGTGGTGTTATATTTCATAATTTTATCACAGTGAATTATATTTCCATCCATAACACTGCTCACCAAACCTCAAAATGGCTCATGAGATACCAGTGGCTCACTACCTCCTCTCAAGGTGCAAAGGATTTGAAAATTACAAATCATGAGCAGACCATTTAAATACAAAATAACTGTATATATAGATGTATTTCACATGCTATCGGCTCTTGTAAATGCAGACTTTAACTTTGTGATGTAATAAATGGACAATAACACTGTGCCCCATCTAAGGCCCATCCTTTCTTTCAACCATGTAGCAGCTCTCAAAGTTGGAGACCCCTGATTTTAACCTATAGCTGTCGTGTTGCCTTAATGTCTCTCTTGACTTGATCTATGTGGTTCTCATAAATATGGACTTGGGTGGGAATATTTAAATCATGAAGTCACGCAATTTGTCATCCATCAAAACTCTTCTTAACGACTTATATAAACTTTAAACTGTGCCAATAGCTGTCAAGCAAATCCCACCAGCCTGATGCATCACGTCTTTCCAGTTATATTTGAAACGCACATTGGAGCCTCACCCTAGAGCTACAAATAAAATGCAATAAGCAAAACTTTTAATAATCCCCTTTCCTTTTCCTCTCAGGTGTTTGTGCATGGCAGTGGAATATGTCACTGTCCCCTGAGGCACTAAAAATATGAATCACACGAGTGTATTATTTTCTAGCATGGGCTGGTTTTCATAAGGGCATATCAACCAGAACAGAGTGTATGAGAGGCAGTGCAAAGTGGATTAAATGTGTATGTTGATGGATGCATGCAAATATTGATGGAATTAATGGCAGAGGTGGAAGAAAACTACATCGGAACAGTTTAAGATGGAAGATGTATTCAGCGAAAAGTATTGGAGTGGAATTGTTTTAACAGGTCACACTGCAATACTTTACTCTCCATAAGTACAAATACTTATGGAGTGAACCGAGGACGGAAACTAATGCTTATTTTACTTGTCAATGGTCAGCGATGATTTGCTTTGTTCGACATGTCAAACAGTTATTTCTATATATTTAACCATATAATTCTATTTAACTCATAGTCTGTGACATAGTGACTGGAAACTGCATCTTCGGTATAGATGGATGTTCAAGCTGACTCAAAATTTAAATCCCAGACATAAAATATAAAAATATAAAAACTCTATATGTTTTGCTGGCCATTTGCATTTCTGCAGCAAAAAAAGGATGCATTTGGATCAATACAAGTAGCAATGCACTACACAAAAAGCTCCATACATCAATTATATTGTGGTAGTTTATTATTTCTGTGATCATCAGTCAATTAGTTAAACATTTAAATCACGTGAAACTTAAAAAAAAAACAATTCTTTAAAAAGGATTATGCTTATTATTATCAGTATTGTTATTACTACTACACGTATATTTTTCCAGACTCAAGGGGATTTTTGAAGTTTGACATATGTTATGGCTAACCCTGTTATCAAAATCCCAAGACACGAGATGCAGCAAATCTGTGAAAATCTGTAAAAAATTCCAAACTACTTTCTCAACCCTACATGTACACGAAAACACTTATTTCCCCACAATATGCTGTCATCAAAATCAATCACTAAATACACTTTCCACCTCTGATTGCTCAAGCTGAGAATTACAAGGTGTCTTTCCCAATGCAAACAGCAGGGGGCGCAGCAGGCAGCATTTGGAACACTGTGGTTGCACACCGGCGCTCACGCGTTATTAGAAAAGACAAGTCAACATCTGCTGGAGAATCTGCCTTCAAATCGATGCAAATCAATACAAGAGAGACTCAAAAGTGGCTCTTTGTGCACAAATGCAACTGTGAGAGAGGAGAGAGTGTGTGGGAACATAGTGGATATTGTATGTGAAACGTTATGCAGGCTTACTTTTACATCAATAGATTACATGTATTGAATATTTAGATCAATATGTCCGTATGAATGCAAGTATAAATGTAGTATCTATAACATATGACAGCCAATAGGTCTCAACTGTACGTAATGAGTGTTAAAGTAGCATTTTATTGATTTAGTAATATTCAATAATAAACAAATAGCGCCTAGACAACGTACATACTAATACTATTTTTTGCTCATTGTGTAAAAATGTACATAAACGAGATTTGCATAATGTAGCAACCTAATTAAAATACTTAAACTTTTCTAACACAAAATATTTGTAATTGTGAATAAAGATTGATTGTTTAAAGTTTAGCGTAATCATATTTGTCTAATAGGCATATTGATTCAAAATGGAGTAATCTAGATTTATCGTAATGGGGTTAAACGATTTGCAAACGCCATGTAATGTAAAATATAGGCTTGTATGGCATCATATTTGACTGCCTTCCTCTTTACCACAGGCGCGCTAAAAGGAGGCATGGCTATATCCCCTGAACTCCGCTAATCTACACATCATCTCCTTCCCTTTTCCAGACGCTATCGATCACCCCTCGGCTTTGCGTCACTATTGATAACTTTGCCAAAGCGAAATCAGTGTAATTGCCCAGTTAATGTAGTGCACGGATACTCTTTTTTTTTTTTTTTTCCCGTGCAGCATCTTTGACACTTTCCCCTTTTTTTTGTCTTAAAACCATTCACTTTTTTGCCACGCGCGTGAAAAAAAACCATGCCGGCAGACTTGTCAAACGCATCTGTCGAGTCAGGAAGAAGTCTCTACTTTTTTCTGAAGTAGGACTTGGTTAAACAAGGGGTAAATCCAGCCCACATATTTATTGCAGCCGCTGAAAAAAATCTCCTCAATATCCCCCAAGATGGCCGCCAATGTAGGATCGATGTTTCAATATTGGAGGAAATTTGATCTACGGCGGCTCCAGGTTAGTGCGATTCTCTTCTCTCTCGGGCTGATTTTGAAGAGCTACGTCTGCTCAGTGCGGTGAGATGTGTGTTGTTGTGTTTCGGGGCGTTTGTGGCAAAAGATAGCGGTGTTTGCATTGATAGTTATTAGAAATTGATCGCTGTTCTGGCTTTGTTCAGTTCACTCATTGATCAGAGCGACCGTAGCTCTGCACAAGCCCCGGTGTGGCGTCAGCACCGCGGACAGCACTGCTTCCTATAGCCGACAACGCACCACCTTCCCCCGGGTTTTTGCGCTTCATTCACCCCGTCTGGCATCGCCTCTACACGCTAGGGAAACTTTTAATGCCGTGCTCCTGGATCTAAGCCTCAACTTTTTCGCCGACTGTATGTTTTTGCTGCGGTGATTGCGAGCTGGTCGTCCCTTCGCTGCGTAAAAGAGAAAAGCAATGCTATTTCAGAACAAGTTTGATTTACGGCTGGGAAAGTTTGTCTGTGGGGTGATTTAAACATTATGGCATTTCCAAGCGGGAGCATGGACTATTGATGCGATATGCACTGTTGTGACCGTGCACATCTGACGGCGAGGCTGATACGAAGCGGTGACACTGGCGAATAATGTCTGATCTTAAGTGAACGCTTGGAGGCTGCGAGGTGAGCTGTTTTGTTTGTATGGCTGCTGCTCTTACCGTGTAACATATTAGCTTTAAAATGTCAAGTCAGCTTAACCAGCAGCAGGGCTCAAAGTTGCATGTTATAAACCAGGACAGGTTGTAATGGCGTGTGTGCACTCTGCTCCAAACAAGTGTTGCAATAAAAGGCTTAAACCGCTGCTCCTATATGTGTCCAGTGTGATCACCGAGTCTTGCTATATCCTCAAGCCGCATAGGGCTGCTGCTACCCCGGCCAGAGCAGAGCAGAGCAGAGGGGAGAGGAGGGGGGGCTGTGCGTGCGTGCGTGCGTATGTATGTGTGCGTAATTGTATTCCCCGCTAATGTTTGTAAATCAGGCTGGGCTGGAGCAAGGGCACCGTCTCTGCCGCTTGATTGATGTCCTGTAACATAAGAAATGACAGGAGCATGGCAGTCCGGGTCCCGCGCACTGGAAAAGACTGGCGGAGAGCAGAGACCAGACCTGGAGGAGGATGCATGTGCTCTCTGCTGCGTCTTGCATTGGTCGTGTGTTGTGCCTGGTCCATGCACGCTCCGGGCTGGGTCCATCCATAACATAAGGCTATTGTTGTTGCTCCATGTTGAATAGGGGGAGAATGCACAGCGCGTTTTTGCCTTTTCATGTGATGCGCGCTTTCAAGGGTTTGTAAACCAGGACCACTGCCCCTCAAGGATGCTGCCCAAGCCATTATCCAGTGTCAGGGGTGGTGATGTAAGGGAATGATATAATAATAAAAATGGTTAGCGGCTATCAGTGGTCACCATGAGGCACGGGCGACTCCAGGTTAGGACATTACAACATCATGCAAGATTAAGAGTTTTCCTTGTTTGAACGCAAAGATTATAAATACAAAAACCACTACATACTCAGTCAGTCTGTGTTCTAAGAAATCATCCCCCACTCTACAGAGCTTGCACACTGCTATGTTGATATGAGAAGCAGTTTGTTGTGATATTGCATACCAGATTTTGCAATAACCTAACTCCCTTTTCTGAAAACAAGCAAAAAATGATTTCACATCTTGTTATACCATCAGTCCTATTTTCAAACTTCATTGACAGTTTCACGCGCTGTTGCCTTTTCAATCTTGCTTCGTCAAACAGTGCGCCTCTTCAAAATTCTAAGGTTTTAAAGTAGCAGTGATAAGCTTATGTCAAGGAAATAACACAAGGTAGCACTTTGTAATGTCATTTAGCGTAAGCGTTGATAAGCAAAATACAACCACAGAACTAGCGTTAATTATAGGCAGGAGCAGCAGCAGCAGCCACAGTGAAATATGGAATCTATACCATGCTTAGTGCAGTAATGTAAACAATTTGTATACAAGCTTGTGTTATAGTTGTATAAAAACTGCTGTTAGATAATCAGAATACCACACATTTGAAAAAACATATCAAATGTCAGTATTTGGCACGGTTTCGAATTACTTTTCTCCATAGGATTTGTGCTGTGGTTCGATTAACATGGCAAAGATAATGGATGCTAATATTAATATGAATGTTAGGGTCAATATTTGCTTCGTGTTAGTTTCACACTTCTGTTTATGCCTCCATGGAGTCTTCCTGGAGAGTTGCAGATGAGATCAGTGGCTAGAACAGTTCCTGCACTCCGCTGGCGCCTCGTCAATGGGAGAGTAGTTCTTGACACTCTTCCTTGCAATCATTTTCAATCAAAAGTGGACGGCAGACGGCATGGGGTTAACGATTATTTGACATGTGACACTAATATGTTCTAACATTTCCACTTGTGCAGGTTGGCTATTGGATCAGAAAAAGTAGATTTATGTTGGAAGAAGAGTTGATTTTATTGTGTTATTGAGATACATTGGTTCCTCTTGAGTTTTGATAGTGGATTCAAATGATAAAGTAGCACTCTGTCAGAAATATAGTTACATTTCTTGAAATAGAGACATTTTTAGGGAATAAACTGAGATTGGATGTAGCGTGAGATTGACAGACAGATTGGTGCAGTGTGTGCAGTGGTGTGATTGCTGTATCGGACTGTTGTAGTAAGGAGGGAGCAGTGTCTGCAGTCAAAGCTCTCGATTTTTCACGCTATCTCTGTTCCCACTCTCACCTCTGATCATGAGCTTTGGGTAATGACTGAAAGGACAAGACCGCAGAAAAAAGCGGTCCAAACGTTTCCATCGCAAAGTGGCTTGGCGCTCCTTTAAAGGACCTCAAGTCAGACGGGAGGAGCTTGGAGTAGAGCCGCTGCTTCTCCACATCAAGAGAGGAGCCAGTTTAGGTAGCTCGGGCGTCTGTTTTGGGTGCTTCCCCCAAAAGTAACGTGGAGGAAGTTAGTGTGGAGAGGGATGTCTGGGCGTCTCTGCTTAGACTGCTGCCCCCATGGCCTGGCAACGGATACAGCGGAAGAAAACGAGTGAATGGATGTACGTTTTTTTAATCATACCAGTTTTTTTTACTTTATGATATATAGATGGAACGTTTCAATATTGATGCAATACATGTTCAATAGTGACCCAATTTCCTCCAATGATACTGGCCAACGTGAAAAACAAGATCATTCGTCTTTCGTGTCCAGTCCGACCAGTCAGGTCTGACTTCCCCCCGTTATCACCACCACAGCGTGTGCACTTTTTGTCCGTGTTACAGGATGAATAATTCCCTTCACCTCGGGACGGCCTGGTTCGGTGGGGGGGGGACTGAGAGCGTGCGGTGTGGAGCGGGAGACTGACCTTGGCTCCTGCTGGCTTTAGGTCGCCCGCCCGTCGCCGCGGTAATCATTCACTCGGGCCAGATGGCATTTCCGTGGGCGAGCTGCGAAAGGACGGGTCACGGTGTGTCCTGCCAGCCCCAAAAACAACTCTCGGCCAATGTACCTGCTATGTACAGAGAGAGGGGAGAGAGGTGTGGCTGAATTAGGCTAATATTGTCAGCTGAAAATTACACACCGCTAATTCATCACGCTTTTGTCTTTTACCTTAACTTGCCCTTTAAGACTGCACAAAAGGGAATTATAAAGATAGCATCAAAGCAGGCAACTTTTTATATAGTACTTTTGGGAACTTTGGATTAAGGAAGAGAAGAAGGTTCAAACAACTTGTGTCGCAGTTTCTGATTGGATTAAAAAAAGTCGGACAGCAAATACATTAAAGAACAGGAGAAATATTCTGTGTTTGTCTGATAAGTAGTTATGACATCAGTGGATCATAATTATGTCTGTTTGAACGATTTATTTTCAATATTCATGTGAAACGAGTTCACTGACTTCTGAAAGCTGCCGTGTTGATTTGCGGCGCTTTTATATACACCACAATATTCTAAACATTATCACAACAAAGTGCATACATAGCAAAGGATCACGGTTGCAAGCAACTGATTTTTTTCCCACTCGAGCCAAAACACCTGAACAGTGCTGCCGAATGTGGGAGAAACAGTGTGTAGCTCCCTAAACATGCATGAATCATGATAAGAACAACTTTGTGAGACTAAATACAACATATATCTGTTTTATGGTTTAGTTTTTGTCTTAAAATTGTAAGAAAAAACCTTGAGTTCATTGTTTAATTCATCATAAAGTATTCTTCACTGTTGTTTACAATGACATTGACAATAGCACTTTCAATTGTACCGATCCGATATTCAGTATCGGTATCTGGGGCCGATATGGGTATTTTGTAAGGATCGGATATTATCGGATTTGTTAAATATCAGGGAGTTTACATTTACAGAGGTCACACAATGGTTAAGTACTGGATTTTTGTGGTCATTCAGTTATGTACCAGCTCTTTTCTTTTTGTCATACTGAATGTTGAGGGCCGCTTTTTGATAATTGTTCCTCTTAGATATTTATTTTATTTTAAGTTTATTTTAAAGGTGAAATATTCAATACTGATGTGATTCTTACCTATGACCTAACTCAGCAAGTCTGTTAAGCAAAAGCCAAACAATATTATTGATCACGTTATAATAAAAAAAAACATTTTAAAGTAATACTGGTTCAAAATGTTTTATGCTTTGAAAATATTACAACAAATCTGGATCGGTACATCCCTACTTTCAATAGCATGTGTTCTTCAACTGTCACATCCCCTCACCCTCACTCAGCCAATCAATTCTCAGCCCGTCTAACGTCTAATAGTCACTCACATGGATCTTTCTTACAAGTAAAAGATGAAGACAACTTGTAGTGGTCTGATTTGTTCACAACAAACTGAATGTGTTATTTACGAACAATAAAAGTTAGGTTCCCCCAGCTTTAATAAATCCCACATATTTATTTCGGCCATACCTTTCATGTACATGTTCTAGTCCCTATAGTCTAAACTCGCTCTCCAAAAGTTTCCAAAAAGAGAATTATCAAAGCAGCCCCAACGTCACTTGTTCAAACAACCCCTTTCCCAAACTCCAATCCCTCTGTTGTGTTCTTCAGATGTCGCAATGCTGGGCTCATAGGACGAAATCACGCTTTATTTGTCGCCTTGTTTCCACGCCTTGCCGTGGTCGTAGCGGCTAGGCCTTTTCAGATCAGAACAAAAGCTTGTGATTGTACTACATTTAGCATGACTCAGTTGCTCGGGTGTCAGATCTAATCCACACAGCATTGCCAAACAGTGAAATTGCTTTGCTTCAGCCTGTGAGCCTAGCTGCTTTCTCCCTGCCAGCCCGAGCCGGTGCCAGTTTCGCTCACCCACACACACTTACTACAAGCTTGCAATGTCAAATTGGCTGTGAAAATTGGTCCGTGTCTGTGCGTTTCATTCATGCTTTCACATATTTGTTTGCTGATATTGGTAATGTGGCACGGCTCTAAATAATCGCATTCTGACATGAATAAGCCCGTCTGTGCACTGTTTTGCTGAACTGATTGAAAGCTTTGAGACACTAAACACGACCTATAGCTGGAATGAGGTGCTTCTGTTTTGTAAAGCAAGGTTTTTTTCCTCTGGACTGAAGGTACAAGAGTGTTGCCATACTTCATACTGACAGGTTTCCCAAGCCAAAATGTTGTCAGACTAGTGCTTGCTGTTGTTGTATTCTTTGGCAAGACACCTTGAGCACCTTATCTCTTTGCTGCGGTGGTCAGAGTGGAGTTGAGCATTCTTTCGCCAGTCTGCATCAGGTGGCTGCAAGTCCAAATATTCAAGCTTTTGATAACTTGTGTAATTCTAGTCAATTTAACAAAGAACACATTATCAAGAGGTCTAACGCAAATCCACTGTAAGCATATCAACGGGAGCAGACTTTGGATGTTTACAAAATAGTTTTGACTACTAGATTATTGTAATCAAGTATTGGTATTTTTATGACTTTTAAAAACATTAATTGATGTTGGAAGAAGAGCCATTAATAGAAAATACATTAATGAAGAAACCAAAACCTCTTCAAATTTGCGTCATTTTCTGACCACAGATTTTTTGGCTTCATCTCCTAACTTCCACAATTTCTCCCCGGCAAGTTGTCTAATGTCCATATGAGCATTACTTTGAAGTCTCTATTGCTTATACTATTACTCGTCCAATGGTGTTTACCGAATTGAAAATCATGGAAGATCAAAACTGTATTATTATTTTGCCGCTGTCTTAAAGCTCCACCCATTCCAATCAAGATGAACATTCAGAGTTCAGTCATTATAACTCCTGATACGAGAGAAGCGGAGAAGAGTAGTGGAACCGACTTGAGGACATAAGCTGTTTAACCTCGGCGTGTAGCATTAGTGGTAGAGACTTCAAAGCGGCGGCGGCAGAGCTGGGATGACAAATGTGTATATGAGGAAGAGCGAGCCCGTCAGTAATGTCAGCTTAATCACTTTGACCTTCCCTCAAGTAGATTTCCATACCTATCCAATCATTTGGCTCAGCCTCCATGTTTGCACGCTCCTGCCTAATGTATGTGTGTGCATCTTTGATAAGGCCATGTCTGATGATGTTACTGTCTGCAGCAATTTCAGACGAGGAGCTTTGATGATACCAGGAAGAGAAATTGACATTAAAGCTGGGGTACGTCATTTTCAAAGCAGAAAAAATGGAATTTGTGGTCAAATCCATGATGCAGCGATTGTTCCTGACTCTAAAACAGTTTGGTTCAATCACATGCATGTATTTTTGGCCTGTCACATGTTTAGATCATTTTTGTCAGATTCAGATTCATTTATTTGCCATTTGCAGTAAAACCACATAGGAAAAACTGTGCAAGACTACCCCAGTTTGCACCAGACGACACACACCAGAGCTCTTGCCACGGCGCCATCTTTAAGGCGCTTTTCTCTGTCTCTCAGACAGAGAAAGAGAGGACCACCCTCACTCAGCCAATCAGCTCTCAGCCCAAAGCCTCACATAGTGACTCACAAGGCTCCACCGGCTCTTCCCACTAGTTTGCATACAAACATGTTTTCTTATTTGATCTCAACATATACATGTATTATGCAAAAAATAAAGTTAGCTACCCCAACTTTAAAGAGGACTTATTGTGCAAAATACAAGTTTAAAAAGCTTTTAAAAACACATTTCAAAGCCAGGGGTTCACCCCCACTTACATTGATTGCATTTTTTATACTGTTTGTGAATATACAGTGGATCGTGACAACTTTGAGAGACTTTTTATCAAAAACGAGTAGCTGTACATCCTGCTGCTATCCTGCACATATCGGCTTTTGCCTGATTTGTGCGACATGTTACACATATCAGGCAAGTTGGACTTTGAACCGTGGCATCTGCAGAACTTTCATCTGCAGAACTACGTGACAAAGGTAAGTGCAATTACATTATCAGCTTTTCTTTCAACCTTCAAATTTGACCTATTCCAAAGCATGAGAATATGGAGTACGTTTTAAAAAAGGCTCTCCTTTCGGTGGGATTATCAAACAGGTCCTGTCTCTGTCCCACGGAGAAGCTGCTAAATGAAAATGACAGCATCTCGGAACTTTCCCTTATTACTCAAACTTTGTAACTGTTATTGTGAATGAAGTTACTATCATAAGTACATTATGCACATGGTCTGCAAATGTAATCACTCATTATGTTTACTTTGGACATTTGATTTCTTGTTAAAGGTATATAGGAGGATTTCCCCAAATTTTAGGAACGGACCGCCCTCTCCACCAGAATGATTAACAATTGGGGGGACCAATGGTCTTGATGATCCACTCGGAAGTAGAAAATCTTTCTATACACCTTTTAAGTTTAGTTTTTGCCTTGATTTCTTGTTAAGTTTAGTTTTTGCTCATGTTGTAAGCAAAGTAAGAGTACCCTTATACCCATTCAAATAGATACATTTTTAATACAAGCCTGGCTTTTCCCTGTGCTCTTAAATGCATCACTGCCCAATGTCTCGTTCCAATCCGATTGACGTCTATACATGCAGCTCAACCGCATTAGAACCAGCGCGTACCAGGACCTCGAAAAGGACTGGTTTTTCACACCTCAGTCGGTGCGCTGGTGTTTACATGCGTCTTTATCAATCAAATGAAATTGGAAGAGGTGGAGAATTTGGTTTTCACTACTTGTAAAAACTCTTTGCAAACACAGTCTTACTTTCTTTTCAATCTCTACATTTACAAAGCTGGATCTCCAAACCTCTCTTTCCTCTTGGTACAGGATCCACAGAAGGCTCCAGATTTTTCATACCTTCCCACGGCATATTCCTGCGCCCCTAGGCTGGAGGAATTGCTTTTGTAGGAGTAAATAAAAGCTTTAACAAAACTTCAGGGACACATTAGCTAGCTGGAGGAGGGTTGCCTGGTTTTGTGGTGGGGGTGGGAGGTGCTCTGTTCCCCCTCGTCAGTGTGCAGCGTCCAGTGGGGAGAGCTAATGGCTCTGGGGCTCGGATATGCACTGGGAAAGAAGAAATGTATTATTAATGTGCACAAGCTCTTGAATTAAGTTGTTATATGATTATATGGTCAATCAGTGCAAAATGGGGTATTTTATATATATTTCTAGTCATTTTATCTGAATATGAACCTAAATGTTGAGGTTTGTCATGGAGTTTATGGCACACAAAGATCATTATACATTTGCACAAAAATATAAATATTGCTTCCTCCTACTCCCTTTCGAACATGCGAAGGGAACTAAAAGTAAGTTAGTAAGTAATCTTTATTTATATACCGCCTTTTCACTGCAGACCTGAGTGTCAAAGCGGTTTACTATTGTTATTTTTTGGGCATTTGTCTCTCACTCCACACAGAGATGGGAGGGGCCAGTACAGGAAGCGCATGCCAGACCTATTGTACATATTTTTAGAGGTAGGGGAAACCGGAGTACCCGGAGGAAACCTACGCAGACACGGGGAGAACATGCAAACTCCACTCAGAAAGGCCATGGTCCGACCGGGATTCAAACCCAGGACCTTCTTGCTGAGAGGCGAGAGTGCTATCCACTCAGCCACCGTGGCGCCCATCTCATTGTCTGTTTGTATGTACAGTATATATGCAAAACACATGTAATAAACTAAATTAAATGGAATTGATCTGGGCTGGGGTATCTAACTTTTGTAGTTTGTCACAATAGAAAGAGCTTTGTAAAATTGAAATGCAAACAAATCAGTCCACATCAGTCTGTCTTGTCTTGTCCATACTTATTCTGCATAAGAGCCCTGTGAGTCACTATTTGATGTTATGGGCTGAGAGCTGATGCTGTTGAGTGAGGGTGGTCCTCTCTTTTCCGCCTCAGTCTGAAAAAAAAAAAGCCAATTGAAATATGTGTCAGAGGCCAGATATGCATGCATGTGAACACTGGGGATAGAGCCAAACGGTTTTGAGAACGAGGAACTAGTTTGGATTATTACATAGTTCAAGATTTTATGGTTTTTAGAGTGCGTACACCATGTTTAAATGACTTGATAAAATGGCAAAATTGCGCCGTCTGAGGTACATTTTCTTTGCTGAAGTGACAAGAGATTACAATAAACATCAGTGTGTATTATTTCTCCCCTTTGCTTCTCAAACTCGAGCATGCTTAAATACAACTTTGAGTGAGAAATTGCGATCAGAAGCTTTTAAATACATAAACGATGCTTCTCCTTTTGACATAAGATCGAAAGTTACAGTCAGAATATCACCCAACCCAATACCCAAACAAGCGCATGGGTCTTTTTCTTTCTTTTTCATCCTCCTCAGTCCTCAGCCATTGTATTGAACAGAGTGCCTCTTCATTGGCCTTGGCTTTATTTGTTTTGACTGTCTTGATGCCGCAGCAGACGTGTATCGAGCACTGGTCCTTTCTTGTTCATTTTAGCAGCTTTACAATGAATCCCTGTGCCCCCGCTCTCCATCGGCCAAACCATTATGTCTCAGCTGTCTGTGGCAGTCCTTCACACACAGTTTTCCCCCATCTCTGCTGTCTTTATTGTTGCTGGGAGATGCAGAGCGGAGGTAGTTCACATAATGGTGTTTAGGGGCCAAGTTTTTGTACAGGAAGGTTTCTTTAACCAGTCGTGCTATTATAAAAGCGAAACATGTTTAGCTGTATTAGTAGAGCTCTTTAAAAGTGCTGGGATTTGGATGCATTTTACCGCAGGCCTTTCCTTCATCCAGACTTGTGACGTAAGACTGAATGAATCCCTGTTATGGTGAACTTAAATTTGTAGCTGAGCAAATTTATTTTTCTCATGTTTGGGTCTGTGGTAAAATCCAGGTCTTGGTGAACCATGTTATTTACCATACATCTTAGAATGCTAGTTGTTATGAGGTTTGACTAACCTGATATCAATTTAATCTCTGTGAATAATTCTGTGTAAGTTAAAGTATATGCTCAGAAAGTGTGCAGTACATTATGAATGAAAATCATTTAAGATCAACTACCAGTAGAAGGAGTTGAAAGGCAAAGCTCAATCTGTGTTCCCACTCTTTCCAAGTGGTCAAAATTAATTTTCCCCGCAGAGTGGCTGGTGCTCCCTTAGAGATAGGGTGAGGAGCTCAGTCACACAGAAAGAGCTTGGCATAGAGCCGCTCCTCCAAGTTGAAAGGAACCAGTTGAGGTGGCCCAGGCATCTGATTTCGAAGACTCCTGGACGCCTCCCTGGGTAGATTTCCCGGGCATGTCCCAGGACACGTTGGAGGTGCTTTATCTCTCAGCTGGCCTGGGAACGCCTTGAGTTCCCTCCCGATGCGATGGAGGAAGTTCGGATAGGGAAGTCTGGGAGTCTCTGCTGCAAGCATGACCCGGCAACGCATAAAGTGGAAGAAAACGGATGGATGGATACCAGTAGTTCTAATTGTAGACTGGATTATAACAAGGATAGGCTTAACTACAAAACATGCTTCTCCAGAAAATTGCATTAGGTTGTTGCATCCATTTTGGTGTTTTCTTTTCTAATGCATTAAATTGTCTATAGTTACACAACCATTTCTCTATTTCTATGTTGCTTTGAGTTTGTGTATGCTATTACTAAACTACGTGGCTTTCTACTTGATGTACTTGTACTTGACTAACTTACAATTACAGAAAAATATAAAACCTCTTCACAGTTTTCACGGTTGTTTTGCACGTCCGGTTATCGCTGTAAGGTGAATTTCTCCCTGCCTCTTGCACTTGTGAGATGGATGCTTCACTAACCCTGTACACAGGCTCTCTATGGGGATCTCACTGCACTCATTATGTGCCACAGCTACTACCGCATCTCACAGTCCCACCCATTTGTCCTCATTTAAGTGGGTCAAGGGGTATACCTGGGCAGGACCACCTCACTGCGGTCCATGGAGAAATAAAGTGGATGTCTGATGACCCCCCCATTGTGGTTGTATTCATCACAATAACACCAAAGGAGTGTGATTAACATACATAATGGTTTCAAGGCTATAATCTGATTTTAGATTGACACCTGCTCTGGCCAATCAAAGCATGTATAGCTTCAACTCGTTTCACTTTTAGATGTTTTCTAAAAGGAATATTGTTAATTTAGACAACAATCACATTGCAGAATAATCTGTAAACTTGCAAATTATCAAAAAAGGTCTTTCCCTTGTTAAATGCTGGTTTGTTGCTTTGCTGTTTTGTAATGGATTGTGTCACGTCTTGTGCTCCATACCATACAGATGATCTTGAGCAATAAATTAAGGAAGGAAAAAGACCCCCAAAGGTATAGAATAGAAACTTTAATGTCTGCTCAAATTGTTTTCAACACGGCACATTTCAAGCTCATTCATTAAAACACTCTTGAAATACATTTAGAAAAGACACAACAGTTCATAATTTATGCAGTGCCACCGGTTGTTTAGAGCAATGACTGCATGATATTGATGTGATTTTGATATTGTCTTTTTCTTTTCTTTGATGCTAAATATTCAGGCTTCTTACCCTGTCAGCTCTTTTTGACATTTAGTATGTTTTGGGTAATGAAAAGGGATAGTTGCGTATCAACACAGCAATTTTCGAGTCGAGTTCAAGTTCCCACATTCCTCATTAGAAGATGCCTGTCACACTGGTTTCATTGGTTAATCAAGTCCAACACTTATTACATTAACTTGACTTCATTCAGTGAATACAACCTGACAGTTATTTGGAAAAGGTTGCTTAACTTTATCCATTAGATCCAACACTTTTTTTTTTTTTAGAGGGTCCTTTATTTGTCCCACAATGGAGAAATTTCAGTTTGATGCATACACATATAAACATACACATATACATATAAACATACACATCAAGGCAAGCAGCAAAAATTACCTCCACGCTCCTTATAGGCAAAGTGGGTTAAGTGTCTTGCCCAAGGCCACAACGACAGCAGTGGGAGTCGGTGGAGAACGTCTCGTGGTGGCCTCGAACCCATGACCTTTGGGCCCAAAAGCCAATGCTCTACCAACTGAGCCACTGTCGCCCCAAATCGGTCCTTATTATGAGGTAATAAAATGTTTTTCGGCCACATTTTTATATTCATTATCTCTAGGCTTCTCTAGAATTAAAGCTAAGTAATAGACTATCTAAAATGAGTAAATAAACAATCCCCCACCAGGGCAATTCAACACTTATGTCTGAAGAGAAAGATGTAACTCAACTGCTAAATCAGGAAAAGGAAATCTGATTAAATCCCTTTTGCTGTCAACGTTAAATGATTTGATGCATCTTAAAACCAGTTGGCTGCGCCCTTTTTCTGGTTTCTTTGCCTTCTCGCTTCTTATCTTGCTTTTGTTGTCGCCTGAAAGCCCGGTGATGTCATGCCTTCATTGTCACCTGTTCATTTACTTTGGTAGCGGAGGGCATTGGGCTATCGATCAGGATTTGCAAGTGTGTTAGCAGCGCTGCCTGCGTCTAATATAGGCCTTGAGGCTATCCTCGCCGTCTCACGAGTGCTTCCCAGCCCTTGTAATCTTAATTAAATATGCAACTTTTGATCGCCACAGGGTCACCACGAATGCATTTCAATGTGTGGTCTCCTCCAGGGTTCAAGAGACGTTTGTTTGGACATTTTGAATCTTAAAGAACAAAGACATAAAAAAGAGCCTGTTTTCCCTTTCCCGCCTCCTGCTGCATTTTCCCTTATAGTTTTTCTCCCCCTTCCCCGAGATGAATTTTATGATATTCCCCTCTCTCTCTCTCTCTCTCCTGCGCGCGCTTTTCCCCAGACAGGTTCCACAGTGTTTTAGAGGGGATGGATTTAATTGCTCTGTGGGGATTGGTTGGCTGTGCTGGGCTCGGCTGTTTAATTAGTGTACCCTGCCGGGATTGGTTTAATGCTTCATGATCTTGAAATTGTCTGATTGTTCAGCCCTCTGGGGACTTTCCCTGCCTACGTAGGCCAGCAGGTTTAGCTAAACATTGCTCCAGGCTGTGGCTGTGTGAGGGGGGAGTGCAGTTTGCCTTAGGAAGCTGTGGTTTTGGATGCAGGGGAGAAAGGGGGCATTGGTGCGGAGGAAAAACTAAAAGAAGACTTGAAGTGGACAGTCCTGAATGCTCTCTTGGGCCAAAAGACTTCACAGAAATGTTTATCCGTGCAATAATTCTGCCCTGCGCCATGCAATATGGAAATGACCGCGATTGACTATTAATGCAGTTCCAATATTTAGACAGGGATACAGTGTTTCTTTATGATAAGTGACTGTATAATTCCTCCACGCCAAGAAAAATAATTATCTATGCATGTGCTGTGTGCAGTGCTTTTCCATTGACACTGAATAGACCTCCTGTTTGTTTGAAGGAGAACTGCTCCGGTTCAGCTTGGGTCAATGAGCTGTTCTTAGGACCAAAGAACTTCAAAAACCAATGAATTATACATATACACCTAAACACATTATGTTAATATATCCTCCCAAGAACTTTTTGGTGGGCGATACTGTTTGAATAATCAGAACATCACATATTAAGGGGAAGTACATTTATCAAATATGAAACACGTATGCAAAAGAAAAATGTAGTATCGTTATAGATGAAAGAAAAACCATGAATCATGAATCTAATATTTAATTTAAATGGGAAAATGATTAGAGAAAATAATCATTAAATTATTGGTTAAAAGCTCAACTGGAAATCTATTCTGTATTGTATGTTACCTTAAAAGTCCAAACTAAGGCCAAATGCGACCCCTGTGTCATTAAAGTAGGCTTTGAGATCATAAACATAAGTTTGCAGTGTCATCCAGCCAACTTCAGCTCAGCCAATATAGACATGTTGTACTTTGTTGTAAATCTCAGAACCTCTGGAATTCAGCTGTTGACTTAATGATATTTGTTTTTGATTATGTGGTGCAGGACTGAGGAAACTCCCAGGCTGGGAAGGGTCACAAAAATCCATCTTTGGCGCTAGTGTAACAGGTGAGATGTACACATTTGTCATTGAGCCAACTTCAGCTCTAATTGCTCATTATGAAGCTTAGAACAGCATGAATGAAAAACAGATTTTCAATTCGGTTTGTCGGCCCTGGAAAAGTCTGGTGAAGTAAAGTGGCAATATATTTCAAATTTGGATGTTTTTGAAGTCTCGATGTGGAGAAAGTCATCATAAGTTTCACCGTATATTTAAAATGCGGTTGATCTCGTCCTCAGTTTACACCAGGCGTCCAAGTGCGGATGTGTGAGTTATGTCTGTGGTCACCTTGACTGAGGGGAGCAGAGGAAATTACATTTGTGTAAATGGGTGCTGGATGTGTCCCCTGCAGACTCGACGGGACGCCCTTGATTTGGTTCAATCATGGGCGCTCCTGACCTCCGCCGTAAATGTGCCCGGATCAGATGTGGAGGAGGCGCGGCTGCTGCAGATATAGTTTGCGTTGAAGGCTGAACTCATTCTGCTTCATCAGACTTATCGAGCCCACTCCCAACCCCAATACGCAACCTTCAAGTGCATACATTTTCAGCGGATGATTATTAAAATTCTCCTGTGTGTGTTTGGCCTGGACTTTATAACATGTCTGTCCCCCCTCCCCACGCAGAAGGATGTTTTTTTTAGGAGAGCTTTTAGTTTAGTATATGCCTGTGCTGTGTATCAATTCTGTCAATAGTTCAAGAAAAAGCCCTTAAATGAGGAACCACATGCGAAGATATCAAAATTAGCACCCAGACCTAGCTGTTATTTGTAGGTCTGAGTGCTGCTGCAGCTGTCCAAAGCCATGCAAATGTCAAATGTCAAATACAGCTGCAGAGGAGACAGCGTTGAGGGGCTTGAGCAGGACTCTGGGTTATGGGAAGACCGCTGTAGTCCTCTGAACTAATCACACAAGCCACAAAAGTTTTCTTCTGACTTTGAATAAAGGTGACGGTCATGATATTCTATTCTTCGTTGCAACAGGCTTCTATCACTGCGCTGCCGAACGGAGCGTTTTAAGACATCCTTTGTTCCTTCGGCTGTCAGACTGTACAACAGACCTGCATGAGTTTTCTGCTGCTGGACACATGAATTTCTACTACAGGGATCAATAAATTATCTATCCATCTCTCTATCTATATTCATGCAGCACAAGAGAAGCACGCTGTGTAAAAAAGCAGGTCAAGACAAGCAAACAGTTGGTTGATTTCATTCAGCAAAAGTATATGTCACTATTAGGGTGTGTTGTATACAATATTGATTTTATTTTATTTAGTAATATTTACATTTTCTTAGCAGTGTATTTGAAGGTAAGTTTATGCTTTTTTGATCATTCTCAACATTTCTTTATACCTTTAAATAAGAAACCAGCATGGAGCATATGTCTTGACAGCAGTCTAAATTAGGCTGTAGGATCTAATGGGATTTCCCCGAGTGGCTGAACCCCTTTAGGACCTGTTTGTGTTTGGGAAGGGTCTGTGTGCTTTGAGGGGGGATGGTCCTTCTTAGTCAAAGCGTCCCACCATCTCTCCCACACATTTTTGAACTTTCTCTCCCACTCCCCCTGTCTCTCTAGGGGAGATGCCCTGATTACTGAGTGATGCACCGGGTCTAGGGCCTCTCCAGCTGTTGGGATTGTTTTTGCTGTGATGATAAGGGCTTGCGAGCAATCAGGGGAGCTGTGTTGTAGACAATCTTTAAATCTCTCCATTATGAATGTTGTTGGGAGACGTCAGTACATTTTATCTGCTTGTGATAAATGTTGCTTTGCTTGCTTTCCTTTTCGCCCCAATAAAGCAGGGACTAGTGGAATATGACTTCAATATGAGCCAATCAGTGGATTTAGAGATATGCAGCGCTGTTATTTTAACCTTAAGGTCAACGGTAGAGTCAACATTACTGCTCTTTTATAAACGGTCTGGAGGCTTTGGCTGGCTTTGAAAGACCAGTCTAGACCTCGCAGTGACTGCACAATAGGGGACCAGATAAGTTTTGACTGCAAATATTTTTCCAGTCATTGTTAATCGTATTGCGCCAGAAGAAGTGAGAACAAATTTGAGTTTTGATATCGTACTTAGATGGTATAGTGGGGGTCGACCATTATGTTCTTTTCAGAGCCTATACCTGTAATTAGTAGTCAAGGAGGATGATGACTGATATATATAGCCCATATTTATTTGCAGTATTGCTGTTGACAGAAGTCATAAATAACAAATCAAAATAAAACATGAACAAGATATATAATTCTAATGAAATAGACTACAGACATTTTCTTTGGAACAGGGCAAGGACTGGTTATTTTAATTGTATGTAGAGTTTTTCTTTTCTTTGGCAAAATTATTGTTGTTATTTATATTGTTATCGTGTTATTTCCTTCTCATATCGGGGTTGTCCGCCCAAGGTTACTTTAAAACAATAAAAACATTTACAATACAACAATAGAACACTTTTTTTATTTTTAATTTTTAAATGAAATTCCTTTAGATTGAATTGATTGCAATAATCAAAACATCAATAATAATGATTAATTGACATTAAATCATTCTTAAATCATTCTTCCATAGTTTTTATTATAGGATGCGTATATCTGACACTGGATTAGTCCTTTAAAGCTCAGATATCGCCCCTCCTCCTTCTTCTGCGTTTTGGGATCGAGTCCAGTCTAGACCGGAGCATCGTTAACCTGTCATGGCCCTGTGTCCCCCGGGGGCCTCCCCTCCTCTG
Organism: Knipowitschia caucasica; assembly: GCA_964034765.1. Taxonomy (NCBI): domain Eukaryota; kingdom Metazoa; phylum Chordata; class Actinopteri; order Gobiiformes; family Gobiidae; genus Knipowitschia; species Knipowitschia caucasica. The sequence continues at coordinate 39,496,552 of OZ035831.1, forward strand.
GGACCGGGACCTCCTCCACTCATCACTGCTGGACTCGTGCACTGCAAAAAGAGCGCAGCTAGAGTTGACTGGATGATACACTGTGGCACACCGTGATTTTAGGAGCCGCATTTTGATCAAGAAGCAATTCTGATTGTTAAGACAGAGCTCTTTTTTCAGTTTTTGTGTACTGAAATAAAAAAAGACCCTGTTTAAGTTTATTTTACCTCCTCTATAGATATATACTTGTATCCGACTTTTTTCCCTGGTTGTGTTCTTGTGACATCACTACATTCCAAAGAGCCTATTTTTTATCATAATGGATGACAACTGAAATATCTTTCCCGTAATCATGGTAACCGCCAAAAATCAGACTCTAGTCTCAGTTTACAGCTAATTTCGCGGTAATCCCCGGGCAAATGTACACGAAACAAAAACTTCAACAAAGTTTCTATTTTTCTTTCTCAGTACATTTCAACTATGGTGTAATACTTTTCTCGTTGGTCAGTAGGAAGGACTTTCAAATAAGAATAATAAGCCAGGTTTGTGGATCTAATCCCTATCAAAAAATGATTTCCAAATTTCTTTCAAAGTGGTATTGACAGCCGACCCCCCCAACTGAATTCTAGAACAAGAACAAAGCCTAATTGCCTGTTCTTTGAAATATCCTCCACAACTGACCAGATAATTAGCAAGAAGTAATTAGTTTCATTGTTAAGAAGTCCTTTGTTTTTGTCAAGCCTTATAAACATACCATGGAAAACCATAATGTTAATCTTGTCTACTGAATTATAAATATAAATGAATTGTGTCTATTCAAAATGATCTGGTGAAGGCGTCATTAAGGAAGGGGTTATTTAATCGCAAAATAAAGAAACATGAAATTCGGTCTACAATCCTAAAAAGTAAGACAATATTGATCTGCTGCTTTCCCCTAAACTAAGGCTTTAGCACGATTACTATAAAACACACAATTCTATAATCCTAATATGAAATAGATGTGCATATAATTCTTGAACAATGCTGATGACTTTTCTTAAACTAATCAAAACACATTCATTCTCATAAATTTATAAAAATATTGGAACCTTGAGCCCCCCATAAAAACATGATTTATTTTATGATTAGTTCATTGTCCCAAAAGTGCATTTACAAATAATCAGTCAAGAAGCTGAACACAAAAACAAAAGCAATACAACCCAATACAATATTCCCTAGTACTGATATTGAGTCTTATATATAGTATCATTCCCTCACTAATAGAATGGAGCTCACTCAATGCAATTTGTACATTTTTTATAGTGTATTCCGACAGCCTAGTCCGAGTGTCCAGCGCCGACATATCAGACTTCTGAATAATTCACAACGTCTGGGGCACGTCTCGCCAGTCCCGGGGCAGCAGCGGCGGTGGTAGTAGAGGGCTGAGCGTGTGAAAGGGTGCGGAGGTGAAGGGGTTAATGACAGGTCTCCGCGATCACCCCCGCCTTCCCCAAACACAGCCCCTCCCCTCTGCATGCGAGAAGCCTATTCAGTTGATTAGATTTTTCAAAATGGATCAATTTTTAATCAGCAGAGCATCTGACTACGGTCAATAGCTCTGTCGCGGGGAAGACAGTTGCCGGACAGCCGTCTTTATTTACAGGAACGGTTTGTTTTTTACTGTATGCAGATGGAGAGGCCGGAAAGGCTGGCTCAGGTCACTGCAGCTGTAAGACGGATCGCAATTCAATCCAAAATACAATTAGCGAATCACAGTCTGCTTTGATATAATGAACAAATATATGTTTGTGTTCATTTTGGCCCTTAAACGTGATCTTGAGAATGTTTACTTCCATCTTGTGTTTTACAATGAAAGAAAGGAGAAAATGTGTATAATGGACAAAGACTTATCTTTAGTAAACAAGTAGTGGTAGATCAGGCATGTCAAAGTCAAATACATCAGAGGGCCAAAAAAAAATGTTTGCTACGCGCCGAGGGCCGGACTGGTTCAATGTTTCTCAACATCCAGAGGCAGTGCCGGTGACACCTGTTGGCTCAATAAAATATGCTCTAAAGCCAATCCTCATACTGTACATATTAGATGTAATAGACATCTGAGAACATGAAAATAGTAAAAAAAAAAAAAAGCTCAAACTTGGTGAAATGTAAAAGAGCAGTCTGGACCTCTTTTCGGGGCGTTTTTTGATTAAATCTGCAGAATGGATTATACTTTTGGAAATACAAGTGGATATTCTTCTTCAATGAACAGTTACGGAGAGAAAGAGACTAAGCAAGGATGGGGAAAGTCTAATTTGTTGGAACAGCAGAAGACGAAAGGTAAAAAACAAATACAGACGTGATTTATTTTGTGCCCATATTATGCGTTATATCTTTTTAATGCAAAGTCTACACCTACATATAAATATAGCTGAGAAAATAAGCTTTAAAATGATATATAGCTTGTGGCTTATGAAGTTCAAAATACATCTGCTATTGCCAGCAGATGTATTTTTTTCCTCGTTTGCTCCCGCCGGCAGGGGCTAGCGAGCTTAAGGGGTCAATACATTGCCTCAATGGCAGGCAATGTCCCGGGGGCCATAGATAATTCATTCGCGGGCCGGATTTGGCCCGCGGGCCTTGACTTTGACACATGTGTGGTAGATGTTAGGGATGCACCAATACCGATTCTGGTATCGGGTCGATACCATAGGCTCGTAGGCTCGTAGGCGTCATGACAGCAGACAGCTTGATCAATCATCTGAAAGCTCACCACCACGCGGAGTATAACACCTTTGCTGGTACCAGAGCTATTTCTATGTACCAATTTACATAAAATATGACAGTGGCTCTGACTGTTAAAACAATTGCTAAAAAAAAATCATATCGGTATTCGGGATTGCCAAGTACTCAAATTATGGTACTCATACTTGTATCGGTTTTGAAAAATGTGGTATCGGTGCATCCCTAGCATAGACTGTATAGACCCCACTGATCCCTAGTAGATGTGGGTTATAACATTCTGTTGTTATAGGAATCGTATAACAAGCTCTGTGTTAGTGTACAGGTGATATCAGCATGGATGAAGCTATACACAACTCCATTGCTGTTTTCTGTAGAGAAAGTATTTTTTTAAGTAACATTTTGTGCTGTCTTTGTCCTGTATTTTTTACTGGAAAAGCTGAGCTCAAACAAGAGATAAATTAAAAGTGAGGAAGTATTTTAATGACATTTAATTTGTTTGTAATGCCAAAATATGCAATCTTTTTGACGAAAAATCCCAAATATTGTTGTACTTTAGTTTCAGATGTGTTCAGAAATACATGGGATCTTCTTATTAGTTCACCAATTAGTATTTTAGTCATTTATAACATGTTAACACTTCTGGAGTTGTTTTTAATATGCACAAAATCTTTAAACATGATTTGCAAACGTGATATAAATTGTGATGTTTGTCAGAAATATTTCACTTAGATATTCTATTTGATCCTCGGTGGGATTGATACAGTAAAAAGATCATTATAGTTAAGATTACGGATCAAAAACAAAGCTCAAAGAAGGATGTAGTTGCTGTGCTTTTAAAATAGCAGAAGAATATTACACAAATGTGGGTGAATCACTCTAAAAACAACTTTGTGTGTAAAGTGTAAATGATAAGGGGAATAATTAATGCATGATTAAAAGCCCTTAAGTTGGTTTTTTCACAGAAATTCCCCTTTTAACATCAATACAACTGTAGAAAAAGGCCACTAACCCACTTAATCCACTCACTCAAGCCCTTCACGCAAATATTAAACAATAACACATAGCTGCTCTGAGTTCCCCTCAAATTACAGGAAAAAAAACAACCTCTAATTCAATTGTTCTTCCCCATTCGTCTTATCGTGGGTGTGTGAGTGGGAGAGGCTGTAATTTCACCGTGCGGCTTTGATTGGGCTGCTGGGACGTCCTAACATGTTAAATAATGAGGCGTCCATAAAGTAAACGTGGAGAAGTGCTGACAGGACGCTTGGTTACGACTCCAGACACAGACAGAGTTATGGAGGAGATAATCCACCGCCACATCTGCTGCACACACACACACATACAGACACACACACATACAGACGCACACGCACACGCACACACACACACACACACAGACACAGACACACATACGCACACGCACACATACAGACACACATGCACACGCACACACACAGACACAGACACAGACACACACACACATACAGACACACACACACACATACAGACACACACGCACACACAGACACAGACACACACACACATACAGACACACACGCACACGCACACACACACACACGCACACACACACGCACACACACAGACACACACACACAGACGCACACACACAGACACACACATACACGTTTTTGTTACCTGGTGGGTCCCTTTGACAGGGCCGTTCAGAATGGGACCCATAGACATAATCTTTTTTTACTGGGACTACTTTAAGTAATACAAAACAGTCAATAGAAACCAAACAACTATTTTAAAGGAATTTTATTTTAGATTTTGTTTTCGAATTGCAGTGATTCTATTTTTGACATAGAATTTAATGCCACTCCATGTCCGATGTCTAAGGTCATCTGGTGAGGCATTAATGCAGGCCAGGCAGTGAGACTTCCCAGGGACCTTTCCAGTCTGTATGAAAGGTGTCATGGTCTTCTCCACAGCCTTCACCTCTAGGGAGAGAAATAAAAATATATTAGCAATATACACTCCCAGGGTTAGGACCAAGCAGCCTGGCTGTAATCCCCCACCTGGTACACTTACCAGAAGGGGCACTGCCACTACCATGGGGTGCATCTGGATGAATGGTTGAAGGTTCTCCGCTTGAAGTTTCTTTTAGCCCGTCCGTTTGTGAGAGGATCTCTACTGCTCTCCCTGTCGCACAGAAAATAAAAATACAAGTGGCCTTTAGGGGAAAAAAATCATACATATTTTAATAATATCAAGAATTACCTTCAGGCTCAATTTGTATCTGGTCGAGGCTCTTTCCTTCGAATTCCGTCACTCTTCCCTGCTCCATGGCCATCAACACTTTGCTGATTTTGGCCAGCTCCAGTGTCCCCTCTGGTAGTCTGTAATATTGCCTGTGGATGCGAATGTCATGGCCGAGGAAGTTGGCAAGTATGTCCATCTCATTCTCTTTCATATTGAGAACTGTAGACATAGTAGCTATGTGCTTTCTAAGTTTGGTTGAGGATAGCATCTCTGGATGCACCGCACCACATTCTTTGGCTACCTGGCGTAGGGAGTCTGATCCCCTGATGTGGGTGTCTGCGCCCGGGCGGGAAAAGAAGTATGGGTTATGGTCAGAGATGGAACAGGCCCTTCTGTTCTCCACCAGCACCTCCATCGAAGCAATCATTTCAGGAGTCAAAAGAACCGGCACTTTCCGACTTCTTTTCCCTTTAATTTCAATGCGTTGAAAATGCTGACACAGCTTTTTCTCAAGTTGGGACAGTCCCAGAGCAATGTCAGAATGGATCCCAGTCTTACTTCTTAAGGTAAAGGCTGTCAGTGGCATCTTTGAAACCTCACCTTCCCTTCTTCGATTGAAAATGATGACCTCACAAAGAGTCAAAACTGCCAGTTTAGACCAATGCTTAGACGTTGGCTCACTTATTAGGGTTTGCACATATTCAGGTCGACATACCTCAATATGTGCATGCATGGCTCTAACGTCCTCAGTCAGAGGGAGCAGGTCCGGAGTGTTCCACTTGGCTTGCCGGAGGGTCTGTAGGGCAGCAGAAGAAACACAGACGTCCCACCTCTTCTCAAAAAGCAGCCGGCTTCGTTGGAGGTTTTTAATAAATAGTTCATCAACACAATGCTCCATTTTTGAGTCACATTCAAGAATATCTGCTAGCTTTCTGAGGCTATGGCCGAGTTTGAGGGCCAAGGATGGAGTCTTGTATTGATTTGTTTCCTCATCATATCCAGCCACAGACCTGACTGCATCAATCACATGGTTAAAGTTGGAAGGAATAAAGAAATCCTTAATTGTTTTCAGTTTCCCTGCGGTTTTTGCTTCGTTAATTAACCTACCGACTTCTCTCATTTTCTGCCTAATGTAATCATGCTTAGTCTTATCATGCCCGTGTTTTAAGTACAGGTGCTCTCCGAGTCTCAGAATCCCCTTTTCTGCTTTGACAACACCCGTGACCTCATCCTGATGCATTGCCGAAATTAAAGACCACAGCTTTTTGCTGATGCCCTCCGGTACAGGCTGGGCTAGGGAGCAGAGGGACTGGACCCTACTTCTACCTGGTTTAGCCTGGGCATCTTTCTGTGAAAGCCGGCACCTGGCCACATGCCTCCACAGCGACTTTCGCTTAAGCAATGCCCCACAGTCTATACAGTGCAAAAACTCACTGGATTTAACTGGGGAATTTGGCTGTTTAGCTGGGACTAAAGTTCCAATGCCGGCCTTTAAAACCTCAAAATTGTGCTCACGGTTTCCACTATTCCTGATCAAATCAAACTGAAGTTTACGTGCTTTAGATTTCACAGGTAGAGCCAATGCTCTGGCTACGTCACTTTCATTTCCATGTTTTCTAGTCAAATGACGGGACATTTTGTGGCAGGACATTGAACAGTAGAGGCAGAAGTGTCTCTTGCTGTAAACCCTGCCCCCATTTTTCTTCTTTTGCAGCTGCATGATAACAATCTTATTTGCCTTTGGGGCGTCACTTTCCGAGTCTTGAAGAAAAGTGTTTTTGATTTTTCTTTTTCCATACTTTTTTACAGGTTTCTTCTTGACAGTTAAATCGTCAGAATCTGAGTCGACTTCATCAATTAGGGACTCTTGACTAAGCTGCACAAACAACAAATAATTTGTAATCATTCTATATAACAATTTGAAGTCATGACTTGTAGTCAGCACTTACCAGTGGTTTGTAAGCGTGCGCTTCAGTGTGCTCCTCCATGATTTCTTGCAGCCTAATGAACCACACACTTGCACCTTTTTCTAGCCTGACACCTGATTTCCTCTGTTGTGCTGCTCCATGATTGGCTCCAGCCTGCTGGACTGAAATTGCCCCAGTGTGCCCCTCCTTGATATCCCGCAACCCACCACCAGGGTTCCGACACATAACACACTTTTTTCAGGAAAGTAAACCTCCAGGGGTCCTTTCCATATTTTTACAGAGACTGCATAAGGACCGTTAGAAAAGCATTACCCATTGATTATTAAGCTTGGACCAGTGGGGTCCGGTGTTCGGGCCCCACCACGTAAAACCAGTCCCCATGACGTGAGTGGAATCTCAGGTTATGGAACCCACCAGGAGTTGAAAACAAGTGCACACACGCACACACACACACACACACACACACACACACACACACACACACACACACACACACACACACACACACACACACACACACACACACACACACACACACACACACACACACACACACACACACACACACACACACACACACACACACACACACACACACACACACTCATACACACACATACGCACACACGCACACCTCAATCATGTATGCCATTGACTCCTTATGCTGTAAGTGGGAACTTGAACTTCATTCATTCATTCATTTTCATGGAACTTCAAATCTCACTTTTAAAGGAGACACTGTACAAAAATATTTAAACCATGTTACAACATTGTTCCCTCATCAAAAAATAGACTTTGAGTTGTTTTTAGATCCATCCACGCTAACATCAGAACACTTCTGGCACAAACATGTAACTCCGCCCCTTCTGTCGTAAAGTCTCAGTCCTCCAATAGTGTGAAGATATTTTCCCTGCAGCGTTGATTTCGTTGATGATAAAACGCAAAATTATAAAGACTGTATATTTCTTTTTAATAAATTACTTTTAGCACAAAGGCATTGATAATTATGACAAAATAGTGGTTGCAGTAGGGTTGTCAAAAAACACGTGATATTGATTGAGTATTTCTGCTCACATCAAACTAATACAACCTTTTTCTAATAGTATTTAGAATTATTCTGGTTTTAATTTGACTTTTTACTCATGGAATAGCGTCTTTAAAGTGTATTTATTATTAGTTTAATCTTGCAGCGTGCGCACAAAGCTTAATTAAGGTTAGCCTCAAGCAACTGTTGTACGATCGCTTTTCTTTTTATGACAGATATTTGTGTGGCCCTGTTTTAATTAAGCAAACCAAGCTTTTTTAATATCGATTTTGAAGTTAGTAGTTTAGTATTGATAGGCAGGTATGTTATTACTGTATGAAATGCGTTTAATGAAAAAAATATGTTTCATCAAAATGTCATGTGTTTTTTTATATGGGGAAACAATCAACAAAACTGTAGAAATATAAACAATAATATTGACTTTAAATTATTATTGGTATTGCTATTATTATTACGTTCTTACTTGCTCTGACAAAATATTCTAATAATAATACATATCCTGAGATTAGGGATGCATATAATAAAATAGGACCCATATGGAAAAAAGTTAGCTGTAAATAGGAGGAAATTCTTCATTTGTTGTTGTTGTTTAAGACCAGATAAGATGAGAAAAGACCTAAATAACCGATCGATTATCAATAAATATTTTTTTATATTAGGATTGGACATAAAAAAGCTAGATAAATGCATCCCTCCTGGAGAGATGTATGAAAAGAGGTATTCAAATAAGTTCCAAAAACATTTATTTTACTTAATTCTTTACTATTGTATACAGACTAGATGGCATAATGTCGTATAATGTTAAAACAATGTCTCCCATGTCGAAATGCCCATTGGTCTCTCAGAGCTGGTCACCGCGTCATCTACTCAAATGCTGCACTGGTAACAATGCAGTACTTCTAAACTTCTTGATATCATGGAAAGACCGTCATACCCAAAAACTTAAAATGCGTAAAGGTAAAAACTATTGAAAATGTTGCCTGTGAGGAGCTGGTGGGAGAGGACCTGTACTTACAAAGAATGATGCCAATATGGACCAATTTTTACATTCATCTCCAAATTGACTTCACTGTTTGTCTGCATCAAAAACACTATAATTCCAGAAATCTTAAATCATGTGTTCATTTATAATAGGCTTCAGTAAACATACGGTTTGCAACGTTACAGCTATCTACTGTACATTGCATCATACAGTCTTGTTCCCCTGTGATTGCGGTCCTTACCTGTCTTCTGTTACTCTGACCGAGAAAATAAATCAAAAGTGGCCTCGAGAGTTTACGCCTGAATCCAAACCTACACATGAGGCAAATTCGTTGTAATATCTGTGCTCTTTGAGACCGATGTAAAACAGAGGAGCTCTTTGTTGGGGAAATGTTTGAGTAAACAAGGTCAAACAGTGCAGTTTAAATCGATAGCCCTCGTCCTGATGGACTCGATCAATTTATCAAAGTCAAAATGTGCAATCAATAAGATGACACACTGCAAGCCCCGTGCAATTTCACAATATTTACTATGAGACTGGGCTGTACCCTTGACCTAGTGGGGCTTAATGATAACGTATTAAGTGGAAAGTGCTTATTTCAGTGAGAATAACGCATGCAGGAGTCCATTTAAGCAAGAGTCAAAACTTAAGCAAATTAAACAGAATAACATTTGATCCTTATAATTTGAGCAAAAAAAAAAAAAAAAATTTATATTTTGTTTTTGTTAATGGGTATAGAGTAGTGTATTCATTAATATAGCGCATTAGCATAGCGCTTTAGTATAGTACATGCCTCACAGCCAGAAAGTTGTGGGTTCAATCTCGTGTCGACCCAGGCCTGTCTGTGTGGAGTTTGCATGTTTCTCCTTGTGTCTGGGTGAGTTTCCTCCAGGCGCTCCAGTTTCCAGGGAGAATGAGCCGATGACACAGATGAGTGACTTTAGTGAAGTGTTTTGAGCCTTACTAGTTGTACTGTAAGTGTCACAAAAACATGGGGTTGTGTTTAAAAATCGTTGCACTCTCTGTGATACTGGTATTACTGTATGTATCATAGTGTTATAGTAAGATAACGTCTTTGTAAATCTAGATATGAGCCCAACATTGACCAATCGGTAGCCTTCTATCGCCGAATTCGTCTTTAGCTATCACGAGAGGGGACAGCTCCTGATTAGTGCTTGGTGACTCGACCGTTGCATACATTTGGATCCACATTACTGCTCAAAAATCCTGTTTAGAGCAAGCTTTATTCAGACTCCTCCGCTTTAAAGACCTTATGACGGGTTTGATTTATTTAGAAATACAGTTTTAATACCATTTTATATTAGAAGAGAACTACTAAAGGTTTCAAAATCAGTTGTTGTTTTTTTTGTCTGACCCCCCCAAAATCGAAATAACCCCATAGCAACGCCCTTAGAAACGAAAAAACTTCACAGCCCTTGGTGACGTCAGAGCGGGTACGTTTCAACGCTGTAAGTTGTTTACAATTTGGTATTCGTTCTATTTTCGCGGATATTCAAGATGACAAGGCCGTGTACAGCAGGTCTAACAAAAGTACTAGAACGTAACATTTTGTTGTCACCGAGATAGTCCAGTGGTTGTGTCAATGGACTGTCAATCCAGATCCTTGCGTTCAAATCCCACCTCGGACACTTTTTCACACTCAAAACTGCAATTTATGTGTAGTGAGCAATTGCCACCTGTAGAGGGCAGTATTGTGTTGGGCACCAGTGGAGAGAAGAGAGAAAAGGCAGTCCTGTGGCATAGATCCATGGTTTTCAATGCATGGGCGTAACCCGCTATGACGTCACACACAGGTTAGAGCATAGACAACTTAAATTCATGAAAAACACGTTCTTTTTATAAAATATAGGATTTTTTTTGCCGGAATCTCTTTCAAATTGACATTGTCATGCAATTTTGATATCCACTATTTTTTTTAAAAAAAACCCGTCATAAGGTCTTTAATGCTAACACTGTGGGTGACATCAGTGCTCGGTCAGACCACTAAACAATTTATGGTTTTGATAGACTCATTTAAAGTTGCACAATGTAAGATTTCTGCTTGTTGCAACATACATTATCCTGAAAGTCCAAAATGATATTTCTCTGCATTGTATATACAGCACAATAGTCTGGTCCACCGTTCCTTGTTGGCGTTTTGATCCGAATTCGAACAAAAATCCAAAATTTACAACTCTTGCGCTATTGTCAGACGGCGAATCAAGAATGCTCCTGATTGGCTAATTCAACTTTCAATCACACAAGATGCAATTGCAGCCTAACTGGGATTGAGCTGTGTGAGATTTATATATATCATTCTGAATTTTCAACATACAACTGCAAAAGAAAATTAATATTATTTAAAAAAAGTTTCAGCATCGCCCTCTCTACTCAGAGCAAAATTTAGAGCCATACCCTGCTGCATTGTGGTAAAATTAAAGATACACATTTTATGGGGAGCGTAAACAAACATGGCACATATTTAGCCATTTCAAAACATGTTTATAGTTTTATTTCCTATTGCATACAAAGTGTCTACAGCTGTATAAGACTGGGCATGAAAGAAAACAAAGGCAAGGTTAGCGGCGTGCTGATGCTAACTGTAATGAAGTGTGGGAAGAGCCTGTCCCTGTAGAACCTGGACGTAGACTTTAATTTGAGAGACAGTGGTCAAGCGGACAAAAGATTTAATATATTATCACTATATACTGTATATCACTGCAGCCAATGCCATTTGAGAACCATCTGTTACCATGTCAACATGTTCCTATTTTACACCCTACACATTTTGCGACAATGCAGTGGTTCTTTTTATGTTGTTCTGAAACTAAAGCCTACTCATTCACATATTTAATGGAGTTTTTAAAGCCACTTTTAAAGACTCTTTTTTTTATTCATACATATCATATTTTGAGAAAGAGCCCTGAGCTGATTGGGTGAGTGAGAGTAGTCTTTCCTTTTTTTCACTGATTTAAAAGACCAAAAAGGCCAAAAATACATGCATGTTTAGACTAGTGATAGAACTTGGAACTAGTTGGACTAATTTTATTTAAAAAATGTATGATTTAGGTAAGCTTTAAGGTGCTCTTTGGTTGTGGTGGGAGGAAAATTCCATATGTTCCTCCTTCCTCCTTCGTCGTGCAAGGACGTGTCTTAGTCCGCTCCTGCTTCTGAACGGCTTGCTATCTCCTGTTTTTGTCTTTTTTTCCTGGAGTTTTGCCACAGACAACTTTAACAGAATGGAAATGATTAACTGGTCCCTCAACGCAATTGATTCTATCTTTTCAACACGTAAGCGCGGGTCTGGAGAGCCCGTGTGCCCGGACGGGACTTCACCAGCGGGGTATACGCTTGACAGCTGGAACAAGTTTCAGCCCCTCTGTCTGTCGACCCTGTCCATTGAAGATTCGGAAGACGTATATATCTTTGGCATTTTGGTGGTGGGGATCCTCCTGTTTGGGTTTGGAGCGGTTCTCTTCTACCACAAATTCGGAGGCATGGCAGTTCGCAAGATTCACGACCTGCTGGCCGAAAAAATTGATGGGATGTACAAGGAGCTTAACCGAGTCGTGGTTGAGAGCGCTGTGGCTGGACAACGAAGAGTGGTGTTAGTGGAACAGTTGATCAAAGATCTCGCAGCTCGTTCACTTGATGGTCATAAGACTCTGGAATTGAGATTGAATGACATTGTCTGCCAGGCTTGAACTCTCTGACCCGGCTTGGATTTGCCCCTGTGTACGGGGTCTGAGGGCGCTGTAATTTGGTCTAATTGGATTTAATAGAATATCTGCCTGTTTTTGACTGCTAAACTGCATACAATATTGTCCCTCGTTACAGGAGATGTGTTCTCTCCCTATTGTGTCTTCCCTCCTCTCTTATCTCACATTCCTCGGGCCAAGGCCATCATAATAAATCTGGTCTCTACAAAAATTTCACACTCTTTCAGTCTTCCAGTTTGGATCCCGCTCCCCCCGCCTCCCTCTGATCTCTCCCTCCCCTCCCCTCCTTACTGTGTTTCCGACTCACCCCCTCCCTGACCCCCCCCCCTCTGACAGCCACATTGGACCGGCAGGCCGGAGGTGCTCATCCCGTGAAAAAAATCCGTGGTTTATACAAAGCACAATGTTTTCTATCCAACTGTCTGTTGTTACCTGAATGTTATTGCTCTCTGCTGTTTCTTGCTGCACACAGCGCCGCAAATGGCGAAGTGGCACGCTCTCTGCCAAGACAATTTCCAAGTGATAACTTTGTTACTCACGTGGCAATAAAAATGATTCTGATTCTGATTCTGATTCTGATTGTGATTCTGATATGTTTAAATATAATGTTACCCAAGCAGACAGAATTCCCTCCAATGATTGAAAGTAAAAAAAATTGAATTTTGATTGAAACATGACTTATTTGATTAAAAAAACTAACCAACACTTTTACAGTATGTTATGGTCCATTGCTATAATGAGAAAATTGATTGTCTGACTAACAATAGTATATATTGTATTCACTGGGGCAATAAATAATGGGCAATAATGTGCAGAGAATTCTCCCATGAAACAGGATGCATCTTACCTGATTACTATCACAGTATTTAAGCAATTTTTTATGCTTATATGAATGTAAAATCCACACAAAATTCACATAAACAAATTTGAATGTGAACCATTTTACAACATCGTTCCCACATCTAACCCCATGCAACATTTTCATCTCACATATTGAAAAATCCGCATAGATACTGTTCAATGTGCACATTTGCCGGACTTCTAACCCCAACTGACCAAACAGAAATGATGACAAAATAACGATTGCTGCACACACCGGGCATCTATTGAGCTGGGGGCGTGTTTTGATGAATCGACGCAGACTGCTGTTGACGTATTGACAAGCCGGGAGTCATTGACGTATCGACATAATCATATCTTTGGCTTATTGACACTGGGATAATGGCGCCCTAACCCTGTGATTTATGCATGTGCTTTGCCGTTAGTATTTTGGCATCATGAAGCAGTAGCAGGATTTTCCATATAGCTATAGGGTTTGTGAAAGAAGACATAGTGTGGTTATTTCTGGTGTATATGGTGAGGATCCATGGCACCCATTTGTTATTATATATTTGGGATAGATCTCAACGTTGATCTGAAACAATGTTTGAAAAATCAGTCCCACCATGTCGCTCTGTGCTCTGCCCTTTCAAAGCGATGTCGTTAGAAAAATGGTTAAAATGCATGTAACAAGGGGAAATGATAACTAACATGTCACTTTCAGAGTAACTGGAGATCTAAATGTATACTCTATTGTTTGAACTTGTGGGTACAAAAATACTTCACTTTAGAATACATTATTGAAACACTTTTTCTAGTTACTAGGGCTGATAGATACATTGTTATTGTGCTATAAAATAAATTCTATATAAAGTACAGCTCTAGCACAATAACCATCTTTTTTTTACTATTGGCTGTGAATGCACCACTACAGCCAGCCAACTACAAACCTTAGTTCATTCTGTGGACAGGTAGCAGAAGCCTAGCCTGGTTGTACAACACCTTAGTACAAATTTCATTTCATACTAAGGTCTGGATTTTCTCCATTGAGCTCCGTTTACAGGTGGGAGGGGTTAACTCCTTTTGCAGATTGAAACAATTGGATCTGAGTTTACCGTGACGTATGTAGTGCGCCCGAGTGAGTTGTTAGCATTTAGCCTAGCTTTAGCCATCTCCTTTGCCGCTAACGGAGCCTGTGGGGAGTAGCGCCACAATCTTGACCAGTGATTACATTTGCTAAACATTCCTCTTGCTCCGGCTTCAATTTCTTGATAGAACCAGACCGGAATACTTTACTATCGCATTCTTCGCCACTGCCAAACTACAACCTGCCCGGTCGGCGCAAACTCTTGACGTCACCGGCACCGACCTAAAACGCGCTCTCTGAGTAGCCGGTCGAAATACGACCGATTGTATTCGCTAACACAGGGACCAGACCCAGACGCTACATGCAGTGAGATGATGATTGTGTACGGATGGCTATGGACAGGCTAGCAGAAGCCAATCACAAAAAAAAAAACCAAAACATTTTTTCAGAAAATATGTTGGCTTTCACTGAACCCTTAGTTTTTTGCCGATATCGGGATGTCTAGGATGAATATTGGGATATGTGTTTTTCCAATTTGGTATTTAATGGCTAGTAAATTGAATCTGATCTTCTGATATTTTGATCCCTTCTTGAAATATGATTTTTTTTTGTTTCTGTCAGTGTAGAACAAGTAGAACATTCGATGGTACAGTCCTACCATCTCAGGATAAGATGATATCCCAGTAACTTATTTCTTTTGCTTTATCCTTTGCCAGTTTGTGGAGGCAATAGTGAGAGCAGAGACTTCCATCTAACATGTAAAAGATATTTTGTACCATCTCCAGGTATAATTCTACTCGATCACAGCAGTTTGAAACAACGCACTCTTTGTCATTGAACTCATCTCGAAGAGTGCTATTAACATTAACCTGTCGTAAGGAACTTTTCTGCTGAAAAATCTGATTTCTTTCTACATCATTACACTACACGCTTATTTATCAAGAGGCAAAGGCGGCGCACGGCACATTTAGAGAATAGATTCAAACCATATGAATGACACTGTTTCATTTCCATCTCGAGTCTTCTCCAAAATGTTTTCTTTGAAAGTACGAACCCAGTTACAAATCTGTTTCAAGTCGGGGGTAATTAGGTAGAAGCCAAGTTTTGATGCTGCAGTGTGTTTCTGACAACACGAGCCGAGACGGAACACAAAAGGGATGACTGCAGACATGTGCTCTGTCTAATCTCCTCTGAACAACATCAAACTCATGCAAAACCAACTCCACTCCTCACCCACATAGACCCATTTCTGCTCACTAATGGAAACGTCTTGTGTTGCCTCCCCATTTTTGCACCCTGATTAGAGAAACTGGGCTAGTTTTTGAATTCATATTTGATCGCTGCCCGTAGCGAAAGCGCATTCTTGCACTCCGGACCGCCTCTACTTTCTCCCGATCACTTTCTTTTTTCATGCAAGCGAAAAGATGCATTGCACTTTAGATATGCTGAATAGGCGCTGATGTGTGTTAAAAACAATTTTGCAGGTGCCCTGTCAAAACACACTTGGTGAAGCTTGCACAATCGCTTTTAATATGCTATCAATCTGGCGGCACATCTATGGTTTTATGAGGAGCGGTCATCCCCAGACTGTCGTGGTGGCTCTAGCTCTGCTCACGCCATCGCTGCTTGTCCCTCTTGTCTGTTTGTCTCTTTAATATGCACAGTTGGTCATTCTGGGAGTCATTTGGGCCAGGGTAAACGAATGATTAGCTTGCACTACAGAGGAAGTGTCTATCACGGAGTTTGAGTGCATGGAGACCACCTATAATCAAGGAGGAGTTCATGATTTAGACCAGCTTTAGTCCTGGGTATGTCTTGCTTTTTGGTCAATAATCAAATAGTTTTGTCTGCTGTAGTTTTAGTTGACCCAAAGGAATCACTCTTTACTTGACATACTTCTTGTTAATACAGTTTTAACAACGTCTTCCCCTGATTGCATTGAAAAAACTCTGAAAAAGAAGTACTGGAGAAGTACATGGAGAAAAAAAGTGGTGGAGGTCAGAGAGTGTTTGGGCCTAGTGTACATGTGTGTGTGTGTGTGTGTGTGTGTGTGTACTGTTTTTTGCATATTGTTCTTGGAAATGATATTGTTCTTGTTCTTGGGGGGTGTAAGTTTATCAGCGTCTGCTTCTTCTAACCTCTTTTCAAAATGTCTATGACTGTCTGTTAAATTATTCAATGTTTTGTGTCGAAATGTTGGAAAATAAACTTGATATTGATTGACTGATTGGTTTTAGATTTTAGATAAGCGATAAACTATAACAAGTAAGCATAATTTTACACCGCGGTAATTGCAAACCAAAATGTTGATCTAAAACGACTTGGCGAGAAGCATGTTTATTGACTTCCTGTTCCACACTGCAGGATGGAGATGCCCTGCTTCTTCATGCAAGCACGCACAATGTCCTTTGTTTGGATCTGAACATTTGACCCTATATTTATCGCCTTAGCTGTAAATACAGGGATATACATGTACGTATTAGGGGTAGACCGATTATCAGGTCTAGTCCAACTCTAGTCCAACCTTACTGTATATGTGCCTGAACGAAATCCGTTTTGATCACAATTAACTTAAATTGGCTTCATTTCCATTTCATTTTCATTTGCCAATCAAACAATCCTGCAAGATGATAATAATAATAATAATTAAAGCCGCAAGCGGCGATGAAAGGCCTCGCCCCTCTTGCGACCGCCTCCTGGGCGCCAGTCCCACAAGCGTCACGCCGACGAATTGGCAGCCCGATCTGACCAGGATTACGTACATAAAAGCTCATTTATATGATAAAGTGCGTCCCTAGTGGTCACCTCCGGGACATGCACCCTCTACGTAGAGTAGTATTTTGCTCGTACAGATGTAAAGATTTGATTTTGCAACTTTGGTGAAGATCGGAAAAGTTTAGGTCAGAAGCCTTACATAGGTGGCGCTGTAGAGTCATATTAAGTGTGTGTTTTCACACCATTACTCTCAGGCCATTACCAACTATTAGCGATGTGAGTTTCAGCTCTGTAGGTCTGAGCCTGTGGTCAGGAGAGCATCAAACATGGAGAAATTCCCCACTACCTCGCATGAAAACGATAACAAAATTCTAACTTTTATGCGATGATTGCATAACTTCAATCCGTCCAGATGGAGAAATGACATGGTAGAAGTCTGTGCGATGAAAATCCAGGGACTAGTACAAAGCCAAAAATGCGACCCCTTGAACTGCCTGTAGGTGGCGCTGTTGCACTCACAGTTGTGTGTTGTATATCGTTGTGTTCAGGGTCATACGCTGTATTACTGAATTCATTTTTAGCCTCATCGGACAAACATTTTGCCCTAAAAAAGCTCATTTATTCACTTTCCGGCGCCCCCGGTGGTCAGGTGTGGGACGTACAACTTTTGCGTAATGTAATGTTTTGCTCGTCTCAGTCCAGAGAATACACTCAACGATTTTCGGGCCGATCCGAGCACTAGTGCCCTATTACTTTCCGACAGGTGGCGCTAAAGAGCTCATATTGGGCGAATGATTTTAGTGTCATTGCGTTCAGGCCATAACCTAATATTACTGATGTGAGTCTCAGCTCTGTAGGTCTGAGCCTGTGGCCCTCAGGGCTCAGCGAAAATGGCCAAAACGAAGGCCTTATTCGCCATGGCGAGGGACGAAAACGGTGAAGATTTTCTAACTTTTTTTCGATGATTATATAACTTCAATCCGTCCAGAGCGGGAAATGACGTGGTAGAACTCTGTGTGATGAAAAACCAGGGACTAGTTCGAATTTATAAATGAAAAGTCAAATTAGTGGCGAAACTTCGGCCCATCATGGCCGACTTCCTGTCGGTCCCAGACATGTGCTTAGAACGGCTTTTATGCTCGTCTCATAGAGATCTATCACTCATCCGAATTTCGTGTACCTACTCCAATATTTGAAAAAAAATCCCCAGAGGGTCAAAAAAAATGAAATTTCTAGGGGGCGTTATAGAGTCGGCGAGCGTCGGACAATCTGGAAACGTTCATTTTATTAAATTTTTCGCCGGACCGGTCGTTTTAGACCCCCCATGTGCAGACTTTCGTGCATGTCTTCAGGGTCAAAAATCGAATTGAAGATGCGGAAAAAAAAGAATAATATGAAACCGGTGAATAACAATAGGCCTCCCCAATACTTCGTATTGGCTCGGCCTAATAATGCATTGGTTTTATAAAGCGCTTTTTTGGACACTCAAAGACGCTTTACAAGTCATTATTCATTCACTCCAAACACGGTGGTGATGAACTTCTACTGTAGCCACAGCTGCCCTAGGCCTAGGGCACACTGACAGAAGCGAGACAAGCTACATGTGCCATCGGCCCCTCTGACCACCACCAACCATTCACACACACCAGACTCATTCTAGGCAATGGGGGTGAAGTGTCTTGCCTAAGGACACAACGGCAGTTTGGCACTTTACAGCTAGAGCTAACTCCGTGTTTACAGAAAAAGTTTCTGAAATTATAAGCGTTTTGTCTTCGTGTGGATATAGCCTAAGTGTCTTGCCAAGGACACAACGACAGCAGATAGAGGGAGTCGATGATGAAAGTCTTGAGGTGGGCTCGAACCCACAACCTTCTGGCTCAAAGGCCAATGATCTTCTAATTGAGCCACTGTCGCCCCAGAGATGTCTCCAATTCTGCTGTTATATCACATCCAGTCTGTATAAGGAGCTATTTGGTGTTGAAATGTGTATTATTCAACATTTTGACACCACTTTCACTGCTAATGAATATTGGCTCTATACATCTGCACTCGCCTCCTTGACTAATCAGTGTTGTTAATGTCACTAAAACAACATATTGGTTGATCCCTAATGCAGACAGTAGGTGTAAACGAACCTTTTGGCACAAGTCTAAAATACCGGATATTACTGCGTCAATTATGTCAAAATATATCAAAATACAATTCAAGATAATGATCAGGAAACAATGTTGTAATGACATGTAGGTAAAGGCTAAGTACATTTGGACAATGAGCAAGTTTATGTATGTTCTTGATTTGTCTTAGTCCAGGTGTTGCATTTCTTCGTATTGTCTGATCAGATGGGTTTAATAATGCTTTACAGTTCAGTCCTGGTTCTGTCTTCGTTGCATTTTGGTGAGTCCTTGTTCAGTCCATTTTTAGTCCCTTTATTTTTAGTACACAAACAAAACCTCTCTGCTGGAGCGTGGTCCAGACTCCATCCTTTCACCTCGTCCTTGTTTAGAAGTTCCGCCCAAACAGCACAGGGGTAAATACTCTGAGTGGACTTACTTAATGGCAGATTTTGCATGCTTAATTGCGAGTATGGATCGTAGGTCCATTAAAAGACATCAGTGTCTGGGAGTCCGGCTACAGTTTGAATATGGCCAGAGATGGATTGATCCATTGACTTCCTGGCTTTTCTATTTAAGAGAAGTAATTACAGACAGAGTGAAATGCATCCTAAAGATTATGTGAGCGACAAGCAGGGAAATATAGAGAGCCCTTACATAGATCTGTCTGCTTTTGTAATTCTGGATGACTTTTGAATGTTGAATCTGATTAATGCTGTTTTTTAATCTTTTTAAGCTGGAGTACCTAACTTTTTAAATTTTATTAATGAATTATGTTTGTTCCAACAGCAAGAGTTAAGTTTAAGTAACATTTTGTGACCCAATCAAACGGTCTTCAAATAGTTTTGTCTGCAGTCGTTTTTATACCTCTTCAGAACCTTTCTAAAATACAGTTTTTCAAAAGAGAGTGGTGACTTCAGCACGAGTGGTGAAGAAGGGTGTTGGGTCAGAGAGTGTTTGGGGCTGTGTGTGTGTGTGTACTGCACTGTGTATACTGTTGTTTTTTGTATCTTTCTTGTATTGGCATTGTGTTA
Organism: Knipowitschia caucasica; assembly: GCA_964034765.1. Taxonomy (NCBI): domain Eukaryota; kingdom Metazoa; phylum Chordata; class Actinopteri; order Gobiiformes; family Gobiidae; genus Knipowitschia; species Knipowitschia caucasica. The sequence goes on from OZ035831.1 coordinate 39,516,915, forward strand.
AATAATAAGGGGGCGTGGAAGAAGACTAACTTTTTAATTTCATACATTCGTCTTGTTTAAGTATCATTTTGTGACCCAATCAAACCAAAGTACATCTTATTAGATGTATTTTAAATCTGTAACAAACTGAGAGAGGATCGGCTGAGTGAAGGCTAGTACTCTCTTTTTCAAAACCGTTTAGCCAAAGATATGACAGAGGCCAAAATTACATGAGTGTCAAAACTAGTCGTAGTAATAGTAGTACATCTTTATTCCAGACTCAAGGTCCCGTAATGGACGCAAACTGTTTTAAGAGCTGTTTGAATTTTGAAACACTTGTGGAAAAAGTTGTCAAAGCTTCATTCTTTTACAACAATAGCTGCAGACATGTTTACCACACTCACAACACCCTCCATCTTCCTTTCCAAAAAGCGAAACGTCTTCATAATTACGCGTATAGTTATCGGCCGGCCCTCTCTTCTGTTTGTCCGGTGAATATGAGTGTACAGCTGGGTGGCACCGCTGCGCTCCTTGGGGAAATATAGGCCTTATTTATTGGAGCCTCTTTAACCGTGGCTCGATGGCGGCGGTCTGATGGCCCTCTCTCTCCCCTCCTCCGCGGGACAGTCCTGGCTGCACTTCCTCCCTGACAACCGCTTATTTACCGTCTAGATCTATGACTCATTTTATGCACCTAATCGTAAAGCACAGAGATTTACAGACGCTAACAGGGCAGCGGGGAATACCTCTGTAGACTGGCAGCTTCTGATCACTCCATATTGTACAATTGCGACTATAGACTTTTGGAAAGCCACAAATAGACCCTCATTTAGAAACAGCAAATGTCGATTCAATATCATGCCACATGTGTATTGAAGTGCAAAGGATGTCCACATAGTAAGGTTAAACTAATGCTTTCGCTAATTATTTAAAGTTTAAAGTTATCAGCGTAAGTTATTCTCCATACTTCTTTAATGGGAAAGCACCTTTGCCCTAACCTGGAGTGTCTCCGGAGATGCTGTGACACCTTCTGGGAAAGCTCCAGGGAGTCCATAAGTCTGTCAGGTATAGACAGCTGATTGCTCGTAATAAAGAAGAGGGCTATAAAAATTGGACGGGCTAATGGATGACTCTGGGAGGATTAATAACCGCTTATTGGGCAGGGGCTATGACCTCTGCGTCGCTGGCAATTCTGCTGCCGGATAAGTTCTGCGCATCAGGATATCACCACTCAATGACCTATTAGACAAAAAATTCCAAAATTTGACTGGACAGAATTGAAATTAAACACTGACTCATTTGATGTACATTTTTTACTCAAAATTGTATTATAATAATATCCATAGGTGCATTGAATTAAGACAATAGGAATATTATAAGATGGGAAACGTGATTACATAAAGCAGGGCTATTAAGTTTATTCTCTCTTCTTATCTGGAAGATGGTCAGAGGATGTAGCATAAGCAAAAGGGGCCTGATTTGAACCCCACACCTGTGTCACAATATTCATCACAAGATCTTTAAAATGTTATGTTAATTTGATCAAGGAGAAGACGGTTTCTGTATCAATAGATTTGTGGTCTCTAGCTTCAGTTCTCAGACCGTCCGCACTGGGAACAGTAGTCGGCTGTGGCTGTAGGGGTCTGGCTCTTGGACCTATTATATGTGCCTGTGTGTGTGAATGTACCAGTGGGGGCGGGTCCCAGCTCAAAAGTGGCCAAAATGATGTGCGCTGACATGCTGCAATACCACCCCGGGCCGATGGGGGTGGACCCGGAATAAGAATTAGCCAATAAGTAAGTAAGTAAGTAAGCTTTTATTTATATACCGCCTTTTCACTGCACATCGGAGTCTCAAAGCGGTTTACAATTGTTGGGAGTGGGGTCGCCAGTACAGGAGGCACATGCCAGACCTATTGTACATATTTTTAGTGGTAGGGGACTGGTAGGGAATACTAACATATAGCATTGGCAGACCTCTGGAAAACGTCTTTACAGGATGGTCCAAAAGTTGGCTCTTGGCCCAAAGCTCCGTTCCACATGTGTGTCAATGCTGAGGGGGGTGAATTTTTTTGGACCAGTCTAGTTTCATCGCTCGTACCGACTGACGCATGCACAGATGCGTTTTTTCACATTTTCCAGCCCCCGCGGCCATTTTGAATCACTCCATGAGAGCCCAATTTTTGGCCCATTAGTAAGAACGGCGGAGATAGGCCTGACTACATCCATTAATATATACAGTCTATGGAATGTACATATGTGTCTTTTAAAGTTAAGTATATATCTCCTCTTGTCTGTGGGTATTTGGGGTGGGACGGTTGATTTTGTGTTGCATTTGTTCTGTGAAAAGCTCTATCTAAATAAAAATGGATTTAGTTTAGTGATCCACAAAATTCTTTTCATGTTTTGGTGTCAGTAAACGATCAAAGCACAAAGTATGATCAATGTAAATGCAACTTTTATGCTTTTTCTTGTCTTTAGTGAGCAACACAGCAGATGATACAGTCCTCTTTCAGACATTTTGCAGTCCCAGGTTCAAAGCGGTCTGTGCGTGACCAAAGTTCCTCTCAACGTTTTTTTTCTTTTTTCCGCATCAAACTACTTTTCTGCACCACACGTTCAGGTTCAACAAATGCCACAGAGTTCAACTTTTTATTTATTTATCAGACTTCAGCACAAAATTAGTGCTAAAGGTTGACATCTTTGTTAACCATCACATTTTGCGTCTGTCACTCCGCAGCACTAATAAGAGTTGATCCGCTGCTTGGTTTTGACAGCAGCCCATCCCCGCCCCAAAACCAAACTTTCATTGTTGTGCGTGCCCGTTTAATCCAATAAAGATCTGATGTAACAAACCACTGTAATATCGTTCGCGTAGTTAATGCGAGCGGACTTAGCACTGTCGCTTCGTGTTAACCTCCACCGCAACAGGAGAAGCTTCCTTTAATCTGCCATTGTGGGCTGTGGCGGGGAAAAAACGCTCCGTGTGAGAGAGGTAAAGGCTTTGTAATGACAGCAGGGCCTCTGCTATTCCAGCTAATAATGTCCAAATCTAATAACGGCTCGGGCGCATGACGTGAGGGTGGAGGTGAGAGGCTGAGGCTGGATGTGGCTGTGTTTAGAAAGGATTCATTCAAAGCAGTATGTCAGTATCAAATGTCTGTTTAGGTATCGAAGATAAGGTAGACTTTATTGATCTCACACTGGAGAGTTTTACATGTCACATTTGGCATGGATAGAATCAATCAGATTGTGCAAAAGACAGAAGTTGGAGGTGAAAAAATATAGTCTGTGCAGGATATAATTATGTACAATAAAAAATGGCAATACAAGAAAGAGTAGCAATAGCTGTGTATATCTGTATCTGAACGACATTTAGGATTGTACAGAGTAATTGTTACGGCGATCTTTCTAGTAATTGGTATTTGCCCAGTTTAGTCTGTTGTAGAATATATTTAGTCATTCTAATCCTGTTTAGTTCTGGTCTCAGTTTAGTCTCATTTCTCTTGTGCAAATGATTGAATACATTTAAATACATATTTGCATTGGTTAACTATTGGAGGAAAAATCACTGATTTTTTTACAAAAACGCTTTTGATACAGTGACCTGGCTTTCAACCTACATTCCTTGAGATATTTCTCCTTCATTTAGTTCTGTTATTGATTTCAGTAGTCCTTCCTCTCTTTTAAAGTTTCAGGTCTCCACTTTTGTCTATTTTTTCTTTCTCAGAAATTTGATGTGAGGTAAAGGGCAAAAATCCTTGAACCCCCTCGTCATTGGGTTAACTGTTTTCCTGCAACACATTTGACTGGTAGAAGGGAGTGTTTTGAATATACCATGGTTGAAAAATAAAAACTGTTTAAAGGGACAGTATGTAATAATTTCATTTAAAATTACATCTACATTTTTTGTACGTATACTTGTACAAATCATATTGGATCTTTCTTCTCAAATATACAAGAGCAGATACAAAAGAAGTTGTCAATAATCAGTGTTGGCACCAAAAGTTGGATGATAATTGTAATGTCCTGAGAGTCTCCCTTTATGTTCCAAATGATGATCAAAGCCCTTATGTGCATAGGTTAACACATTTTCCATCTGAGCCTCTGGCCGCTGTTAAAACGAAGTGACCTCACGCTGTCAGTGAAGGCAGCATTTGCAGCGTCATCAAATCTCCCATGTCCCCTGAACGCATCATCCCTGTAACCCCACGCCGCCTCTGATTGGCTGTCCTCTCTCGGCCTGTCGTGATGGAGAGGTCTCAGCCCGCCTGATAAAACACACCACTTACACTTTTCTGCGTTTTGTCAGTTTTGCCTGTTCCACTTATGGCGTGTTTTTTGACTCGCTGAGCTTGAGGGGATGCAAGTGCCATTTCGCAGCCGGATCCGAGTTGTGTTGATTGAATTAGACAAATTCGAGAAGATAATTAAGAACTGCCAGGCGCTGCAAAACTGTCTGCTCCCCCAAACTGGTGCAAAAAAGGAGAGGCCTGCCACATCAATGAGCCGAGCTGCGCCGCGTGATGTCAGAGGAGGGTTATAGCAGTTGACACCCTTACCTCCCAGTGCTGGAGACGCTTTTACGCCTTTTCCTTTAATGTTCCTCCAGAAATGATTAATCGCCAGCTTTGGGAGAGTTACTTCTGACAGAGCAGCACGCCTTTGTTTGTTTGCTTCACGCTTCTCATAGGATCACGAGCTGCCAAGCCTGGTTAAGTGTGTCCACCAGTTCTATAAGGCAAAAAGCAATGTCGACTTTGCTTAAGGATTATGGTTGGTTTCCTGGTTGTAGTAGTTTGACGATTTGACGATGTGTTTACGTGTTTGTTCCAGATTACGCTTATAAAAGATCAAGTTAATGAAGTAGGAAGTTGTTATCCTGATTTCAGAATTATTTTATTACTGACCACACAACCAGTTTTTGTTTCCGTTGCAGCAGTAATGCTCAGCTCAACTGTGCTATGTGCAAAGATAAAAACATACATAAGCAACAACAGGGACATTTCACATCAGGGATTGGTTGAGGGACCGAATGGCAGTGGGAAAGAAGCTGTTTTTGAGGCGAACAGATTTATTTGAGTATAGTTTGTCTTACAGTAAGATTTACCAATGTAACGAAGCGTAATGTCTTGTTGTATCGACCAAATAGGAAAATTACAAGTCTGAAATAAAAGAAAAATCCAATTGCTTATATTAAGGCAGTCAAAAAGTCAATAAATATGGTTCAAATCAAGCACTAACTGCCTTTTTAATGGAATTTTTGAAGAGTTTATAAATGTTGCTTCTCCACAAACCAGTAAAGTTGTCAGACGTGACAACACACATTTTACGGTTGTAAAAAGTATAAAGATAGTGCCTGAATAATTTTCTTCATTTTACATATTCGACTATTTTTTCATGACCATAAACTTGGATCTGAGCCTCCCTCACTCTCCACTGCTTTAGATGTTGATCTTTACATGACACCCTAACTAAATATATAATCAATCTTTTATTTGTAGAGCGCCTTTCATACACATGACAACATAAAGTGCTTCACAGTCCAAATCACACAAGGCACAAATCGTCACAAGATAAAGTATGATAAGATTTGGTATAAACTCGGTAAACGTTTGATAAAACATGAGACATCAAAGAAATATCATCTCCATGGCAACAAGAAGGTGGCGAACCCCATGACAAACGCTGCATAGTGCTGCTTTAAGTGTATAAATGGGAACTAAACTATTAAATTCAAAAACTGTGAAGAGCGTGACTTTTAGCAGCTATTTTTCAGTTCTGTCAGACACCAGTATTTTCCACATGAGTAGTAGCTTTGCCCTGCTCATTTTTCATGCCTTTATTTCAAGATTTCTTCAACCTGCAAGGTGTTTTAGTGTTAATATTTCTCTGTTTTCAATATTGACCGCTCATTTCCGCGGTTATATTGGGTTATATTTAAGGTTTCACAGCCCTAATTGCGGCTCGAATCACTTTTTTCTGTGGCTCCGCAGTCCTTTGTCTTAATCAGAGGCAGTAATGCATTTAAAAGTTAATCCATTCCCAATACTCGGGGGCGTTTTAAGATAAAGAGGTTAGAAGTCAGGTAGTGGATGCAATATTTTCTCTGTTGTGAGAGTTTTCCAATACAATAATTCTGGTAATGTTGTAATAGTTCTTGTAATGTTTTTTCAACTTCAGTCTAATATGTTAGAATAAACAATAATTGTAGTTATGGAATGGGGTGATGCCAAAGTTCTACGGTTTGACGATCATAAATATAAATACTAAATGAAGGATGTTGGCGAGTTGCTTGTTCCCTCGTCGGAACTTTGTCCATAAACTATAGGAGTCAACTGATAAGAAAAGAATTGATAAGATAAACTTTATTGATCTCACAATGGAAGAAATATACTATTGATTATAGACCGGGCCTGGTCAAAACAACTCAACTAAACACAGAAATGTATTTGTCTAATGCACGACCATAGACTCATGAAGCCCAATTGGGAAGTGCTCATGGACAAAGTTTTGCTCCAACTGACTCTTTTTGACTTTTGGGATGTAAAAATCCAAGATAGAGCCATTGGTCCTTAAGGGGCAGATGACCAATGTTGATAAATGTCCATAAATGTTGTTGAATGTTGAGTGTCCTGGATCATCACCTCTGTCCTTAGACCCTCCTGCATCGGCAAAGAAAAACTTAAAATAAAAAGCTCTGGATTTGATTTCTTAAAACGTCTCTGAAGGTCTCATGGAAGCTCATTTTAGCCTCTAATATGACAGTTTTTACATTGTGTTGATTAGATTGATGGCATTGGCCCGCAAAGCAGAATGGTATTGCACAAGTAGCAAATTCCCGATTGCGCCAAATATTAAAAACTTTGTCGCACAAATTTCACAGCCACTTTCTCCTTGACGAAAACGGCTTAGACATGTACGACCGGAGCCACATAAATAATGAACGCTGCTAAACATGTGGGTTTGGTGTAATTTGACTAAATCAGCTTGTTCTACATAAATGTTTGAGTCAGTCTTGAGGTGGGATATTGTCCAGATGGTGCCCCTGGCCTCCTGCCCGCCAGTGTTAATACATTACTCTTTCAGTTTGGGGCACGATTAAAGCTGATGGGGAGGTGGGTGTGCCCGGAGAGAGGACTCAAGCGGATGTTTCAAGTCTTGGGTCAACTTTTAACTTTTTAACTCCTCCTCTGTCAGCAGTCATTGCAAAACAAGTTGTTGGTATTTTCATCAAATTATGGCGTCAACATTTTATTATTCATTTTCTGACCAAGTTCCTACATGACAAGACACTCGATTCTTCAAGAGCTTTCGAGAGTTTATACTAAATAAATTTTCTTGGCTTTTATTCATAAAATTGCCGCTAAAATTAACATTACACAAACTGGCGAGAGCTCTGGTGTGTGATATCTTCTCTGTCGGGTGCACACTGGGGTAGTCTTGCACACTTTTTCCAATGTGGTTTTACTGCAAATGGCAAATACATTCTTGAATCTTGAACTGAAATTGACAACTGTAAGAATAATCCAGAATATGGCTACAAGTGCTATATTAAGACTAAGCAAATATTCAAAAAAAAAAAAAGTCTGACGTAATCCTAAGGCCTCAACCATTTTCTGCTTTCTTGTCTGTAATGTGACGTCACGTGAACCTCAGCGTGAGTGCAATGATGAGCAAAGACCAGCTTTTTGTCCTCAGAGTGATTTGTACCCCGCTCAGGCCTCTGCCTCTCCCATGGTCCAGGGCAGATAGCAGGCAGCGCGCCCCTGCTCCTGCCCCGCTCGTGTATTTGTTATCTTGGACAAGCATTCAGTGGTCAAATAGAGAGGGAACTGAACGATTCGAGACTCTGCTCTGGCTGTTCCCTCGACTGTCGCCACCCCCCCCACTGCTCTCGCAACACCATCGATATTGAGTGAGTGCTGCTTGCCATATGACTGCATAGTTCATACCAGAAACCATACTGTATACTGTATATTAGTCATCAGATCTATATGTTTATTGTGTGTGAGAAACAAACAATATATAGAATTCCTCTCGATACTATTTTGAGCAGAGAATAACTATTTAAATAAACGGGACAAATCCTGAGCATTTCTTGATACATTTTAAATTACATCAGGAGAGCTTGTATACAACATTGTGGCCGCATAAAAAGTTAAAGATTACGTATAATTGTTCAAAAAGAGCATTTATAGGTATAAAGGTGTAACGGTATCAAAATTGGTGACAAAATTGAAGTTTTACCAATTAATACAATATTTTTGGACTGTGAACAAAATCCTTTAACTCTGAATTTGCGACTATAGACACAGAGTCAGTTACTTTTGAAATTAATTTGTGAAGCATTTTTTCCCCAAGTGAACCAGACTTGGTCCAGTTAAAGTGAACCAGACCAACAAGTGAGACTTCATCTGAACCAATTAAACAATAACCATTCCTCGTCTAAACCCCCACCCCACCCACCCACCCAACAATATAAAAACAATGCAGTAGAACAGTGACACATAGTAAGTAAGTAAGTCTTTATTTCCAGTGTTTCATACAGCATAACAAAACAAACAAGACAAATACATGTGGCATCAGACAAATGGATACTTTGATGTGTGTCTGCCGTTATCTGATAGTAAATATAAATGTATTCATTGTGAGATCAAAGGTTATCTTACCTTAGCAATACCAGTATAGTGGCGTACAATGTACCTTTGAAAAGTTGACAAAAGCTCATTTATACAAATATATAAACATGTTTTCATATAAGATTATTTTAACCTGCTAGTAACTTAGACATTCTGGCTCATCAACAGCTTTTCTCACAACAAAAGGAGTTTCTTTCACAGAACCAATATCCAATCAAGCCAATTTTCCTGTATCACCTCACATATTCAGTACCAGTATTCATAACAGTGCATCCATAGCCTACACCCAGACTAATCCAGACCCATCCACACATAATGGGCAGTGGAAATCCGCTCCGCCACTCCTCCAACCACAAACAGAGCATGTATTGTGCCTCTAAGTGAAAGAGGCAAGCGTTTCAGAGCATCCCCTTCCATCTCCCTGCTTTATTACCCAGCCGCCTGCTACTACTGTTTACTAGTGGGTATTCTGTGTTGGCTAGGAACAATTACAGTATGACAAATGATCCGTCAATGCCATCTATCAGGACCAGAGCTGACAGGAATCCTATAGACAGCCAAGTCGCACGTCCCCCCCGCTCGCATCTCTGGGGTCCCGTGCTTTAGTATCCATGACAACGTACACGCTTGCCACTTCAGGGTGAGAGATGGAGCACCGTGAGTGGCTTTGAAAATTAGCCCTTGACACCCCCATGTAAGCAGAGTCCAGCCTTATTGGGGGGCGGGGGCTCAAGACGGTATAACAGTAATTCACTATTATAGAGGCAGGGGATGTAAGAAGATTAGAAAGGGAATGGTTCTTTAAGTTGTTTTACTATTACAACCTGTATAGTCACTGTAAAAGATCGGCTTGGTATTGGAAAAAAGTGCAATGTGGGAGTGGTTTCAAGGACGGATTTAACTATATATATATTAGTACGCTTAGTAAAGCTAAAAGTTAAAGGATATTGTCCAGATGGTGCCCCTGGCCTCCTGCCTGCCAGTGTTAATACATTACTCTTTCAGTTTGGGGCACGATTAAAGCTGATGGGGAGGTGGGTGTGCCCGGAGAGAGGACTCAAGCGGATGTTTCAAGTCTTGGGTCAACTTTTAACTTTTTAACTCCTCCTCTGTCAGCAGTCATTGCAAAATAAGTTGTTGGTATTTTCATCAAATTATGGCGTTAACATTTTATTATTCATTTTCTGACCAAGTTCCTACATGACAAGACACTCGATTCCTCAAGAGCTTTTGAGAGTTTATACTAAATACATTTTCTTGGCTTTTATTCATAAAATTGCCGCTAAAATTAACATTACACAAACTGGCGAGAGCTCTGGTGTGTGATATCTTCTCTGTCGGGTGCACACTGGGGTAGTCTTGCACACTTTTTCCAATGTGGTTTTACTGCAAATGGCAAATACATTCTTGAATCTTGAACTGAAATTGACAACTGTAAGAATAATCCAGAATATGGCTACAAGTGCTATATTAAGACTAAGCAAATATAAAAATAAAAATAAAGTTAAAGGAACTGCCCACTGACATATTAGGAACTAGGAGGATCCACATCACGTTGCCTTGGTGATTAAGGCTAGCGAAGCTTACTTGTATAGGACAAGTTCATACACAAGGTGACTGATCAAAACAAGATCGAAACATAAATAATCACTGTATATTATAAAGAGTAAAGACAAAATTCCTCAGTTGTATGCACAGAAATGTTTATAACCTGGATTTGAACATTGTCAGAGAAGGAGCCTGTCTCACATTTTCAGGAAGACTTGCAGATTTTAGCTGCATGAATCTGAAATGCTGCCTCCCCACACTGCAAAAAGTGATGAAAAACAAGTGGAAAATTGCTCGAGCTTGGCCAATCTTGTTTCAATACAGTTAAAATGTGCTCAAAGCTCAAGCTCATTAAGCTATTACCGCATATTTTATATATTTTTTGCAGTGCATGTGTAATGACAGTAACAGTAATCCAAATGTGTGATATATATACAGAGATGTTTCTTGGAGCAGTAACACAGCTCAGACTTTTTTACAGTATTAGTGATTTTGTTATTGTTAATTTTGTTTGTCGGGATAATGGGAAACCTTGACTTTCATTGTAAACACCGCCCACCCCTGTTCGCCACATCCAGCTCGGAAACAAAAAGGGCCATAAAACGCTTCTCAGTCGCACAGAATAAATTTTATAGAGCCAGATTCGGAGCTATACGATCCCCAACATTAACCTCACGGCTACATTAGCTACATTACCTCAGCGCTGGAGGAGAATGCGAAGCAGACAGCAGCAGGGGCAGGAGCAAAGGCGCAGGATCCGGAAAAAGAAGCAACATAAAACAGCTGAAATAGAAAGAGACACTTCATTGTTCCTAAATGCACCTGAGAAACAGCAAATTATGTGCCCCGCAAAAGAGCAGACACAAACGGCTTCCTTCTCAGATGGAGGGCCACATCTGTACTGTTCTATCAACACAAGGGAAGTGCTGCATTAGGGCCTTATTCCAACTCACTTCTGCTACTTCGGCAGTTTACAACTTTTAACAGCATTAGTATGTACTCAATGTTCAGGGGGGAACTGGGTAGAGTTACACCAGTGTTCCCCGACCTTTTTTGAGCCGTGGCACACCTTCGTTATTGCATAAAATCAACTGAATTAGGTACAACATTGAAACTCTACAGCGTTTATTATCAAAGCGAAGTCATTCTTATCAATGTATATTGTATAGCAAATCAAACAAGGACAAAACAATCTTTATAATCAACACAAATATGTTTCTTTTCACTTCATTTTGACCTAGCAGGTGATTTTGGCTCATTTCCATGGCACACTAATAAACATTTCAAGGCACATTGGTGGAAAAACACTGGGTTACACAATTAAACACAATCAAAATGTGTATTATTGTGTTCAATATAAGAACATCGAAAAGATTGTGTATATGTTTGTGTGTTTTGTGTGTCTATTACCCCATGGTAGGGTATTGTATTTTACTGTATGTACGACACAGTATCAAATTTGTATTCAGTATGTTGATTAATTGCATTGTATTCTGTGTGTTATTATTATTACGGCAAGAGGGATTGGGATCAAATAAACGTCTGCTTTATCCAACCCCTTGTCACTAATATGCAAACAAAAAAAGGACTGAAAATATCCAAAATACTTTTCTTTAATGTGAGATTATTTTTTGCAACTGGAACAAGCAGGTATCATTCCAAATTACGTTTTCATAATTTTTAAATACTGTCTAAGTATTCACAACGGTGGATAAGAACCAAAAAAATCAGGTATCGATGTGTCTCGTCTCGGACCGACAAGTTCAACCCTTATCGGTCCTCTTAACGATATTATTGCAGATGTAACTCGCTAAACCTCCATGCTGTATTTTCACATAACGTTGCAGACCAGAGAAATGTTTTTGACCCGAGGTGGATGTAATATTTCCGAGCAAAGACCTGGGTCAAAGGTCACACGCTGTCTACACTGCTCACAAATCCCAAAAACTTTGTTCAAAACGTTCACCTCAAGGTTAGCCCAACATTTAGGCACATGTATGGGCATTTATCCACATTTATTAACACTTATGGACGTTGGTCAGCTCGCTGCCTATGCACCAATGGCTCCTATGTGTTTATTATTATTGCATTGCCTGTTTGAACCGTTTGATTCTCTGATCTCTTTCTGGCGAATCGACAATTTTGACAAGTCCTCTGAGGCCTTTTTTGTGTTTGAATGTAATTGAATCTCTCCATTGCATCCATAAAAGCCTGTGCATCTGTGTCCTTGAGCTGCTGTATAAAAGATAGGGTTGAATTTACTCTTCTCACAATGGAAGAAATTTACACAGTTGGACTCAGATTGTGCAAACAAGAAATGTGCAAACATGTAAAAAAGTGAAAAGATGGCAATATGTGTAACACGCTCAAGAGGACTGTGCTTAACAATACATTACTATATTGTACTGTATATGTATTTCTACACATTTTAAAGCATCACATTTCCTCCCAGTATCTTGGGAAACCATCAACCTCCTCCTCATTTGCTTTGAAATATCTAAAAACCCATTTACCACAAATAGAACGAAGCTGCTACATTTTAGTAGATTTTTTTTTTTCCTCATTCAGTGTTTTGGTGCAGATAGAGACCTCTCCCCACCCTGACTCCCCGTGACACGGTGTGGAACCAGGAGCACTTTAGAATGACCCCACAGCTCACCTCTCGCCTGATGGACAGATTAAAGCACCATTAAGTATAATTACTGTTTCACTTGGAGAGCACAACTCATCCTGTCACAAATGGTTACAAATTGTGCCCTGTGCCCTCTCCGCGGCTCGCACTACTACAATTTCATTACATTTCTCCTTTTTTCTTACCTCCCTCTTACAGTGCGATGGATTAAAACGCAAATTATGATGCGGTACAGTTAGTTTAAAAAAAGGTTTTACAATCAGAGCATACTTTTGTTTTGCATATTTACAGATAATCTTTAGAAATAATCCATAAACAATTATGGTTTATGAGTTAGTTGTATGTATTTTAGGCCACAAATAATGAATATTGTACCCTAAGCAGTTGAAAGATTGAGAGGTTCTCACATCACACAAAATGCTACGACAATAATAACTTGGCAGTTCATTGACAAAATCTTTCAAAAATCCCATTTATATTTTAAGGCTAACCATGGAATTTGTGCAATTTTCATGTTTGAATGATTATAATTGTATGTCTATTATTTATTATTTATTTATTATTTAATCAAATAATTTAAATAATTGATTCCATACTTTTTTATTTAGTACCAAAATATTTTTTTTTTTTTTGCCAAAATATATATTATTCAACTCTGTTTGGCAGTGGCAACACAGTCATACATAGTTACAGCAAAAGATGCCACAGATTGCAACGCATACAAAGTGTTGAATGCTAATTATCAATTCCCTGTCTGTGGTCGAGCTGTTTCCTTCATATAAAACATACATCAACATGCAAACTTCAACATATTTACATGATCTAACGTTATATGGAGAGGGTGCAAAAGTGAGATGGAGCTTTGGTTGTTATTAGGACATTTTTATTGATGGCTGATTGTTTTCTAGTGCTCTATCGGTTTTTCTCTGGATATAGTAAGTAGGTTAGACACATTTGCTGGAAACCCACTTCGCGGTTCTTGAATAGGAATTTTGATTTCAAGTTTGAAAGCTTGGTCTGAGCTGAGCAGAGATTGATTGAGCAACAAGACAAACATTTTTTTATTTTAAAATTTCACCACATGGAAAGTCATCAACACGTTGTGCAGAAATGTGCACAAATCAAAGGTGACATCAAATTCAAGCCTAATAATGCCTTATTTCTAAACCAAGGGACACTGTACTATCAGGTACAAGAATATATTTAAAACAGTCCCTCCCCTTGGCACAACTACAAACTGTACGATTTGCTGGAGGAGAATTGTTAACCCAATGACGACGGGCGTCATGGAGTGAATTCATTTTGACCAAGCAGGCCGCTGCAGCGTGAGCATGGAAAGTTTTGCTTTCTTTTCTCAGTTTGGAAAATGTTACTGACATTCACTTAAAAAGTCCTATTTTAGTGTGAAACAATTGCGCTCTAGTAGTAGTTGCCACATAGCTTCTTAGCCTTCCATAGTGTCTTCAAATTTGACCTCAGAGCAAAGTAAATCAGAATCAGAACCGGCTGAGCAGGACTCGTCAACTACAGTAAAAAGACGAGCCACTTTTGAATTATTTTGAATTAAGTGCAAGCCAAAGTGGAGCGCCATGTGTTTCTTGCAAATGACACGGAAACATAACTTATTAACCCTTCCACAGGGGGGTATGCAATCAACTGTGTGTGTGTGTTTGTCAGGATGGTGCCCAATAAACTGGTCGGATTGAGCTTTCATTGCGTTTCTGTTACCGCCTCAATTTGCAGCTGACACACAAGTAAGTATCCATCTTATTTGAAATGTGTATTTTAATTATGCCTGACTGGATTTCAACTACTTAAGTGCCATAAGTGGTGTTGCAAAATGATTTAATTTGGTAAGTGGGTCAAAATTAAATATAAGAATTAAAACTCCGTCCCAAAAGGCTCGTCAGAGGTACTGCTTTTAAGACAATACTTAATTCTCTGATTTTATACACAGGTGATTGTTTAGTGGCCTTTCGTTTGAATCGTCTCTTTGGGGGGTATGGCATGTTTCAGGTCCCGGAATGCGCTTTAGAGACTTAAATACATCGACATGACAGGTGTGAACAGCCCACATATGGAAAACCTTACACCTTATTTTGATTCCACAAAAACACAAATCCGCGCCATTCTTTCGCGGCACTTTTGGCGTCTTCTCCCTCATTCGTTCGGCTCTTTCGTGCTGTCAGCTCGATGCTCTGCTCTGACAGGCGCTGGATGCGATGGCGGCTTGTTTGGTGCGGCTGTGTGGTCTGTCGCACTGTCGCTCCCATTATGTTAAAAGTGGTGATCCGCGTCGCGCCGGAGCCTGGTGAGGCCTTTCTGCCAGCGCCGGAGTGAAGTAGTACATGTGCACACGCCTTGTAATGCTTCGGAATGATAGTTGGGAATCGAGCTGGTCTTGTCTGGTGATGGTATAAGAAAACATTCAGCTGCTCTTGTTGTAGCAGTGTTTGGAGCCCGTTCTTTCTTCACTAAAAGATTGTGAGACGTATTGTACAAAACTTTTTTGAGCTATTAGGATTAGTAGTAGTAGTGGTCGTTTGTAACAACATTGTTCCCTCATCAAAAACAGACAGTTGTTTTTAGATCCATCCATATTATTATCAGAAACTTCTAGCACAAACATGTAACTCCGCCCCTTCTGTCTAAAAACCATCTCTCTCAGTGCTGTAATAGTATTATGTCATTGTACCTCTATGACATCACACCATAGACTGTATTAACGGATGTAGTCACGCCTATTTCCGCCGTTCTAACTAATGGGCCAAAAATTGTGCTCTCATGGAGTGATTCAAAATGGCCACGGGGGCTGGAAAATGAAAAAACACATCTGTGCATGCGTCAGCTGCACGAGCTCCATTCATTTAAACGATTGACTTCAAAAATTCACAGCGACTAAACTAGACTGGTCCAAAAAAAAAACACCCCCCTCAGCATTGACACACATGTGGAACGGAACTTTGGGGCAAGAGCCAACTTTTGGACCATCCTGTAAAGGTGTTTTCGAGAGGTAAGAAGATGCTATATGTTAGCATTGGCTAATTCTTCTTCTGGGTCCACCCCCATTGGCCCGGAGTGGTATTGCAGCATGTCAGCGCACGTCATTTTGTCCACTTTTGAGCCGGGACCCGCCCCCACTGCATCACACTCAGTTTTCTTCCCTATTTTCTTTAAACTTTAAAACAAAATAATTGCCATCAAATTAATTTTGGTCATTTGTAAAGTGAAAGTATACATCCATCCATCTTCAACCCCTTAATCCATTTCTGGGTGTGACCAAAAAGCATACATTCTTTTCAATATCGTGATAGTCGTTGCGGTGACTGTGGTTCGGAAAACACGTATAAACTTCCAACATTCTTCAAAAAGACAAAGATGTAAGAAAAATGTAGGTCGCTGTTTAGAGAGCATCCCGATTCACAAGCTCACTCTGCGACTTTGGTGTCTAAAGGTTAGATTCAGATGAAGAGATCCTTCATTCGTTTCACAGGGGCGAAATTTCAGTGTTGCATCACCAGTTACAGAACAGTAGGAATGAGGAGCACACAGCAGAAGATAAATGAACACAGCTCTATACTAAACACATATACATACAACATCAAATAAAACCTCTAGCTTTAGCATGACTAGGAAGCCTTACTTACTTACTTACTTAAACTTGTATAAGATAAACAGTCAGATGGGCAGGCAGTTGTTACCTGTACTCACTCATTTGTCTTCGGGGTGAAGGTTTGTCACATTCTACGGGTATTTTAATAAACTTTTTAAATAAAGAGAAAAAATATCTAATGGCAAATCGCAAAAATTGAAAAACATTGTTATTTTTCTCCAGATTTCCCAGCCATACATTAGACATAACACATTTCAGTGCAACATTGGAGCTCCTCAAGTCCCGCTTAGACCCTGATTAAGTCCATACTCTTCCAACCTCCCATATAAGAAAACCCAGAGTGCAGCCCAAGGGATTGTGGTCGATACCATCATCCCAGCTGGAGACTCGGACACAGACAGCGATTTCCCCATTTTTACATCAGTGTTGTTTATATCAGCTCCTCTTTACTGTAACCTATCCGTCTCACACGCCTCCTGCCTCTCATTTGCCCCATTATTACACCCGTGGCGAGAACAAACAGTTTCCCCACTTAATAATTCACATCACTTTCATCTGATACTCAGTTACCATGGGCAATTTAGTAGTTGAATAATTTTGTGAAAAATTCATTTATTATCGCTGCGCCTTATGAATCGGGGAGAGCGTTCGGAGAGGGAGAGAGAGGCACAGACCGGAGTGGCGGAGCGTTTTTAAATTGCGTATTGGAGAGAAGGTAATGTCTTCTAATGTTCCCAGCCATATGCATTGTTTTCAGGGCTCATCGGTTTTACATCGATTCCCACTGAAGTGTTTAATTGCATCATGAATATGATCTAATTCCGTCCTTTTCACTGAAACTGGAGCACTCTGCACGGATGATGTACAACCCTGACAGCGGCGCATCAGGATGTATTTTATATGGAATGTAAATTATAGTGTTAAATTAGCCCAGAAAGATAACTAGCTGGCACGGGGGAATGGACTCAACAGTTTAATTTAGTGTCAAAAGGCCGTGAAGGGATAAATCAGGCGCTCTCCTCTCCACCGTGCCATATTAGGCCTTAATCATTCCTCTTCTCTTCCACTGCTACTTGTCTGTCCTTCGCTCACAAGTGCAGACATACTTTTAATTCTCTGAGTCAAGGTTTTGAAGTTTGGTCTTTATATATGTGTTCGTTCTGTCAAATACCTTTTAATAAATTAAATTTTTCCCAAGTAAAGTTTGAAGCTTTTTTATCCCAGATGAATACATTGACTTAATGTGACTGGATGTAATGTTTTCAAAGACCTACGGTTGAAATCATATCATATGTCAAAGCTCTTGCACTTGTAGCTAAAGCTGGAGTGCCTAACTTTGAGACTACAAAATATGAACTACTTTAAGATCAGATAAGACAAACGTTATTGTCCCAAGGGAAATGTTTTGTGGGATACAGTGCTACACAGATCTGCATGAATGAATAAACATAAAAATGAAAATGAATATTACAGGGAAAAAAACATACTCAAGTGCAATAAAAAAGTAATAGGTCGTGGGTAAAAAGACCCTGAAATAGTTCATAATTATTTATTTTTATTATTTAAAATCCATGTAGTTCCCAGCTCTCAAAACTTGTTTTTCACATGCATTTATTTTTGGTCACATCTTTAAGATCAGTTTTCAGTGAGAAAGAGGCCCACACTCACTCAGCCAATCAGCTCCCACTATGTCAAAGATAACATATTTTCTCATAAGATATTGACAGCATGTTGTGGTCTAATTCGTCCACAAAATGTTACTTAAGTAAGATCAAAAGATATGGAAAAAATGACCATAGTTTAAGGCAGAAAAGTTTAACAGTTTCACATTTTAACTATTAGCAAGATTGTTCCCCTTGTTGCTTTAGATGTTGTGCTTAGAGTTTATTTGGTCCAGACGCAATAGTTTTAAGAGCTGTTGTCTCGCCCCCTTTTTAGTCAGCTAATCAACCAGCGATGTCTTTATCCAACCGAGCATTCTTTTGGCTCATTTACAGCCCGAGTGTAAGGGTTGTAAATGAATTGTGCTTGATAACTGTGGTGATAGTAAACATACTGGATGCAATAACAATAGTATCATTTTAAAGGTACCTTTTTCTTGATTCAAAATGTTCCAGGAGGTCAAATATTACAACTTAAATTGAGCATATAGACTCTGTACTTGGGACTTGATGTTAGCAGCCTTGTCCTGCAGGCTGAGGGCTGTCTCTGTCTGGTATTCAAGCACACGTGAAAATGATTAGTGCGCCGCTGGTTTTATGCAGAGCACCTCTTCTGCTTCCTGTCCTCGAGGCTGGAGTGTCTGTCTGAGTGTCCTGCCTTTATCCACTACTCTCACTACTCTCCCCCCCCCCCACCATTATGCTTCCATAGACCCACGGAGAGCCCTGTCCTATCTGTGTACCCAGAAAAGTCGGAACAGCACCGGGATCGCACTGCCCTAGTCTGGATGTGAGAACACAGTGGGAGAGTGGTTCCCAGAGCTCTCAAAGTGGAGGCTTTGGGAAGTGAATGGAGTTTGTTGGTCATTTTGTGGATGGAAAAGTAGAGACTCGGGCTGTTAACTATAAACTACTGTGATGGGAGACCTCTGGGAACACCAGGTGCCACAGTGGGGCGGCTGCGGCTGTAAAGTGCCAAACTGTTGTTGTGTCCTTAGGCAACGCACTTCACCCACATTGCCTAGAATGACTCTGATGTGTGTGTGGATGATTGGAGGCAGTTAGAGGGGCTGATGGCACATTCTAGTTGGCTCGCATCTGTCAGTCTGCCCCTGGCGGCAGTGGCTGCTTTGAGTGTCCTAAAAAGTGTCTTTGAGGGTGTGCTATATAAAACCAATGTATTTTTATTAGTCTTATTATTGGGATTGATCAATTGGCCCTCCCCCTATCTGCCTTTTTGGGATGTGTTTTATTTTTGGAATCGTTGTCTTTGTAAAGTGTGTTGAGTTGCAGTCCTGTGAAATGTGCTATATCAGGGGTGGCCAACCCGCGGCTCGTGAGCCGCATGCGGCTCTTTGGCTGGTTCCGTGCGGCTCTCGGGCTTTCACTCGACAAGCGTCAAAAACGCCTCGGTGGTGGCGCTGCCTTTCATTCCATATGTAGTTCTGACCAATAGTAAAGGCCGACTTCACTCCACTAGCCAGGCCACCAAAACAATCTGACGTCGGCGAACGTCAATTCTGGTTGGTCAGATGCGCTGTCAATCACTCTGCAGCTGCTACCTCAGCTGTAGCAAATATCATAACAAACAACACGTTGCCTCGAACCATGACGTCCGTACGGAAAACAATTTCTTGGTCGCTGGATGAGGGCAACACCTTCCTCAGTTTGAGGAGAGGACACCAGCCTGATCTCGCTGGTTCCACCAGAAACCAGAAGGTGTTTGTGGAGCTAGCACTAAGGACGGAGCAGAATGATTCCCACAAACATGACAATGCAGAGAAAAGTTAAAAAGCTTAAAAGTGACAACCGTGAAATGAAAGATCGCAGCAGCAGAAGTAGAGGCAGACCCGAAAAGTCTGGAGGTGGTTTGACCAAATGGATTACATTTACGGACATCGGCTAACACCAGCTAACATGCTAAAACCAGCTAACAACAACTAGCGTTACACCAGGAGATAAGCCAACTCTGCCTGGTGAGTGTCTGTCTTCAATCAAATGCAAAAGTATCTGGTCTTATACTGAACATGTGTCTGGTTCTAAATCAGCTAAAGTGGTGTTGGTGTTATGTGTCAAATCTATATCTTTTACTAAAGACAGTTGTGTTTCTGCTGAACACTGGGTTGAAACTTGATTTTTTTTTCTTGGTTAGAGATTGAAAGCATTCATTTCGGAATCATAATTGATGTTCGCTGACGTGAAATTGTTCTGGTATCGACTCGCCCGGTTAGAACCAGGGCCAAACCATTAATAAAAAGTACCGGGGAGCGGCTAAAGCGAGCGGTAGAAGCGCCCGCAAACCGGGGAGAGTCGAGTCCAGCCATTTAGTGCTGTACGAGTCAATTTCTGTCATTATCATGTTGATGACATTTACAATAAATCTGTCTGAGCAGAGCACACCTCTCTCTGCTCAGACAGATTGCATGTGTGTGCGCGTGTCTGCTCGTGTGCGTACAGTACGTGCGCGTGTGCGTGCGTGTGTAAGGGTTGGGGTGATGTTTATGTAGTGCACATTTGTATGATGTGGCTCTTTGCTGTAACACAGTAAAAAAAATTGGCTCTTAGTCTCTGACTGGTTGGCCACCCCTGTGCTATATAAATAAAATGTCCACTAGTACTACTACAAACACTGTTACTATTTCTGTTACTATTCCAACTACTGTAAAAACTAATACAATTGGCGTAATACTAGCCTGGTTGCACACCATAGTACAAATGACATTTCATACTAAGGTCTGGAGGTGCTCCATTGAGCTCCGTTTACAGGTGGGAGGGGTTAACTTCTTTTGCAGATTGAAACGATTGGATCTGAGTTTACCGTGACGTATGTAGTGCACCCGAGTGAGTCGTTAGCATTTAGCATTTAGCCTAGCTTTAGCCATCTCCTTTGCCGCTAACGGAGCCCGTGGGGAGTAGCGGCACAATTTTTTCCAGCGATTACATTTGCTAAACATTCCTCTTGCTCCGGCTTCAATTTCTTGAAGAACCAGACTGGATTACTTTACTGTCAAATTTTTGCCATTGCCAAACTACAACCTGCCCGTTCGACGCAAACTCTTGACATCACCCACATCTAACCAACACCCGCCTTCCGCGCTCTCTGATTGGTCGGTCTAAATTCAACCGATTGTATTCGCTAACACAGGGACCAGACCCAGACGTTACATGCAGTGAGATGATGATTGAACGGAGAGTACGAATGGATAAGGCCTGGCTAGCGTAATACTAGACATTTACATTACTTCTACAACATCTTTCTATACTACCAATAATGCTCATACAATTTCTGCATTACTACTACTACTACTTCAACCTCTACGGCTGGAATGATCTTTTACTACATATCACCATCACTACCACCCCCACTGCTTTTGTTTTTTGTGATACCTATGAAATTACTAAACAATACCTGAAATCCTGGTTTGACATTTCAACTCACCTCACTTACCTTACCTTACTTTGACAACACGCAGTAAAATGCAGTTTACTATTCGCCACCCAGCCTCAAATAAGTTAATTATCGAGTTGAAAAACATTCCATTCCTCTTCCAATACCCAGCCAACCTTACCGGCCACCCTCCGCCTCATCGCACTTCCTCTGTTTGTTTTTATGGCCGCACTCAGACGAGCCAAACTGCGTGAAATCCCGGAGCGCGTTGCCTGCCTCCTAAATGTCATATAGCGCGTATATATGTATCTGAAACATACTCCAGTGCACAAACAGGGCACCTCCTCACCCTCGCCTCCCCCGCTGCGCTCCTGCCTGACAGCCCTCTAAAGACAAGGGCCCTTAAATGATCAAGTGGGCCTCTTCTTGTTTTCCTTGTTGTTTCCATCTCTGAGGAGGGCTGAGGCTTTGGGAAGGAATTGGTATGTTAAATGAGCTATGGGAGCGCTTTTCTTTTTTTTTTTTTTTTTGAAGGGGAAGAGAGAGAGACAGAGCAAGAGAAAAAAAGAGAGAGAGCTCAGTCAGACGAGAATTGCTGCGCTGGGCGTTCGAGGCAGCTGTGAAGTCATTTTACAGGAGAGGTGCGGATTAGCTCGCGCCTCTGAGCCGGAACAAGTCTGTCTGGGAAGGGATGAAGGCTACAAACCATAGATCTAATTCCCGCTCACGCAGCCGACAGCGCAGACACTGGCAGGGCTGTGCAGAGAATTAGCCTCCTATTTGCTGCTCTCACACTGAACAGAGGTAGTAGACAGGGAGGAAGTTGACAGAGCGCTCACTCCCGGCACGCACGCACGGGCACGCACACACCGAGCCCACCTCTAGACTGCTGTTTGGCAGGAACACGCCACTGATTTGTATTGTTTCAAGCCGCAGAGGTCTTTATTATGGCTGACAGTACTTTACGGTAACGTGAACGCAAAGACGGAAGTAGTATACTATGTCAAGGAAGAAATATTGTGCGGTTGTGGGGTTATCTAATTTTTTCATAATTTCAATTAAATCTATTTTGTATAGCTCTAAATCACAACAGAAGTTATCTCTGAGGACTTTACAAAGTTGTCCATTTGCCAAAGATCAGAGAATCAAACAAATAAATAGATAACACTTGTTCTTTTGTTCCGAGCCAAAGAGCATTTTGGTAGTGGCTAGGTGCATGTTAAAGCTTTAAAATTACTTTTTAATTAATTAACACTTTTATAACAATTAGATAATACATTAAACATACATCAAATATTGCACTTTTTGATTTGAGGATGACATGTATTACAGCTTTTCTTGTGCGACTTTGAATCCTGAATGTATATTTTACTGGTTTTACCACATCTGACAAGTTTTTGTGTGCTTGATATACATATAGTGCTTACAAATAAGAAAATGCGCAATCATTTTGAAAGTACTTCTGACCCCATTCACCCTTAGACAAGATTATCCCATAAACACTACTACAAATGTATACAAGAGTGTGATCAATGACTACACAGAAGAACGAACCACCTCAGTCCATAGTAAGCCTCACAAATCACAAAATGTTCTTAAGCAACTCTCTTCAGATCTCATCGAAAGTTTACAGCATAACCAAACATGCGCATAGGAGATAAATACTTGATAAATATTACTACCAATCCTTTACAGAACATGAAGTCGATATAGCAATTACCGTGGCAAGCTTATCCAATGAGGAGCAGGCTCGGTGTGCGCAGTGTGGCACCTGTGGCCTCGTCCGTCGCGTGCTCAGAGCCGTACATGCCTTTTTAATGTGTGGAAAGCTCCGGCTGCAGTCATGTGATGGCGTCTGGGTCAGGCAAGGTTCATCCGCCCATAACTCACGGAATACCTTGGACTTCACACGAGACAAACCACGCTTAAATGGATAGGAGGTCAAACCGTGTACTGTATGGCTAAGTGTGCCTGTTTGTGTAATTGCATCCTCTTTTTGACTTCAAAGCTGTGTACCTGATTTTCTTTTTCATAAATGTTACATTTTGTTTGACCATGGGAGAAACTAATCAATTATTTAAAATAGCTGTCAATACAGGGAGTCATCTATATGAATATGGCAGCACTTGAGTTTTGTTTTGGTCAAATTTATAGAGACATCTCTTATTCCTCGACCTTTCAGGATTCAAACAACAGTTAATTCTTAGTTAGCCAAAAGAAAGCGTCCCATTGAAGTAGCATTTTTATCAACACATGACAGATTAAACTATTTCTAATGATCTTATTTGAATATTTTTGTCTTTACTTAACGAAAGCCCTGGTTATCATTAAATTATGTAAATGTTGATTTGGGCTGGGAGCTGATTGGCTGAGCAAAGGGTGGTCTTTTCTTTTTTCACTTTTCTGTCTAAGATTGGCTGTGAAGATGAGACAAAAGCATAAACATACATGCGTGTGGAAACTAGAGTTAGAACTAAACTGTTTTGAGCGCAAGAAATCTGTTGGATTAGTTTGAAAATGTGCAGTAATGGTTTGGGAATCTACGTGGGGAATCAATTGTATAAAAAAAAGCAGAAAACCCATTCTTTGGATAGAAATATATAATAAAGAAATGCAATTATCTGTCAATGCATTATTCAACATAATGAGATTGGTGCATTGAACATGGAAGTGTCTTGTGTTGTCCGATCCACTTACATATTGAGATATATATTAAGATTTTAGAGATTTTAGACAACAGTAGGAATGAGGAGCACACAACACAAACAATAACTCTCTATACTAAAATAAAATAGATCCCTAACTTCAGCGTAATAAAGAAGCAGGTACGAACTTATTTATGTGTACAATCGTCGTAAATGTCCTTAAGTGAAGTTAAGGTTTTGGTTTCCCAGCCGCATGCGTCGCTCTGCCCTGAACACATTGACCCCAGATCAGCCCTGGACCGATGCACTGACCCACATCTGTCCTGCTCTGTTTGGGACGGCTTGATTCTGAATACAAAGGGTTATTACATTACGGCTCTAATTAACAATTATTTTGATAATTGATTAGTTGGCCAATTATTTTTTTCTTTAGATCCTGAAAGGTGGTCGAATATGGGATTTTTGAAATACATTTGATCAAAACAAATGCAATGCCAGGCACGTTTAATTGTATAGCACAGGTCAGACACAAGACTCCTCAAAAGAACATCTTCATAGAGACCGTTGGTTTGATTAAAAATACTTTGAGCCCATTTTATCCCTGCAGTCATAAAATCCTCTTCTCAGCATTTTGACATCTACGGTTGCAAACGATTAATCGATTGCTAAATTAGTTGACTACTATTTCAATAACAGAGTGGGATGGCAGCGAATGCATATTTCTGACCATGTGACACTATAGTAGCTATTTGTCAACAATAACACGTTTAAAATAGTCACTCCCCATAGCACAAGATCAGATTCAGATTCAAAACCACATTGGAACAAGACAAGTACATAAATAAAACAACCAAAAACTATGAAATAACTTTGACTAGTACGATTTAACCATTGTTATTGCCACTCACAGACATCTACAATAACAAATATCTCCACAGACAGCTCCCACACTCTGCACTCACACTACAGTCTGCTCCCATCAGGGCGTAGGTTCAGGTCCCTCCCATTCAAAACAAAAAGGGCCACATCCAGCTTCCTCCCCACCTCCATTCGCCTTTTAAACAGCTGGTCCGAGACTGGTTATATGTATTTTATAATGTATTTCTGCTCTTTTAAAGTATTTATGCTTAGTGTGCTTCTGTGTTTTTGTGTTCCTCACGGATTAATAAAGTTATTTTGATTTGATGTGATTGACTGTCGAAGGGCCTAAAGGGCTTGAATTAATTTTCCGAACTATCTGCGGGGGGTGAGAAGGGGCGTGTCTAACCAGTTCAATACGTTTCACCCTCTCTTCTCAGTTAGATTAAAGTGAATGTCAGTAACTTTTCTAACTTGTTACAGCCCGGAACAATGAAGAAAGAAGAGAAAAATCCCATTCCCATTTCAGCCTATTTCCGAGTACAAGAACTTAAATAATTAATGTACGCTGTATGACAGGTAAAATATAAGGAGTGAACTCTATTAAACCTCTGCGTCAATGGAGCGATTAAAAACCTATCAAAGATTTACAAGTGCGGTATAGAAGTCACGCAATGGCATCCCCACATCGAACACTTCTGCTTTGCCTATAGTTTAAGTGAACGAGTTACTTTAAGGTTATAAATCCTGTGCAGTATTTTTGACTTTTGAAAACGCCTCGGAAACACAACACTTGCCCTTTTCTATAATATCTTCAAATGACAATTGAAAAATCTCACTCCTGCATAGCTCATCGGAATTAAGAACAATGGGAGCTTTGTGAAGTAGGCGCTAACATGATGCGAAGAAAAGATTTGGAGTTTTAAAAAGAACATGGATGAGCTTTATAACGTATCGGAGGACTGCTGACTTGGCAGAGGGAGTGGAAAAGAACTCTGTCTCAGTCTTTGGTTTCTCTTGGGCGAAGAAACAACAATAGAATATGGTTAAAAGTTTGCCTAAAGTATAATTGAAAGCTCTAAACCAAGATCATTCCGTCGTTTAAATCAGCAAATTCAGTCTGCAGTTTTGGTGACTTTCTTTGATAATTCTCTCCATTGAACCATGAAAAACATAGAAATATAGTGTATTTTCATTTAAATGTTTTGAGTCCAATCCTCCTAAAATATTAATAATAATAATGCATCGGTTTTATAAAGCGCTTTTTTGGACACTCAAAGACACTTCACATGTCATTATTCATTCACTCCATACACGGTGGTGATAAACTACTACTTTAGCCACAGCTGCCCTGGGGCACACTGACAGAAGCGAGGCAACCAGTCTGTGCCATCGGCCCCTCCCATCACCACCAACCATTCACACACACACCACTCATTCTAGGCAATGGGGGTGAAGTGTCTTGCCTAAGGACACAATGGCAGTTTGGCACTTTACAGCCGCAGCCGCCCCACTGTGGCACCTGGTGTTCCCAGAGGTTAAGTGTCTTGCCAAGGACACAACGACAGTAGGAGTCGATGATGAAAGTCTTGAGGTGGGCTCGAACCCACGACCTTCTGGCTCAAAGGCCAACGCTCTTCCAACTGAGCCACTGTCGCCCAAAATGACTATAGAGTGCTCTCATATACATCAGACCAGTGTCTTTGGGAATGCATCATTACTGTCTCATTATTATCATGAAGCGCTCGTATACAGCAGAGTTTTTCAACCAGTGCATCGCGGCACTTTTTTGGGCCTTGAAATCTCGATAATGTGAGAAAATTAGAAAGGCATTTTTGCTCTTGTTTCATTTTTGTATCAATTTCAGCTGGTGCTTGTGCCATGTGGTTGTTTTCAATTGTTTTCAAGGTGTGCCACAGCTCAGGTTGGGGAACACTGGCGTATAGAGATGCTGAGTTGAATTGACTGTTTATTTTGAGTTCTGTGTACATCATAATATCGATTTGATACACAATTGCTTATTACAATACTGTTCCAAAACAACTTTTGGGGGTATCTGATGCAGAGACTTGGCTCTATAGGTAAGGCCGAAATACGTATAGGCAAGTTTAGTATAGTACATGTAGTATAGTATAAACTCGCACTGCTATAGCCACTTTAAAGTGTTATTATACATAATATATCTGCCACAAAAGAGACTATATTTTAACCTTTAACATGTTTGCACAATTCCTGTCCTTTTGCACAACTCGAGTGATACTATTTATGCCAAATGTGTAACATGTAAATTACTCCATTGTGAGATCAATAAAGTTTATCGTATCTGAGTAAGTATGAGTTTATTGTGTCATTTAAGCTAAAGTAAACTCTTCTTGAATCTTAAACTCAAAGACAGAAATATAGAGATCTTGCCGAGAAAGATACGTGAAACAAGCTTTGTAGTAAACATTGCAGCCAGAGACAAAGACCAGCCTTGTATTTACTCTATTGATTCAAAGAGGAAATACTTACAGGATTATCTGCCACTCAACGCAATGTGCCGGTGAAACTGGGAGAATTAGAATATTTACTTTACTAATTCAACTTGTGAACGTGAAACTAAAATATGACAGACTCACTACAGGCAAGGTGAGATCCTTCATTTGTTACCATGTGGAAAATTCTCTCAGCTTGTAAAAATCGCAAGTAAAAAATCTCAGAGAAAATGTTGAAATGTTGAAAATGTTGAAAATGTAAGCCATAATCATCAGCCACTGAAAGCAACAATCATCAAAATAACAAAAAACAATAACAATAACAATATGTCACTTTGCATGGGAATGAATGAACCTATATCATATATTAGTGTCACATTATAAGCTCAAATACTGAAATAAATGAACTTTTAGACGATATTCTAAGCTTCACCTGCAAGTACCGCACACAGACCTAAATAAAATATGGTAACACAAACATATGGAGATGAGCTACGGCGCGTGACCATTATTTACATCGTGTTTTGGAGATGTAAAAGAGAGATTCTGTCACTCTGCATAACCACTAGTGCAATTATAAAGCAGGTCAGGGCACATTTTGTAAACCATTTACCATTACACATGCTGAGCGATCATCACGGACGGGCTCAGTGCTCGTGGGGTTCACTCCAGGACGGGGCTGACCTGCTTTCCTCTCAGGGAGAAACTGACAAGAACACTTTGTGCAACTTCCCTGCTTTAAAGTCCAAATATACTCAACTAAATGAACAAGTTCTCGGTTCTCAGTCATTCCATCTAATTGAGATGTTCCGTAAAAGTCTAACCCTAGTGTTGGATTTGTGTGTCACTGATGCGTTCTTTATAAGGATTTTTTTTCACTTCCGGGTGGATCATCAAGACTATTGGTCCTGCTAATTGTCAATCCTTCTGGTGATACGTCAAATAAGACCAGAGAGATTTTGTTCAAAACGTGGAAAGGGCGGTTCTTTCCTAAAATGTTGGAAAATCCTCCTATGTACCTTTTAAAGCAGGGTCTCCAACCTGTGGCTCAGGAGGTAGTAGCTCGCCAGCCCCTTTACAGTAGCTCCCCGAAGGATTTAGAATATAACACATGATCTTGAATGAATACATATTTAGTCATTACATGTCTATTATAAATATAAATATAGGGATACACAGTAATATGGTATATTTTACATGTTTTGTCGCAATAATTACACAGTTTTATTACGACTGTAAGAATTGGGTTAGCTCGCTGCCTTCTGTTGTATAAAAGTAGCTTTGATTGATTTTTCCAACTCAATACACTTTTTTCCCCCTTTTTCTATGGACCAATTTAGTTTGAGTCTGAAATAGGGATTTGTTTATTTGTTTAGCACTTTCTATAAATTGTTTCAGAAGTGCTGAAGATCAAAGATATCACGGATTGATCTCACTATGTCTGCGAAATGAAATACAAAGTCAACAATTGAAGTAAAAGTATGAATTGTATCGTAATATAAATAAATAATATTTTTTAAGGAGATGCAACAGTTTCGTAAAAACATCTTGACTGTAACAACTGTGAAACTCAATATTTCAAACGCACTCGTTAGCATTAATACAGAAGCAACGGCTGAACTTCTGAACTCCAGGAATTGTTTATTTAAGAGGTTTTTACCCAGACATGTTCACATGATAATTTCAACATTGTTTTCCCTCAAAAACATACCCAAGGTTGTTTTTAGCTCCATCCAGGCTATTATGAGCTACTGGCACAACTGTATTAGTGAGAACAAGAAGAACAACAGTGGCTCAGTTGGTAGAGCAATGGCCTTTGAGCCTGAAGGTTGTGGGCTCGAGTCCATCATAAGACCTACTTCACGACTCCCACTGATGTCTGCTGTCGACACTTAACCCCACTTTGCCTGAAGCTCCCACTGAAAGATCTCAGCTCCTGTGGACTCACCACCTGCAGGAGGATCAGTGAGGGGCTGGTGCTCTGTGACTGGGTGCAGCTCTGACTGCCACCCCCCCGACCCAGAAATGGATTAAGGGGAAGAAAATGGATGGATGGAAGGACAATAACTTAAACAGACATGGAATGACAATAACGGAACAGGAAGTGAAGGAACCATGGGGCTTAAATACAAGACTAACGAGACGCAGGTGATACACATGAGGGCGGGGCAGGTAATCAGGAAACAGGAAGTACAACTACATTAGACACAGGTGTTAACAAATTACAAAATAAAACAGGAAATAAACCTAAACCGTGACACTTTCAACTTTTCCCAAGAGATGGAACTGTTTAATTTCTGATATCCTGAAATCTATTTTTACATATTTATCCATACATATTCTACCTAAGAACTTACAGTATGTCACATATTAAAACACTAAATACATGTGTTATGCTAAATATTTCTTACGGCACATATACAGTTAGTTTTATCCATTCAAAGAGACACCCATTTATTGTTTGCAGTCGACTTTTCAGATTTAGACTTCTGCAACTTGTTTCCGATTTGCAATTTCACACCCGTTTATCTCGCCCTTTGTCGCTTATTTATCAGATTCTCTTTTCAGATATTCTCAGTTTATCCAGGCTTGGGACAGACCACAAAGTGTGCATCGGTCCTTTGCTGGATTAACCTGCAATCCAGCAAAGCCTTACAAACAAGCTCAAACGGCCTCAGTTCTGTGAAGTTGCCGCACGCTTTGACACAGTTGAAAGCGGAGGATTTCGTTGTGCCACTCTCGCCTGCAACGTGTAAATAGCATTTCTTTTTCTTGCCGAGAAGTTGTGCAAAAATCAATGTGGTAGCTTTAGTTATTAGAGTCGGTTTTAGGCGCGTTGTAAGCTGTGAGGGGAGATGGAGACGTCGGGCGGGTTTGGATGGGCTCTCCTGTTCTGCCTGTCTCTACCATCACATCGCAGTGCCCAGTAATGAGTTGTATTACATGCTCTGTGGTGGGCATGTCTGCTGTTGGCTCCGCACTCAATCTGCAGCGCGGTCTTTGTGTTGTCTTCGAGAGGCGCCCGGGTGAGACGGAGAGGGGGGGAGGGGGGCGGTGGGGGGAGAGA
The DNA here is from genome assembly GCA_964034765.1 of Knipowitschia caucasica. Taxonomy (NCBI): domain Eukaryota; kingdom Metazoa; phylum Chordata; class Actinopteri; order Gobiiformes; family Gobiidae; genus Knipowitschia; species Knipowitschia caucasica. Next base: position 39,547,421 of record OZ035831.1, read on the forward strand.
GATGGAGGATGTGTGTATGTGAGCGGAGGAAATATGTCAAAGTGCTCTCTGAAGCTTTACATTGTACAGTACACTGGGGCCCGCTTTAGCTTCTTCCCAAAAGTTGCTTCTCGGGATGTCGCTGTTTTCGTTTTTTTTTTGGGAGTTTTTAGAGAACAGAGAGTGATCAGAAAGATTACTTACGTTCATACCAAAAACATTAATATGCCTAGTTATGGCTCTGCTACCCTCGTCACCAACATTACGACCACCCCCTCTATAACCACCCCCTCTATAATCCCCCCTCCCTTGGATTATAGCACCTCAACTCGTTCTATGTTTTTACTATTATTATTATTAGTATTACTATTATTATTAGTCTCTCTCTTTTCTTTCTCCCCTCTCTCACTACCGGTCAATAAAAGAAAATCTTCAACACCCTCCGATACCTATTCAATACACCAAAAGTGAACACGCACATACACACACACACACACGCTCGCGCACGCTGAATCCCCCCCCCCTGTCCCCCCTCCTGACCCTATGTAAATGCTTATATGTTTATGTAGGTTCATGTACAAATGGGTCTATAATGTCTGTGCTGTAATATATTGTATACGCCAATAAAAAAAAAAAAAAAGAGAACAGAGAGTGAAAAAACACAAAATGATTTAACTATGCACAAATATTGACCCCTAAAAGTTGGTTCTAATTAACTTAAACCACAGGAAAATTAGCTACGTAAAAAAAAAAAAAAAAAACAACATTTAGCTTGTTACTTGCTAAACATCTGTATAGAGAGATAGATGTTTTATTGATCCCTGAAGGAGAAATTCAAGTGTCCAGCAGCAGAAAACACATCCATGTAAACACATAAATACATCAATTATAACATTTCTAACCAACCAGCTAACAATAGTGCACATTTTGTCACTCAGACAGGTCTGTTGTACAGTCTGACACCCGAATGAACAAAGGATCTCTTAAAACAACGTCTAATATTTACAGACAGAAACATTTAAAATACATCTCTCACCCCAAAACATCAAATAGTGACTCACAGGGCTCTTCGACATGAGAGAGGAACACACTTTTCTGTCTGAATATGTTGATCTAAAGGTGCGACAAAGGCCATACAGGCATATACAACACAACCACACACACACACTAATTTACTTATTTGACTGTTTGCCCAGAATATCATATAATATTACATAAATGAACCTCATTCATCACTCCAGCTCGTACTGCGGCCTCTCATAAGGACCAGTGCAATGAACTAAGTGCCTCTATATGCTCCTTTAACAGGGATCACCTCCTGTTCCTACCATTTTCCCATTTGCACTTAAAACATACTCTGTAATCTTCTGTTATTTTACATACAAATTGCATCCTGGCCGACGCATTCATCATTGCTCATATCCAGCCCACTTTTAAATGAAAAATGTATCGCGGTTGAATAATGGATCCAGCTATATAGAATAATTTTGTGTTACTTGAATATAGTGGAGAGTTTTCTCGTTTTAAATGTACCCGCACACACCCTCCCTCCGCTCGGGAGAAGTTTTAGAAAGAAGAGGATGAAGAAAAATGACTTATTGTTTACCTGGGGTTTGTACAAAATGAAGCATCGCCGTGGATAATGGAGCAGAGACTTTGAGACAAACTGCATTAAACAGACACTCAATTTGCCAAAAAGTGGGGATTTCGTGGCTTCAATATTTAGTGAGGATTTGATGTGATGTGATAAGAATCAGAGGAGATTATTTGTTTTGGAGTCTAGCCAAATAAATAAATAAGAAGTACCAGGTGTGGATCTAAGAATAGACTTGTTGTGTTCAGCGGACTGAAGTTGAATAGATGTAATAATTTAATGTCTATGGACTGGTAATACATTATAACTTATGGATTTGGTCTTAAAATATGATCTTGTTTTAGATTCTCTGTTGGTCTCGCCATTTCATCCAGTCCTGGTTCAGGATTGGTCAAGCTTAATTTCAGTTTTTACGCTGGTTTTAACATTCTTCTTTCTTTCTTTGTTAAAATGTGCATTATCTATAGGACAAAGGATATCACAGTTAAACCATTTCTTTGTTGTTGTCTGACTTTCAGATAGCGTTTTTCACCACGTTGCTGGTAATGAAGCTCAATTATATATAATAACTGAGATTTTTTTCTTTGTTTACATTGGGGTTGGTATGGTAACTTCCTCTACCCATGTCTAACCAGGAAGTAACATTATCAACGGGAAAACTAAGCAAAATTTTTGACTCAAATCTTATGCATGGGACTCTGAGGTATGATGTATTCTGTGATATAGGGTGAAAAAACGAATAATGAAAAAAAACCACACATTTTGATAGCAATCATCAGACAACAATGTTTTAATATATGAAAAATCTGCGAAAACATGCATCTACATGTATTGTTTGATGAGGTGAGATTCAAGTTTGACGTTAAATGAACCGCTAAAGAGCAGGACATTTATGGAAATAGTTGGAATTCGGTTATATCTGAATTTCTTTATGTTTAATCTGGTGGTTTTCTGTCTTTTCTGTTCATATATTTAACCTTAAACAATTTTCAAAACAACATCTAGGACTAGGACAAGGACAAACTCATTACTATACCATTTATATATCCTTTATCCCACCTCTGCTATGACATTATAAAGCCACAGTATTGAGCTTTCTGGCGGTACTAACAGAGCCTCTTTTTTATCACTGAGTTTATGGGAAAACATCTAAGTAGCAGAAGGCACATTATTGATTTGAGTCCAAACAACTCCATCATAGCATCACAATTATCATATGTGGAAAATTCGTATGAAATTGTTCTATTCCAACCCACTACCAATAGATTCGATATTGTTAGATGTATACAATTTTGGATTTTGGTATGAATCAGGACTAAAGTGGCAAAGAGCTTCTCCTTTAAATGATCTTAAGAAATTGAGCCAATATAATGGTGAGCTAGCCATAGATGGGGTACAGTCAGATGCTCATGAAACAGTTTTGTTTGATTTGCTATTTCTGAATCCTTGACCTGGTTAGCTACTGCTCTCTCTCTTGCTCCAGGTCGCAAACCCCTGGATGGAGTAAAAGATCGAAGTTATGTTATTGATTGGTCGGGATAAATATGAATCCCATTTTAGGATGTGAAGGGTTAGGGTTTTGGCTATTGACAATCATAATGAAACGCTGTCAATTCAAGTTTTAGAATGGGAAATAATATCTTAAGTTGAATTTATATATGGTGTAACAAGTATCATGGGTCAATAATCAGCCTAACCTTATCCTATGCTGTCACCAGAAGGAGGTGCAGATTTTTCCACCAATTGTTTTAATAACTGGTTGGAATCTTGACATTGCAAAGAATGTTATTTCCCTAAATTATGGGCTGTAAACAAGGTGGCTAGTGTGCACAATGTGAATTAAAGTTTTGTCTACCTTAAAACTGAAATAATACCAGATGTCATGCTATTTTTTCATATCTATATTCCTCATTGGAATCCGAAAAATTGTTCGACTAATACATATTTTAGTTGACTTGGATTCCAACGACCGTTTATTAGACTACCATAACTCCCAGCCTTAGAGAAGAGTGTGATTTGCTTGAAGATCTCTGACTGTGTCACGGTGGACTAACTTCAGGGCATAAAACATTATTACCCGCCATTCAACGCTCGTAAGTGCGTCTTAAATGTTTAGCATGTGGAACATTGGCTGCGCGTACAGGTGCCGCGGAGATCCTGCCATGTACACTTTCTCTTGGGGCTTCCACAGCTGGCCAGCCATGTGTTAAGTCTGGAGAATTGAGGTTGAGAACGCTGCCCCTTCTGTCTTCATCTGTAATTACATGCTGAGACTTTTGGGCAGAACCGCTCCAGCCTTCAAATACCTCAGCGGCTTTGGGTTTTTCGAACCGCGCGTGATCCTCTCGTGGGACATCCCGGTGAGTGTGTTCCCTTCCCTCCACGGCCCGCCACCCACACCCACCCCCGCAGCTACATCCCCGCGGGCCTCACTTTGGGGATGTTGGGGAGCGGACCACTCTGTCGTGCTCTACTTGCTCCTGTCGCTTGCCTGTCGTCCCCCAAAGTTTTTTCCTCTTTTTTTCCATCTCTTCCACCGGGAGACGTCCTGACACCGCGCCGCAGATGGGGGGCAGCAGACCGGAGCGCCTGGTGTCACGGCGTGGATGGGAATTCACAGTTGGGATGAAATATGAAAGTGAAATGTCGTTATACATATGTTTGCTGCGGTGTGCTCACGCAGATGCTTTTCTGTGCAGACCACATGGATATTATTTGTTCTGTCACACGCATTACAGCAGATTTAAGAGCTCAGTTTGGGTTGGGTGCGGCTATAAGCGCATTGTGAATTTGGCAATGGGTTTTAAAGCTCTGCACTGAGGCGAAAAACAAAGGCAAATATTTTGTGGCTATTTTCATAATCCGAGACTATTAATAATGCAAAATGTTGTACTAAGATGCGGTTTAAAATGTTGTCTTGGAATCTTATGGGTCTAACATTTAGTGACTTATATTACAGTGGTCCCTCGTTTAACGCTGGGGTTACTTTCTAAAAATAACCCACAATAAGCAAACTCCGTAAAATAGTCTGCTTAGTGTAAGTTTTAAGAATGTAAAACCCTGTAATGTACAGTTAATATTCATACACTTAATCATGATCACAGAGACATGAAAGCTGTTCGTTGCTGGTCCGAGAGCTACTGTAGCTGAAAAAAGCTGTGCATACACTGTAAAATACAGGACTTATCTCCACGCTGCACACAAGCCACAAAGGTTTTCTTCCAACTTTAAACAAAAAAGTAACGCAAAAGTCTTGCGCAGTGTTAAAAGCTAAAAATTGCAAAAAAAATAAAGCGAAGCAGCAAAGTGCATCCCGTTATTGCGAGTGGTCACTGTATCCGCTTTAACTTCACCCAACTTTTTCAGTGTATAGAAACTGAACGCCAAGGGTTAATTAACCCACATTCATTTTGATCCCAAATTCATCGGCCAGGGGTTTTGTCTAATGAAGTGAATGTATGTGTGATGAAAAGCAAAAAACACCATGGAAGTATGTTCTGGATCATGTATTTTTTCATTACGCTTAGGAACAACTATTATGTCCTCAATACTATCGAGAGTTTAACTGACCGACGCAGGGGGTAATGTCACTTACTTTCTTAGTGATAGTCGTTTAAAGCGGGGTTACTTTTAAACAACTACTTCCTAAATCTCAATACACCTTGGTGCTATGGGTGTGACGATATATCGCAATATATCGTCACACCCCCACGATTCGATTATCGATATGCATTTGCCAAGTATCAATATTGATTTTGAAAAAAAAAATATATATATATTTTTTCCAAATTTTGTATATTTTTTTCAATCAGTATCAATACTTAATATATGGCTACATTACACATCTCCATTCCATTTATCATGAAATTAAGTGTATTTTTTCACTTAACATTTTTATTTTATTTATGCCGTAAATTGGCATTTGGTATATTTCTGACCAATATATCGATAATCGTCGTATCGTGGTAAAATTGTTATCGTGATATTATCATTATCGTGAGCTTTGTATAGTGTATCGTATCGTATCGTGAGGTTCCCACCCCTTCTTGGTGCTATGTCTAGTTTAGATCATCTTACTTAGACAAGATGTAATGTAGCTTGAGTCCTGGATCTATAGCCAGTCCATCCGTGTGGAGCGGATACCTCTCTGAATGTGGACCTCCTCACTTTTCTCCCACTCAACATTCTACAACACTCACATGTCAACTCCCCTATGGACCAAAACCATGTGTTCTATATGTTTTGTGTTTGAACAGTTTGATTCTCTGATCTGTGTTGGCGATTTCAATGGTTTTGTTAAGTCTTCTGAGATTGCTGTTGTGATTTAGGGCTATACAATAATAAATGTAATTTTATTGAGACAGAAAAATGAAAAAGAGGGGACCACTCTTGCTGCGAGTGTCAAATAGTGACTCACAGGGCTTTTCCTTACAGTCTGCAAAATACGTTTTATAATAAGGTAAAGACTGAAAGTTGTGGTCTTTGCTCATGAAATGTTACATTGTGGAGAAAAACGTTTTAGAATAGTCCAGTAGAGGACCCTTATCTCATAACCGCAACACAACCATTTCAACAAGTATCTCAGAGTTTGTTTGCTGCGGTCTCTAGTACACATATTTTCATTGTTACATCACAATACAACCTCTTTCCGCCGTCTCTTTCTCTATTTCTGTGCCTACATCATTTGTAAGCCCGGTGTTGTCCGTATTTGAATGTCAGCGCTGTTGTTTTGATGATGTGAGCCAACACTATCAAAGCTGTGCACGCTGCAAACTGTACTTCAATACAAATGAAAAAGCCAAATTATTCCTAGTCCTTTGATTCCTTTGCAAGTTTAATCTGTGGCGATCGATAAAAGGATGCGTGTTGGTCTAGGGAGTCAACAGCAGCCGGTTTGATGGGTAAACCGACAGCCAAATGGATGGTGTGGAGGAGCATTCATCTTTCTTTAGGCAAATTGGGCCGCTAGATCCCAACTAATTGATTGATTGCGTGACTTGCTGATACAATCAAAGCCTGGCCTGATTTATGGCGATAAATCAATTGATGAATACGGTTTTGTGCAGGGACCGGAGGAGGGGACAGGCCAGGTCGTACATCCGTCTTGTGCCGTCAGGGCTGTGGGGAGAACGCGGTAATAAGAGCTGTGTCTGCGGCTGACATTTACTGAGAGCCCGCTCCGACCTGCTCCAGATTAACCTCCACTTGTTCTCATAAGCACCACTGATATTAAAAGATGGGCCACGGCACTCAGCGAAAAATGAAGTGTGACTTTTTTCCCCGCTCCGTTTGCATACATCATTAGGCCAACAACAAAAATCAATGCGCATTCCAGAATCAACACAAACACATCTTGAGGTGCGTAATGCACAAGGCTGTTGTTGACTTGCTCCAGATTACATTTAACCCAATGTTTAAAGGCTGATTTACAGAAGATGGAGTCCACACGGCGCGGAGCTGTCTACTCTGCTCAGAATATGAGATGGAAGTTAAACAGTGCGCGCGGTAGAGGAGCCCTGATGTGTGGGCAGTGTAGCATCAAATAGATTGTGTTTCCTCGCGTGTAAACGTCTAATGTGTACGCTCTTGACACAGATGAATGTAAGGAATTTGCTGTAAAGACTTTACGGCCCTTTTGAGAGACATGGCTGTGGAGCAGCAGAGTGGAACGGTGCAGGCTCAGATTGTACCCACACAGAAGCACAGACACAGACTGAAGCAGGGCTACACAAGTGCTTACACATGCACACATGTCAAGGGCCGCCTCAGAGGAGAGCTACATCAAGTGTAAGGCCGGCCTGGACGTCTGGGACCGCTTTTATTTGCTTTGGGTCAGAGATGGCCATGCTGACGATGTGATGAGAATCACCTCAGAGCTGAAGTAATCCTGCTGCTGCCCCAGCCTTTTCTTTAAAATACGAGGGGCCTGCTGTGCCACAACAAGGCGAATTATAGAATGATTCATGTTTAAACTGGCCTTTCAAGTGCATCTCCTCCTGCTCCTGCTCCGAAGCCTTTGTGAAGAGCTCAAAGTCTCTGCTTGTTGTCAGCATCATTTATTCCCACTCTCACCGCTCTATTTAGATTCATTTATTTTTGGTTCAAATGCTGTAAAATGGAAGTGCGATACAAAGGAGGAGGTAGCTCTCAGACAGGTGGCCCTGGCTTGTGTCGCAGGCCCCTGGGGCCCCTCTTACACAGTCTGAGTGAGAGGAGGGACCTACACAGGTGGTGTGAAGCGCAGCATCTCTGCACACCTGAAATATTCAGATTGTTCCAGCGGCGCGGCTTTGATCTCGCTGAATCGACATGGGAGCAAGCGAGCGAGTGAGCGAGGGGAGAAAACAACAAAACAAGAGGAAGAGCTCACCTGAGAGCCGGCACATTGACATTTCTTTAGAGAGAATAAACAGCACAGGTTAGCATCAGCTTCAGCAGCTGTGTAAAAGTGGGCCAGCACTGCTCTGCTCTGAACACGCACTGACCTCAATGGTGCTTTTCTCAGTGCATTATTATTTACCACATTCTAACAAACACTGTCCCCATGTAGACTCAGTCCTCAGTTGAGGAACTGGGCTGACTTAAAGTGACAATACTGCAATTCTCTCTATTAGATCCAGCCCTTGTTCAGAGCTGAGTAGTGACCATTCAAAGAGATGGAGCTCTTGAGTCTGGACCTCCCCTCGTTCCTCTTAAGCTGCTCTTAGAGGTGATGGCGTCTGAGCAGGTTTCAACCCACCAGCCTGCTAATGAATCATAGGACTGTGCAATTAGTCAGCCCGCCTGTAGCCCACAGTGACAATAGACACACTGATTGTAACCACAGAGTTTGAAAGGAGCAGAACAATGGTCGGCCCTAATGATGATTAATAAGATGTTGTAATTGGCCTTGGTTGGGAGCATTCAGTCACACACATGCAATTTGAAGTTTCTAATTGGAGGACATTTAAAGTTATTCATTGGATTCCGAGCTTTAGTGTGCGTTTAGCAGATGTTTTTATAATGCTACTTTCAATTGAGCATTACCCGATTCTAGTCTTTGATTTTTAAAAATGGTCAGGATATTGTACCATTTTGTGATTGGAGACAAACAGACTATTCTCCTGTTTGAAGTGCAATTATCCGTAATGGAGGGGGTCCTCAGTGTCCAGAATTTTTGAGAACCTTTGAAGAGAACCTTTTGAGAACCTTTGAAAGATCTGTGATTCATCCCACATTGGGGAAATTTCAGTGTTGCATCACCGGTTACAGAACAGTAGGAATGAGGGCAATGAGAGATGCCACCCAATGCTCAAAGCACCGGTCCCTCACTGATCCTCTGCAGGTGGTGAGTCCACAGGAAGATGGCTGCTCTGTCAGTGGTGAAACAGCCTTGGTCTTTCAGCGGTGAAACAGCCTTGGTCAGCGTGGGGTTCAGTGTCTTGCCCAAGGACACAACGACAGTAGACATTTGTGGGAGCAGTTGGAGTAGGTCCCATCGTGGTCTCAAACCCACGACCTCCAGGCCCAAAGGCCAATGCCCCAACCGATCCACTGTCGCCCAACTTTAGCAAACAAATATAACTGTTGTAACTGAAAGCGTTCTGTAGTTTATGCTTTTGGTCTTCATTGCAAAAGACCTTTTCTCTTTCAAACCAAAATAGAAAAGTCCGTTGTATTAGCTATTTGTGTGGACGTGTTAGCAGATTAACAGCATGAAATGAAAGTAATGTGTAAAAGAGAATTAAAGAAGGGTTGTTGACAAGGAGGCTGCGCTCCCATGCATCAAGCAGCAAAAACCTCAGACTGAAGTGAGGACTATGACGAATAATGGCTGACAACAGCAGTCACACCTTCTGCTGATGCTGAAGCTCGCTCCGTCTTCTTCTGTGTAAGATTTAGCATGCCGTTTGAAGGCAGCCTGACTGACTGGGGATTAATTGTTTTGGATGATTTATCAGACTTACGCCGACCAGAGTTTAGAAAGGTGTCAACGTGAGATGTGATTTTCCTGGTATGGTTTAAACCCTCAAAGATCTGTGTGTGCCACCTACTGTGTGTGGATATGAGCTGTGAGAGGGAGACGGGCTGGACAGAACAGGAAAGGATATGAATGGGCAACAATTTATCAACAATTTTAAATAAAGTACTTGGGTGGGAGATGTATTTGTCAAGCACTTTTCATAAAAAAAGTAGCACAAAGTTCTTCATAGTTCATAAAATTCTTGACCAAAACACATCCACCCAAAGAAACTGCAGATAACTTGTTTAAAAAGTTACAATAGACTGAATTAGAAGTTAAAGCTGGGCTATCAAACATTCAAAACACCATGGACGTGCCATAAATTCCAACTAACTAGCTCCTAACTCTCAAAACAATTTCACATGTTTTTTTGGTTCTATCAGCTTTTTCAGACAAAGAGAGGACCGCTTTTGATCAACCAATCGGCCGTCAGCTCAAAGCAAATGATCTATTAGTGACTCACTGAGCTCTTTCTTGCAAATAATAAAATGTCTTTCTATTCGATCAGATGTATTCGTTCAGACTTCACTTAGACCTTGAACCTGATTGAGAAGGAATAGTAGCTCACTGAGAAAAAAGAATTCCGGTGCATTTTTCAAGTTTCAAATACTGGCATATAGCTCAGTGAACTGCATGCATTCAATGATGGGTCAATGCAGAATAAAAACTTCAAACTACTGACATGATCTTAACGTCTGTTGGCTCAATCTTTTTAACCAACAAAAATGCTTAACGGTAAGAGTAACTTTACCTTCTTTTAGGTTAATATACTTTAAAGTGGGACTATACCAGTGAAAACCTGCTTTAGAAATGGTCAAGTCAAATTTCCATCTGTAGTCCCACAGTCACAAACAGACACTCATTGGAAGGCCATTTGTTATTATTTTTAGACACAGTGCAGTTAGAAGACACAAAGTCCAGGTAAAACAGTTTCTTAGGTGGTTCTTTGATATAAAACTACAACTGCTACTTGCGCCGTGTCTGTTTAAAGTGGTTCTCACCCCCGCTCCTCGGAGCTTACGTCACTCACATTTCCTGTTCAAATCTTCCTCTAAATGGGCGTGGCCTGGAGGACTAAAGGGGGCGTGAACGAGACTGGGCCGTTTACATTGCTCTGGGCGGGGGGCTGCTGACGTCAGGTCCAACTTGCAGACGTCAGGTCCAACTTCTGTGCCAGTGTTGGCGCCAGATTCAAAATTCAAATGTAGTAATACAGGTCGCCAGCAGATGGCGCCTCACAGACGGTTTTAGGCAGAAAGTTTAACTTTCAACTAATTTGCACCAAAGTGACAAGATTATGACCAGGATATGTAGACAACACTATTGGACACTCATTTATACCGTTTATCAGCAAAAAAAAGTGGATTTGAGGGTGAGTTGTCCTTTAAAGTAGCATAGCTGTGAATTAGGTCAGTGTTATTGTCTCCTTCTCAGAGCGAAAGTGATGGAGGGCCTGTCTGCACTGAGCATATGGAGGAGATGCAGGTGACGCGGCCCCCGGAGCGTCTCTGTCAGGGACCGCGGGGGTCACCCAGGTCACGCGCTCCTCCCGCCGGGGCCCCTGCTCTGTCTGGACGTCCCGCGCCCGCCCGCCTGATAACACTTTGAGACGCTTCCTATGGACCCCAGCCAAACTGCAGCAGCGGGCGGGGGGAGGGGGTAGCTTCTGCTGCTAACAATGTGCATAGGCCAGACCAGACTGCAGCGATTGGGCGCATTGATCGCACAGATTTGATTTATTGATCAGCAGCACCCCCCCTTTTTCTTCCATCCGCCTCCCCCCTCGACTCCCCCACAAAGTCTGGAATGCGCGGCTAATCTGCGGCGACTATACATGGCGCCGAAAATGGCAGGCGATAAGGATGGAGCTATACACTTATCTTAATCACACACGTGCACTGCGGCCTGGACGTGTGCGCGCTGCTGTCCCAAGTGCATGTGTGTGTGTGTGCGTGCGTGAAGTGGGGTGCACGCGCGGCTGCTCCTTTGTGCCTAGCATGCGGTGGGGGTGTAGGCAGTACAGTCGCCAGGCAGAACAGAGTGGATCTATAAATTGATGGAATTCAAAGCCTCCAGCATCGATTACCATTATAACAAACAGCGGCTCACAGAATGTCTGATTATTTTTAGACAAAGATTGTGTGCTCTCAGCAGCTATTCTTGCTGATGCTGTCACACTCTCAGACATCTGCCTATGATTGCAATTAGATGGTTACAAAAAGAAAAATAATACCCCATCTGCATTTTCCCCTCTTTCTCCACCTCCTATTTTTCGCTCTTTAATTTGTGCTGTCCAAGCCCGCTGCACACAATAGTCATTTGGGCTCTACCTCTTTGCAGCAGTACCTAGTGAGTTTTCTTTTGCTTTTTTTTCCACTTGTCAACATTTTCCTCTATGGGTAGTCTTTGTGAGAGGCCAGAAAATAGCTTACCACTACAGATGTAATCAAGACGAGCTCGGTTTAATGAATCAATGTCAAATGTAGTCGGCACAATGCATTAGCGAGTCCCACATTTCACTAAAATACTCACACAAGCAGCGCCACTTAAGTCCCCACTGTGGTCTGCAGTTATTGCTAAGACAATGGGATGTACTGTTGAACCTGCAGTTGGAGGACACAAAGAGCTGCTTACCATGTAGGTTAATGCATGTAGTTAATTTGAAAAGCAGGGACAACAAGGTTATAGTTACAATATAACCATCAATTATTCTAATTAGCAGACACTAATTAGTAAGTACATGTTATGGCTGCACAGAGTCGTATTCACATAAACCATTACTCCATGTGTGGTGTAGTCATGATATATTCAAACTTTAATTTAACCAAAGTAACAGAATTGGTACATGAGCTGAATATAGGTCACCTTCTATACAGGGATCTGGCTTCCCACAGGCATTTACCTTCATTTTTCTTCCATATTTTTCTTTTGTTTATTGATTTTAGTCGTTTTATCTCCTATGAAGTTTCGGGGCTGCACATTTTTGTCGGTTTCACATCACATTTCTGGATAAACTGATGCCTAAAGAGAAGTAACCTTTCTGGTGGAGAGTTTTCCACAAGTTCAAGCTCACGTCCAAACACTATTTTATTTTATTTTACAAAACTAGGGCTCCAACTTTACAACTTACTATTACTTTGATAATAGATCATTTAGCAATTATTCCTTTGATTCGTTGATTATCTGTTCAGAACACAGATATGTGATTTCTTAAATCTAAATTGGAAGCAGAAAAGGTGGTTGAGGTTCAAGTGTATGCAGCTCTTCTTTTTTGTTTATTTGTAAATGGTCAATTGCACCTAATTGATTATTGAAAAAGTTGTCTAATGTCTAATGAATTGAGCTATATAGTTATACATATATAGCTGTTATATATATATTATTATTATTATTATTATTTGAACCTTACATAGACTCATGCTGAGAAGAAGGTTCATCTCGTCTTAATATATTATTTTGGTTCTTCTGGGGCATCACTTTTGTCGTATGTAAATGTATTTTTAAAAAGTCAATCAAAATAATCATTAATTACAGCCATTAGTCATACTACGATGGTTTGTGGTTTGGGTGACACGGTGGCACTTGTCTTGAGTTCGATTCCACCTCCTGAGTGTGTGGAGTTTGCATGTTCTTCGCATGTGTGTGCAGGTTTCCCCCGGGTGCTCCGGTTTCCATCACCACTGAACATATAGAGAAAATGGAAAAAACAATTGATACTCCAAAAATATTGTTTCCTTGGTCTGTGAAATGTAAATATGAATAAAAATTACTTGAACTTACTTGTTGCTTAAAAAAATATCTTTGGTATTTTTGCAATTAATACAAACAAAATCTATCCCTCCATCACTTGAACTGCCCATGTCTACAGCTCCAGGTTCAACCCCCCTCTCGGCCCCCCACGGCCCCCGCCACAGGGCCGCCCCTTGGGGAAACTCATCAATTATAACTGTGGCTCTTTGACTGGCAGAAGCTTAATGACAGGAGCTGCTATTGACCTGACTGCCACACTGAACACCGCTCCCAGTCGCAGCCATGTTTAAATCCCGTCAAACGATTCCTCACTGAGTCCTGGGCCCACAGAGAGATTTGAGGCCCATTGTGATCCGCGTTTAGAGGGATCACTTAATGTTCACATGCAAATGATTTTCTCAAGTAAAAGAGCTGCACATAATGGAGCTGAGTGGCTTTACCCAGCATGGCCTTGGCTGCACGGGCTATTAAAGGACTGCACTTCATATTGAGGAAGTACTGTTTTGGAGACAGTAAATAAGTATTATGATGAAGACTGAATGCAGCGGTTCCTCACTATAACGAGGTGCAGCTTTCGGGGCCTTGCTATTTCGCAATTTTGTGTACTTTTTTACAGTGTGCTCCTTATGCGCTACAACATCAGAAGAAAACGTTTGTAGCTCGTGTGCACAGCAGTGATGAGTGGACGAGACAAAACTTAAAATTGCTGTACCTGACTTTGTTCACAAGGTTTTGTTTTTACTCGACTATTTATGTTGTGACAAATCAGACCACAACCTGCTGCATCTTAACAAAACACGTTATCTTTTGCACAGGCAACGCAAGTTTAATTCATACACAAGGCAACTCAAAGTGCTGAACAAAACCAGATAGAGACATGGCATTAAATCATTATTAATACCTGTAATTGTTTGCATACTTGTGAGAAAGAGCCATGTGAGTCACTGAGTGAGAGTGGTCCTCTCTTTGTCCCTTTTCTGTCGGAAAAGGCAGATCGAAAGATGTGGCACAGGTAAAAAAAATACATGCATGTGAAAACCAGCAAAATCACCAGTTCAGGAGAAAAGATGGATTGTATTATATAGTTTCCCAGCTTTAAATCCTGAATCGGTTGCATTCATTTTGTTGTCATTTGGCCGCTTTGGATTTTAGATGTACTATTTAACAGATTCAAACAAAAGAATTGGTGTTAATTCTGTCAGTCCAAGAGAGTCCAAGTGCATGGATCTTCACACCAACCTAAGGCTCATCACTGACCATTGCAGACGTCAATGTAGCACCTTGTTTTCTGAGATGGATCACGTCTGGAAACTAAAATCTTTCCTAGCTTGGCATCTCCAGATAAAACTCGGGTAAAAACAGAGTTTGCCCAATCAGGCTAGAGAAGCAGTCAAAGCGGCTAACAGTGAGTTCTGCTTGGCTTCTCCCGCAGAAGACAGACAGAGTTTCATTTGACGGGCTGTTGGCCAGGCTCCCCTCCCTTCTAATGGACGACAAACAGTGGGGGAACGTTCAAAATAACATCATTATAGCAACACTGTGTTCCGCTCGTACAGCGTGAGACCAAAGGCGATACAAAGAACCGGAAGAATTAGCTCTACGCATTATCATTTTGAAGGCAGTTTTACATCTTAAATGTTTTGTCCATGTCTCACTATAGAACAGACTCACTCGTATAAAAAACGCATACAAGTACACACAAATGGCTTAATGCGCTTCTGGCCATAAATTTGATAATATCATTGAATAAGAAAGAACACTAATGTAAGCTCACATGCTTCTATGGTCCATGCAGTTTCACATTCAATGCATGTTCTATTTTGGAAGTGAAATAAAAAATCCAAAATGTTCAAATTGTTTTTGTCTCAATCTGGTTTAAAAAAAATAAAAAAAATAAAAATAAAGAATGATTGCAAAAGTACACTGACCTCTTTCGTCAAACAGTTACAACTTTATCATTGTCACAGACACAGTTGCAGTTAAAGTCTTCCAGTATGTTCCTTCCAGAAAATACATTGAATATGATACACACAGAGTCCTTATTTAAGTCTCCGAGATAAAAGCTCCTTCATATCCCCTCGGTTTTAACTTTGAAGAGTCGATACATTTTGATCATTTTTTTATGTTACTTCATTGGGCTGATGACTAGTTGGCTAGGGTTGTCACAATACTACATTTCGTGGGAGCGGGTACAATATGGGTTAAGTTACTCCATTTTTTCTCACTGGAGTCGTTCCTTACCTGTGCAGATCAGTGATGACGCTGGACCCATGAACCTGTGGTGTCTATGTGTTTGTTATTAATGCATTTCCTGTGTTAATTGTCTGATCCTCTGATCTGTTGTTGGAAAATCAAACAAATCACTTTAAGTGTGCAGGATTCGCAAATGCTGGATTTTTTTTGAACATACTGTAGTGTAAGTAGGAAAGCATGTGTGTAAAACTGTGAATATTGTAGGTCTATCTCTGTTGATGTGATCGTTGATTGTGTATACTGTCACTGCATTTGTAAGCTGTCTCGTCTACTAAAACGAGTAAGTAATCTTTATTTTATATACCGCCTTTCACAGACCAGAGTCACAAAGCGGTTTACATTTATGGGCATTAGTCTCTCACTCCACACAGAGATGGGAGCGGGGCCAGTACAGGAGGGGCATGCCAGACCTATTGTACATGTTTTTAGTGGTACCCATGCAAACTCCTCTCAGAAAGGCCCTGTTCTGAGCGTGCTATCCACTCAGCCACCGTGCCTATAAAATCCATCAAAAAACAGAACAAAAAACACCCATAGTTTGTGTTTCTATCCTGCCCCGTTCCTCCAGTCCTCACAGTTTAGTCTTTGCTCTCGCAGTAATCTGAAATGCACCTCTTGACTTCTTGTGTAGCCCTCCTCTGTTCTCTTGATTATGTCTTAAGTACTTGAGAAATCCACTGGTCCCTTCTGGAGGAGCGCTCTGCGGGTGAGATTAGCTGGGGAGGCCATTTGAATCTAGCGGAGGTTGGACTCTGCAGCCTGCTCTATAATCTCCACTGTCTCATCCCTGCTCCATTGTGCCGGGGCTAACAGCAGTGCGGTCCCATTCACTGACAGGATGACACTTTGACCATAAGCCACGCTGGATAAAACTTAAATACTTTTACAATCACCGCAGCTGTCTTTTGAATACAACAGAAAGTCACCCCGTCTGCACTATATCGCTCGCTTTGTTTGAAAAAATCCTTCTTACACATGTTTCAAGAAGTAGCTGACCATTAAGTAAATTGTTGGTGGTAGCAGGAGATGTGGTACTTGTACTGTAAGATTATTGTTGTTAAATGGTTAAATCATGTAGTTATTGCATTTGTCTACTGTGTGTACTTGGTCCACTTGAATATGTGGCAATTTTAAGAATTTGAAGTACTGCACTTGTATATAGTAATCATTTTAGGAAATGTTATGCCTTATTCTATTTCTACTTTATAACGTGTTTGCACCGAGAGCCAAAGCAAGTGTTTGTGACTTACATTGGCAATAAGAATATTTCTGATTCTCCATCCATCCATCTTCTTCCCCTTAATCCATTTCTGGGTTGGGGGGTGGCTGTCAGAGCTGCACCCAAGTCACATATTTATTACTGATTCTGATTCAGAATATCATCCTAGAGTGATGGATGATGGCCTCCTTAAAATCTTGGTATTTCGTCCTGCTGCAGGCCTTATCCCCAACCCTAGCCTAACCAAATTATCTGTTCCTAAACCTGATTTTACTTAAAACCCTAATCAGATTTTGACTCTTAATTGCAAATTTGGATAAAGCTCAGGACAAATTAAAAAGTTTTTAGTGAATCCTGAATGTCCTGAATGACGAGCGCTAGTTTCCTGTTTTTGTGCATCATGCACTTCTGTGGTGTTTGTCGCCAATGATTGTAAAACATGATGTACAGTGATGTGGATCTAATCAAATCTAATGACTTTCTCTTCTGACTTTCTTTCTCTTTCAATTGCAACACAGCCTAATCCAAAATCGAAGTCATCAATTTGAATCTTGTACAATCCTGAGAATATCATTGCATTTTTTTTTTATATCCTCATAGAAACATCGCATTAAAAAGTATTCAAATAGTCTTTTTAATTAATAGAATAATATGAATGTCGTATGTTGCTATATTCAGATTCAGTTTATTTGCCATTTGCTGTAAAAAAAACACATTGGAATACATTTGAAAAAGTCACCAGTGTGCACAGACAAATACAGACTTAACACAACATTAAAAGTACAGAAATAAACAAATAAAACAGTAAACAAATGTCACTGAGAAAAACGATTTGACTAAAACAGTTTCAACACAAGTGCAAGAACATTAAAGTGCTCTGTTCACACTGATAACAGCTTGTGGGAAGAAGCTGTTAGCATGTCGAGATGTCCTGCATCTCAGAGAACGATATCTTCTGCCAGAGGGAAGAAGCTGGAACATGGCTTTCCCAGGGTGGTCAGAAGAGTCATTGACAATCCTAAGAGCTTTGTTTAAAAGTCTGGATTTATAAAGAACCTCCAGAACAGGACGCTCACAGCCCACGGTCCTCTTTGCAGAGCGGAGCACCTTGTTTAACGCTCTCTTTTCTTTATCCACACAGTCACAGAACCAACAAGTAAACTTTCAATGATGCAGCGATAAAAGTTAAGCAGAATCTTAGAGTTAGTATTCAAACAATCCCACTTTGTAGCACACACCGTCAAAACTCCAAAAGTTTGAACCATGACCCGGTAGATCTGAAAAACAGTAGACATTCGCTGCTCCACACATTGAGGAAACAATAGAAGTATGAAGTTCCAGTCTCCCTTAAAGCTTTAACCCTGTGGTCTTTGTCGGTCGTGGGACTTGAACCAGCAGCCCTTCAATTAGCCGCCCACTTGATGCCCGTCTGGCTCTGCCTCCCCACGGTTTCTGCCTCCTCTCCGCACACTCTCCCTCTGTGATGATTTATTCAATTGCCTTTAAGATAGACCGCACATTAATTAAAACACAGTCCGTTTAATTTGCAGACTTCATATAGAAATTCACAATCCCCACTGTCTGTTTTTGTATTGTGTTGAATTGGGGACGATGTGGATGTTTGTTTCGAGGTTGGGTTTCTCAGTACAAGAGAGAAGCGTTTTTCCTGTTCGCTGAAACACTCGGGAATTGGATGACGGGTCGATATTATCGGATTTGTGGATGGCGTGCGGTGGTGGGTGCAGCTGAGTCCAGCATGAATGCAAGGCTTCTATGATTGTTCACTGCTTTGGACGCACTGTCAAAGGGTGGAGTCTGCTGGGAAGAAATACAAGAAATTCTAATACTTTTTGTTGAGTTGGTTCAAATGTGAAAGTACATATTGAGTATTTGATGTGTTCAGGATACATTATAGTGTACATTATCTTCTAAAGGGAACGTCATTTGTAAATTTGATTTTAAGTGATTTGATAAGCATGTCATAATCTTAGTAAAGGGACAGTATGTACATCTATGCCTTTTATGTGTGTCCCCAAATGATAGATTATATTTGTGGAGCCAGTCTCAAGTAAAATCAAAATGTCGATTATGTTTATCATTTCAATTTTCAAGCAGATTATTGGATTTAATTTGATATGTGAAATTCCTCCATCTTTGTCTTTTTGAATGACAAAATTCATAAACAAAAACACATTTGTTTGAGTGAGATATTAGTAGTTCATAATACACAACGTTTGTACAGTTTCTCGCTAAACCCCTGCAGATGGAATCCGTCATTACGTTTAGGAGTCACAGACAGGTTTGAATCAAAGTTGGATTGTAATTAGAAGATATAAGACTTTATAATAAGACTTTTTTAGACCACTAATGGTGCATATTACATACAGTCCCTTTCAGACTGATTCATGAAAGGCGACTTATCCTTAGTTCCCTGCTGTCACTTAGCCATTGCTCAGACAACCCCCATATTCTTGGCAACAAGTACAAGCCCACTACATGTGCCAAGTACAAGACCACCCTAACCCCCCCCCCCTTAATATGTGGTACTGATTCTCTGATCTGCTGTTGGCAAATCGACAACTTCGTAAGGTCCACCAAGGCTAATGCTGTTTTGATTTAGGGTTGTGCAAATATACATTGAAGTGAATTGAGACTTGTAAGATTTTGCATCTTCACACAGGCATTTTGGCACAAATACAGTAAAAACATACAAAAAATGGTGCTTTCTACTGTGACCTGATATGCTGGCACTTTGTTGTCATGGCTCTTACAAAATAATGTTGTAGTAGTATGAGTAGAAGTTGTTGGGGAAGCGGGTAGTAGTAGTCGTTGGGGCAGTGTGAGTAGTGGTGGTGGTAGTGGTAGTAGTTGTAGTATAATAGGGGTAGTAGTAGTAGTTGTAGTAGTAGAGGCAGTGTTAGTAGTAATAGTAGAAGTAGTAGTAGTAGTTTGATAGTTTCTCATATCATTTCTACTCCATCTGATACAATCCACTAAACCAATAGGACCTTAATGACTTTGTTTTTTGCTCCTGCTGCTGAATTGAAAATCGCTGCTCGATCTATACATCCATGTTCTACCCACGAGCGAGATCGAAAAGATGGAAATAGATTTGACCCTTGTTTGGAGCGAGGTCCTGGCCATGCTTTTAAAATCCCAGATTGAGTTAGCCGTGTTGTTTTTGAAGACATGTGTGCATTTCCACTCACACTCTCTCTCCCCGCCCTCTCTCCATATCCAGTCCATCGATTACTTCAAATACTGATTATCTAAAAGGCCTCTGCTACTGTAGCCTTTGGATTTATTTGGGCTTAATTATTTATGGGCCTGGGCTAGCTGTAAGTAGAACCACTGTGAGATCATGAAGGATTACATAGTTAATATTCAGCCGTGTATTTTTATTTATGTGTGCGTTACGGGACTAGCTTTGGCCAGGTGCCCTCTCCACACCATTTACTTGTGCTATAAGAAAAGATGCTGGGAATTAATGAATGTTATGATTTTATTTATGTCTCGTGCTCATTATGGAAAAAGGGGAGTGGCGAGGTTTGACATGTCGATTTTTAAAAGGCCAGCTATAAATGGTCTTTTTTTAAGGCTGCAAATAAACATGGGGTGGTGGCTAATGCTAATGTGCTAGTTGGTAAATAAGACATTTTTCAAGGTTCTTTCATGATGCCTTAATGAATGTTGATGCTTGAATAATTTCCAGTATTTATTTGTGAAAGGTTTGTTTATAGCTCATCTTTTGCGCATGTTGTTAGGTTGTGAATTTACTTATACATTTTTATTCGATTTTGTTATGTTTTGTGAATACATTATCACTATTATGCTTTGATATGGTTGTTTAGGCTAAAATACAAGATGAGAAAAATTGCTTTCAAAATGCGGTATAACAAACCATGGTAGCATTAAGAGAAGTTATGACTGATATTTCAAAATCGGTTCGATATATTGGACAATCTTTACTGATATAGAAGGAAAAGTCTTGATATGGGATTTCTCCTCAGTGTTGATGACAAATTACTTTTCTTCATCAGGAACTCAGACTCACTTTAGAACTTCAAATCACTGCCCAAAAACCCAGCCGTTCAAAACTGCCTACACTTAACACTAGGACCGCCGTGCTCTAAACATACCTTGTACCGCCCCCTGCGGTCAGTTGACCGCTATGTATTTTGCGCTGATACAGACTTTTGCCAAATTGATTGTTCACTAAACCAGAACTTGATGTTGCAAAGGAATCGTGATCATAATGAAACTGTGTAAATTATTTGTCTAAATATGCTAAGTAATTGTAATTCTAGCCGAAATAAAAGACTAAGACGACACATTGTGCGTAAACTGATCCATCAAAATTACGATGACTTTTCAGGCTAGATTTATTTTGTAACTTTGCAAACACCTAAAAGGTCGGTCACTATATGTTATATTTGACTCAATAACAATATGTAAAATTCAAACAATATAAATTATAGTTTAGAAAAGCACGGGACCATAACGTCTTCGCGCTGCTATATGCGTCTACTTCTTACGTCATCTCCAGACTGTTTTCTTTTTAGAGGCCGAAATCACCGTGGGAAATATTATCTAGATAATAATAATATTCGTATTGACACAAGATCATCAGCTAGGCTACCATCGCCAATGTACAATCTTCAATTTTACACGGGACACGTTAGAAATACAAATATATGTATATATATTTGTACAAATATATGTATATATATTTGTATTTATTTGAGACAAGCAGTGCTCTTTATGCTCAGAACAACATTATAATCATTGCCTTGCAGTGCGCGCTGTGCAGAATAACACACAGTGTTATCTGAATGAAATAAGAATGATATCCTTATTGATAATGAGGGCCGCTTCTGCCACAGTCGCTCTCCTCCTGCAGGTGTCCGCGGGTGACGAGAGGATCACAGCGCTCTCTCTGCACTCTGCCTTGATAGTTCATCTAATTGTTCTATTTTATTGCGATATTGTATTCTGCTGTATTGCCTTCTTGTATGTATAAATATAATAATGTAATTGATGATGAATGAAAAGGCAGAATGGAGCAACAGCGCGCACACAGACACCTGCGTATGGCTGGCATTACGCGGGTCATGTGCGTTATTGCTTCTGGACTTGTTACAACACTGCTGTCCGTGCCGTGAATGCACTATGGGTTTACGTTCAGATTTAGAATATTATAGGTGTTCTCCCCGCTGTCACTTTCTACCTCAAAATGTGACATCTCTCACCTCAGTCAGACTGTTCTCATTCAATGTCTTGAAGCACTGTCAGGGCTTCTACCGTGTACTTGCAGCTCTATTCATTTTGTACTCCTCTCTCTCTCCCAAATAATAATAAAAAAAAGTCCCTTTAGAGTCTAATGACAACATATTGATACATTTTTATAAGGCGCGAAAAACCCCCGGGAAAGGTTACTATGACAACAGTCGCCCCTGCACCATGTATCTCCATGGGGCAGCAGAAAGGGCTGTGGTTTAGAAAAGTTAAAATGCGTGTAAATCTTGTTTTCTTTACTTTTTCCAAAACCAAAACACACCAAAATATAAACAACAAGTACCTAGAAAAAGTCATAAAATTTCAACTTCTGGCGTTTTGTTTTGAATACACTAATTAGCATATTAAAGTGAGTGACGGTCAGTTGACCGCTAGGGGCGCTCCTAGTGTTAAGTGTTTATGTTGGCTTTTTTATTTTTGTCAAATTTTGTTAAATGGCTAAAATTGCAAATATGTGGAACAAAAACATTGAGACATTGAGATATTGTGGATATGACTTTATACACAAAACAAATCAAGAAACAGGCTTCAATTTGATGGAATCCTTACACAATCCCTCAAAAGGATGAATAATAGTTTGCAGTGTTTGGTGAATATAGATGCCGTTTTAAAGCGTGATTTCATGTCTGTAAGGAAGAAAAATGCCTCTGCAGAAAATAGTGCAACGTCTCATATAAATTATGGACGCAAGTTGATTACATTAAATAATGGATACTCTTTAGGGACAGATGGTGATATGTAGAGAGAAAACAAAACCAAAACAAAAGTGTTTTTCCTTCAAGTTTCTCATCTTGGGACATCCTAAATTGCCTCCCGTCTGTTTGTAAAGAACTGTTCAAAATCACATTAAAGCATCTGAATGTAAGTTTCTAAAGGTGTAACATTGCCTGCATATAATCCCACATGGACATACACAATAAAAACATTGGATTCGGGCTGTGTCAAAATTTGAAAGATGAAAAAACTAAGATAAGACTTTATTGATCTCACACTGGAGAAATTGTGAATTGTGAATTTTCCCCATAATACAGTGATATGTGCATTCAAGTTGAGAGAGACCAAATCCAGTATCAGTCCTTTGCCTCAAACTGTACATCCTGTTCAAGTAGAAGGACACTGCTCTCTCTTCTCATTCATAATGGCCTCAAGATGTCCTACTTGTGCGACACACCTAAAAAAAAAGATTTCCACTTACACAAGCCACTCATGCCTTTGATAATGTACGAGGACATTTTCTCCAGCTTCATCCAGCTCTCTACTGCAGCCTCTATTGGAGTTAAAAAGGACTGGCTCCCGGTGTGAACAGTCAGTCCTTGTGGTGACTGGGTGGGTGGGATTTTCTAGTTTTTTTGTGTGTGTACTATTTATATCTACCTACCACCAGTTGTTGTGAATTTTTTGTTTGTTTAATCGTAATTTGAACACTGAACTTTCTTTTCTCTGACAACAGACACTGATCATGGGGCTGCAGGGGCTTATTATTCTCTCCCCTGAACTCAGAGTCAGGGACAGACGCTTGTGCCTTTCTTCACAGAGCCAAACTGTTGTGGTGTCCTTAGGCAAGACACTTCACCCACATTGAGTCTGGTGTGTGTGAATGGTTGCCTCACCTCTGTCAGTCTGCCCCAGGGAAGCTATGGCTACAGTAGTAGTTTATCCGCACTGTGTTTGGAGTGACTGAATAAAGTGTCTTTGAGTGTCCAAAAAGTGCTATATAAAACCAATCTGTTATTATTAATTAGGTCAATTAATTCATAGAAATAAGTTGAATGACTCATAAATCCTGAAGTGGTTATTGGTTAAGTTTTAGGTGTCTGAGTAAGATGGTTAAGGTTAGAGTTAAGGTGGTCTGAGTAAGATGGTTAAGGTTAGGGTAGTCTGAGTACGATGGTAAAGGTTAGGGTTAAGGTGGTCTGAGTAAGATGGTAAAGGTTAGGGTTAAGGTGGGTCTGAGTAAGATGGTTAAGGTTAGGGTTAAGGTGGTCTGAGTAAGATGGTTAAGGTTAGGGTTAAGGTGGTCTGAGTAAGATGGTTAAGGTTAGGGTTAAGGTGGTCTGAGTAAGATGGTTAAGGTTAGGGTTAAGGTGGTCTGAGTAAGATGGTAAAGGTTAGGGTTAAGGTGGGTCTGAGTAAGATGGTTAAGGTTAGGGTTAAGGTGGTCTGAGTAAGATGGTTCAGGTTAGGGTTAAGGTGGGTCTGAGTAAGATGGTTAAGGTTAGGGTTAAGGTGGTCTGAGTAAGATGGTTAAGGTTAGGGTTAAGGTGGTCTGAGTAAGATGGTTCAGGTTAGGGTTAAGGTGGTCTGAGTAAGATGGTTAAGGTTAGGGTTAAGGTGGTCTGAGTAAGATGGTAAAGGTTAGGGTTAAGGTGGGTCTGAGTAAGATGGTTAAGGTTAGGGTTAAGGTGGTCTGAGTAAGATGGTTAAGGTTAGGGTTAAGGTGGGTCTGAGTCAGATGGTTAAGGTTAGGGTTGAGGTGGGTCTGAGTCAGATGGTTAAGGTTAGGGTTAAGGTGGGTCTGAGTAAGATGGTTAAGGTTAGGGTTAAGGTGGTCTCAGTAAGATGGTTAAGGTTAGGGTTAAGGTGGTCTGAGTAAGATGGTTAAGGTTAGGGTTAAGGTGGTCTGAGTAAGATGGTTAGGGTTAAGGTGGTCTGAGTAAGATGGTTAGGGTTAAGGTGGTCTGAGTAAGATGGTTAAGGTTAGGGTTAAGGTGGTCTGAGTAAGATGGTTAAGGTAGGGTTGAGGGTGGGTTGTGGTTACTCTATGGGAATGGCTGGTTCAGTTTAGGCATGAATCTATTAGTTTAGGTAGTTGGTTATATTTACTTCCGCTTCCGTCCCGATTCCGTATATTATCAAGTGCTGACCATCTCTTGAGCCCAAATTTCGAAATCATATATTCTCTTCCCGATCCTCACCCGCACATTTTCACCTTTTCTTGTCTTTGCAGAGAGAGCTGAACTCGGTGGCGTCGGAGCTGGCTGGCCGGCAGGAGGAGAGCGAGGACTCCCACAAGCACTTGGTGGAGCTGAGCCGAGAGTTCAAGAGAAATGTCCCGGAGGTGAGCCCCCAGAACACCACCACACCACTCACTCACCGGGATAAGTCAGAGCCGTCCGCACTCAAGGCAAATCCATACAACTTTTTACTATGGAATTTATGAGCTTAATATCAGTGGAATGGCTCCCGCATGGCAACAGGCAAATAACTCCTGAATCTTAGAGTAAATGCCAGGATTGCACATTGTAGACATGAGATGAAATATGCAGCAAAATGGAGGATGTGCTTACTGAGACTATATATTTTTATTTAGTCTTTCTTATGACTATGCAATAATAACATGTGTCATAAATAACAAATATGACACGGCACGGTGGCTGAGTGGATAGCACTCTCGCCTCTCAGCAAGAAGGTCCTGGGTTCGAATCCCGGTCGGACCAGGGCCTTTCTGAGTGGAGTTTGCATGTTCTCCCTGTGTCTGCGTAGGTTTCCTCCGGGTACTCCGGTTTCCCCTACCACTAAAAATATGTCCAATAGTTCTAGCATGCGCCTCCTGTACTGGCGACCCCGCTCCCATCTCTGTGTGGAGTGAGAGACAAGTGCCCATAAAATAACAATTGTAAACCGCTTTGAGACTCAGATCTGCAGTGAAAAGGCGGTATATAAATAAAGATTACTACTTACTACTACTATTGAAATGATGATGAGACTTTTTACTTTGTCCTTTCATATTTTGATATCTTTAGTAGAAAATAAATGTCGAAGGGTGAATAATAATGCTATCGGCCTGTATTCCCTGCGCTACCACCAGAGGGCGATGGAGAATTTAGGCACAAATTAGAAAATCCCCGGTGCAAACACAGTCATGGTAAAGATCCCTGCGCTTCAGCAGTGGGCGCCGTAGTGCAGCAGTGGGCGCCGTAGTGCAGCACCCGGCGATACTCGGCTTGGTCAAGACCGGAGCTGGAGGATTTACCTATTGTACATGTTTTTAGTGGTATAGGGGAAACCTATGCAGGCACGGGGAGAAGATTCAAACTCCATTCAGAAAGACCCTGTACCGACTGGGATTTGAACCCAGGACCTTCTGGCTGAGAAGCGAGATGATAATATGCTTAGACATATAAACCTATAATTTTCCACTCATTCAGTTGTACATTCTGACTGTCTTAAAGGTACGCTGTGTAATTTTTACAGTAAAAACAGAAAAAAACATGTAAACCAAAAACAAATGTGACCTTTTTAAGAATATTCAGCTCCACCATGTTTTTGAATTGTTGTCATAGGCTTAGAATTTGACTTCTAAAAGTCCATGAGGCTGGAGGACTCTACATGTCAAGGCGCCATCTTGAAATACAGTGGCTGATAAGGGACAAAAAGAAGTTGAGCGGGAGTTGGTCCTGCGAAGCTACAGAAGTACCGTAAATGACAATATATGATCTCAATGCTAGATGGGAGTAAAAACTACACAGTGTACCTTTAAAAATATCCGATGGGACAAAGCCATTTAGTCTTATGTCAGAAACTACTGTTTTCTTTTGTCATTCCAAAGGAGACATTTCTTGTATCTTTTAAAACAAGACAATTATGCTTGTCCCATTGCCAAATCTTGTTTTAAGGCAGCCAGAATGTGCCCAAATTGAAAAAACATTTTGTCAAATTTGAGCATTTCTCATCATTTGCAGTGCTAAATGATATATATGATAAAAACTGTGATCAAATCTGGTCTTAAATCTGGCCCTTAAAAGTGATATTGTGATACAGCATAAATCGCATCTTTAATCACATCATTAGATTGAAACTTGAAAAAAAAACTGTTTGTCTCTTAACACATAACCATTTTTCACATTATTTCCCACACATTCAACTGTCATTACGACTATGAACAGTAAAGGCAGGATCCACTTCAGTCTTCTTTGAGCCACATTGACGTCTTGGCTCAAGTCAAAGGCAGCGATTAGATATTTAATAAATGAGCCTGGGGGCTATTTGCTGTGTGGGATTCAGCCTGTCTGCGAGAGTTTGATTGGGAGATACAGCGCTGTGATCTTGTGGCTGTAATGCGAGCGTTTAAGGCTGGATCAGGCTGTCACGAATGGCAGCACAATCCCTTTACCTGAGGCGGTCAGTAGCAGCTCACATGGCGCTAAAGCAGCTACTGGAAAAACACACTTTGAAAAGAAGTCCACTCGAGCTCTTTGGGTTTGAGGCTGTGATACAGAGTGCGCACAGAGAGGGAAGGCCGGGGTTCAGATGATATCGCTGCGTTTGAAAGGACTAATAAGTGTTGGGTCTTATTTAGTTGTAGAGCGGACACAATTGCTTATAATTAGGGCTGTAGAATTTAAGATTAGGAGATCCTTCATTCATACATTTTAGTTTTGCATCACCAGTTACAGAACAGTAGAATGAGGAGAAGATTAATGAATAATAACTCTATACTAAAATGAAATGAAATACATTCTCTAACTCTATAAGGACTGAGATTGTAGATCCAGGACTGAGGCTGTAGACCCAGGACTGAGATTGTAGACCCAGGACTGAGGCTGTAGATCCAGGACTGAGGCTGTAGACCCAGGACTGAGGCTTGTAGATCCAGGACTGAGGCTGTAGATCCAGGACTGAGGCTGTAGACCCAGGACTGAGGCTGTAGATCCAGGACTGAGGCTGTAGATCCAGGACTGAGGCTGTAGATCCAGGACTGCGGCTGTAGACCCAGGACTGAGGCTTGTAGATCCAGGACTGAGGCTGTAGATCCAGGACTGCGGCTGTAGATCTAGGACTGAGGCTATATACCCACGACTGAGATTGTAGACCCAGGACAGAGGCTGTAGACCCAGGACTGAGGCTGTAGATCCAGGACTGAGGCTGTAGACCCAGGACTGAGGCTTGTAGATCCAGGACTGAGGCTGTAGATCCAGGACTGCGGCTGTAGATCTAGGACTGAGGCTATATACCCACGACTGAGATTGTAGACCCAGGACAGAGGCTGTAGACCCAGGACTGAGGCTGTAGACCCAGGACTGAGGCTGTAGATCCAGGACTGAGGCTGTAGATCCAGGACTGAGGCTGTAGATCCAGGACTGAGGCTGTAGACCCAGGACTGAGGCTGTAGATCCAGGACTGAGGCTGTAGATCCATGTATTCAGTTTCTGTCGCTGCTTTGAATAAAACATAAAATAGTTAGAGTGGAATGTAAAGGCTTGGGTCAGCCCAAAGGAAAAAAGTCTTATTTTCAACTCTTATCAACAATATGATTTTGAGAGAGAAGTGAAGATTTAGTTGGTGTATATAAAAAAATATATAAAATGACTGATTAAAGCGGCAGTACGTAACTTTCAAACCACCAAACTTGGCTTCACTATTCTCCTACAGGTGGTAGTTATGTGAATTGGAGAGACAGTACATTATTGTTGAAAATTACTTACTGTATGCATTTGAAAGCCCTAAAAAGTGTTATTTTCTTATTTATTTTAATAATGGTAGAGCGGACACAATATACTTTTAATTAGAGTCATGTGTGTGTAACCCTAACCACAATATCCATCTCTTTTGTTCTACATCAAATAAAAATATTATCAATAATGCTAACACCAATGTACCATTCAGTAACGGGACCCATTCTGTGCTGCACTGATGCCTCGGAAGGCTCGTCAGTGCTAGCTGCACCGGTGGCCTCGGATAACAAGCGAGCCATCGGCTCAAACATGTACGGCTCAGGGCCGCCGGACTCCTCCACATTAACCTCCTCCACTTCCACCTCTGGTGATGAAGGTGGAGAAAAGTCCTCCACCTCAAAAGAGCGCTCGGTCGCGAAGCTGCTGACACTGTCACTCTCCATAGTTACAAGAGAGCCGTCAATCAAAGCCCACGCCACGCCCAACTCTAAGCCCCCCTTCTTGTCCCTCGGTCCTCCTGGGCAACGCCCATTTTGGGGAGAATTTTCAAATGTTCATGTGGGCAGAGTCAGGCTGGGCACTGGTGTTTAGTTGATCTTTAAGTTCAACTGTTATACACCATATGTTTTTGTGAGGTATCTGAGGATTTATTATTTATTGTAGTCATATAACCACACCCTCCCTGTCCAGATTGCTTTTAACTTTGTATTATAACTGTATTTTAACTGTATATGAAATGACAGGTTAAAGCTGAGGTACGTAACTTTGATACCACAAAAAGAATGAAAGTAAACATTTGTATAACACATAACTAGTTCCTCGCTCTCAAAACAGTTTGGTTCTATCATTAGTTTTCAAATGCATGTGTTTTGGTCATTGTCACACCTTTAGATCAGAATGAAGTGCAAAAGAGAGAACCACCCTCACTCAGCCAATCAGCTCAGGGCTCTTTCTATCATGTTTTCTAATAGGTTAAAAAACTCTAATTTCTCTCTGTCTCACAAACACACACTCATTCACCCTGTTCTATTGTACATGTTTTCAATGATAAGGGAACAATCTACTTTATCTATATAGCACATTTCATTATAAAAGTTTCCAAACTGTTGTACAGGACTTGGTGGGAAAAATGATTAAAACAAGCAAAACAGCAGCACACATAAAAGGCTTTGTCACTGTGTAATGTGAGTGTATTTTGGGTCAGATAAGGTGATCGTTCTGACTGCCACACCCACTTTTTAGTCCGTAATCGATCACGGGGAATAGTTGGCTCTTCATATTCTTCATAGAGGAATAGTGCTGTCTCCTTCTACGAGTGTGACTTCATTGCATTTTACTATCTGCAAACAACTACATGTCAGCAAGATCTTGGAAATTGTGAAAGCGTTTCCAATAATGTTGGATTTCCAATTTCCGCAGGGCAGTGCGCCAATGGACATAAACAAATCAGAAAATGCAGTTGAAAAGAAACGGAAAATCAGTGATCAATTCTATACTTTTCCAAAAAACATGAAAAACACATAAAGTTCAAAGAAAATTAAATAATTAAATTATATCTACATATTTTATTTGTGACCCCACAAGAAGAAGATGCTGGGGGGGACAGTAGCTCAGTTGGTAGAGCATTGGCCTTTGAGCATTGGGTTCGAGCCCGACCTTCACCATCGACTCCCACTGTCTGCTGTTGTTGTGTCCTTAGGCAAGACACTTCACCCCCATTGCCTAGAATGGGTCTGGTGTGTGTGTGAATGGTTGGTGGTGGTCGGAGGGGCTGATCGTGCATACTGGTTGCCTCGCTTCTGTCAGTGTGCCCCAGGGCAGCTGTGGCTACAGTAGTAGTTTATCACCACCGTGTATGTAAAGCATCTTTGAGTGTCCCAAAAAGCGCTAGATTGTCCAATCAGAGCAGAATGAGGCTCTCATTTGGGTCGTAAGCTTGTGAGGTTTTGATGTTTTTTCACCACGCATATTCAAATGAAGTGGTACTAGTTAAACTAAAGCAGGTGGGTCGTATTTGCAAAGTGTGCATCTTACATACTGTCCCTTTAAATCAAACACAAAGTTATAAAATAAAATTTTGTGTTTTAACCCCAGCCCTTTCTCTTGATTTTTGAGGGTTGTAAAAATGTGAAATTACATTGATGAACAATGGGCTGAAGTCTAAAGCTGCTCACTTCATAAAGTTGCAATACTCATACATTATATATTATGATCTGTGGATTTTCCTTCTGGATGATTGTAAGAATGATGTAGCAAAGTGTAGCCCAGTGTAAGACGTTTGTGATATACAGCACATCTATATGGGAGGATGACATCACCATAATCTCTTCCACATGAACATCTCCTCTGCTCTGTTCGTGCTGCTCTTAAACAGGTGGAGCATCTGCAGCCGCGAATCCAGCTGAATGTGTGCTTTTATTTTCTGTGTGTTCAGGAAGTCCGGGAGATGGTGGCACCTGTTCTCAAGAGTTTCCAGGCCCAGGTGAGTGTGCTATATTTGTACAGCACAGCATAATACTGCTCATGCTGGCCTCAAAACTAAGATTAGATTTGTTGAAGAGGAAATGAATAAAAGACCTCGTACACAAGGCAGAAAAGCTCTGTGCTGACCGGGATTCGAACCCACGACCGACCATCTGGCTTGGAACCACTGTGCTACTTGACTTTCTCACACATATTTAAATCCTACTCATTCAGATGTTGTTACAGGATGCACTTTTCTCTTTCACTTTAAGAGCGCAGCTTTCTACATTAGCTTGACACTTATGCTTTCTCAGATAGTACATTTCTAATTGGTTACAGAACTCAAGAAGGGATTTCTTTCACAAAAAATCTGTCCAGGCTCTGGGGAAAAACACATTTTGCTCTGATTATATGTGTCAAAGCAAGAGACATTTTTTGAGCTTTTAACGATGGTGACCTGGAGTTGGTCTCATGCTTGTTAATTTGTGAAAATAGGTTATGTCATTGTTAACTGAATACTCATGAGCACAATTCATTTTTTTTCTGTATGGCCCTAAATCATCACAGTAGTTGTCTCGGAGGACTTGAATTAAGTATATGATTAGCCAACAACAGAACAGAGAATCAAACAGTTGGAACGCAG